>CM023482.1:115408222-116143222 GCA_013339685.2 Hyalomma asiaticum | reverse complement strand
GGACTAGAAGGAGACACAGTATAGCTCGTTCCAACTGTGTGCAAGCCTGAGACAGCGGACTCATCCCTGTAACGTCCAGACCATGACCATCAGCAGGACCCAACGGGTGGAGAGCCTATCGACAAGCCGTGGAAGGATCTCTTTGGAATCTCCAATAAGAATTCAGTTTACATACCCTCTTCTACGTATAGAAGAAGGAACGTAGCCTAGATTCCCATTGGAGGGCCTCAGGAGGCCACATTATATCGCCTTACCTGGGTATGTTCATACCCACGAAGCTACTCCCCTATTATCGGGAGACTGCGCTGAACAGCGCAACGCTGCAGAAGCAGCGTTGGCTGATGCATCGAACGGCCAGAGTGGTGCGACTGCAAGGAGCCCTGAACTAAGGTCTCCACCTCACCTGGAAGATATCTCACCTTGTTTAATGGAAGCTCTTCTTCCTCCCCCCCCCCCCCCCCTGCCTCTACGCATAGATCACACGTTACAAGGCAGCTTCGCCGCTTGGCACGCATACTCTTGTCGCTCTTGTCTTCAAGTTGAATTAAGTAGTCCAGTTACAAGGCGCAGAGGACTCGTAAGTTTCCTGCCAACTGATAGCTCCACCCGGAGACTGTACCGATGTTAGACATCGCTTCCGTGTTGGTTGCATTTATAGAGGTTGCCTTTGTGAACTGCAACGTACATTACTGCAGTGTAAGTAACAAAGAAAATAAGAAGTAAGCCAGCAATATTTGGCATTCCCGGCCTCCGAGGCTTTAGTGACGAAGTCTCATCGCCTTAATCAAAAAAGAGGTTGCAACGTAAAAGTGGCATTGTGGCCTTTGAATAGAGCTGAAACGAGCTGCCACCACGCACGGGAAAGTGAGTTTCCACTCATATATAACGCCTTCCTTCTCGATGCAAGACTCTACGGCACGCAAACGTTGCTGTCGAAGTCTTTTGAACTGAAACGTAGGTCGCCGTGAAAAATCGTAGCTTCACACGCGGTTGAACGCTATGGAGCAGATGCGTGCAGCTTTTGCTTGAGTAACTTTGCTTGTTTGTTTGTCTTTCTGTAGGCCAAGGACCAGCCGCACGTTGGTGTGGGAAGCAGCGATGCCACCGCGATGCCTTCTTTTTTCTTTACCTTATATATCCTTCCATACTGGCCTTCACAGAGAACAGTTGCATCATTTGCGACCGCTATAGCTAAACATCTAAATGTTTGAACGTTTGTGTTCTGTTATAACCTGACGTTGCTGTAGAGAAGTTGAGGTGCATGTCACCTCGTTTACACCATTTCCTTATTTTCCGCAGCAAGAAGAAAAGAAAGAAAATTGGTTACCCTAAAAGATAATACCCATAAAGTAATCCAATATCAAACTGTAACAAATGACAAACAAGAAACATAACATTCGTAAGTTCACCGGCGAGCGTTCACATTGCACTAATACTTCCACACACACATTTCTGTTTTGAGTTGCATGCGCACTACACTAGTTATCGATAGCCTGAGTGGGGCGACATGTCAACGTGCGTGCTTGCAAATGCTGTGTGCTTTGAAACCTGGCCGCATCACGAAGGCGTCAAAGCACGCTGTTGGGTTGCGTCGCTTGAGCTGTACGCGAACGTATGTTTATCTTGCGTTGGCTTTCACGCACCCTTTGCAATTACTCACACGTAGTGACATGCTTTCACAATTAATCCAGCCGTTTACTAGCGCCATTATAGGGTAATTAAGCATAACGTTTTCTGTTTCGACTCGCAGGTGGTTCCTCCTCCTCGGCCTCTGCTGGAAAGCGTTGACGCTGTCCCCCGCGACTGAACAAACGCCGGTAAGCACATATTTGCATATCGCCTACACGAACGCTGTAGCAGCGACACGTTCGTGTCCTTCAAAGCGAGCACCAACCCGTCCATACTACGTGACCTGAAACGTGCCTGAATCGAATGCATACCGCATTGTGTGCGTATATTTTACAGATTTCCGTCGCTTTTCTCATCGCGGTCTTTTCTTATCGCTATTATTCTTGCACCTTATCTTGCGAAGGAACAAGGACGCACACGCGAGAGGCCGCTGCTACTTTTGTCGGTTGATGACTTCACGAAGTGCATGCATGAATGTCGTTAATCGTTCTATTCCAGCTCACATTGCCGCAAGTAAATGATATGTCCTGCACATGCCTGTTGCTTAATTTCTTCGCGAGAACAAGGACCGATGCCTTCAAATTTTCCTTTTCTTTCCTCGCACTACTTATGGATGGAACGCACTGTCATTGTCATTGTTGAAATATGGGGCTGGATTCACAAACATTTTCTTTCGTAATTGCTTTTTTTTTCCCCGTTGGTTAGTCGGCTTCTGTAATGATATGTTCAGCACTAAGATTGGCTGAAGCTTTTTCTTACGAAATTTTTAATCGTAAGTTGCTTTTGTGTATAAGGGCTATGCTGACTTAATAAATATTGTTAATATTTGATCTGTTAATTTCGCAACAGACAAGTGAGCGTTTACTTTCTGTGTATCAATATGGCGTAAACAAAATATCAATATCAATATGGCCTAAACTCAACACGCGGAAGAATTTTGTGTTTGCTTTTTCAGCCTATACTATAGTGAGTGGTGATTTCGACGTGCGAGTGAACTTTTCTTTTTTTTTCTTCTTCTTCTTTTCGAGAAGCTTACCGTCAGCGCTAACTTGTCCGCGGTAAGGTGCGCTTAAATTTTTATTATAAGAAAAGCTGTGTGCGGGGATTGCTATAGTAGCTGCTAGATCATATAGCCGAGCTAAGATCCTACGAGAACAAAGGGAACCACGTGTGTTTCCCGTGGGCCACGCGACAGCCAGCGAGAATTAAAGCTTCTTACAAACAGTGTCGCAAGAGATGCCAGCCGAACGTCGTTCGTTCACCGTCGCTTCCTGCCAGCCACGGTCGCCATTTGGCGACATCGTGCGTTCAGTTACGCGTTCTCGAGTTTCCCGCCGTCAGTGTGTACATGAGGAGGAAAAAGAGATCATCTTCGCATGTGGCCATGTATAGGAGTGCGTCGCGCAAGCCTTATATATATATATATATATATATATATATATATATATATATATATATATATATATATATATATATATATATATATATATATATATATATATATATATATATATATATATATGAGGAGGCGAACCACTGGAGATACTACGGGTCCTCACGGTCTCGCGTTCTTGACTCTTGTTGGAGGTCTCATCCTCGGCCTAAAGATGTCGGCCTTCCGTCACACACGCTTCATTCGCGCGCGCGCATCTGGTTCGCCTAAGCGTACAGGCTCATCAACGCAATCTCATGTCGCTGTGTACCTCGTCGTTTTCGTCTCATCTCACGTTTCTATCTCCGATCCCTCTAAACACCATTCCATGTTTGCCTCATCCGCAGTCATATGCGCCCTTCTTTCAGTTCGGAGTGTTCTTTGCCGAGCTATCTTATGATTTCAAGAGATACCTTCGGAAATCAAGAAGCACTGCGACAATCGACAGCTTTGGCAGTTTACAAAATTCGTGTGTGTGGCCAATAAGCATCTTTCTCAAAAAAGAAAACAAAAAGGCGTACCGCATGACAACTCCACAATAGGCAGTTCCTGCCGTAACTTTTCGGTTTCCGCACGATGTCTCAATGGCGAGCAGCTATACCTCTTCCCCGCGATGTCTCGACAGGAGTTCGCACTCCGCTAAGGGGAGCCGGAAGATGCGTAGACGAGGGCGTCGGTAGGAAAGAGGGCGTCAGTTACATTTGTTGCATAGCGTGCACTGCGACTGCGGAGTGGTAGGCGACGTTGTATACTGCTCTACGCCGGACGTTCTCAATGGAATGAATGAAGCGCGCCGGACTGTTTCTGCAGGCAGGACTTGGCGAACCATGGGCAGCTCCCCATCTCCCCCGCCCCTTAACCTTCGTC
Organism: Hyalomma asiaticum; assembly: GCA_013339685.2. Taxonomy (NCBI): domain Eukaryota; kingdom Metazoa; phylum Arthropoda; class Arachnida; order Ixodida; family Ixodidae; genus Hyalomma; species Hyalomma asiaticum. The sequence goes on along the minus strand of CM023482.1, from coordinate 116,139,294 downwards.
GTATTCTACAGGGACGCACAATTTGCCGTCGCGTACACTTTCTCCCCCTTGACTCTAATTTGTATATAGTGCGAATTCATCAGAATTCATTGTAATGAAGAGGGACTTGCAAGGAAAGTGAAGCGAATTGGCCGAAGAGGTTGAAAGCTGACGTGGCATTTTCAAGTGACATGCGGGTCCGGTTAGTGACAGCTATTAAATTATATGCGCACCGACAACAACAACAAAAAAAAGAAAGAAATCCGCACTCGAAGTGTCATGCCCTTGTTCCGCTGATCCCTCTCACAAAGCAGATGGGTTCTGAGAACTTCCACTTGCGATCGCGCCGTGAACGGAAGTGACGCGGCCTAAAGAATCTAGCCACGGCCCATTAATCGTGACAGCAATCACCGCTCTAGGCACTATCCACAAGTCTAGGAGCACTTTGTGTACGCACCATAAGCAAGAAGGTCGAAGTGTAGTACAACTATAGTAGAGGACGATTGTCGTGAGAGCCGCTGACATATGTAATATAGCGCGTAACCGTCCACCAGAGCGGAATGCGGATGCACGAAGCTCTTTCCTCGCCTTCAAAACGGCTCTGCACTCGCACGTAGTCATCGGGGGAAGAGCCCGCAGAAAAGGAGAGCTCGAAAACAGTAAGACAGGATGAAGACGGATGACGTCCTGCGAAAAAGCGGCTGCGCTTTGCCCCTCTGTCGTTGCTTGTGGAGCGCGCGGGACGAAGAAAAAAAGAGCTCAGCTTTCACGTCGCTCTGTCAAACGACGCGCCTTGTAATTCAAGCGGCAGTCGTATAAGGCCGCCCCCTTTCCACTCTCAAGATCAGACTCTTTAACCTTGCTCTGGGGAACCTCTTATTCGCTCTATGTCTTTTTGCCTCGCAGACAGTCTTTCTGCTCGGTCGCGCGGCGCGTAGGCTGTATGGTCAAGTTCGAGCTAGTTTTATTTCAGGCAAGGCCACTGGCTGCGCTCGTTGTTTCGGTCGCGGAAACCTATCCAGCTCTTGGCCGGTTAGCCAGGAGTTGCGCTACTGGTTGTTCTAGAATTGCTGTGTTCTCACCAGAGCAGCGTATCCCAAGCGGTGCGAGAGCTCAGCAGGCGACATGATGTGACATAGCAGTGAAGTCTTGGAAAGACTGCATGTCCGCTGTAAGGGGAGCCATGCCGCCAGTTGCGGTATATTGGGAGCCCAGGTTCCGCTGCAGTAAATGTGTGCAGAGACACGGGGGTATATCTCTGAAGTGTGCTATTTCTAGGGTGAGGGCGCGTCCGTTGGGAAAGCTTACTCAATGGAGGCCTCTGGATGTTGCTTGGACCAGTTAAGATATCTGTGACGGATGTGAGCGTGACTACAGTGGCAGTATAGAGTGCTATACGTATCGTGTCGAGAGGTGTGACGGCACTTGTATATATACTGCAGCAATACAAGAACTTCGTACTCTCCATACGCTTAGTGTGCGAATTCAGCGAAACCTTTCTTTCCCTAGCGTTTCTTCGGCTCCATCTTCCTTCCTTGTTCCATTAATCTAAATCGCGCAATGACTTCTTTCTCAACAGTGTACTGAGACGTCGGCCTGCGGCAGTACTGTGGTATCACGATGTGCAACGGCCAGAATGGAGAGGCGTGCGGGTGCGCATTGTCGCGCACTTCTCTAGTCCGGCCATGGCTCACCTGAGCTCGAGTTCGGAGGTTTCAATTCCGGAAGCGAAGGCTGCACTCCGACAGGGGCAAAATGTTTAGAGAATACGCAAGCTGTTAGACATACATGCATGTTAAGCAGCCCCAAATTCTACAACGTAATCTAGAATCGTCCCCTACAGCGTGCCTCGTAACTAGATTGCGTTTTTGGCGCGCAAAGTACTAAAATTTTCTTTATTCATTCTTTTTCCGCTAGCATTTTCTACCTCTTTCGTAGCAGTTGGGCTCCGCGAGGACCATACGACAAAAGGACTACTTAATTTTCTCACCTGTGCAGTACACTACAGCCCGCTTTGTCGTGGTAAACACTATTCCAAACCAAAATTTCTTGTCCATCACTCTTCAAAGCGCCATAATTTCTCATTTTGCCCCAAACGTTGCAATTTAATGGTAATTATAAAAATTTTCATGATCTCGCGTCCCAAGACATGGCACAGGCCACCACGAGAGGCCTCCTTTTTTTGCGCATGGGATTGTCAAAATGTATAGCACGACGAATGGGTCCCTTTCCAGAAGACGAACTCACAGTCGGTCGCCCACGGCAGAAGGAGAGCTTCCACACACGCTCCTCGGCAGCAGCCGCTATGGCGGCGTCGGCGCACGTCGTGCATAATGTATACAGAGACACGAGCACAAAAGGGCCTTCGTCGGGGCCTCGCAAAGAGCGATGCCCGTTTGCATACACGAAGGCGCGATGGCTGTTCTTCCTCCGTACAACGGCCGTGCCCGGCCAGCACGCGCGCCGTCAGCTTGAAAGAGAGGGAGGGGACACACATTACTCGTGGCGCGTCGCCTCGACTGCCGCCGACTGTCGCAGCAGCAGCTACGTCAGCCGTCCGCATTAAACGGGACCTGCGACACTTCTTGAACACAGTCAAGGAACGGTACCGGTGTGTCGTGGACGCTCCTGCTAACGTGTGAGCCAAAATGTTATTGCGCTGCCCGCACCAGGGAATTTGCAATTTGGTTTCGAACGCAGCTGAAAGGCTCACGCTGTTCTTTCAACGAATAGCGTCGCTGTGGGCACTGACTACGTCGATTGATCGTTGCTATTTCAGATAGATAAGCCCATTTTCTTTATTTGATGAATTGGAGAGGAACAAGTGAAGTGTCGCAGATGATCTTAGCGCGATCGCGAAATGAGCCAATGCTGTTTCTGCTTCAAGCGACTTAGTCGGCGTCCCCAGTAATGTCGTTTGTTAAAAGAAGAGCGGGCTCTCTTCAGCAGTGTTTGAAGCCAAATTGCGAATTCACTGTGGCTTGCGGTAATAATATTTGGCTCACATGTTCACAGAAGCCTCCACGACTGATCGGCACCGTTTACTGACCGCTATGTTCAAAAAGTGTTGCAGGGTCGCTTTAAGGATGCAGGAGTCGGGAGGAGCAGTTTGCCAAAAAGAAGTCAGTTCGACACTCAAAGGACCTAAGGCACTCGCTTAACACATTCTAGCGTGCCCGAGTATGTGCGAACATAACGCTGCAGATAGAACAACGACACGCAGCAATATTCGCATCCGCTTTGCTATGGTCCTGCGATATCAACTCACGTTATGTCTTTCTATCACGTTAATACACTGACTTCTATGATGGGGGCGCTGCCCGGGTGACAGGTTAGGGGTCAATAGAGAGCGCTGACAATTCCGCTTTCACATCATTCGCTGCAGCCGAAGGCACCCGGGCCATCCCGTCGCAGCATCAGCGGAGCAGATGGCAGCCCGCACTCCTCCGCCATTGCCGATGCAGAGGCCGCAGGAAGTGCGCCCTTAAGCCGGAGCTGGACGAGCTGGAGCCCCTGGTCACCATGTTCAAGAACATGCGGTGGCGGTCTGGCCTACCAGACACGCCGCTGCCTGCGAAGGCCTCCGCGGTAAGTGTATGGTAAGCCTTGAGCAAGTAAGACGTACAACAGCACAAAGAACACGCAGTACAAAGCAGCGTTGCACACCAGCCAAGCAGCAATTAAGTTCTACTAAGACTGGTCGTGCAATGTTTGTCGCTCCAGACTGCAAAGTCTATGCTTTCGGCCAATCGGCATTGCTGCATTTAGCGACTCTGGCAGTCCTAGGCAACCTGGGACGGTGAATTAGACAGACCCTACTAATAACCATCTTCTTGCATTCGTCTCTTTGTCGCGCATAAAAACGTTAAAGGGCTAGCGTAGTGACCTTCTACAGGGGCAAAGTTTGCTTACTGGTAAACCACAAACTCTGCACTGCGGCTCACACTGACGAACAAGAACCGAGAATGAAGCCATTTTTGTTGACCAGCGATGAGATAAGCAGCTTACTTATACAGTGCAAAAGCTGACGCATTTACATGAATCTGTCACAAGTTCGTAGCCTGCTGGTCTGATAGAATGTGTGAGACAAAAAATGGGGAACAGAAGGAGAGAGAGAGAGAGAGGGAATTTCAATGGCTTTGACGGAGACCGCGATGGAGAAGTTCGCGCGCGTGAAGAACCGTTTTTACATCTGATTACAGTCACTTTCTCGAAATGCGCTGCACGGAGTGCATGCATCGAGCCAGGAAGCCAAGCTTTGCCCCATCATGAAAGTCCTTGCGGTTAACTGCGGCATTAATAATCATGACGCCACGCTTATTTAATCAAGGTTATAACGCGCTCAACGAAGCCAGTTCGTGATTGCGAATGTAAAATACCAAACAAGACGGCCGCTCCGACTTCCGCCCATTGCAAGTAACACATGTAGTTATTAAGGCCGACCCCCCCCACTCCTCCTCCTTCGCCCTTTGCGCCTCTGTGCAATGGATCCCTTAACCACGTCTCTAACGTTTAGAAAAACGAGCGGCGTTTATGGCGCGGCGCGCAGCACTCTGAAAATGAAAGAACGGCGCCGGTTCCGCACGATCCGGGCCGGGGCGAGCGAGTCGAGTGTGTCCAAAGGGTTGCCCCCTCGACGGGCTGCTCGTAGAGAACGCGGTTCACGGGCATCCTTCTTCATCAAGGGGCGCGGCGCCTGATGCCGCCTTGCCTTTGCCGCCCTGGGAAACTCTCGCCCACAACGAGAGTCAGCGAGAGACTTCCGAGTGTCGACGACCCGCCTGTGGCATAGGTTGGAAAAGCCGCGAGTCACGGCCTCGATTTTTTTTTCCCCACCGCAATTAGGGCCCCGTGAGTGGTATACGTGCTGGAACCCTCGTGAGAGTGCCGGACGGGATCACGTTCTTGACGAGCGTTATGGCGGCTTGGCGCTGTTTTTGCTCCTGTATAGAGGAATCGCGGTTGCGGCCATTCCTTTTTTTCCGGAGCTTTTAAGGTACCGACGCTCGGCACTTTTCTATAGCAGCTTCGCTGCTAAAGCGAGGCCAGGAAACGACGTAAGGCACGGCAGGGTGAAGGTACATGCCCTGTTGTATTGCGGTGCGTAAATTAGAGCCTGTCGCACGAAATAGGAAAAAAATTCCTGGTTCTCCCTTCTCTGCAGGGCACCGTTGATAAGTTCGTGACCGTCAGCTTTCGCGAGATGTGCGGTTATTCATATATCCGTGGCCAGAGTTGTCGCGCCGCCAAGTAAGTTGTTCAGGACGGAATGACGTCATTGGTATGGCGCAAACTTCTCCACCGTTATTTATGAGCCATGTATTCGCGCGTAATCCTTTGGCAGTGCTGCCCTTAGGAATCGTGTTGCATCGCAAAATGCTGTCGCATTTCTTTCGTCTCGCCCGTTGCCATTTGCACTCTCTCAGGCATCGGCGAGTCCGCAACAGCAAGAAGTCTGGCCGCTGCCGTGGTCCTTCCCAGCGCTATCGAATCTGCGGCGTTGAGGTGAGTGAAAAAAGTTTTACGAGTAAGTTTATGATGAGTCCGGAATTCCAGTGCTATCCGGCACCGATTTTCCTTTTTCTCATCTGTACGGAGGTGCTCTCACCTGCACAAGGTCGTGCGTCGCAGTGACCCGAATACCGACCTCTGAAGGTGGACAGTTGTTAATCCAATGCATGGTGGTATGCGGCAGTCGCGTAGCCAGAATTTAATATCTGGTGTTTTGTTGCCTGTGCTATATGTATGCGCGTGTGTTAGTGCGTACATGTAAACGTGAATATGCAAATATACGAAGTCGGAATTTTTCGGACGGGGCAAAGTACCAATAACTGGCGTGCTTCTGAAGATGTGGCTTCATTACTTCAAATATTTTAATGCGATTTTAATGCGACGAATATTATAGAATGAAGTGGCATTTATTCGGGTTTCACTTCTCGGTCAGCGGCAGAAGCACTATGTCACGGGCTAAAATTTAAACAAAAATGAAAAGGTCTGTCGATGATGTAGGACATGAAAACTACCAATTAAAACGCTAATTGATATTGTCTCAAATGTGATCTGAGAAACCTATCATATTTGCTCCCGTTATTCCATCACTGGACGGCGCTAACTATAACTGATAGCTGGCATTGGAAGAGGTCGGACACACTTCCTTGCAATCCACCCCTTAGCGACAAAGTCGACAAAGCTTGCGACCGATAACATGCTTCGTACACATGGCACTTTCTTTCAGAAAAAAAAATTGTGCGAAGTCATGGCAATCTCTTTCTTTTTTTCTTTTTCGTTACGTAGCTGCATTTAGTCCAGAAACCTCGTCAAAACGCATCCTGTGTGTTTATACTATTCCCATGAATAATTTTTGGGTGCATAGCTCACAAGTAGGTAATTTCGGCCTGTTATCGCAGAAATATTGCCACTAGTTTTAACTGTTCGTAAGCAAAATCAAACAGTTGTTGACGGTGCTTGCTATATTATTACCGATGGCTACTGGTCAATCAATAAATACACTTACGACAGGATGGCTTTGTGAATGCTGTCCTTTTTATTACTTCGTGCATTCTTACTCTGTCTATCGTGTGTTTTATTTATTTATTTATTTATTTATTTATACTACTTTATTTATTAATAATTTTTAATTACTTCACCCCTGTCTGCTTTGAATTCTGTTCTTCGCATCACTGCAGTCGTGTACCCCGAACGAAAACGACGATGCGAGGCAGGAGCAGTGCTCTGCGTACGACAACACAAGTTTCGGAGGCAAGCAGTACGTGTGGAAGAAGTTCGTCAAGGGTGAGCCCTTCCTGCAGGTCTTCTTACAACGTGGTCGCTATTGTTGCCGCAAGCGCGCGTGTTGGTTGGAAGTAGGCGTCTCCGGCAAACATCCGTTTTTGCCATTTTGTTTCAGTGTGCGGTGATGTTTTATATAGGTATTCTGTTTGCGCAGAAGTGGATGAAACATTTTACATGTCTGAGAAAAAGCACGGTGCACATTTCATGGTCAATATACTTTGAAACAACCATCTCAACATGAAGAACACATAGCAGCAGCGACCAAAGTAAAAGTAAATATATTCGTAAAAAAAAAAACGTTTCGGCTCCCGCGCGGGAGCCGAAACGTTTTTGCTTCTAGCTTCTAGCTTCAGACGGGATTCCGTCCAACTCTTGACTTCATAAACCATGTGAACATATTCAAAATGCCCTTATATACTCAACATGCCGAATGCAAGCCCTACTTTTCTTGGCCTTAGGAGTTCTTAATGTCGTTATTATTAGGGTATATACAACTACGAATAAAATAAATGGCGTCGTATCGTACAAGACTAATACCCCTGACACACGGGCATGCTAAAGTACTTTAGGTAAGGGGACATCTGCCGGAAAGGCGTTCATGCCCAGTGACGCACGACAAAGGAGTATCTCCTTCCCGGCAATGTTCCTTTGCAGAAAGGTAGATCGGTGATCTACTTTTCGAGCGTAAAGGCGTACTCTCGCCGACAGCGTACACGACCCGTAAACGGGAGAGAACTTTTCACAAAATTATAACACCCCGCAAGTATTTCCTTGCCTTGCGTATAAGCTTTAGCTTTTAGCCGTGTAATGAGGTCTGTAGGGCCGCAAAGATTTATTTTTACCGTACTCTCGAACGCTCACATCGCCGCCATGCGGGATTCCGGCAATCATTATCTTTTTCGTCGTGGCGTGAAACGAACAATCAACATTATTAGCCATCAGCAATAAAAACGATATTTTTACGATCCACAATCGCTAAAGGTAAATAAATGCGGAACTTTTTAAATATGTTCACTGTCTTGCTGCTTTAACGAGGAGCGCCATTTTTTGCGGCGTTCGTCTTACGAACCACCTAAAGGAGTTCACGTGCCGCCGTGTGTCATCGGCGCAACTACTTTCTGCAGAGGGTCCTTTAGAGTAGAAAAAGGGGTTCACTACAAGGGACTTTACTTTCGCCCGTCTGTCAGGGGTATTAGTCACTGAACGTCGTAGAAGCAGCACATGATTGAGAATGGATACATGCAAAAAGAAAAAGAAAGGAAGCGTTGTATGTATGTAACAAAACAACATGATGCAGAAACACAACACTTATTCACCCAACACCGGCATGGGACGTGCTTCTAGCTTCATTAAAGCGTGTTGGATCGCCAGTACAACTTCCAAAACAATATTGTCGAGTTCACGAAGCTTCTCATCCTTAAGGGATGCTTGCCATAGGCTGGTCGCTAGTAGTAGTACGCCCAGGATCGCGATTTGCTTTTATTCCCTGCTACGAACAACCGCGGTGGAAGAAGCTTTGAGGAGCACGGGGATCGTGTTACCGAATACACAAAAACGTCTTCCAGGATCGCGATTTGCTTCTATTCCCTGCTACGAACAATCGCGGTGGAAGAAGCTTTGAGGAGCACGGGGATCGTGTTCCCGAATACACAAAAACGTCTTCCAGGATCGCGATTTGCTTCTGTTCCCTGCTACGAACAATCGCGGTGGAAGAAGCTTTGAGGAGCACGGGGATCATGTTCCCGAATACACAAAAACGTCTTATCTTAGACGTGTTCATGCAAGAAAGCTTCAGCCAATCCTGTTCCTGGACACGTCATTAGTGAAGCCTGCTGATCAATCGCAAAGAACGAAGGAAATGATTTTTGATGTCGAACCATGTTTGTAACACAAATACGGTTATGCTCAGCGGTTGTGTAGGACTGGACGCTTTAGGGGCGACATTCCGTTACTGATTTGACCTTTCAGTACTATGTAGAGGTGGTCATTGCGGTGCATGTCATCTTCTTAGAACACCAGAAGGCTCAATCCTCGGCAATCCGGCGCGGAAATGCGGTTGTCTGGCCTCACGAAGAGCGCGAGGCAGGCAGGCAGAGCGAGTGATGCGCCGCGGTATAGGGACAATGGAGCATCCGACGGGACGCATGGCACGCAGTGTGCGGCGCCCTTGCTTCAGGTCTCGCAACCCTTGGCTGCCTGATGCGTGCTCGTTCGGCGAATCGTAAATTGAACTCGCGGTGCTCCCCCCCACTTTGCTCATTTATGCGCTCCTTGGCGTCCTCTATCGGTCAGAGAGGGTGCGAGCACTAGTTCCGGTCGACGACTCTCCCTTATCAGCATGAGAGCAGCGGCAGGCCCGAAGCCATCTTGGCAACACGCCACTCGCTTGTTTCGGCTTTGCGCCTCAATTGGTCCGTGCTCGCGCGCCATTCCTGCTTGCTTTTGTTTTATTTTTTTATTTATACTGTGTGCGCCGGCGCATGTGGTTGCTGAGTGTACGCACACCCACTCGGGACGAGCGATTCATCCGAGCTATTCAAGTCCACCCACTTGCGACACGCGTAGCAAACCGGCGCCAACACTGTCTCGATCGATTATTCCTCTTCCTCTCTGCCTTCCCCCCACCCCTTTCACCACTCAGAGAGAAGAGAATCCAGTCAGTGTCATGGTCAGCGTCCTTCAAGCAGCATTTGTATTAAATTTGTATTAAACGATTAATCTGGGCAGCTTAAGAATATGCGGCGCAAAGCGTGAAATGGTTGCGTACGAGCGCAGGTGCGTTTAAGCGGACCCCGCGTTATGTGAATGCGTCTTCTTTTTTCTTTTCTGTCACAGCTGTACCGCTCACGAACTGTGCAAGTATGTTAAATATTAGTATACCGGCTATATGCAACCACTGAGCCAACAAAAATTGAATGCGCTTGAACGTGTTGCGTTCTAATGTAACCAAACGTTCATTTGATGTACAGACTGGGCACGCGCTTATAAGGTTTTAATCGTGCGCGGTATGTTTCATAATGGTTACAGCAATGACACCCCCACCACCACCACCACTACCACATAAAACGCACGGAGGAATAAGTCTTTCGCCAGTTAACTCTTGCGCGCGCCTTGTTTGCGAGCTCGTCCCAGCTCCCCTGACACTATAAGACAAACCGAATCTCCACCATCCCGCTGGAGAGCCAATTTGCGTGTCTCAGTCAGCGTGCCTAACCACTTAAGCGCCCTGACACGCGCACGGTCTGCGCTGGATACGAACGCCGCGTCCCCCAACTACATACGGTGACGCGCCGTAAGCGCACAAGGGCAAACGTCGCGCGTCGTTTTTGGTCAACGAGACGAGACGATGCGCAGCGCGCTTGACTTGTCGCTGGCGGCCGCCCCGCGTCGCGAAATATATGGCCCGCGTGCCAAAACAAACGAGGCCCCTTTAACTAGACCCGCACAAGCAAATCTCTCGACAAGCGCCGATCGTTGTCGCTAAAACCTATGCCGAGGAATGTGGTATACGGCGCGCCGCGCGGCCAATCAATAAACACAACGTCGCCATCGGTGACACGCGTTTCGGCTTTGCCCGCAGAACCCGCCGACTGCCAGTTGCATTGTCAGCCGTTGGGTCATCGCTTCTCCGTCACGCTGGCCAAGTTGGTTAGAGACGGCACCCCTTGTTCGACCGGCCTGGACGATCGCGTCTGCATCGCTGGCAGCTGCCTGGTAAGTGTATAGTCAGCGCCGCACTGAGATTTGACACTCTTAACAAAGAAGAGCCCGCCTCAACCCTTCCGCATTCGTTTGGAGCGTACCAGAAGCGTATGCGGTTTCAGTTATTTCTCGGCATTCGAAAACATCCATACATCAACCGAAGCGTGCGCTCGACCGTCCCGTGACGGGCGGCGTGAGGGGGGCCATCTGCTCTCCGAGAACGCGCGCTGCGAGCAGATAATTTGAAAAGCGGGAGTCTGCCAATAAACGGAGCGCGCGCGACGACGCTGGGTGTTGAGCAAAGGTGTGTGACGTCAACGGTGCTAAAGCTTACGTGCTCATTACGAGCGACGATAACTTGATTACCCTAGGGACCATGTCGTGGCTAGCGAAGAACGAAGGGCTTTATGTTGGATGTTCAGCGGGGGAAGGGGGTCTCCTCCCAGAACAGCCTGACGCGTGCGCCTCATTTAGATGGCAGGAGTCATTTGTATTATACAAGGCCGGAGACCACACACCGAGCATTCCGAAATGATCTTCCGGATTCTTTAATTGCGAATGTGCCAGAAGTGAAGCGCACTACGCCAGCTTGATCTGAGTGTGTCGGTGTCTCAAGTTACCAGGCCTAGCCTATAGAAAAGCTACCCTTGTAAGGAAATAGCTTGGTCTGTTCTCGCTTTATTCGTATCTTTGACGAGCCGGAAATTGCGCCTGGCGAGCTTGAATGCGTTTGGTGAGTTTGGCGAGCCTGAATTTCTTTTGTAACGTTTCTTTACCTTGGCTTGTTACCTTGGCTATTGCTGCGGCATTAGCTGTCGCTAATAGAAGAACAAGTATTAGAATTGAAATCATCCCATGGCAACGGCGATCAAATCGTCACACAAGCTTGACAGGCTGTCAGACCTACACGTGAAGCGCTCATGGGGCACTTTGCAATGCACGCTGCCGTTTCGCGTTTATGTGAAGCCTTATGAAAAAAAAATGAGTAGCTCTTGAGGCCGGGGTTTCATACAAATGTCAACTTAAAGGAACGGTGGCAGAAAAATGTTCTACAAAAAGAGAAGACACCAAAAATTGAAAGCTCGCTTCTATAGTACACTTGGTATCGGCTATAGTTGGTACTGAAGGGTAGCAATGCATGGCTAACGTAACTGATAGGTCATGACACCAATGACTTCGCATTCTCGTCGTTTATAGTATCACGATTACCTTAACAAACTCGCGTGTAGCTCGTACCAGCCTTAGATATGCGTGTATGAGCCACGCGCGACTGAGGGTTAACTTTACAGCGTACGTCTATAGTGGCATTCACATGACGTTTGTCTGCCATAGGCTCGGAGTTCAAACACCTGTTCCGCGTTCGACTACCAAACGTCTCAGTTTTCGCTTCAATGTCTCGTAAGTGAGGGCTGAGGACTATACACCTATAGTAATTCTGCTGACTTGAAGTTATCGCGACTGATTCGAGCCGCAGTGCTGCTGGTTGTCCTCGCGGGTGACGCTCTCTTTGGGTAACCTCTCGCAGCCAGTGGGCTGTGATGGCGTGGTCAGTTCGCGGCGAATCGCCGACTTGTGCGGCGTGTGCGGCGGCGACAACTCGACGTGCCGGACATTCTCTGGCCTGCTGACTCTACGCAACCTGTCCAAGGACTACGAAGTGATCGCGGTCATACCCAGGGGCGCCGCCAGTCTGGTGGCCACGGCTGAGGGAAACAGGCTCGGTAAGGAGCACGCGCTGTGCTTACATGTATAGCGTTGGCTGAAATAGTAACTAACAATGTTTTATTAAAATCGCCCGTGGAATCTATACATAGTTCTACACCGCATAGGCTCGATCACCCTTTCGTAATTTTTCATGAATGTATGTTATTTAGGAGAGGGTGCCCATAAAAGGCGGACGTTATTTTCGTTACACGTCAAAATATGTAGTCGACTAATTATCGAAATTTTACTAGTGCACTTGTAAACTAATTTTGCTGAGGCAACATTGCAACGTGTAAGTGTCGCTTCTAAGGTTTCTGACCCACTTCTGTAGGACACGCGCCGTTTTTAAGATCTGGGAGTGTGTGACATATTGTGTTGGTGTTTAAATTATTTTGTCCTCCACCAATTCGGTTTGGCTGCTGCGGAGTTGCTATAGAGATGAGCACTGTATGTAAATGCGCGAGGGAATAGAGTGACTTCATTCATTCATTCATTCATTCATTCATTCATTCGCAGCTGTGAAAGATGTCGAGACCGGTCGCTTCATACTAAACGGCAACGCCAGCGTGTGGGAGCCAGCAGGCTCGTACATGGGCGCCGGCACCCGTTTCCACTACCAGAACCACTCTGGCTCTCAGTCCTTGACGGCCAGAGGACCACTCGCCAGGCCCGTTCAACTCATGGTACCAACATTATGCATGCCATCTATCCTTCACACTACGATGCGAACAGGGGCGCCAACGATAGACACGTGGTGGCACATGCTGGCAATAACACTGAAAGAAGTTGGAGTGAATTAAGCGTATTATTATTATTATTATTATTATTATTATTATTATTATTATTATTATTATTATTATTATTATTATTATTATTAATGACGATGATGATGATGATGATGATGATGGGAACATATCAACAAAAAAGAAAAAAAGAGAAAGGAAGCCCAGCCACCTATTCACTGCAATATGTCTTGCACAACGATGAAACGGTTTTAATTTCATTGATATGCTGAAATTCTAATGCTACCTGCAATTTCAGGCTGCATAACGCAGTAAGCATATTGGGGTTTCTTGGCGAGGCCACCACTACCATGCGTGAGCTAATCATGCGAAGCAGAAACTATTATATGGGCGATTGACCGATCTGCTGGAGAGCAAGTCTTGCTGTCGCGTGTGTGCAGCATACTTCTTTCTCTTATGCTGCCCTCTGCCTGCGCGGTTGACTACCGAATTCTCCTGCAGCTGGTGTTTCGCAGCCCCAATCTGGGCGTCAAGTTCCAGTACAGCGTAAGCAGCCGCGTGGCCAACAAAGGCGCGCCCCCGTCGGCGCCAGCCGACGAGCCTTCGCCCGGTGGACAGTTCCTGCGGTCGCGCGCCGTGCTGGAAACAGGCCCGTTTCGCTGGCACATGGGCTACACCTGCAGCAAGTCTTGCGGCACAGGTAACGCTGGCAGGCTAGCCACCATTACATTATCCATTGGTTAATTGGTTGATTATTCAACTAAATTATTAAAAGAGTTATTAATTAATTAACTGATTGATTGATCAATTAATTAACTGATTGATTGATTGATTGATTGATTGATTGATTGATTGATTGATTGATTGATTGATTGATTGATTGATCCTATGGTTAGACCATTTGAAAACAATGAGGCAGAGTTCGCAGCTCAGTGCACTACGTCGTTATCTGCAGGGCTGAAGCAGGCGCTGGCCACTTGCGTGGTTTCGGCCACAGGAGCGCCGGTGCCGGTTGAGTATTGCTCAGGCCTTCCTCGGCCCAGGACCCCGGCGAGCCCGTCGCAGCCACTGCCGTGCAATACGCATCACTGTCCCGCAGACCGGTGAGTTCGACTTTGTCGCTGGTTTATCTCTCTCTATCTGTGCTTTATCGGGAGTCAGACCCTACAACGCCCTCTCCACTCAAGAAAAAAAAAACTGTGGCTGTCCTTAATGTGCACCGAAGTGACGTTTCGGCTCCATCCTGTGGAACTTTAGGCTACGTCTAAAGTTAGCCTCAACTTGAATCCCACACTGCGTCTTTCTATCCCTGTTTACCGCTGAGTTAAACACGTGTGGCTCATATCGTGATTTTCTTTCTTTCTTTCTTTCTTTCTTTCTTTCTTTCTTTCTTTCTTTCTTTCTTTCTTTCTTTCTGTATTTCTTTCTTTCTCTCTTTCCTTCTTTTCTTTCTTTCTTTCTTTCTTTCTTTCTAAGCCAACGTCTAAACGTACGGTCTCCTCTCAAGTGATGTCCTTCCTATCTCTGTTTACCTGTGACTTCAATCACGTGTGGTTCATATCCGCATGTCCGATGCAGGTATGAGCGACACGTTATTTTACTGTCGTTAATCGTGACATAACCGACGAGCATGTCATGTTATTGATGTCACGATTTCGAAGTCATGTTAGTCACACATTCGTACCCTGCCATGCCAATTTTGATACAGAGTGTTTCAGTTAACCTTAGCCAAGCTTTAAAAATATCCATGTGCGCCTTACGAGATTCCTAGCGCCTTAGTATTGCGTACTGTTTTCTTGGCCATCTCAGCCTATATTTTTAATGTGAGGTTTGGTAATTAGTTACTATTTATTAATGGCTAAATTTTAAACTGCTACTTTAAACACGAGATGTTCAATCGAGAAGTATTTCCATATTAATAGAGGAGTGGTTTTAATTTTTCCAGGATTATAAGAAAGTGCGCGAGATTCCAGAAGGTACCTCGCGAATAAGCGCTTGCGCGACTTGACATTAGCGCTCTCAAACGCCCTACGACAGAACTATTGATGATGCACGCAGTCCGCGCGCATAAGCAGGCCGAGAGGACGAAAGGTGCGACCACATCTTATCAGTTTCTCTTTCGGCGTGTGCAGTACCGTCTACAGGCGTGTATCATCGTTCGTTCATTCGCAGCATGTCTGGGGGCGCTAATGTCACGGTGCGCAAACGCGTAGTAGCACTTTACTGAATAGGGCGCATTTTCTTGAAGCCCGAAAAAATGAAAGCCGTGCTGAATTTATTATTATGAAATTAGATTATTTGAACACTAATTTACATGTTCTACAACTTTTCCATAGAACATTTTGCGTTTAAAGCAGCAGTCTAAAAGCTAGTTTGTTAATATTATTATTTAATTACATGACCTAACTATAAAATATGGGTTTATATGGTCAAGACGACAATGAACAATGCGGAGGTGGTTGAATTCTTGTAAGGCGCAAGTGAATATCTTTGGCTAATATTAATACATTTATCCTGCGTAATCCGAGTGAGATGCGAGCTTCCATTTAATTCCCACATTTCGTGTCACACTTTGTTTCAAACCCTTTCGCGAAGTTTTTCAGGGTCATTTCAGGTAGGAAATGACATGTTTGTCACTTTCAGTCACCCATCTTGGTGCGTTTTCACTCAGTGCGCCTGCTTATACTCAGGCGTGGTCACTGCATGCGTTGTACTCAGAAATTACAGTTGGATCGGCTGCCATTGCCACAGTACGTTCCGCTGTGATTACCCCCACTGTTCCAGTTGAGGCCGCACGGTTGCTCATCATTTCAGCTGCGTCTCACAAAATAAGCAAGCACATCCTGCATTACTATTACCCCTTTTAGAGCCTTAATACTTCGGGGACCATGTCAAGGACAACATGGTGCCACCATTGTATCGCTATAATTTAGGCAGCGTTAGTCCCTTTCTCAGCTATTTCTTAGCCAAAATAGAGTGTGGCTGCTTAACTGACTCGTTGCTTCCATAACTGTGTTGGAAAGGGAAATCGGCCGCACGAACTAGGTAATATAGGCCAGATTTACTGAAATCTGACTTCACTGCCTAATGAGGCTTTATGCAACGAAGCCAACCTAGAGATTGGAGGGTGCTGTGATGGGAGACGTACACAAACAGGACTATAAGCCACTGCGAATATAGATGAACACGAAATTTAAATCCAACGTGTCTTTAGAGCGCCGCATAACTTAATAAGCAAGCTTTTGAATGCAAGTTGACGTACTTGGCACTTTTGGTGAATACTTGCATGCTTCGCTTTCTTGCGCTTTTCTTTGACACCGATGCACTTATATTCGCTATGCTATATTGGCTTCTACTGTCTCCTTGATGAACTGACCTCCTTACAGTGGTGGCCGCAGTGGCGCCGGAGGTGACATGGACGGTAGTCCTCGGTGGCAGGTGACCTCCGATTGGTCCGCCTGCTCGGTCACGTGCGGTGAGGGCCTCCAGCGGCGCACCGTTGTCTGCGTGGGGCTGAGAGGTGGCGCACTGCGGGACTCGGCTTGCAAACAGAGCGGCGAGAAGCCGCCCTCGGTGAAACCCTGCAAATCGAGGCCCTGCTCTGTCTGGCAAGTCGGCCCGTGGGGAAAGGTAGAGTACGGCGCCGGAAAATACACTTACGCTCTGAGTACACGTGCCATCAGCAGTTGTACTCGCGATGTTCTCTTTCAGAATTTCCACGCCGGTGATAGCTTAGCGGCTAAAGTTTTGCACTGCTAAGCTTGGAGACGCTGTTTCGATACCTGGCCGCTGCGGCCACATTTCGATAAGAACGAAATACAAAAAGGCACGTGTACTCTTATTTGGGTGCATATTTAAAAACCCCAGGTGGTCAGAATTAATCCAGAGTTCGCCCGCTACGTAGAGACTGAAATACATACCGCGATTCTCACAAGTAAAACACCATAGTGTATTATCTCAAAAATTCTGATTCGGAGCGCTCGATTAAATTACAGTACAAATTCTAAGACCTTCAATGAATGTCACGCGCAGTGCGCCTCGGATACACTACATCCAGTGGTGTATTCGGAGCCCGTATTCAGAACACTTTATTACGCAATTGCCTCATAAAATATTTCGAGCCAACGCTGATGTTAGACATATGCCACTACTCAAGACTACGGACAATTCCAGAGAGCCCTTCCGAAAGAAAAGTTTTTTTTTTTTTTTTGGCATGACGCATGTCGACCTCTATAACGACTTTGTCCCCTATACCACGGTATTCTCAAGCTACTTCTTCCCCAGCATCTATATTTGTACACAACCTTTACAGTTCGGGAAAGCAGTTGTGTGAACTCAACAGCATAATCAGAACAGACCGTGGAATTCGCTGGTCTGAAATCAACGGCACTGCGAAAAAAAAAAAAAAAGGAATTGCGGCGTCATTTTCTGATCAGCGAAGTTTCTGTGTGTTTCATGAGCGGTCTATCCAAACTCTAAGGAAAGTTCGTGCACCTAAAGTACGGTAGCTAGTATAATGAATCCGCTAAGAACTCTGATCATCAATAGTTTAGAAATAAGAGAAATTATTTCGAATACTATGCTCCCTGCTAGAAGAAGAGTTGTATGTTACTATGAGATAGCATAGTTCTATGCAACCGTCCCTGCACTGTGCAAACGACAACACCGCAGGCTAACATTCAACATGCTCTTAATAAACTTGCGGTAGGCACCGTGTGTACTGGCACCTCTTTATCGCCGAGTAAACACTTTTATGACAAAATTGAGAAACTGGTTCAAAGCCTTCGGTTTCCTTGTTAATTTGCGACTTTTTTCCGCTCTTGTTTCTGTTTTCGCTGTGTTTTTCATAAAAAAAAAAACGTGAGAGAGCGGCTTATCTGAGACATTAGCTATAACGTTCAACTCATCCAATCATCTGCGTGCAGTGCAGCAGCGAGTGCGGAAAAGGCATGCGCAAGCGCGAGGTCACTTGTGGACCGGGTATCAAGGACTCTGCCTGCAAGGCCTCCGAGAAACCCGCCACCGAGCAGGTGTGCGAAATGCCTCCGTGCTCAAGCACGTGGTTCTTCTCTGCCTGGTCCGAGGTACGTTGCCTCCACTGAGTTCTGCTTACTTTCTTTACTTGTTTACTTGTTCCCTCAGGTCCAGCGAAACTATGCTAGTCAGTCAGCTAGCTGCATAAGCGTTAGCCACATGATAACTAGTTCAACGTAAAGTACACACTTCTTTACTCAGTAGCGTTGCTTAACATGTGTACAGAGCGTAGCCGAGTCTAGAATTACTTTTCACTGCGTGTCAAAAATTATTACGCAGCGTGGACAGCTTTTGGTAAATTGTTTTTCTGGGACATCTTTCAAGGAAAGCATATTTCGTTTGACTTAACATATTAGCAGCGCCACACAATGGATAGTCTCTTCGTTTGCTCTTTAGAGCCGCCATTATGTCAAACTAACCAAAACAGCTTGCCGAGCTTTTTTCTTTAACGAAAGCGGGCTTCAGTGGTTCCATCAGCCCTGTGCTTCCTGCGGTCAGAAGTCATGGACGCATTATTTAGTTTATCCCGTAGGGCACACTGGTGCCAATAAATAATTATATATACAGAGAATCCGACGACAATACTGCCGCACACATAAGAAGGCGCCTTGCATTACCTCACGTTGTACTATACGGCCAAACTGGCGATCCAAGCGCGAGGAACACCCGCGGGTGCGCATTTCACCGGGACGTGGCTGTACAGGCAGCTGGCTTCAGAACATGTGCAAAAGTGTTACGATTGAGTCTCTCGGTGCGTTTGCCGATTTTGTGCACGTAATCACTCTGTATAATCAAGTGTAAGGCAAATTGACCGTGTTTTGCAATACTCAAGGTGATCACGAGAAAGCTGTTCGTGCTCTATACCAGTTGCCGGGTCTCCCCGAGATAAAAAGCAATGCCGATAGTTTGTTCTTGGACATAAAAGTTAGCCTTCCCTCTTCTGCCACAGTGTTCCGTCAAGTGCGTTCCGGGTGTCCAGAGGAGACGAGTGTTCTGCGTCCCCGGACAGAATGAATGCGACATGCTGGACAAGCCATCATCTCAACAACCATGCCTCGAGCTGTGCACGGGAACCTGGTTCGTGGGTCCCTGGTCGAAGGTGCGCTATGAAGAATTATCACAAATTCGCTTTGCGTTATTAGCGCAGAGGTATTTCAGAAGGTAATTCAAAAAGATCTCTCGAAATGTTTCATTTGGTTAGTATACTGTCTCGGAGATATGACAGATATTCTACGAAGCGAGAGTAAACACAGTCGGATGAAACACTGCACACATCGTAATTTTCAGGGCAGCCGCTGATGATGTTACAGGTCTCACGCATGGCATCGCACATCCCACCTTAATTCAGTGCGTGAACAGCAACTCTGAGAACAGATTGATTATTACCGTGAAAAAACAGAGAGCGCGCAGAACCCTCTGCGAAAATGCACGATGTTATAGTAAACGTGACGATCGATTAAATAAAAAACACTTTGCGTGGTAGTAGGGATCTCCACTGATGAAAGAAGCCGATTCTGAAGTGCATTTGTGCACTCCAGCTAACATGCAGGTGTTCAGACGCCATAGCGGTTATGTCAGACTTACTGAGATAACGTTCGTCTATCTAGGGTCAACATGTGGGATCTTGTCTACATTACGGCACTGCAGTACAGCATCAAGATTGCAGAGTAAACGAGGGGGAAAGAGGCAGGTCGCGAAGCACTTAACGTTAGGTTACGTTAAGTCTGTTGTGTTGTTTTGTGTTGTTCTTTTTTTTCGGTCCCATTTCACTATTGTTGAACACTATTATCTGACATTAACAAGAGGCAAAATTCACTTTCCCATAAATATTTGCAACCGGAAATGGCCTCTGGTGTAGCGAACACACTGCGACACTTGCCACACCAACGCACCAGTCGCCAGGAGTAAGCGGTCTCACCACGAGTCACAACCCAAACACTCACAGCGCGCCATCTTAAGAGGCACAGCTCTTAAAGCTGGACGTCGGAAACCACAGGTCCGGCGGTCCGCGGACGCCCATAGGGCCCTACCGGACGCACCACCCAAGCAAAATTAAGTAAGCAAACTTTCTCGGGCATGACGGTTCTCCTGTCTATTTAATTTTCCACCTCCGGCTCTTTGGAAGTCATTCCCTCTCTGAAATTATGCTTAGACATAGCGATGCAGTTGTGAACAGTATATTGAATTGACCGAATTTCCTCCTACTGCTGCTACTTCTTTGCGACTCTTTTGTCCATTTCGCTCAACCTGTGCAGCCATGGTCAAGGGTCAAGGTATCCTAACGATGACTGCGATTCCAGGATTGCGCTGCAGAGTCTTTCCAGCCAGTATTTATACACTTTACTAGGACTAACTGGCCTTTGTGAATGTCCGTTCGCAGTGCCTGCCCAGCTGTGGCAACGGGACGCGAGAGCGCCAGGTCCTATGTGTGGGCCAACAAGGGGGTCGGTGGACGACGGTGCTTCCCGACGGACACTGCGGCTACACCGAGCGACCACTAGCGTCGGAACCCTGCGACACACCCTGTGCGCCAGAGTGGCACACGTCCACGTGGAGCACGGTGGGTAGTCTCTCACAAACTATATTAACTTACGTTTCATACACAAGCAAGTCGCGCAGACTGCTACAGGTTTCATGCTTGCTTATTCCCGTGTGAATACATGGAATGAGGTCTTAGAACAAAAAGAATACACCTTGAAGAAAAGTAGAAGCGCACAGAGCACACGGACGAGAGAGGCACAAAAAAATACACACACGCAGGCGCTACTTCCAACAAAATTTATAGTTGCGAAACCCACGCTACTTATACATACCTAACCTGAAAGTGTTCGACGCCCTATTATATGAAAGCACGCAGGTTATCAACGCAGAACCCACACGCATAATGGTGACAAAGAAACCGCGAGGGGGACCAGCAGACGAGTGGGACGTGTTTTACACAGAAAAAACAAATAGTTAATAACTAAGACATTTATCCAGTCAGAAGTTAATTATTACTTATTTGCTGGGCAGAAACAAAAAGAGGACACGTAGAGAAAGGTACTGAACTGTCAAGCCCAGAGTCCTTCTGTATTACTGAGGACGGCCGCAGCGGCTGCATTTCGAAACGTTGAGGCCTGTTAATGTGCGATGTCAGTGTACGTACAAGAACCCCAGGTGGTCGAAATTTCCGGAGCCTCTCCACTACGGCGTCTCTCATAGTCATAGCTGGTTTTGTGACGTAAAGACCCAGAAATCAATCATTATCTAGTACTGAGGAAGGTCTTTTTATATGAAGTGTATCTGCTAACGCTAATTACATTGCGCAGTAAAAGAGGCATACTGATACTTACGGGGCGGTGTAATAATGTCATAACACTTTTTTTTCTTTTTCTCTTCTGCGCAGTGTTCTACTTCGTGCGGTGGCCGGGGCAGCCAGACGCGCCAGTCACTGTGCCTGGACGTCAAAGGAAGAGCGGCTAGCATCGAGGAGTGCTCGGAGTCGTCGAGACCTTCTGCCAGGCGTCCGTGTGGCCTTACCGCGTGCCCCGCGGAGACGGCCGAAGAACGTGGCTGTCGGGACACCCGCAATCGATGCGCACTGGTAGTGCAGGCGCGACTCTGCAGTTACCCGTACTTCCGCCAAGGATGCTGCGCGTCGTGTCGTCGCGCCGCCTCCAGCCACATCCCAACCGACGAGAACAGAGCTTGAGTCCCGGTTCCTGCGCTCGACGAAGAATGTTTGCGGGTCCAGCGACGGTAACATGCACACCTACTGAGCAGAGAGGCTAGCTGACAAGCGTCTCCGGAGAGAAAGTTCGCGGTCGCTTCGGCAGCTGCACACTAACGACGCGGCACACAGGCTTGCGAACATTTAACCTGGTCCCGACCGCGACCACCCTGTACATAAATACACTCCACGATTCCTAAGGCGGACGTTGAGCTAAAGAGTTCCAACCGCCCAAAATGGCCTTCGCCGGAAGTCGTCAGTGCTTGCTGACATCTGTACCAGGGCTATGGTGCAGTCATCAGACAAAAGGAAACTGCTTCACGCCGCGAGGTCTATTGCGGCGAGCATCGTATCTGCAATCGCCAAGCATCGATGAATGCCCTTCGTCCGAACCGTCGCTGTCCACCAGATGACACTGCTGACGATGTGGCACCCTCCACCTGCACGTGGGCATGCATGGTTGACTCCGCTTGTGCGCTTTATGGCAAGCGCATGTAGACTATATGAGAAACGTGTGTTAGTGGCTTCGCGGGTCCTGTTGCCGTTTTATAGCGGAATTAATGTGCCTTATTTATGCACTCAGGTGACGTAAAAGTGTGCAGAAAAGTGTGCCGACTTGGAAGTAAGGACTTAAAGGATTCGTTACGCTGACGCTCATCTGGAGTCCTGGCTAAGCAACAGTCTTTTGACGGCTATGGATCGCTGCATCTACATATCAGCAGGGAGCGGCCTGGAAGCGACGTAAGGGCAACCATGAGTGACTTTCTATGTACATAGCTATATAGGTACTGGCACCCTGTAAGCGTGGCCGTTCATTTTAGCTAGATGCGCTTATGTGTCGTGTTTAACAGGTATAGATGTGAAACCTGCTACTACAGCGAGAAGATCCACTTTCCAGTTGGCCATGCGTGTGCCTCCACTTTACGGGAATATTGCTGGAGAGAGAGCAAGAAAAATGGCTGTTTATTTCCCTGCGTATACTGAACACCATTGTAATGCAGTAGGGCTCAGATAATCGCACATAATTTGCTACGGGAAGGTAGCGGTGTACAATATCGAATCGCATAAGGCAGACGTCGGCTTTGACTGCGTGTTTCTAATCGTCTGTTTGGCAGCATATCAATACGGAGTCAAATACAGCTACAAGCGAACTGCCCCATTAGATGGCGCATCATTGCCCATGCAAATGACTCTCCCAACATTTAAACGAAAATAACATAATAGCCTAAGCATAACTGCAATCTTCGCTCCTTTCGACATATAGGACACTCTCGGCCTCCGGTATTACATACCCTGGTGCGTACGCTAAGGCATAATTCCAGTTAGCCTACATTGGCTCTGACGTTTAAAGAATGCGTCGCTGCATGATAGTCATCATACCAGCAAAAACCCGTTTATCTTAGTTTTCTACATGAAACTCGATGCGACGTTTGCGGCCGCTTTTTGAAAACACGCTGCAGTAGACACCGCAGCGCATTCAACTCTCCTTCTGCATACATATTGAAGTGAATATTCTTTACGGCATGTAAAAACGTAGACGTTTGTTGAAGTATATAAAATCTAAATACAATATGGCTATTTATTCACTTGTACAAAACACGAAAAGTGTACTAGAATGTGTGTAAATATAGGTAGAACAGGCGTCGAATCTTTAGCTGTACAACATATATAAGTGCGCATCGTGCGAATGCAAAGAAAGACAAATACGGAAGAATTGTTGTAACGAGGCCATATATAATAGTCGTAAAATGGTCAGACGCTTCAAATTTTCTTCAGCTCTATGTATTGATAACAGTAAAGTTCCAGTGCACGACAATGTTCTATTTAACCTATTGTATCACGACAATCTGGGAAAACGCTTCGTTTAATCGCCGAGCCCGTAAATAAAGATTTCATCGACGCGGCGCGTTCTGCGGGCCGGTTCTGATGTCCCGCAGTCATGGTTTTCACATGTCATCGCAGAGTCAGAGCTTCGACTATGCCACCGCGATTGAGTACCGTTGCTTAACCACTGACTATATTGTCGCGACGCAGAATAAACTGGCCCGGGACCACAATGCGACAAGGCAGAGCTAGATCTGTATTCCACAGAGAATACTACAGAGACCACTGGAGCAGCCGCAGCAACTACATCTTCATCCGAATGCCAGTGGGCGCAGCTCGTGCTTCTCAGTTGGTGGTCTGCGAATGCCTTCTTGTATAGTATAGTGCTAGTGCTAGTGTGTCCCCCATGCAAAAAAAAAAATTAAAAGAAATGTGGGGGTGCCCGCACCACCCGAAGGTACAGCAGGCTTAAAGCCAATAGTATAGTCGTAACAATATGTAACCATGCTTTTCGAAGCAAACTTTCATTGCCACATTTCCAGCAATGTACTGCCGCCCACTAACCAGGCACTGCCAACCAAATTTATCGCTGCGACGCGCGGCACAACCCTGCCGTCGCACTAACTCTTTTCTCCTTTAACATGTATCTATAGGTTATCAGTGGTCAATCCGTAAGCTCCGTGTGCACCTCCTGACCCTTACGCCCACACAGCGTCTGGGACTAGGCATAAGAAGACCAGTGCATAAGTTGATCGAGTGATTGCACTGGTCGAGAAAGATGTAACGATTAGTATTCTTTTTGGCATTAGTTTGGATCTGCCGGTGCTTCTGACGTCACGAGGATTGGCAGGATTGCCCGGCCGTGAGCGACGAACGCCGAAAAAACAAATAGGATTCACCGAAAAAATACCACTACTATGCTACCCAATATTTTATAGTTTTGTAATTCGCATGACAATTGCTCATTCGATGTACACTTGGCGACCAATGTTTTTACGAGTCGTGGGTTTCGCGGCAAATGTGAAGTTCGGCTCCTTTAATGCATGTTTCTTACTTGCTAAGCAACGGTTTAGCTCGCGAAAGCTGCTACAGGTTTAAACGTTTATTCCGAGACTGCGTGCAAACGTCTAGATTTTTTTTTTTTTTTTGCTAATTTAGTGTTACCAAATCCTCTGTGCCACCGAGTTCTTTCGACAAAATCTTTATCAACTCGTAAGCTTCCATCCCATGTTTGTGAAACCTCCAGCCTACTACACCCATTTTCATACGTCGTGTGCAACGCTGTCAAAGCGAGTGCTCTTGTTTGCGCTGTGCACTTCCGCCTCCAAAAAGTAGTGCGTTGCGTGCGGTAAGCGAGAAACAATAAATGCGTTTGCCGCTAACCTTAAAATAAGAATGCAGTTATTACAATCTAGGCAAAAAACGCTCGGTTGCTGGGGAAAATCTCTAAATACGAAATACGCTAATTGGTATTTTGCGTTTGTCGTTTGCTGGAGCGATATACCGCTCCTTTTCGTTCCTTTATGCACCACTTGCGTAGCCTTCACAGCGTTGCACGTGATGTATGAAACGGAATACAACATCGGGTGATTGTGCGATATTTTGCGGTATTGGAAGGAACCATCGCGCATATCATCACTGAATTATCACCCATTATCACTGCCATGGCTTTATTTACCTCTGGTGTTCTCAACCCATTGCCGTAAAACCTAAATTCGGGCGCAATAAAGCGCCAGGTTCCGTCTGTGCGCCAAAGATTCAAGTGGACTATTTGTGCAATGGCCATCCCCTTCGTTGTGGTTTTACTCCGCTCTGCGGAATATGAATCATCTGATAATGTGGCATTGGAGCGTTCGGGAGATACCATTGTCTCACCACTCGTTATCGATGCGTGTATGCATCTGTGCGTGTCTCCGTATAGCGAGTTCCCTGCTTCGTATAAAAGAGTTCGTCACTCACACGCCTTTTCTCTATGCCCTGTGCCAACTGCAAGAGTGCCAAATTTTTATTTTCCATATAAGCAAGCGCGATGCGCACGACGCAAATTGTTTGCCCTGTAATTAGAATATGTAAACAATACAGCTGATGGGCGTGCCTTCTTGAGGAACTGCCTTCATAGAGTGAACAGTATACAAAGCGTCTTTGTGGCCAGAAATTCACTCTGAACTGTAAAATTCCGGCCTGTGATAATGTTCGACTAAGTTAAACAGATTTTCCAAGCAGGCGCTCGAAGTGCTTAGAATAATAGGTATCAGTGCTTGTTCTTTCTCAGCGTTTCCTTCTTTATTCAATGTATATACACGGCCGCTCAATAGAAAAACCTCTTCTCTATTGAGCGGCCGTGGTATATACATAAGGACAAACTCCCAAAGCCACTCGTTCGTATGGGCGCTGTACTATTGTCCTGTGGCCCACAGAAATAATATTGTCAGCATCAATATTAGTACTTAGGGTTTCGCTCTTCCGAATAACTCTAGCGTAATAGCGTTTTCGTAAGTACTGTCCCGAGATCGCACCGCAACACCGCAAAGCTCGAGCTTCAACCGACAGCCGGATTCAGTGTGCGGACAAGTGTGACGTCATTTGAGAATTGAGCAACGATCAGCTGGCTTGCGGCGTTCTTGTGTGCGCCGGACGTTTTTGCCACGAAGTTAATATACCCGTCCGCAGAAACAAGCAGTATTACCAGTAGTGCAAGCCTTGCTTGAGCTAAGAGATTTGTTGCTGCGTTGAGACGCTCTGTTTCGCAAAAGGAATCCCCCAAGCAATGTGTCGGCATTTTGGATCGAAGAATGCAGTTTATTGCCAAGATTTCATTAGTGCCTCTATTTATACACCACAGAGGGTCGGAGTGTAGCTTTCGTATATTCATAAATATATAATTCTCATTCAGGATAGTTTGTTCCGTAGACAGGAAATTGTTGAGAAGGCAGGTGTAGTGCCTCTATTTATATGCACCACAGGTGGTCGGAGTGTAGATTTCGTATATCCATAAGTACACGAGATTTAGCCTCAATGCATCTTAAATATAATGCTCACTCGGATTAGTTCGTTTTGTAGATAGGAATCGCTGAGAAGGCAGGTGAGTGGTTGTTTTCAAATGCCAACAACTCTTTCGCATGTCTTTAACCATTGTGCGTGTCACAAGTGTTCGAGAATATCCCGGTGTCACTTTACTTTTCTGCACTAGAACGACAAAAAGCACTCATTCATGTCGCACGCACGTCTATGTCCCGCACGAGCAAATTTCGTCACCTCTCGTTGAACAGCTAAACCTGAACGTGATATAATTAAGTCGTGCTTGACTGTTAAGTGTAAATGATGTGTCAAAGGAATGAGATCCTCTGTCCAGGCGTGCGAGTTCTTTGCAACAATATGGTTGCCTCTACACTGGTTCATCTGCAAGCGCGAGTAGTTTTAAAATGCACAGAAGCGTTTACTTCTTTTTGCAGGTTGTATGCTCATGATGTACAGGTGTAACACAAGTGCCATGAGGCGCAGTTTAATCTTGTCTAACGCACTGTGTACACGTGAAACAAACGCTGGCTTTCGATGCTTCTGTCTGTGCTTGTTGCGATGTATATTTATTAGGCGCGGCACTAAACCAAAAGCAAATTTAACTTTCACGGGAAGTCGTTACGGCGCTCGTGTTTCGCATTTAGACGTTGTCACAGCCGAAAGTCTATCATGCCGCATGCCTTCGTGTTTTGAGATGAACGCTGGTACCCTTTGTTACTCAACGAAAGCAGAACGCCTTCTGAATGTGCCTTGTGAAGTTCTTCGCCTTGTCAGCTTCGCTCTACGTAGAGCTAAGTATGACCAGGGTGACCAACTTTTGAAGAAAAAAATGATCCTTTCTTTTATTTTTTGCTTTGTAGAATAAAACGAGCTTCCAAGCTCTCGTACTTATTCATATGTCTGTGCACACATTTCGCCTCTTCAATGCCTAAATTTTCGTATATTTGTTGAATATAACGTATGGTACGCCAAGGCTGCAAATGGACCAATGACGGTCAAAGCGTACTGCTTGTGCAAGAAGGACAATGAAAACTCGCAAAAAGGTAAGGCTTTTCCTAACGGCAGCCAGCAAGTCCACGCTCAGCATCTCCACTTCAATGAGTGAATAAATATACAGTGTAGACTAGATGCAATCCGCTTATGCTTCGTTTACTTAAATAGGCGCACTTGTGTTAAGAGGCTGGGCTCTATTGTCTACTTAACTCCACAAGATGCTTTCTCTGACAGATATTCCGGTCGTTAAATAACCAGGGAGCGCAGGGAAATTATCACCTGGTGCACATTTTCTAAGAAAGCTGACGGTGCCCGCCATTACTGCGCCATAACTTCTGAAATCCGTGTCGCTGCGTGTGCACATTATTCACAATATAGCACGCATGCATCGCGGCGGATGTGGTGGTGAATAATGAAACCACAACTGAGAACCACGGTTTACCCGTTTCGCAGTGACGATGCAATGAGTTTTACCATACGCATAGCTACCGCCTCGTACTACGTCGAGGAATCCTTTATAGCGTGCAGTGTTTACATTCGTGGATAATGCGCCTGCTATATCAGTGTCCGGGAATGAACAATAGTAGAATGAACGAGGAAAGAGATCTTGTTTGAAAATCAGCGAAATGACTACCGGTCAGGCTACACACCGAGCACACGTTTTGATCGAGAGTACACGTGATCTTGAGCTATACTTCCGCACTCAACTGCACGGAATAAAAAGAAAGGTTGGGGGAGGGGGATCAACTTCGTTTTGTCCTACTTCACACAAGCATCCTTTATTTTTTATCACGACAGACCAATTCTTGTGTACAAAAGGATGTTGCTGCTGCGGCACGTTAGCTTCACCGCAATGGTACTACTTGCACAGAAAAACCCGCTTTACAGGCGATATAATACACAAGGTTCTAACTCGCGTGATTGGACAACGCTGAAAATCGCGACGTCAGTATTGTGGTTTCAAACAAATGGTTCAGAATTACATCTCGTTTTCCAAGATACAGCTATTCTGAAGAAACTGGTCACATTTGACTGCTCTACTCAACTAGTAAGTTTTGCACAACCTTAATTCGATACTTTAATAGCAACTGATAGAGGACTCGCTCCAGCATGGCTAAGGCGAACTTCAATCCAATATTAGCAAGGAAAACGAAATGTAAAACAATCAAGGGAATTATTTCGGGTACAACAAGCGAAATGACACAATGAATATCCAAAATGGAAGTGGACACTACACGCACAGAGTAAGCAAGTGTGACTGCGTCCTGTAATCTCACACAGGCGACGGGCGGTAGAAGTTAACCTCCGGAGCAAGAGAGGGATACGAAGATGAGCAACGTTAGAAAATAGCCATAAGAAAGAGAATGAAATAAGAATGTATTGATAATAATGATAATGAGAATTCGAGAGAGCTACATCACAATTAATAGTAAACGCCCGTCGGCATGACTCGGTTAATATGGCGCTTAGCTGCGACATTGCATTAGGGCGGTTATAAAATTCAAGACATGTATGCTGCGATTAATACGCATGTTAAGGTTCTTCAAAGGAGTAGTCAGCTGTAGCAATGCAACTTGGAATCGCAGCAGTGTTACGCCGGAGTAATGAAGTACGGAACGTATGCACATCTACTCATCGACAACATACACGGCAACATACTCAAATGGCGAATCGTGCAGACTCAACTGAGCGACGTCTCCCTCTTGGTTAGCAAATATTGCGAGCATCCACGGCTCCCAGCGTTCAAGTATTTCTCTCTTCTTCTTCTTCTTCTTCTTCTTCTTCTTCTTCTTCTTCTTCTTCTTCTTCTTCTTCTTTCTTCTTCCTCTTGTTTTTTTTTTTTCATGAAGGGGGTATTTACGTTTACGTTTTGACGAAATGTAACGCGGGCGGCTCTGAGCATGACGAACGCGCGAGTGCTCATCCAAAACCTCAGACTAATAGAAATCTTCAACTTTGGAAAAAAAAAAAAGAACAAGTTTTCAAGATCATTAAAACGCAGCTATATTAGTGCCGATACGCGCGGAACTGCATCGTGACGTAATAAGCACTGAACCGTGTGGTGAAGCTGACACTGCCTGCTATGTAGGGACACCCCGCAAGCAAGAACGGAACAGCATATGAGGAAAGTCCAGCTCCAGATTGTCAGATGGCAGCACTTGTTCATCCAGCCACGGCCGGAGTGGAGGCGCGCGCGCGCACCCGTGCGCCTCTCCCAACCGGCCCTGAACCAGCTTCGGCGAAAGTGAATCTCCTCGTTAATGCCTATTACGGCGCTAGCACCTAGCGACACTATGTTTTTTTTTTTTTTTTTGATCGGCACCTCGTACTCACCTGCGGATGGGGCCTGTCACGGAAATAAAAAAAGAAAACTCTGGGGAATAGAATATCACGTAAGAGAAAGACATCAGGTTAATAGTTGTTAGAGGTGTGATGCCAGAGCATAGGCTTAGTACATAAGATAGTCATTTAACCTTCAGGGTAAATAATTAAGATTAAGTTACTGTGTTTAGCTGCGCACTGAAGGGAATGAATATGCAGGTATGCGCCGAAGGTACGAGAAATAAAGGAAAGAAGGAAAAATAGAGAGAAGAAAAGATGTTTGATGTTTTGTGGCGCAGGGACCAAATTTGGCCAAAGAGAAAAAGAAAGAAAGACTGAGACACAAAAGTGACCATTATGGTTGCCTTCATGATATTTTTACATATTTAGAGTGCAGAAGTAACTCTTCTTTTAGTTGCAGTGCTCACTGCTACCAAGTGTTCTAAACTCTTGGAGAGGACAATGGAGAAGTGCGGGGGAGGAAAAAGGGGAATGAATGGTAACATTCCGTAACCAAACAACGCCCGAACATTTTTGTTAACACTGAATGCGTAACAAATAATAATAATAATAATAATAATAATAATAATAATAATACATCTCTACTGCTATCAGTCACCATGCTTTTGTAACGCTTCGCGCAATGTATGATTATAGCTCGTTGAGGTGGAAATACAAGACTAGTAATGCGGAGACGTCAATCTTGTATGTTCGCAGTGAACCGCATATAAGTGGCGTAAGCCACATTTTATGTCGCTTATATATATTTTTTTCTTCTGCCCGTAACATTTTCTCAACATGAGGAACTTGCAAGGAGTCACTACCATTTAATTGTCACCGTGCATGGCGTATCCGTGAGCGAGTGAAACTAAAAGAAAAGAATACCGGCAAAGAAAACCCTCCAAGAATATGGTATGTGATTGCTTTCTTTCTCTCTCTCCCTCTCTCTTTGCGCTTGCCTGCGTGACAACATATGTCATCTTTGCCTGCAAATGCACTTTGCCTGCATAACTTTGCTGTTGTGCAAAAATGCGCACTTATGGTATAAGTCTGCAACAAGGAGAGGCGGAACGTACGGAGACGTCGAAACACCTTACGGGTAAAGTGTGAGTATTCGATAATCTAATAGTGAATAAAGCTCTTGTAACGCGTAGTATTCTGCACCGTTTCTTTATAGCCCCTCTATTCATGCTTGAAATCCAGTGGGTGCGAGCTGGTACTATTCATGCCGATAGTACTTGTCCGGTTGTTTATTCGAGTCCATAATGTGTACTCCGTCATCTAAGTCATAGAAAACGGTTAAAATTCGCTCTTCCTAATGGAGCACCCAGCGCGCTGCTATAATTGTGCTACGTTCCACAGGTGGTCTTTAAACTCCCTTGTAAACGAGGTAAATAAGGACCATCGTTGGTTTAAGTGCCCCCGACTGCATCGTCTCCCGTTTAATTTGTGGTTTATGTGCACTGTTTAAAATACGTTGTAGGGCTTCCTTAATGTGAAGCGAAATCAAGACACATGTAATCTGCATTAAAGATAAGCTCCTCATTACGTTAAAACTGTGTGATGACTGCCTTATATTTAAAGAATTGAAGCGCTTGCGATGGAACCACCCTTGACGTCGCGCGAACCTTAGACGAATCGTTAATTCAACAATTAATTGACCGAAGCGTGTTATGGTGCATAAAAAAGCATCACAAGTCTTATAAGAAGGCATCGTGGTCCAGACCGTCCTCTGTGGTTTTTCGTGATACCAGAGACCGACCAACCAGCCATTGCAGCTGGTCAAGGTCATCGTGCCAGGGATGGCCCCTGTTGCTCAGCCATATCTCTCTTTTTTTTTTTAATGAAGAGACAACATAAACACACTCGATGGCGTAGAAGTAACTTAACAAGAGACGGGTAAACCTCGAGTACGCAGGTGATTTTTGTCATTGACAAGGCGCAGTAGGCGGCGGTTCTCCTCGACGACTTTTGCAGCGCACGCGATGGACAGGGACACAGTGAAGACACACAAACATTTGTCTTCTTTCATTGTGTCCCTGTGCGCGTGAAAAATTCCGTTGTCCATTGCACGCGCTACCAACTCGCCCAGCTATCACTTCCTCCGTAGTTCCCTCGAGTTGATCGTCACGCGATATAAAGTCGCCACGAGAACGTGAGTCAGATTCAAGGGACACGAAAACACGAGGAGTCAGAGGCCGAACGCCAGCTATATGCTTGCATTCGTGATAGTGCAGCGCGCCCGGAAGCAACGCAAGCGTGTGCGATCCGCTAAAACGAGTCACCACGCAGCTGCGCCGCTTTCCCGCACTAAGCGAACACCCACGGACGGCTGAGTCAGGTTCACGACGACGATGATCTGTAAAGAGCAGCGCTCGAAATGACGCTTAAGTGGCTCCGATGGAGTATGCAGTTATTAGCTGTATGTGGCCGCTCAGTGCCTGCCTTATTCCCTTGTCGGCTATGGATGCGGATAGCGAACTTGGAGACGCTTTCTTCGGAATACATCAGGTTAATGAGGATGTTGAAGCGAGATCGTTGGTACGGATCCATTTGTTCAAACGACTACAGGTTTCTCGCGGGCACCTGACGTGCAGTAGTACATAGCGACAGATCTCGTGTTTCTGAGCCGCAGCACTTCACAATTGTTTTGCCATAACGGGTTGGTTTACAAATTATCGCACTCGCTTTTGTTAGTCAACAGCGAATGAGGAATGTAAAGACTTTTTTTCAATTGCAGCAAAATGGTTTGGTGTTTGCTTCCTTGGAAGCGTGCGATGTTGTCTAGAAAGTGTTTGATGCGCCTAAAAATCGACGGCCACACTGAAAAAGAAAAAAAATATCAATTTGAAGCATAAATGAATTCGTCGTGTTAAAATCAGTATCTTCTTCTTTCTCGTTTCATCTTTTTCTTTTGTTTATTTCTTTTTCGTGTCAAGTTGACTTTAGATCGTGGACATGTATATAAGAAGACATGCTGCAAGTTTTATCTGAGGTATTCCCGTTCTGCAGTACTCCGGAACTGTATTGTTATATACACACTCGCGTTACACTCGTGAGGAAGAAGTGAAACGCAAATGGGAGACAGTGTCAGTTATGGATCACACAAGCCTCCTTTTTCAATTTGAAACAATCAGACTAACCTTTGTTCTATAGTTCAAAAGAACACGTACGCGGAAAGCTAGGAATGCGTGACTGCCTTCGCCACTAAATTCAAGAATCAACCTCCCGCACAATGATTGCTTATTATGAAAAAGGAGCGCACATTTTCGCTTGCATTTTACTTGACCCATATAATGAAGATATATATGGCGTAAATGCTTCAGTCGGCGTAAGCTGAGCGGGAAGGACGAAAATACGTTTCAAACGTAATGCCTTTTAGGATACATCTTTCACGTAGTGGCCCCAAGCGCTTTGAAACTCCGTTGAAAGACAGGTGCCTCGTGCACATCGCCGCGTGCTGCTGCATCATTCGTATTCCTTTTAATTAATTTCTCGCACGCTATTCCTTCAGTGTTCTGTTAGCGCGTGCACGATGTTCAATGATCTGTAAAGAGTTCCACACGCTCCAATGCAGCCACCAATATGACCGCGAGAGAATTCAATTAGACGCCGTACGCGGGGCGTACGTCTTTTGGGTCTAAAACAACGCCTGAAAGAACTCGTGACGTATCTAAACGCGGCCTCTAAAGAATAACGCGCCCGGATGCATCTCTTCAGCGCTGAGAGCTAGCTGCTTGCGACCGCGCCCGCCCGTCGCCACACTGTTTCACAGACGGAAAGGATCGGGCGAAGGCGACGCGCTGACAGTGAATGAAGAGAGCAAGCGCGGTGCCGGACGCGAGCTTGGCTCGAGACATCTGCGCCTGTCATTGACTGAGATTGAAAGGGATCCGCCTCGCTTTAAGGCGCACTCGGCGCTCGCTCATCGTCAAAAGGAGGGGGCCAAATTTAAACGCCAGTCATTAAAAGCGACCACGAGAAATACGGCGTTGGGCGCGCGAAACTCGAGAAGGATTGAATAGGTTTGCTGGCGACACCATATAGAATTTGCTCGCCGGACGCGTGAGGGACCGGCGAATCGACAAATGGCACTTTGCGTGACAGAGCCGGACGTCCACAGATAACGAAAAGAAAAAAGAAATATAGAGGAAAAGGGGGGGGGGGGGGGGGGGGGGGAGGTGACAAAAGTTCACAAGGCTCTGGCGATAAAGCAGATTCTTTTACGCCTATTCAAAAAATCTTGAAGCGGTCCTACGGCCACAACGCTTCTCCGGGTACGTAGAAACGCTGCAACTGTACAGCTGTTGGCCAAAGAATACGGGGAGAAATAAAACAGTGGCTCCTTATTTTTTGCGTAGGATCGGCCATATTGGTGAGCTCGCGCCGAGTTTTCTTTTTCCCGCCTATGCCACCTTATTCCTCAATGTATACGGTGCGCCTTTCTGCATCCGTCTCATGAATGCGTCGCCCGCTGTCTCACACTGTCTGAGCAAAAGCAGCCGGCCTTTAAGCCCACGTACACCCGTTGCGGCTTCGCATAAATTATAACTTTTTTGTTGTCGTTGTTGTCTGTCGTTGTCGTCGTCGTTGTTTTTGTCATCGTCGTCGTCGTTGTTGTTGTTGTTCCAAAATATATCCCGCTATAATACCTGTGCAGATTCCTTTCCCTTGGAGGTGGTAGTATGGCTTCTAAACTGATCTGTGTCGGGTCTTTGCTAATATCCTGATGGAATATGTCAGGCCAATTAGCGTCGATACGTTGCAGTGCACGTCTTGATTCATCCTGCGCGGTCTCCTGCTTGCATGTCGAAGGAAAAAAAAAATACAAGGAAAGAAAGGAAATAAAGGGACAGGCTACTGTACGTTGTTTATGTTGCGGTACGCAAAACACAACGTTAATAAAGTACGCGTTGCGGTTTGGAGTCGTCTTACTACGACTGGGGTTTGTTCCCGCTATGTTTTAATATTCGCTGCTTGTAATTTGCACTCATTCTGATCGTTCCCTATCGAAAATCCCACCATCGCCCATTAACATGATCCACACAACCCACCATCACAATGGCGGTTCTTGTGGTGGGTATGGTGGGGACTCGGCGGCTTATGTGGGCTTCATTCAGTGCACATGGTATAGCGCGGAAAGGCTTAGCCCGTTCCGCCTTATATATACCATATGCGTATTCGTGCATGCGTATTCTTCGAGCGGACTACAAATAATGGGGATGGAACAAGCACAGACGGTCACAACAGATGCACACAGTGGGTGCTTTCTCCAAACCACAGAAAAGACACTTTCGGTGTTCACCTGTTAAGAATTGTTGCTCTTTTTCCATTCCCGTTAAGGCAGTCAACCGCACTCAAGTGCGAGCGAGCGCGGGACGAGTTAAGCCGTATTCAATGAAGCACGCAACATCGCCCGCCATGTCCCCACACTGCCCATCACAAAAACTGCCATTGTGATGTTGGTTTTGGGGGGCGTATTTTCAATATGAAGTTGCCTTCAGAGCGCCGTATCAGCAAGAAAAATAAAGAAAGAAAAAAGAACGAAGAATGAGAAACTAACTATTCGTCCTTGCTATATCCTTGGAGGTGCGAGAACGCTTTTACTTGTTTTTTTTTTCTTTTTTTCCTTGCGCTCTGCACCTCTGCTCGTTGCTCGAACATAACGCATCAGCACATGTGCGACAGAATGAGGCATGCGACAAACAGCGCGAAACAGGAAGGAGACCGTCGCATATTGTAATCTTTCAACGGGCGTCGATGTTTTCGCGAACTCGAACAAGCCTCAATATAGAATACGTTATGTGCACAAGACCAACCACGTCTCAACACGTAGCTATGTTTGAGCATGCTGCGACGCACAGCCGGATTTCGTGCT
Organism: Hyalomma asiaticum; assembly: GCA_013339685.2. NCBI lineage: Eukaryota > Metazoa > Arthropoda > Arachnida > Ixodida > Ixodidae > Hyalomma > Hyalomma asiaticum. The sequence continues at coordinate 116,103,596 of CM023482.1, read as the reverse complement.
GTCCCTCATTTATCACGTTCGCCCGAGCCAGAGAAAAACTGTCGTCGCAACCGCCGAGAGCCGTCTCCAACAGCGACAACATCTGCAGCAGATGCGTCACATATTCGAACCACAACAGGTTCTACGTGACGTATTTATATGTCATGTTTTTGTCATATAACTCTGCTTCGTGTGTAGTATAAACTCGAAAGGAGGCCCGAGCAAATTGTGGTTCGAGTTCTACAGATGCGCTCGAGAAAGAACGATCCATCACTCAAATGCTGACGTCGATCGGCCACAGTACATACCTGGCCATGGCAATGATACCGACTGGCCGTCCGTTATAAAAATTTTGTTCTATAAGTTACGGAATCGACAACCCAGGAGCGCAAGGAGTAGCCGGCGCCTTATTTGTGCGCCAACATCTCCTAATATCATATCAATAAAGAAAAAAGCTGAAATCATTTCCTTTGCTTCTTGATACCTATAGCCAATGATTCTAAGAGCAAAGAAAATTACTACAAGAAAGGCGTTGCTGGTATCTGTGGAGAGCTTCTACGTATCTACATGTATGCCCGTAAAGGTTCTTAACTGTATTTAAACAATTATATTTATAAATATCCTTCATAATCCTCGCATTGTGGGAACCGGTTTCGTGCGAAGCAGACAGCGGGAAAATTGCCTATGAAGTATTTGACACTGAGCCAAGTGTTGCGAACGAGATGAACGTCTGTATGCGAGGTGCATAAGTGGTTGTATGCTTAACGTAAGCTAACCAGGAACGCCGACAGAACCGCGGTGACTGAATGGTAGCTCATGGTACGACCTAAAGTTGCTACTCACGTCAGTGCGCTGACGTCTGTTTTGCCGGAGAGAAGTTCACGCTGCAGTGCGCCGATGTTCGTAGCATTGTTGTCGTCCGTTGAAACATTCCTACGTAATCGAGCAAGGTTGGACATAAGCACGCAGGGTGATAGTAGAAAACAAGTATTCCTTATTACAATGTTACGATAGCATTTAACACATACTAGAAGTGCGAGTGGCCTTAGAGAAGCACCACCGTCACAATTGCTGGTGGAGTAGGTTTATTTACTATATATGTACTGCGTAGGAGCAGCAAGTCGTCTGTTGCTCCCAGTAATAGAGAGTTGGGATATTTGAATGGAAGAGTATCATGGGAGATTACGTTCGAATGAACTTTGCTGTCCGGTAAGAGAGAGTTGGGATATTTGGATAGAAGTGTATCATAGTAGATTATGTACGAACGAATTTTGTTGTGACTAGAAGGTCTTCCTCTCTCGGGTATATTTCTTTTCTTTTCTTTTTTTTTAATGACGCACACGTTTGTATTGTATGTTATTTCTTGTCCCCATGCTGGGCATTCCTTTGTGCATTACCGTTGCTCGTTGAAGCCAGGTCGGCTTGTGCATAAAACTACGATGTTCTTAGCCATGCAGCTACACCGCCTATGTCGTGTGCTTCCTTTGTCCAGTCCTCGTGTGGTTTAGCGCTGTAGCTTTCGAAACATGCACGAGTCAAAATAAACATTGCTTTGTGAAAACACACACTGTGTAGGTTAATCGGCCTACTCGTTGTTATAGACGATTATTTCAATGTAGAACATCACACAAGCCAACAAGTGCGCTGTAACGGCCATAGCAGCCAACTGCACTGTTCGGACTGTAGATAAAAGGGTTACACCAACAGTTGGGATGTTAATTGTCTTGCATCAGTTGTGGTAGTGCTTGTGCTTGCCTATAAGAGCTTCCCTTTGCACACACTTTTACAGCGTGGATTGGACACGGATTTTTTTATTATTATTATTCTGGTCAACCGCCCACAGTTCTTCAAAAAGAAGTATAGCTGTGTACGAAATTATTACACGTCAAATGACTCCTTACCTCATGACTGTTGCCCCCATACGAAAATCTTGCTCCGTTGTATGCGCACTATCTGCATGCTTCACATCAGTCTAGCAGCTGTGGCGGGTGACAGATTATTATTGTTCCATCACGTCTGTCTCGATACGATGAATTACCATACGGAGATGATAAAGTAGCAGCAGTTTATTTTTCTTAGTGTTTTTCTTAACTTTGTTCCTTCTGTTATCATCTGTTTCGCGTCTTGCGTCACGATGAAAGTGGAGCTCACGGAAGTACTCTGCATGTCGCTCAAAACGTCAAGTGTGCCTCTGGATGTTCTGTCATGAGTGGCCCAGAAAACAAACGGTAAACGGACACTTCGTTCGAACCCTGTGTAGCGTCTAAGTCCAAGCGCACCGCAGTTATTCACATTTGCGTGTAGTGCCCGCTAACTTTTCTTAGCGGAGAACTTGCATTGGGTAGAAACGCGATATCGTATTGGTTGCACGAGTACCAAGTGACACTCCTGTTTCTCGCGCGGAACTTCCCGTTCGCGTTACGAAAAACGCACGGCCCCACAATCAATGGCGACACAGTCAACGTCAGGGCAGTTATGCTAATTGTCATCAGGTTACCCTGGTTGTTACGTGCTTCTTTCTGAGCTTTATTAATTTTCTTTAACGGAACTGCGTCTAGTCCTGCACAACTAATTCGTGTTCAGACATACCCCGCACTATCCACTACCGTATCTCCAAGTTAAACCCAGCTTATCAAGTGGTCCACGTCCTCACATGTAAGCGGCACTAAAGGTTTTTTTGCAAAACCTGCACCGTACAAAGAAGTAACAAGGCTTGATTCAACGTAGCATACATGTGCATCATTGAGCAAATATCTATTTCTACTTCAGCCACTAACAGCTTGTCTCAACATTGGCCACTGCTCTTCGTGTATGTGCTTCTGCACCTTAAAAAGAGCACATTCCTCTCACGAACACACAGTCTCATAAAAATGAAGGTGGGGGTGACGCTGAGGGGGGCATGAAAGCAGGGCTTTCTTCCTTTCCACACTCGGGGCACTGTGCGGGAGGGGTGAGCGACGTGCCGGAGTCTATCTTCTCGCTTTCAAAAGGGAAGCCCGCACAGTGGGAGGTGTGCTTGTTGTTGCAAGCGAGCGGCACCGCAAAGGAGAACTCTATATAGGGGAAGCCCGAGTCCGGGTAAGGCTATATACTACTTTGTCAGAATGGAGCACGCATTCTACAACGGACAACGAGTGCTTGAGTGTGGCCATGTTAGGGACGGGTTAGGACATTTCAACGAGCGGACATGGGCCACTCCCGGAAAAACGAACCCCCGCTACTGTACGCTGCGTTCCGATCTCTGCGAAAGAGCAAAAGCTTTGCTGGGCTTCGGTTGCGAATACCAACAACGAACAGCAGGCGCGGTTGAAGGGGCGCTGCGGAAGAGGAGGAAGGAAGAGGAGGGAGAAGAGAGAGAGCAGATAATGCCCACCTGTTTGCTGTTTGCTCACCCTTTTCAGCTACCCCGCATTTCTGTCGTCTATTGGAATCGACAAGGACCCTCGTACGGTGTGTTGTACACCTCGGCGAGCGGACCATTCGGTGCAGCCACTCGCACAGGCGGCGGGAAGTGGGCACTCAAGCATCGCAATAACACGAATTTTCAATTTCCTCGCGCCCTATACATGACGTGATACGGCCGGCGTTCCAAGCGAATGTACTCGAGAACAAAAATAATGCGTTGAAGTGGGCCACATAAAGGGCTTGCTTCTTATCTTCTGTAGTACTCGTGTCAGCTAATGCACTTACCGTACAGTTTCCGTGTTTTACTTTGGCAACATCATCCGCTCACCAGCCCTCCTTTTTCTCTTTTTCAGGCTTTTATATTGACTTTTTTTCTTTTCTTTCTTTCTCTCCTCTCAGCACTGTGGCGCTGGCGAGCTCAGCCCAACAGTTTCCAAATCAACTACGACGGCACCGTTTTATCTTTTGCACTCTGATTTCGACACGTCTGCAAGAAAATCACTCTTGGGACGATACGAAGTAACCTTCCTTGCCGAGATCTCGCTAACATGCAGTTGAAGAAGCAGTATAGATTGGTCTTAACTTCGCGATTGAGAGAGCGGAGGAAAGGCATGGAGGCTAACCAGATAATACTTTCCGGCTTGCTACCCTGCACTGGGAAGAGGGAAAGAGGGTTTGCGATTGATACAGAGGGAGATATGTGTGTGTGTTAAATTTGTCTTCCGGGTATGTAAAAAAATATTAAAGGAAAGTGCGGGTAGCCCGCGCCACCATAAGGCATATCGAGCTTAAAGCCAATTGCACCATTAAAGAATAAAGGGAAGTGTTCCCAAAAAGAAAATTTTGCGGGAAAGCCAATCGAAAAAAATATATGTATTCGGAAGCGAGGCCTGCAGTGCTTTTCCTCGTGTAATAAAGGCAGGAGATGAAGACTGTGGAAATGTGAGTGCGAAGTAGAACATAGCAGTGAGAGATTCCGTTTTTTTTTTTTTTTTGCCATTGTGTGTGTACGTCTGTGTGTGTTGTGCTAAACGCAGGGATTGACTTCTTGTGTTTCACGTCTATAAACTACATGATTATATAAGACGCCGCAGTCGAGGTCTCCGCAAATTTCGACCATCTGGGGTTCATCAACGTGCACTAACACCGCACAGCACACGGGCCTGAGCATTTCACCTCCACCGAAATGCAGCCGTTGCGGCCGGGATTCGATCCCGCGACCTTCGTACCAGCAGCTGAGTGTCATAGCCACCAGACCAACGCGGCGGTTCGCTAAAGACAGGAGGGTTAAATAGAAGATAAATACGGTTTGCTACCCTGCACTAGAGAAGGGGTAGGGTACGGTAGAAAGATTAGAATTAAAGTGGGTAGCAGGATACAGCGATCGCAAATGTTTTGTTCGCTCCTTGTAAGAGGCGCAGTCTGCAGCCTTGAATCCGCCGCCGCATGTCTGGCCATTCAGCCGGACATGGCTAGATTGCCGGGGGTTCTTCATCACTTGCCGTGCTCTGTCCTAACAACGACCACGTTAATCAAGAAACTCGACATGTCAGAATGATTGTGCTTTCACCGTTAACGTGCGACCACTTTTTCGCCGACAGGTGCTCCAGGGCGTGCCAGTCACGATTGCAATCGACACGGTGACAAGACAATGCCCGATGTGGTAATACCATTGGCAATTTCGCGAGAGCACATCCCCAGCTGCTTCTTGGTCTTTATACTAGTTGAGCTCCTTAGTCGCTGTGTACTAGCGTACTCATGCCGTTTTTAAGACACCGGAGCAGCTACAGTTATAATGAGAAAGAAGCCAAGCATCGTATATGACTCAGCTTGGCAGCAAGCAAGCATCGAGGCGAAAAAGAAAAGAAAAAGAAAAGTATCGTCTCTGGGTCGCCAGAAAGCAAGAGAGCTCTCCATTTGCTACAACAAGCGTGTTTCCGCGTGTTCGCAAAGCGTAGCGCTCGTACAAGTCACGCCTAACAAGCGGACCAGGAAGAAGAGGCCCGCGGACGGTCCGCAAAAACGATTCCGAGAAGTCCTCCGCCCTAGCCTTCGGAAAGAGCATAAAACGTTGCCGCCATGAACGGTGCATTCAAGCGACGGAAACTAAGGGGGCAAACGAGAACCAAGCGAATAAATAAAGTGAGATAAAAATAAAAATAAGAAAGCTCGTGGAAAAGGGGCGACGACGAATGCGAAGGGGATGACCACCAATGGAAAAGCGAGCAAACAAGCAATCGCAGCACCACCGGAAAACGCCCCGAGCCACTTGAGGAAGAGGGGGCCAAACTCTGGCGCCTGGACATCTCCTCGTCCTCCGCTTTTTTGCCAGTGGCACCGCCCCGCTGGTGTGTGTTGTCCGCTAGCCACAGTTTGGCGCTGAGGCGCATTTTGCTTGTCGTCGTTATCGGGAGGAAAAGTTTCGGCCTCATCCCTCTCCCTTCGGCCGGCTTCGATCTCGTGCGGCTCGCGAGCTTTCTTGGGTCTCCCCGCTACCCCCCTGCCTCCCCCCTGAAAGTACAGCGCCAATGTCCCAACTTTTCGTTTCTCGATTCTTCGCCGATGTCCGCAGTCACACGCTGCGTTTGAAGGGGAGAAAAAGTGGGGGACGAGTCGGAAGAGGCAAGCTCGAAGTTGCCACCGCCTCCCGCTTTCTCATTCATTTTCCTTTTTCCTTGCACTTATGGAATTTGGAAGGCGGAGACAACAAGCCGAAGGAGCGAGAACGAATGCAAACGGCAGAAAAATAAGAGGAAAAAAAGGAGGCCAGCCGTCCATCGTGTTCGTCTCCGCGGGAGAGATGCGTGTGCTTACCCTAAAGGAGTGGAAGCACAATCGTTTCAGCGAAACGTGCTGCGATGATGGTTTCGAAAAAAAAAAAAAAGAAGTTTTTCTGTTCTCCCAGCATTTCATACATTCTTTTGCTGTCATATCTCCTGCATTCAGAGCATTTCAATACGTTTGTCGCTTACTTTGTTACCCCCTTGTGCTTATGTTTTACGGTTTTTCCTTTTCCATTTCGTGTTAGAACCATCAGGTACAGAAGTCACATAGCGAACATTTCGCTATATCTCATTACTTCAACAGGACAACATGGGGATTGATACGTTTTTGTAACATATTGCGGTGACAGCGCACCGGACTGAAAGCCTTATTCGTTGCAAATTGCTAAAGCACAAACAAAATTCTATAGTTATGTACACAAACAGCCGGGGGCAAGCGATTGTGAAAGTCGACGTTGCTCCGCTCCCTACAAGATCGAGGCACGCAAGCACCATCTCGCTCGTCTTCGACAACCCCCTTCGAAAGCGCAGCTTCGTCGTCGTTGACTTTTCTCCGCGGGGCTCTGCAGGGGAGCCGATGTAGCGAGCGAGCGGGCCAAAAACGGCGCGTGTTTTTGTGTTCCCAGAAAGCCGGTCGCGCTGTGGATGCAGCACGCAGCGGATCCGCCACCACGGCGCGAGAGCGCGAGGTTCTCTCCTCCGCTCGACCTCTCAAAGCCGAAGCGCCTCGCGGGCGCACACACGCACGCACGCATCGACTTCGCGCAGCTGAAACGAGCGACCGCGTGCAGCACTTCTTCGGCCCGCTCGGTTCAGCGTGAGCCTCCCTCTTCTCTGCATCCATTCCCAGACGGGACGCCGCCGGCAGCAGCGGAGAACCCAGGCGTCGTGGTGTCGCGCCCGGGGTCCCCCCGCTTCCTCGGAGCTTCGACCCGTCGTTGTCGTCGGCCCTGACGCCGCACTGCCCTGACGAGACGTATATCGCCATTTGCATGCCTGTCGCGCTTCAACGCCGCCGGCCGCGCCCGGCAGGGCCCGATGACAGTGCCGACGAAGAGGCGACGAAGCCGGAGAAGAAGGAACGTCGACATCAATTGACATTCGTCGCGCCCGATGCGATGAGGAGAGCACTCCTCCTGCCCTTCACCTGTCCGTTCGGCGCGGCGTGTCAGAGAGCGTGTGGCCGCACCTCGCTTCCTCGTTGGCCTCGCTTTTGCTGCTGATGTCGCGGCAGATTTTTGGCTCCGAGGCAGCTGACAGGGCGCAGCTTGAGCACATTCGAAGAGACGTACCGGTGGATGAACGCAGACGTACTTCGAGAGATTGAGGATACCTCTTTTTCTGTGTGTACGTGTTTGTGTGCGTGTGATCTATAGCTACTCCTGCGGTTTCATCCGCGACATCGAAATTGGTGCGGCGACAGTTGCCGCGAGTGGAACAATAACAATCTGTCATCGCTCCCCAACTCGCGCCCCCTTCCCTTTTTCGTACTCTCGCGGCGCTTGCCGGCGCGAAGAAACGGGACCAGTTTTTCATCCCAACTCCCCGGCCGGCGCGCCACTGTTTCCCCACCACTGCAGTCGGTCGCAAACGAACAGGAAAAAAAGGAAAAGAAAAAGTAGATCGGGTAGACGAACGGCGACAACAAGCCGGATCAACGAAGACCAACCCAAGAGCAGAAGAAACCGCAGAGCCCTACGTCCGCGACCACCATACATCAAGCGAATTTTCGACTGGCGTCCAGCGCGCGACTGGGTGTTGGTGGATACTTTGCGAGCAAGCAAAGGGGAGCGGCAGCTTCGAAAGGGCCAGCGAACCGGAGCGCGTGCGGAAGTAAGCCAAGCAAGCTCGGAAGGAAGCGAAAGGGGAGCGAGGGAAGGGGGGTGGTGGAGGCGGCGACCACGTTCCCGGCGCCGGACAGCGCGTCGGCGGCGGCGGCGCTGGTGGTGAAGCGAAGCCGCCGCGCCGCCTGCTCGGCGCGCGACGCCGCTTGTTGTCGGGCGGCGGGGAGTGGAGTGGAGCGGAGGCCGACAGCGCGGCGCGGCACTTCGGCGTCGCGGCGTCGGGCGAGCGCCGGCGCTGGCGTGTACGCCGGCGGCGGCTGACGGCGCTCACCACGACGACGACGCGCCAGCGGGAGTCGCGGCCGCTGGCGCGAGCGCCGGCGGACATGCTTGGCCTTGGCACCGCGGGCAACTTCGCCGTTGTGCCAGCCGAGACTTTTGCCAGCTGGCCGTCCACGCTCCTGATGATGATGCTCTGTCTTCTCTGCCAGTGGCCCGTCGCGAAAGGTGAGCCGGAGTTCTCAATCGTTCTGTTGGCGGAAGGAAAAGTTTGTTTATGGGACGCGGTTCGGAACGAGAGCGGCGCACCTTTGCGAAGCGAGCATGGCATGAGTGGAGTGTTGTGCAAGTTTCCTCGTGTTGTGAATGACTTTGCATTCAATATGTCACTTAGTCGTGAAAATACATTTGTTTACGTCCGACGTCTAGTTATCGATCTAGGGATGGCTGATCTTGCGTTGAGCAACCGCGTGGTGGATGACTCATCCGCGTAGCACCGATACTTTCAGGTAGATTTGCTCCAGGCTGCACGCGTGGTCGGACAAGCTGATGATCAATCGTTAACAAACAACGCGCTTGGATGTCGCCTGTAACTTATGAACTCTTCCGTAGAAGTTCGCTTCGTGATACGAGTAATCGACGCTACCATTTTTCTCTTTCGACTCCCGCGCGCATATGTGTGTGTGTGTGCGTGCGTATATATATATATATATATATATATATATATATATATATATATATATATATATATATATATATATATATAAAGGGGGGGGGGGGGTGTCCACGTGCTATCGGAGCTTCACCAACTTGCGAGTTTACCAAAGTAAAGCAGCGTTCGTGGCGAACCCATCGCGTACGTCCCAAATGCTTCAGCGCGAGGAACGAGGCCAAACAAAAAACGCTTGTTTTTTTACGTATCTGACGGCTGATTCATGGAAAGTTGCACTTGCATTTCTTGTTTCTTCAGGCCCCGCCATGTAATATCCGGTTTTTACTGACCGCTGTGGGAGGGACGAGAAAAGAGGAACCGTTTTAGTTCAGCTCAGTTCTCATCCCGTCGCGCTTAGAGCAAACTCGTGTTAACGCATCGTGCTCGAGCGACGGAGGCAACGTGACTTTTATTCCAAACTCACAAAACGTGTTGTTTAAATGTACCTCGTGAACTGAGCTAGAGTTGCGGCACCTCTCTTTTCATTGTGAGTAGGTGAATGAATGAACAGGATTGGGGCAAGGCCCGTGTGAGTGATGCTTATGATTATTTGAAACACAGGGCGCCCTGTCGGCTCACGATAACAGTTCTTTGCCTAATATACACTGTCAGTCAGGAGCGTAGCCAGAATTTTATTTCGGGAGGGGTCTCAGCCCTCTTTGTGTATGTCTGTGTTTGTGTGTGCAGGCGTATATATGGGCATACAAACTTCACAAATTTCAGGAGGGGTTTTGGAGGCTCCCGCAAAATTAGAAAGCAAAACACATGAAGCGCGTGGGGCAGTACAGCAGGAGACGGACGAGGAGGAAGAGGTTGCAGAAGGCGAGCCCAGAGTGGGTACGAGCCATTAACGCAAATGTCATCATCATCATCATCAGGCGAGCACTTCGCTGCTCCGTAGTGTGTGTTCCCCCGCTCAATGACCAGCCACTGGAAGCTGTCCTTCCGGGAGACTTGAACGCATGCGGGAGCGTGTTTGATAGACCTACCAAGTAGATGTGTACTACATTTTAACGAGGCTGTTCGCTTTGTAAAAGTGGAGAGATTAGTGTCCATCGCGCGAACCCCTACGTAAGGTCATCACCAAACACCACCGAGGAAGTCAGAGCCTGGCTTTTCTGTTACACTCCGACGCCCCCAATCCGTATTTAGAAAAAAAAAAAAGAAAAAAGCTTAAGTATTGCGAGCATAACAACAAACTGCTAATGTTCCGTGAGCAACAGATGTTATCTCCATTGCGACGGTCTTCAATAACATTCTGGCCTCTTCGAAGCACGTGACATATTCACTCGATATTGGTGCTTTGTAGCGACAGCACGATTTGCTATAATTCTGGGAGTAGAAAAAAATTGGATGGAGGGACACCCGTTGGCTTTATTGCACGGGGTATCCAAAAAGCAATATGAAGCCTCCTTTTAATCACTCATATTCAAGAGTTCTGCAATCGCCCACACAGCATGCAATACCTAAGAAGCGCTTCCTGTGCAGTTGCCTTAATTCCACTCTTCCTTACAGCATACGATTATTTGTATGTGTTAGTGTGCAGTTCTGGCATCTCGCTTCCCGCCGATGTTGCAAAATCGAGCGTGACTTCACGCGATTGTACGTGACGCCTTGCACGTCACATTTCCGAATCTTGTCAGAAGGCCCAACGCGCCTCCTCGACACAAAGCAAACAATGAAGCGTCGTGCGGAAGACTTATTGTGCATTGTGATGGCTTCGCTCCTCGCTTGACATGCGAAATGCGCGACACTCGGGCGCTATGTCAAGGACTATATGTATTTACTATACGGCATTAGATTCAGCTGGGTCATGCATACAAGGTCCTACCTACATAAACGGTAAAGTACCGGCTATAGGAATCACTCGGGTCAAGTGAACGTGCTAAAATGTACTTCACTCACTTAGATAGAAGCATATATGACGATAGAACACCAACACGAGGAATGTCCATGTAAGACTGATACGTATTGGGCAAGTACGGCCACATACGGACACGTGACATTTAGAGCCAGATATGCGCATATGGTCATACACGCATATATAGCTTATATATGGTACGTGTCCGTATGTGGCCATATTTTCCCGATACCTGTCTGTCATACATGGCATTCCTCGTGTTGGTGTTCTATCGTCATATATGCTTCTACCACGATTTTGGCATATTTGGACATGTGCCATATATATCAACATATGCCCAATTCCTGATATCGCCGTATATGGCATTCTAGTCAGGGGAATTAACTAAGCGTGTACGCAATTTGAACTTTCAAATAAGAGTTCCTCACAGGCCTCCCTGTTGGATTCGTGTGCGATCCGAAAAATCGCTCCTCGAGGTTGCGGAATGTTCAACTTTTTTCGAATACGTTAAAGGTAACGACATTTATCGCACTCAGGCACTGAGAGAAAGAATGATGGGTGTTATATATGATTCTGATGTAGGATCGTTTAGGCTGTTGCGTTGGATTATCCAGTTTCCTAACTGACGGAGGCGCTTAAGGTTGTCGGCTGGATTATTTGTCTGTCATTCAGTAACGGTGCCTTGAAGCCCGTATAGAAATTTATAACTCTAATTTAATTTTTAGCTGATATCTCCCCTTCTCTGCGCCTCAATAATGTAATGTGCCGTGCTGTAGCATGCGTTAATGCGATGGTGCTCTATACAACTACAAAATTAGGCGGATGCATTTTTACGTATATAAGAAAACTATACAGGGTGAAAAAGAAAAGGCATAAGAATAAATTCAGAGACGTCGTAGAAACGGTTAAAACAGTACAGGACCAGTTCCACGCCAATGAAATCTAAGTCAACAGCAGTACTTAATCGAGTATTTCAAGTTAACTATCATTTAGCATCGTGCTCAGGCCATCGGCTAAGCAATGAAAACCTGGTTTTCACTAGTTAGCATCAGCTACGTTTCGCACTCTGTGCAAATATTTGTAGCAAGCGGCTCTGCATGTTGTACTGGTAAAAAGAAATGTGTCTATATTGTGTTCAACGTATATGTTTGCTTACGTAGAATAGCGTTAGGCAGACTAAACGCACGAAAATAATTTTTATTTTGTTTCGGAGACTTTTGTTTTGCCGTACAAACACGGCATGAAATGCTTACAGTTACGAACATGTAAAAGGAAAAAGAAATTGCACTGTATCGTGCTGACCCTGTCCGCCAGTGCTAGTTTTGTGGCTAGTTTTCACGGCCGTTTGAGTCGTGAACACAGTCGTGTGACAAACAGACCGACAGATGAAGTTGTTCGCGTTTAGGTAAGAAATACTATTGTCTTTAAAGAAAAAAGCCACCCGCGTCAGGACATATTAGTGCAAAAGCTGCGGTATTCTACTGCGGTATTCTACTGGATTTGTGGACGGGCGGCATTCTCGAGGCAGCGCTGCCTGCGTCGAAAGGGCGCCCGAACAACGTGACCTGAAAAGGCAGCAAGCCCGTCCTGCGCGGCCCAGTGTAAAAATACGGAATATCGGGCCCTGCCAAGCCCGTCCTTTCACCATGAGCGCTTTGTCGCCGCGACAACATACCGTATTTCAGGTAAAATGGCATCTTATCTGACATATCGAAGAGAGGGAGGCAGAGAACAACTTTATTTTTGAACTCGAGACGGGGTCAAGGGAAGAGAAAGAGGTGGAACAATACCTTTGGTTTTCTTGTAGAAGACACCGCCAGCACTGCACCTGTCAGTGTCAACGCACGCGAATCTTTTCTTACAAAATTCACGAATTCGCACCTGTCTTACGAATGCTGACTTAGTTTTTACAGGAAACTGGTTTTATTCTTTAAAAAGATATATGAAATTCCTGCTAGAACTGGAGTGTTACTTCACGGCAGTGCACTAATTCCATGCAGAGAAGCGTATTTGAACTGCGAAAGGGCTGCGTGTTTGACAAGTCTATGCTGCACAGAGCTGGGGAAACACCCACGCCACCCTGAGCGCCTTGCGCATACGTGCCGCCGAAACAACGAGTAGTTAACGCTTCTCTCAGTATTCCTGGACATGTTCTGCTGCAGTGCACGTAGTTTCCCGTTATTTCATTTTCCTTCCTTTGTCACTCCCTGATGACCCCACTTATCGTTTGCATTTCCCTTTAATGCAAGCGCCGCGCCGTCCACCCTAGAGTGGCGAGTCGTTTGTCGCCATGTCTGCCAACTGACATTATAGTTTAGCTTTCTGCCTTATGGGGGGCCTATAGGTCTCTCTCTCTCTCTCTCTCTCTCTCTCTCTCTCTCTCTCTCTCTCTCTCTCTCTCTCTCGTGTGTGTGTGTGTGTGTGTGTGTGTGTGTGTGTGTGTGTGTGTGTGTGTGTGTGTGTGTGTGTGTGTGTGTGTGTGTGTGTGTGTGTGCGCGCAACCGACCACGTTTTCTTGCGTACTTTTGTGCACCGGTCACGTGGCTGATAAACTGATTTGCTTTTAAAGCGTTAACGGTAAATTAGCTCGACACTGATGAATAACGCCGAAATCGGACGACCCGATAAATGTATGCCAGTGGCTTTTAGTTGTCGCGGTGCACCCTCTTCCACGGTATTTTTTGAACGATCGAGTAAATGATGCATCTAAATGGAAAGCATTGAACGCACTTTCCAAATCTGGGAATAAACCATCTGTCCTACCGTGTACGTGTATGACGCGTCGAGTTGTGAGTAGCCATCTAGGTATGAGAGTCGCGAAGAAGCTAGAGTAGCAAACAATAGGGAAATCTCTCCTAACTACTCCCTAATACGCTGCCGGTTTCCGTAGCTGATTGGCCGACTGGCACGACCCCTGCAATCCGCTGCACATGTGCACGGTATAACGGACTACAAGCATAGAGCGCATGGCGGCACTCCTTGCCCACAATTTAGGCACATTTGCCACTGGCCGCTCCAACTGCAACTGCTTATCGACATGTTTTGTGCTTTCTCGTGTTGTAAATATCACTTTCTCTTCTTGCCTGCCACACGGCATGCCAGCTGGAAGGCAGTTAATTCTCAGTTCGCATAAATACCCAAGACTCCAAAGCCACGCTTGCCTCTTCGATCGCTAACGAACGCTGACAGCTACCGCCCTGTTACGAGCGCCCGGTCGTATACCGTTCGTTCCCGCGAGGAATTACTCCTATTGTAGAAGCGGGCATCGGAGAGCGCTTAAACGAACTTTCTGTTTCGGTTGAGGCGAGTGAAGGGTCGCGCAAAGCGTCCTCGTTGCCGCCACAGTTAGTTTTCTCTTTTATTTCAGAGCCTTCTAGAGGTATAATGATTGAAAGATGAGAGAGAAATACAAACGCCATGGTATGAGGTCGTTAATCCCCCCAGCCGGCGGCGTCTCGCCAAAGTGGCCATCCTGCGGGCGGCTAGCAAACAGGTCACGTTGTAGACAATAAACATATCAACGGGGCGCACGCGGTGGCTCTGTTGTCGCCTGGCGTGAATCAACGCAACACGGCAAGCATGCGACTGCGTCGATTGCTGGTGGTGTTCGCTTCCCAAACTCGTTCTTTGAGTCGAGCATCGCGAACAGCAGAGAACTTTGATTGGCTGATGCCTCGCCATGGTGGTCTAGTGGCTAGGGCACTCGGCTGCTGATCTGAAGGTCGCGGGATCGAATCCCGGCCCCGTCCGCCGCATTTCGACGTAGGCGAAATGTTGAGAACCCGTGTACTGTGCGATGTGAGTGCACGTTAAAGAACCTCCAGGTGGTCGAAATTTCCGGAGCCCTCCACAATGGCGTCTCTCATAATCATGGCGTGGTTTTGGGGCGTAAAACCACGGAAATCAATCAGTCAAATTGATTATTTGATATGCTCCACTCATAGAGGCGAGAGCCTTCAGTGGTTATGTATCACAGTTCGTTTCATAGTTCTACCGTAGCTGCGCAATTTCAACTTGAACGCCGCTTTCGCTGCCTCACCTCTCATATGTCCCAGTGACCGAATAATTTTATTCGGTACAAACTACTGCAGCGCGTCCGAGCAGTGCAACGAAAGAGTACCGCTCTACCTCAGGAACTGTGTGCACTGCAGTGAAAGTCTCACGAGCAGCGTCACCGAGTCAGAAAAGGGAACCAAAATGGCTTCTCCATCGTACGTCGCAAATCGCCTGAAGCGTGTATTCGACTGAATGGAAGGTTCGCGCGGAAGGAACTGCGGCACACAATGGGCGAACCGTTTACAGCGAAATCTCGTTAATACGATCTCCGCGGGGACCGGAAAGTAAACCTTGTCATCCGAAAATCGTATCAACCGTTCGGAGGACGAGGAGGAGGAAGGAAACGAGGAGAGACGGGGAGGTTGGCCAGTGCTGAGACGGGCTGGCTGCCCTGGTATCAACGGAATAAAAATCAGGGTGTCGGAACGAAATGTTTTTCGTTCCGGTTTTCGTTTCGTTCCACAGAAAAAATGTTCCGTTCCGTTTTCGTTCCGGAACAAAAAGTAAACGTTCCGTAACGGTTCATAACTTTTTTTTTTTTGATAAGAAAAACGAACACCATACTTTATATTAAAGGTATCATTTAAAAACAGCAAAGAAAAAATACTGAACTAATACATAAAAACGCAATAATAATTGTTGGGGTTTTACGTCCCAAAGCCACGAGGTGACTATGAGGGAAGTCGCAAAAAAGTTTCGAAGCAAGGACACAACAAAAACTTGGTATTTTCCTCAAATTTGAATCCCGAATTTTCGCCAGGGAGGGGGCACGCGATTTCAGAAGCAGCAGGTCATCAAGTGTACTCGCCGATAAGCGAGACCGCTGCTCTGACAAAACGAACTTGAGTGCCGAAAATGCCCTCTCAACGCTGACTTGTGTGGCTGGCACACCAAGGGCCACTTGTGCTAACATCTACAGCTCCGGTTGCCGCTCTTTGCACTCGTCCCAAAATTTCAACACATTCGTGCTTCTTGGAAGGCGTGGCTCCTTGTCCAGCATTTCCAGTAAGAGGGCGATGACCGTTGATAATGTTGCTCACGTTGCACGACCTCCGTTGTTCCGGATCGCAAAGTTTTCCCGTGAACCGAAAAACGATAAAAATATTTCGTTTTTGCTCCGGAACGAAATAATAAATAACGTTCCGGTTACGTTTTCGTTCCGATCAAAAATATCGTTTTTTTTCGTTTTTCGTTTTCGTTTTTCGTTTTCGTTTTCGTTTTTCGTTCCGTTCCGACACTCTGATAAAAATACGTTGCACCTGTGGGATTTTTGCGTGGGCATAAACGTACTTATTATGCGAGATGTATTAAGCTGCACTGCATCAACCAAATTGTCCTGTAAATAGCGAGTGACACCAACAAGGATGACATCAAGGTAACAAAACTGTCTTGAAGCGCGGAGCCCCCTTGTCTCTGGCACGAGCAGTATCTCTCGTAGGAAACAGAGCTCTTTCATTACCCTGACCGTTGTGCGAGAGCGCAACGGCACGTGCCGCAGTTCCTGCAGTGCCTCTGAGGAAATAAAAGAAAGGGGAGGGGGGGGGGGGGGGTTCACGTGTGTTTACAGGACTTCGGCGAGCCTTGCCAGAATGCCAACCATAACAAATATGCGTATACGGCCCAGTGAAAGACGAAACACTCATGTGCACTGCTTTATTATGACGGTGTATGGCCGCAGAAGCACAGCACTGAGTTTCAGAGCTCGTGTGGCGAGGTCCGGAGTCCGCGAATAACTTTTCGGGAGGAACGCCGCAACAAAATGAGGAACGACCACAGCGGCGATGCTTAGGCGGTGCAGCCGTGGCGTAGTTTTACAAAGTGAAAAGCAAGAAATATCTCAAACCAAAATTATTTAATATTAAAGGCCCGAGATTTCGGAGCGGTAGACTGGCGGCCCGTTGGCTTGAAGTTCTAAACATTACGAAAAATTTGACTATAGGTATTTCCCAGTTAACTTTCGTTATCAGACCTAACCAGACGGGCAAGGATGCCAAAGCGTATGCTTTTCAATCTATTCGTACTTATACAAGTACATATAAATACTCACATAAGTGCACTTACCTTCCCATGGGTAACGGGAGGGGCGTTACATTTTGGCGCACACCCCCAGGAGAGAAAACCTTCAAGAACTTGGAATCGTCCGTGAAGTTTCAAGCATAACTCATATCGTTAATGTGCGTTTCCCAGCATGACACCGTGTGAATTCTGCTTGATACGCCGCTCGCAAATGGGACTACCGTGTCTTTATTTTCTCTTTTTTTTTTTCTTAGAGCGATAACAGTGCGCGTGTTCTTACGAAAGAAACCGGCTGACTTTGTAGCCTTGGGGGGACTGCAGCGCATGTTCCAGCGAATCGAGAGTTCTGAGACAAGAGAGCGTTTTCACAGTAAAGAGCCGTCTCTGATTTCTTCGCGACATCTCCGCAACACTCGTGCATCTTCCTTATCGCGTCTGCTCGCCGCACGAGACACGTCACAGCTGCGGCGTCGCCGTGCCGGAGGTGATATAAACGCGCGAGCGTTTGTACAATTTAATGTCCTCAAATTTGTGATTGTCCTACTGTAAACACATATCCAGTATCTTATTCTAAGCATAGACGCCCCGCCACGGTGGTCTAGTAGTTATGGTGCTCGGCTGCTGATCCGAGGGTCGCGAGATCGAATCCCGGCTGTAGCGGCTGCATTTCGATGGAGGCGAAATGTTGAGGCCCGTGTACTGTGCGATGTCAGCTGTGCACGTTAAAGAACCACAGGATGGTCGAAATTTCCGGAGACCTCCACTACGGCGTCTCTCATAATCAGAGCTGGTTTTGGGACGTTAAACCTCACAAATCAATCCATTCTAAGCATAGACATTGTTGCGCATACGTTTGCGAGGTATGAAGCAAAATGTATTCGGCGGTTTGCGTACGGGAACCGACAGCTGTGCACTCAATCTTCTAAGCATACGCATGCAACGATTCGGATGTGTACAAGAAGCTAGCGCAGTCGAACCGTTAAGCTTCGCTGCGAATAAACAATCCGTACGGATTTCGAAATATCAAATGGAACATTTTCCACCCCTCGCTCCCCCCCCCCCCCCTTTTCTTTTCATTCACTTAGCGAATAAAATATTTGTTTTTATGAATTGTGCTCCTCTCTGGGTAATATTTCGTTCGTTGAACTCCGAACTACCGCATGCATAAACGCTGTGCGGTCCAGCAGTACACGAATCAGAAAAGTTCTGTGCGTGAGTTCGTGTGAGAAAAACAAATACGCGTGCATATATGTGAGGTCAAATATTCTCGATAGCCTGTAATACGATAGCGTGTAATAAAAACCCTGGATTTATATGGGGAGACGTTGCAGCTACAAAAACGACTTAGACGGTTAAAAAATAATAAACAGCAATGCACAGACGTAGAAGCTCTCCAGCATCGAATATTTGATTTATTTGCTCAAGTGAAGTCCAAGGTAATGGGTTACAAAGAACGCTATTACGAAGAGCAGCTACCTAGCTGCATTTCGTCGTCTCCTGAGAAGTTCTGGAGTTCTATTTCACCTAGCAATGCCACCTCTGACGTTTTTGAAATCGATGGTATAGAAACTAGTGATTATTCGCTTATTTCCAATGCTTTTAATGCTCATTTACAGTCTCTCTTTACAAGGAATAATGGCGTCTCGATATTTTCGTTGCCGATTATTCTCTTATATCTGATGTTGTGATTAATGAACAGGGAATTCTCAATTTACTTTTGAAACTAGATGTTAAAAGATTATCCGGACTTGATGGGATCCCTGAAGGAATCTCGAATGAGTTCCTCAAACGTTATGCAGTGGGTTTCTAAGTATTTAGCTATCATAGTTTCTAAATCGGTGTTATAATGCTCTTTTACATACCTTGCTTTCTTCTGTGTACCACTGTGTAAAGCTGCCAAAGTGTGCAACTTCCTTGCCTGTATTTCTTCCTTTTTATGTTTGCCAACATGTAAAACCCATCACATGTATCCTTACTCTGCTAAAGCCCCATTGGGTTGCATATTCTTAAATGAGTAATAACTTTTATATATATATATATATATATATATATATATATATATATATATATATATATATATATATATATATATATATATATATATATATATATATAAATGGTCTCCCCTGTCTTGCAGTACAAGTGCAGTTGGAGTTGATGCACATCTTATCTTCGTTTTCACTTTCTTTTTGTGCTGTCTTGTTTCCAAATTTTCATTGAGAGACAGAACCCCTATAAAACAATCAAGCGAGCAACCCTTCCGTGTCTCGGTCGCGTTCTCATTGTATTGTGAATATATACGGCGCTTCACGAAGCTGCTTTCCATTAGAATTTACGGCGCTCGATTTCGAAGAATGCGGACGAGTCGTTACTCTCGGAAGCCCAGGAAGAACTCTTTTAATGTCACGTGTCAGTTTTCTTTTTTTTCTCTCTCTCTCTCTCTCCTCTGTCTGTTAATTCCCTCTGCAATTCCGTCGTCCAGGGGACAAACTGTGTCACCGCCGTAACTTGGCCTGTCACCTCGCGACAAAAATTCAGTATTTCATCATTTCCCGAGGCGTCAATGTGCCTAAAGGACTTCCTTTAGAGCGACCATCACGAATTCGCGCAGCATGCTCGTGTAAAACACGAGTTGTGAATCTTACGCTATATACAGTCGTCGCATCGATGTACGAGAACATTAGGCCGGTGGAAATTACACGACGTCAATCCCACCATTTGAATCTCGCATGTTCGGAAGAAGGCGAACCGTTAGCTCTCAGTAGAGGGAGACGGATGCTGACTCTAAAAATAAATAAATAAAATAAAAAATCCTCTTAACAAAACGTGACACGGCGAAAGTGGAGTGGCGCAAACGGTTCGAGTCTTGGGGCCAATTTGCACTATGGGCGTCGTTTTTAAATTCGTATCTTTAGTAAGAGGCATATTTTTATCACCCTTCACACGCACCTGTCGGGGAGCCCGTGTTTTTTTTTTGTTTTTTTTTTTCTATTCCTTTTCACCGTGTTATAGTAACGCTAGGCCGTGATCGTGACACAGTCGTAATTTATACGCGTGTGACACGTCGGAACCTCGTTTTTCGCAGTGATTTCAATGGCAGGCACGAAAATTCAGTATACTTCCCTGCCTTGCCCTCACAGTATACGTTGCTGGGTGAAGCGTGTTCAGAAGTGTTCTTCGGTGTGCCAACCGAGCCAAAAGTTGCGAGCGCATTATATTAGCGAAGGGGGCCGCCCAACGAAGAATACTTTTCCGAAGTAGAAATACCTGAGCATTTCGCCTCTCATCTTTTTCAGGCCCGTAACAAAGCGGAATTTTTTTAAAGATGATTTCTCGCGTCTCTTCACTCGTTTCTTCTCAGGTGTTATGGTGTTCAGGGAAATCAAAGGGGATTGATGTGTACAGGAAATATGTCGCATGTTTGTACAGCACAAAAAAATTAACACCATCTTCCCAAAGGGAACCCTGATGGGATCCGAAGCAGCAGCGTTGCGCACGGGTGGCGTCACGGGTTGGACGGCGCTAACGCGGTTGCTTCGCATCCCATCAGGGTTCCCTTTGGGAAGATGTTTATTTTTTGCGCGTGAACCGACGAGTCGGCGGTGTAGCGAGCGGCGGTCGCGGTAGCGGAGCGAGCGGTGGTAGCGGCAGGTGTTGCGGGCGAACGGACGAGGCGGCAGCTGCGGGCGCTGCGGCGAGCGCGCGGCAGGCGAGGGAGGGTGACGTCAGCGCGCACTGCGAGGGGAGCGTGACGTCAACGCGCAGCTGCGGCGTGACCTACTCGGCACCGCTCCAACACCTGCGGCGAGGGGAGCGCGTTGCGGCGCGTTCGTACGGACGGAGGGACAGCGTTACACAGGCTAGCCAAAGAGCTGCTTCGCATCTAAAAAGAAGAAAAAGAAGGTGGAAATCATCCTATACACTCAGCGCTACTAGATTTGTGACCTTTGAACGTTTCAACAGTTTAATTATTCTGTGGTTTTACGTAACAAAACCACGATATGATTACGACAGACGCCGTAGTGGAGGGCTCCGGAAGTTTCGGCCACCTGGGATTTTTCAACGTCCACCGAAATCGCGCTGTTCGCGGGTTTCAACATATCGCATCCTTCAAAATGCAGCAGCTGCGGCCGGGATAACATTTCAGCAATATCAACATCCTGAACACGTACAAGATATATACAAGGAGCGCACACATAGGACATAAAGGAAGGACACATGGAAAACACACCAAAGCAGTGGCCAGATTTCAACATTTCGGAAACATAAAGGACACATCTTCGCGTTGTCTCTGATGGGAGACGTCCAGTACAATTAACTATATTCATGAGAGACTGACTTTTGTCTCAAGTTTTTTTTCTATCAATATTGAAACGGGCACAGGGATACGCTTGTAATGGGAGCGTATTTTAACTACAGGGAGATTAGCCGGTGCAGCCCCAATGGCGGACCGTCAGCCTGCGCCCCATTGCTGCGCCTCCTTTTTCCCTCTCGAGATCGTCGTCGTCTTCGCTATTCTTGCACCGTGACAATATATATATATATATATATATATATATATATATATATATATATATATATATATATATATATATATATATATATATATATATGCAGATAGAAATACATCTGGTGTTTTTAAGCAAAGCTTGATTTTCCTTCCCACCTCCCCCAGTCTTCGTGTGCTGGCTGCTTCTTGCCCGCCACCATAAAATCGGGGATCAATGAAAGCAGGCCACTAGCTTGCACCATAGGTCATGGATGAACAGATCTCGAGTTATTCTCGTTGGCAATGCAGCAGTGTTTGTTTGCTGCTGGTGCTCGTTTGGGCACAGTGCCTCATTTTAGGCTAGGCTACCTTGGTCTTTTTCCTTCTCACTGCGGGCTCTGTCTGCTATCTAGCACAATGGATGAATCTTCTGCTGACCCGAGGCGGCTCTCGGCCACAGGGGTTGCTTCACAGCTAGCGCGGACGCGAGCAGCAAGCAGCAGCTACAAAATGGGACCGAATCGTGCAGTTCCGAATTGTTTAATGAGTAGTTTCCAACAGAACTGACTGGAATGTTGAATACAATTGCGAAGATCATCATTATAGCGGCTGCACAGTCGCGACGCCTCGGGCGTGCATGCGTGTGCGTGCACACGTGTGTGTGTGTGCGTGTGTGTAACATACATCAGCCGAAGCGTTTGTGCGGACTACGAAACTCTGCGTCACATCACAGCACGAAGAAAGAGGAATGTCTAATTTGCTCTGGTCATAGCGCGTTTGTACAATAAAGTTTTCCATCCCAATAAAGTTTTCCATCCATCCATCCATAGCGCGTTTGTTATTTCGTATTTATTTATTTATTTATTTATTTATTTATTTATTTATTTATTTATTTATTTATTTATTTGAGGTCGCCAATACCCACCACCCTGACATGCTCTGCAACTATGACTTCGTGGCTTTGGTTTCGATCGTCTGTTAATGTGTTTTCTTCAGCCTCCACGGCCGCCCACGCTGTAAAAAAAGCTCTGGGAAGCGAAATATGTTTACAGGTCGCGCCATGCGCTATCTCTGCCGCCACTAACTGCGCGACGTCATAGCCCATATGCGATGAACCGACGACCCAGGCTGTGGTTTTACGGCAACCGCGACAGCCGCAAAGATCTTTG
This sequence comes from Hyalomma asiaticum, assembly GCA_013339685.2. Classification (NCBI taxonomy): domain Eukaryota; kingdom Metazoa; phylum Arthropoda; class Arachnida; order Ixodida; family Ixodidae; genus Hyalomma; species Hyalomma asiaticum. The sequence goes on along the minus strand of CM023482.1, from coordinate 116,081,063 downwards.
CTCGTGCTCTTGAAAACTGTCGCTCTTGTAGTCGATCTCGGTAGGGGGGATGGCATCGACTTGGAGCTTCCCCTGGAGAAGTTGTCTTTTTTCCTCCTTGCTTTCTTTTTGTAACCTCTCGCAGCTGGATAATTTGTCGCCAACCGTACTCGGAAGTCGCGAAGTAAATACTCTCCTGACGCATTTTGATACAGACGGCAGGCAGAAGCGTCAAGCCACTTGATACTTCTGCAGCTGCGCGTGTGCACATATTCTACACGAAGTTATGCGAGCGAGCTTGTCTCATGACAGTCAGGTGGTGGCGGGAATTCGAGAAGCTTAAATTTCTTCGCGTGCATGCACGAGAACTGCGCACAATACAGCACACTCCGTCTGCGTTATATTTCTTAACCACTGGTTTTGCTCTTTGTTTGTTTGTTTCTTTCTTCCTTTGTTTATCTTCTTTCCTTATCGCTTCTCGTGCCATGCGTTCTTCTCAACCCCTTTGGACAAAAACTAAGCGTCTCATTGCGTCAGGGCAGCATAATATGTAGCACACGCGGTTATATCTCTGAAACTTTATGCAAAACGTGAGTTCTTGTTGGACTCGAAAGAAACACTGACTGCCTCGTGCCTCTAGGACTGCGGCCCGTAAACTTTTCCTTTATATAGCTCTCTGAGAATGGTTTCGCGCGTTCTCCGCGTTTTAACGACTCCATCTCATGACTGCGGACGTTCACGTCATTTTCGTTTAACTTTTCTTTTGCATTAGCTTTCGCGGCTATCGCGTTTTTCCACGACGCATCCATCGTCGTCTTTTCATTGGCCTCCGACCATTAACCAACTGCAGTGTAATGTGCGCCTTCATTTTCTTGTTTCCTTTAGACGTTTATCTGGCCACTACGGACTAGACAAGGCCCACTACGTTCACATGTGGTTTCGGCACATAAAACTCCAGCGCTTGTTATTATTATTAATTTCATATGACTAATATTTCCAATCATCTGCGAGTATGGTTGAAAAAGCAAACGGCGAGCACAAGCGCGTCTTAAGGCTGCTACGTGTGTGTACGCACAAACGCGGCCGAACAGAATCAGAGGAAGGACGTTCAGATTGCTTCCCTTCTTTAAAGAAGCCCGGTTTGCCTCAATACTAGATCAAAAAAATAAATAATAGAAAGGCAACGGTTCAAATTAAGGTGTAGAAAAGGAGTAGACTGTTTAGCGTACGATTCTGAGATGCTATATAGTTCTTGGAAAGTTGTGGCATCGTGCATATCGCAGCTGCTACATTCGGGGTCGCTTATGTTAACAATAAAACAATAGAGCATGGCCGTAATGTGACATTCGCTATACCGCTTGGATCAAAAGGAAGCGTACACCGTAAACGTGTCACATCGTTTACATGGGTATAACGACAATGCAGTCAAGCTAACGACAATGATGGCAAACGTAAATGTCAAAGTGCACTTCTCAAACCCGTTTCATATTCCACGTACATGGGAGTTCAAGCAATTTGTAAATGGGATCACGGCAACAGTTCTATGTAACCGCATTGAGTTGTATAGGCACTGGTTCAACAATTCCAAGCTTTTCCAGTCTCCCATCTAGCCATGCCGTGCGTTGAGTTTGTCTGTATATGACACGCGTTCTCATACGGTCATATTTGCCCGTAGACGGCATAGGCAGCACACAACGGGTGACGGTTCAACAAAAAGAGAGAAAGAGCGTAAGAGCTGAACGCGCTTGTCTTGTCTTTTTTGTTTTGTTTTGTCCCTTCACCTGTTGCGCTGCCTGTTGTCACTGTGACCAGCCAACTATCCGACCAGTTCGTCTTGAGTATACGTACGCCCCGCCACGGTGGTCTAGTTGCTATGGCACTCGACTGCTGATCCGAACGTCGCGGGATCGAATCACGGCCGCGGCGGCTGCATTTCGATGGAGGCGAAATGTTGAGGCCCGTGTGCTTTGCGATGTCAGTTCACGTCAAAGAACCCCAGGTGGTCGAAATTTCCGGAGACCTCCACTACGGCATCTCTCATAATCAAGAGCTGGTTTTGGAACGTTGAATCCCACAAATCAATTAGGCATACGTACCAAATTAATTGCAATGGCGCGCCCGAACCGTGTCGCATTTATGTGATATACTGGGTGACATCGCAGATCATCAACGTATCTGCCGCGCCGATTTAATGCAAGTGGATTTATCAGACGGTGCTAGGGCGAGGCTTGTTTCCTTTGTGCCGTAACGTTCTGTTTTGTTTCAATAAGTGAGAACAGACGCTATAAAAAAAAAAAAAAAGAAGAAGAAGACGACGCCGTAGCGTCAGTGAGCCAGTGTGCGAAAACTTGTGTGTCGTCGCCATCCCCTCCGTTATCTTATTTTCTTTGTTTCCGTCCCCCCCCCCCTTTGTTTCTTTCTTTTTTAACTGGCTTTTGCATCTTTCCTTCTTACTAAGTCTTCACAAACGTAACGCGGATTTCGTGATTGCTGTAAAAAGTGTTTGACGCGTTCTGACGGCGGTAGAGATTGGAAAGCAGCGCAGAAACATTTAATCAATTTATTACTTGGGTTTTATGTCCCAAAACCACGATTTGATTATGAAACACGCAGTATAGTGGAGGGCTTCGGAAATTTCGACCGCCTAGGAACCTTTAAGGTGCACTGGCATCGGCCAATATACGCGGGCCTCAACATTTCGCCTCCAACGAAATGCAGCCGCCGCGATCGGATTCGATCCCGCGACCTTCGGATCAGCAGCCGAATGCCATAGCCACTAGACCACCGGGCAAGCATTTTAGAGATATAGTACACGTTCGACGCAAATTCAATGCAAACGTATCAGCAGCATCTGGCGCGAATGCCCCCGCCTTTTGCTTTCTTGCAAGGCTTCGTAATCCGGATTTCAGCTTGCTTACGGCAGTCAATGCGCTTACGCCTTTGAGGACAGTGTCTTGTGGATAATCCACCCGTGTTGCCTGGCTTCCGTGAGGGCCGCTGTACTCCACCGTAAAGAAAAATAAAAGTGCAGAAAGCCTCAAGCTTCTAGCCTGTATACCCTACTTAGTCGACATACGGCGACCGCATTACAAAACGAAGAATAGTTATAATCAGTATCGTGTGTTTTTTTTTTGCCATATATGGCGATATCAGGAATTGGGCATATGTGGCTATATATGGCACGTGTCCGTACGTGGCCGTGTTTGCCCAATACGTATCAGAGTCTTGCATGACATTATTCGTCTTGGTCTTTCATTACCAGATATGTTTCCGTCACTATTTCGACAAATATGGCCACATACGGGCACGTGCCATATATAGCCACATATGCCCAATTCCTGATATCCCCATATACGGCATTTTTGTAAGGGCTAGCCCGTGGCCGGGGAAGACATCAAGGCACCCTGCTTGGCCTCTTGCCGCGCTGCCCTGTGTCAGCTGAAGTAGCAGTCAGTTGAACTATTGTCGACGCGAGCGGTCGCCAGGTATACTACCAACCATGACGAGTATAGCCAGCAAAGCTTCGCGACACTTGTCAAGAAGTGACCCGTATGACGCCGCTCCGGAAGTCTCATTGCGTTCGAATGACACCGCACTACATCACAAACATGAGTTCAGGAGAATGCGGAGGCCTGATGTGATGAAAGAAATCGTTGAATAGGAGGAATGTGCTTGTTATGCATGGTGCTTGTTGCGAAAAAGAAAGAAAATACCCCATAAAAATAAGCATCACGTACAAGACACCATATATGAGGTAGAACGTGACATGTGAGAATGAGATTATTCCATAAGGGAGTCAGTTAACCAGAAGGGTAATTAATGAAGATTAATTAATTTGAGGTACACGCGCCCCCCATTGGCTACGTGGGTATGGGCCAGGATCATGAAGGTGATCCTTAAAATTTGGCATCTACCCACTTAGGGGGATTAGCCAAACTTTTAATTCACAAAATGGTATTACCTGAAAGGATCAGGATCATTCGAGCATGAGTCACATGTAAGGAAAAAAAAAAGAAAGCAAGAAAAAAAAAAACGTGTGGCTCACGCCTTACATTGGATATGAAGACATCAGCCAGTGAGTGTCCCAAGTCCACATAAAGTTGAACTCGCCATAAAGTCCACCCGAACGCTGCGTGCCATATCCGACTCGGTTCGGCTTAATTTATTCCCCTTTCCTCTCCCACTTCCTCTCTTCCAGTGTAAGTAAACAAACCATGTGCAAGCTGGTTTAACCTTTTTGTCTTTGATGTCTCTCTCTTGCTCATTGCTCTCTCTCGTAACGGGGTTTTATGGCTCTATATATGTGCAGTGCGCGTGGCATATCACGGATGATTGACAAGAGCAACACCATGCATGCTACAATAGTTGGCTGAAGCGACGTACCTCGCTAGGCGTGAATTATACTTGAAGCTTAAAGCAAAAAAAAAAATAATGAAAATAAAAGCTTGCCGTGGCTTCAAGGAGAATTAAAAAAGGCGGACGGCAATTTTCCAATTAGCCCGGCGGGTTTCTCTTAATTAGCATGATTGGTACCCTTGACGGAACATCAAACGCGACCTCCAGCGATTAAAACTGGCATTCTTACACGCTCTCTCTAACTCTCTAACCCCTCTACACCCTTTCCACGTCCTCTACTCTTGGGGACGACGCTGCGGTCACGAGCTGCCCCACGGTGACGTTCAAAACTGTGGCGTTTAATTCAAGCTCGTTAATTTGGGCTCTTGCATAGGCGCGTACTAGAGACCGACTCGCATCAGTGACGCGCTGATCAAACAGCAAAACAGAGTATTAAAGTGTCACTAAGAATCTGGCAAATCTGAAGAAGCTATATAGGGCTGAGCGCTGGTTATGTAACGGGCAAAACGACATTATCTAAAGAGAGAGGAAAGAACTAAGTGATCGTCGGGATAGACATAAAGCCGAACTTTAGTGATAAGTCCATGAAGGTTTAGCTGTACATGGCAAGCTCATTAAAAGTGATCATCGTTGCTGCAGATGTTGACTCTTACTACTTCGTGCTGCATGATAAACTGACTCTTTTTTCGAAAGCAGATTTCACGAGTGAAGCGGACATTTTCAGTTTCATGTAGAGGGAAAGAAAAAAACAAAGCTTGCGATAGCGTACTTACACACACATGCAAAGGTTTCGATAAATGCAGGCACACCTCCCCAGCGCGTTCAAAACTCAAGTGACTCCTCTCTTGCACCCTTGTTACTCACGAATCTTTGTTAATCTGATGCTGTGAATCTGAACCCAAAATAATCCAAAGTTAGAGCTCGCAACAGACTTTTCTAGTTAAGGCCATTTCTGTAGGTATTGACTGCTACACTATACCGCAGTCTAGAGGTATAGTGGCCAATGTACCGTTATCGTTGTGGATCCGTAAAAGATAAAAAAGTGCAATGTTCCCAGGTTTTGCACAAAACAGCAGGGAAGTGAAATAAATATGAGGAAATTAACTTTGGACAGCACCCAATCTGCAGCCCTGCACAGCGAAGCTCGAAGCTTGAGAAAAGAAAGATTAAAAGGAAGGTTAGCAAGAATTGACTTGGTGCATTATAGTCGCCAACGTTGTTTCGGGGAAACAGCGACGCTGAGTTTATCGTTGTATGGGAGTACAGTAAACTTGATTAAATTGACATGCTGCCGGATTTCGTTGAAAGGCCCTCTCTTATGCGCCCGAAAAGTGTAAAGAGCCGGCCCACTGCGTTAGGACAACCATATACCCAAGGCCAAGTTAACGTCGCTGCTGTGCAAATCTTACGAAGGAAGCGTTCGAGGCGTTACTCCCTATTCCCGCGTGTATTCGGGGCACTTCCATGTTTTTTCCCGGCGGCACGTTTCGACGCGAAATGGTTGTGGCGGCGTCTGTGACCCATTTCCACCAGCGTCCGACCATCATCCATCAAGTGACCGTGTAATGGATCGGGCAAAAACAGGGCAGGCGAGAAGTCCTTGTCCCGCCGAGTGGCCGCTGCGAATTGGCCGGTCGAGCCATCCAGAACACTTTGTCGTTGGGCTCGACACATCTTTTGTTAATTTTTCTTCGCAACGTCGAGAGGAAAGAAAGATTGCCTCTGTGGTTGTTTGCGTAGATGCGTTTAATAACGAATGGCGTTCTCAATGGCCCTTGTTTATAATGCGGGCGGGATGAGAAATGACGAGAAGGCATCATTTGGACAGCTGAAAAAAAAAAAAGAATACATTTCTTCATATCGGTCAACTCGACTCCTGCTGCTCCCTTCGTTCACGCCCCTGCCGCAATGGCGCTTTTCCCAGCTGTCTTTGGTGCGCAGTTACTCGCTGGCCTCAGCTGCTTCTCTCCTTTTTTCCTGCAATCCGGGCTGAAACGGACTGCGAGCAAGATATCATCGCTGAGGCCAGCCTTTATTTTTTTCTCTCTTCTCTGCCGCAGCCCGGACGCCGCGCATACAGCCGGAGATGGCAACTCGAGATGGGACTCGAAGCGCGCCGCTGGTCCACGGAAATCCTGCGTAGATTGGCATCGCCCTTATCTGCGTGGCGGCCGGACGGACGCACCAGTCTCACCACCGCGCCTTCGTCTTTCTCACTACACTGTATTCATCCGCTTTCCTTCTGAGCCGACACTACTTTTCTTCACCCCCCCCCCTTCTTGCCAACCCTGACGCGCGTTCCCGATAGCATCGCGGCGCTGTATGCCCATACCGGGCAACTTCGACGGCGCGAAGAAGAAAGCGGGATGCATAGGGGCTCGGCGTGCGCCCCGCTGCGGTCTTATTCGTCAAGGTGCGCTCCTCGCGGCCGTTTCCCGCTGCGATCCCGCGGTGCGTCCACGAATAGACCTCTGCAGCAGAAAAAAAGGGGCGCGCCGCTTGGGCGGCTTGCGACAACGATGCAGCCGCCCGCTTCGCTTGGCGTCGCGGTATATAGCGCGGCCAATATGAAAAGTCCGCGTGGCACAGAGGGTCGGGTGTGCAGAGAGGTCTCGAGGCGCTGGCGGGACCGTGCGCGCACCTGAGGAGGGTTTGCGCGCACGGTACAACACCGCCGCCGCTTCCTCCGCTCTTTCTGGATCTGCTGCCTTCGCCCCCGCTCCTTGAAGCCGTGCGTCGCCGCCTCGCAGACAGTCTGTCACAGAGATTCTGCGGAGTGCTTTCCCCGCTGGCAGGCATTTCGCGGGGGTCGGAGAACCCAGATACGCATCGTACGTGGAAAGGCACGCCGCGATGAGTTCAGGCCGCGTTGTCTGGCGTGGTGCAGAAACCTAGCTCCTCGTCTGAAGATGAACTCGGCTGAAGAAATGTCGCGCATGTGCCGAGTGAGCACGTATGCGCCTATGGCAATTCGTCGTGCGCTCAGCTTGGATCGAGCCAAAAACAAAGACAATGAAGCTGCGGTCCTTGCACGCGTGCATCCATTACTTCAAGGGCTGTCGTGCCAGGGGAAATTTTCGCTTTTGTGATAGGCCTCCGCGTGGCTTTAGCTCCTGTAGTGCACGGTATACCGAGAGCCTAAAAATAAATGTTGATGTGCGCGTGCAAGTTTGGTTGGAAGATACAAACTGCCTACTTCTTAAGGGCTTCGTCACGCACGTATTGAACAAGCGGTTGTCAAGTGCAATCCTCGGGGGGAAAAAATGTTGTTTGGGATGATCTGTGAGTGGGGTGGAGGCTATTCATAAAATGAATGGAGCATCTGCGATTCGCCTGCTTGCCTTCGAAAAGATTGCTCGGAGTTCTTGCTGTCGGCTGATAGATGGACGTATAGCACTTTGTGGAAAGGCGCAGCAGCAGCTGGAGAGAGATCAAAATGAAGTGGAAAGGCAGGAAAGTTAACCAAGCGCGTGCTCGGTTGGCTACCCAACGCATGGGGGGGAGAGAGAGAGAGAGAGAGAAGGGAATAACTAATCAAGATGGCTGAAAGAAGAGCAGGAAAAAATACTCAAGAGGACAGTTAGTGAGAAGACGGGCACAAAGCGCTAAAGCACTAGCACGGGTTCGTCTTTCAAAAGCGTCCATGAAGTCCTGTCGACTTCAGCGAGCACAGCAGCGCCGTTGTAGCCTTGAGCATGCAAGAGCGTGTAGTCAAAGGGCCCAGGATCTTCTATACAGAGCGGTGAAACTTAACTTCTAACTCGCCCCGTTGAGTCGCATAGGATGTGTAGTGGCAGACCACGTGGGCAATTGTCTCTACGCTGCCGCAAAAACTGCATGACGGACAGCCGCCAGCAGCATCATTTTACTATATAGAAGGATGCAGTTCGACTGTTTCTTTTTTATTAGCTTTAAGGGCCGCTAAAGCGAAACAGCAAAGTGGTTTTGACTGATAAAATATTCTTCGGGAACCCAATTGTCTCTCTATCTCTCTCTCTTTGTTTTATTATCTTTGTAAAAAGCGCACATTAACACAGCAATCGGCAGGTTCTGCGTGACACCCAAAGGAACAGGTGCAACACGCTTTTCCTTAAAAAATGCGACCATCTTCTCTCGAATATGCTTCCGTTCTGCCGGATGAGTTCATTATCGTCCGTCAGTGCAATTCGCTCGCAGAAACGAGTTCTTCAATGCTACCTCGCTCGGCGAAGACGTATCATATTGTAGCGAAACGTCGGGGCCGTTAATGTTAGACGCATCGGAAGGTCAGGAATACGAAGAGGCGTGGGAGCCACTCCGCGCAGGCAAGCGGTGAGGATTCGACACAGGGAATTGGGAGAGCACTCATTGGGGGGTTTATTTAGCTAAGACATCTTGAATTTAGAAAACACACAGGGCAAAAATTATACAACATAGAAAATGGTATCATACCCCGTCGGCCTGCCGAACTGGTCCCCGGTGGTTTCGAGCGTCATGGTCCCCTAGTCCGCTCTCCAAAAAAGGCCAGTGTCGCCGCTTAAATAGCACCCCTCAACATCCACGGCAACGCGGACCAATCAGGCAGGCCGAAGTTAACGATGCTCAACGCGAGCCCTCGTGATCGCGTGCATCCGGCTTTGCTACAAAACTAATACAAACAAGACATTCCAGAAACGCCGCGACGCACACACGTGGTCTTCGTTCTCTGTACTACGTCGTCAAGAAGACTCCCTGCGGTGCGCCGGCTCGTTTGCTTGAGCACCCTTCTAAGAAAGCAGTCGAAAAAGAAAAAAGAACAAGAAAACATTCTACGCGACGCGGTCTTCGCGACATTATGTCACATAATTCGTACCTGCAGTTCTCCCGAATTTTCTGTAGAATGTGCGAATTTGGACCCGCCTTACGAATTATGACTCGTGTTTTACGGGAAGCTGGTTTTAGTCGCGAAAACGTTTTGCATGTCTTAATAAAAGCACATTGTTGCTTCGCCGCAATACGCCAGTGTCACGTAGTGAAGCGTATTAGGAGTAGGAAGGGGCCAGCGGCTTTTACGGGACGCGGCACGTTTTGTACCTTCATAACAAGCGTGCGAATGTGTGGTATAACGAGTAGTACAAACTTTACTGGCAATCACTCAGAACGATCTGTGACGTTGCTGGGGCCTTCGGGAAAAAATAAATAAAAACATAGGTCAGTCTTCTTTCGTCACCGTGACGAAAGAAGACTGACCTATGTTTTTCACTCGCGACTGAAGGGGGAGCAGAAGTTCTGCTCCCCCTTCAGTCGCGAGTGTACGAACTTGAATGTGCTCAGGTTGGCATGTAAGTATGGCAGGTTTAAACGAGCGTACGCAATGCCTGAGGACAGAAATGCGAGGCTGCAGACGGGCGCTACAAGAGACAGCGGCTCCGGTCGACGCGTTAGAACTGAAAGCTGATTGGCGAAGAGCCATCGTGTGTATAAACCTCCAAGAAAGTTCTTCCCGCTTCTACGACGTTTTTTTCATTGCGGAATACGGTCCAATTATTGCGAAACACAGAGAGAGTAAGAGCGAGAGAGAGGCTTTCTTGTAGAATAATCTCGGAGCTTCTTGCCAGGTACATCCATGTTTTTGATAGATAAGTTAGTTATGGAATATACATGCCTTCCCAGCTTCGCAACTTGTGAGAATGAAAAGAGCAAACAGAAGCGAGAGAGACTCGGAGGCCCAGGAAAGAGGAGAGAGAGGCGCAGCAACAATATCCGTAATGCGCTCCGCGAGCCTTAATCAGGACGAAGGCGCTCCGCCCCCGCGAGGCCGAGTGAATTAAGCCCTGTCGGTCGCTATCGCAATTACTCGGAAACGGGGCTAAATACCCGCGGCCAGATCGAATCTGTTGCTGCTGCTCTACCGCTATTTTCTCTTCTTTCTCTTCTCATATCGCCAGGCTTGCACGCGCTTTCCATCGCTCATCAGGCCGGGGGTTCGAGCTAGCCTCCTCCTACACCCCAACTAAAGCTTTAAGAAGTCGGCGGGGTCGGGGGGAAAAGGGGGGGGGGGGGGTAGCGCACAGCACCCCCGCGAGTTTGTTTTGGCTCGAGACCACCGATACTCGCGCTCGCCGGCGCCCGCTGTCCTCTCATTAAGATGAGGGGAAAAAAATACAGTGACGAATAAGAAAATATAAAAGCGCCGACAAGATGATTCGGCGAACGAAAATATAAGAAGGCGATACGGTAGAAAATAAACAAGGACTGGGTGGAAGTTGAAAGAGGAGGGTCGAGGCGCCACGACTTGCCAAGAGGGGAAGGCGAAGTCTACGGAGGAAGGGGGGGGGAGGAGCGCATCGGCGCCGTCGGCCGGCAGTTCGCCAAGTGCGCGCCGCGAAGACCCCCAAGAAGGGAAAAAGGAGCGATGAGGGCGAAGGGAAGGGTGTCACAAGGGAGAGCGCGGTGGGCCACGTTGAGCGAGCGCAGGGGAGGGGCCGGTGACGCCGCTGAGTCGGGCCTTCACGCATCCATGCGCACACCGCCGCGGGTTCGGGCCAGCGTCTTCGCCGTCGTCGACGACGGCGTCGGTTGGCGGCGGCGCGTCTGATGGCCGACGTCATTATTCCAACCCGGGGCGCGCGCGCACACGCACATGCCCAAAACCTCGAGGTCCGGGGGTGGAAGAAAAGCGACCCCCCTCCCTGGGAGGCTGCGGTGCAGAAGGAACTCCGGGTCCCGGCAGCCACGGAGCCTCCGCGGTTCAGAAGCTGTACAGCAGTAGAAACGTCGCGGAGAGGACGAAGGAGAGGGTTTTTATAAGTGAGGTCGAGAGAAAGATGCGCGGCGATATCGGCGACAGAAACGAGGCGGGACCCCCCACCATCAAACCAGGACCCCTGCGGTGCCACGCTCCTCTTGGTCTAGAAAACGGAGATTCGGTTGGCTTCGCGTTGCCCTCGTTTGCTGACTGAGCGTACAGAAGATTAAGGATAATCTTGCGTCGTTTCCACATCATTCGATTGGTCTCGAATGAAAAGAGAGACTCCTTCGATTAGGGAGGCGGGGGGAAGGGGGAGAGAGAGAGAACAAGTCAGGAAGTAGCATCGCTCCCATGAGTGTTTCGAAGCACTCCGAAGGAGATTATGATCCGAGTCTCTTGTCTGCTAGCATCTTTTCGGTTTAGAGCGAAATTAATCTGTCTTTCGAGGTCAATCACGATGTTGCCGTCGTGTTCACAACCTGTGAGAAGCCGTGGAAATAAGCACTTTATAAAAGCATGAATGGCAGGTATTATTCAATTTGAAACACTACCGCGATCTAATGGCAAAGTGAACAAGCATCGTTGATACCAAACGCTCTTAAAAGAAAATGAGTCTGCGTTTTCTTCTCGATGAGGACGTAATATTTGAAGGAATCCACTGTCTCCCATATAGCGGGAAGATCATCACCTCATTGCGCTACTATCCCCCATACTTCCGCAAATATGTTTCCGGAAGACAGGACTCTTCACTATGCACAGACCAATGTACGTTCCTGCGAACGGTTTCTTGTTACATTTCCCAATAAAAGTGCTGAAAATTATGAAATGATTGCGTGAAGAAGCACATCATTGGAGTTGACGTATTTGCGTTTATGTGCTTTCTGAGTGTCCCAGATCAGTGTAGTACAGTAACTTCGAATGTTTTTTATTGGATGGAACTTTACAATGGTGGGTCGCCTGCTGCTCCGCATACATCACGCATAGTTACAAGCGCTCTCGCCTTCAATCACTGCTATACGGTGGCTTTTTTGCGTTGCCTAGAAATTTATTCGGCTGATTTCTGTGCACTTTGTATTACCGTCTGTAAAATATGACATATTAAGATCAGTATGGCGCACAATATGGTCCTTGCATGCTATAGCTACTTGTACTGGCTGTTAATTCTGAGTTTCCTGTCACGTACGTCACACACACCTACTGTAGTTACGGTGTGTTTAAGAGTGGCCGCCGCGAACGGTTGAGAGATCGGATGGCCAGCGTCAGTGAGTTAAATAAGCATTACAGATTGTGGAGGGCCCGGTTCCCCCGGCACACTCTTCACTTCTTAGACATCAGCTGACGTCGCCCTTTATTAACAAACATGTCCCTGAGTCCGGTGGCATGTCATCATTATTTGGGTTTATACACAGATAGATGAAAGTTCTGCCACGAAAGGGCCGACCTCAACCGCGTGATTTGGGCTTTGTCTCGAGCACCCACGCAGAAAAAAAAAAAGTTAATAAGGCAGAGAGCAGTGGGAGATCGCACTGCTCAGCTCAGATCCGGATGACCACTTCAAGCAGTTCGGTAAGCCGAGGAGGCCGTCAAGGCCCGAGCGCTCCAGAATGAAACTGATCTCTCGCAATTTTGCTCATTCGAAATAAAGCGAGAGTGTGGCACTTAACGCCCTTGTATCCTCATGCAGAGCCAAGAGCTTTAACTGTGTTACTGTGTTGATGGGCTCAACCAATGGAGCTGGTTGCACTACAAGCGAGTCGGTTACGAAACTAACGAACAGTGTGCTTGCAGTAAACTGTAGTTTGCGTTGTCGCTCACACCGCCATACGCGTCCAATCTTTCACAGCTGACATCCGCTGCCACTGCAACCTGGCACCGTGCGTGTCCACGGGTTACATGTGCAAGTCTGAGCTGGGACTCTGCTTCTCGGAGAGCGTCCAGATGACGTCGTCGGTGTTGAACGCCGCTGCGACTACCGCGCCGCGCCACGGTTGCGTTGATCTTCTGGTCGACGTCGCGGACGAGGTCAACTACGGCTGCAAGGAGCCTGAGGGCGTGCCTTCGCCGATCTTGGAGACTCCTTTGTCTCCGGAAGGTCGGCAGTGCTGCAGCGACGACATGTGCAACTTCCAGAGGGACTTTCAGGAGCCTGGCGCTTCCGGTAAGCGATGCGAGGTCGGAGTAAGCGCCGCTTGTATTTTCCAACTCTTATCTGGTGGGGTTATAGTTATTGTTAAAGCAGCCCGCATTGCGATTAATGAATGAAGATCGAAGGACAAATTCGAGCTTTGCCTTTGTCGACTGGTGTTTGTCCGTGCCTCTGCAAGCACTCCGTCTTTACAACAAAAGTGACTAGCTCATTGGCGTATAATTTGCGCCATAACGTAAGGTACCTGCTATGACGGGAGTATATGGCCTCTCATAGGATATAGCCGTAGCCAAGCACAAAGGTTGTCTTAGCGGCGCAGGAAAAGCAGCTCTGTTATATAGTGCTTTCTTTTGTTTTCCTTTTCTCGGGAGAGTATTAGTACAGCACTGTTTCATTCATGCAGAGGATTTGCGTCATTAAGCTGTCTGCAGAAGCCACCGCAAACTTATTTACGTTCTGTTTATTACACTTGGCCGAGGTGTATCTCCGGTCCCTTATTGTGCTGTACTCGCGATAATTCCAGATCCATTCCGTCTCGCCGCTAGTTTTTCGCTTTCGCGTGACTGCCGATCGACTCAAAACATTTCAGCGAATGCCGGCCTTTTGAAACTGCCGTTACTCGACAGCCCACACATGCTGCTGTCTCCTTTCGCCCGCAGAATCGCGGACCAGGGGAGGCGGTGAGCAGCACCACCCTCCCTCCCTGACACGCCTGGTGTGGTTCCGGGCGGCGGTGATCGCAGTGCCCATCGCGGGCGGCTCGGTTCTCGTGCTGCTCGTGCTGCTGGCCGCTCGTCTTCTGCGCAAGGACAGCGAGCTTCCGTCCACGGCCTCGGCCAACTTCCACGAGGCGCTGCACAAGGGCCGGCATCGAGGCCTGCTGCACGCTTGTCTACGACGCTGCTGCTGCTGCCTCAGCGGCGACGGCGCCGCCAACGACACGGACAAGGGTGCTGTCGTGCTCGTCTAGCGCGCAATGCCGTGCAGCATTCGAGAAGAATGTGCGCGCGGCCAGCAGGAGGGCTTCCAGCATCGTTACCACACCATTTTAAGTCACGCGTGTGTTTACTCTTTTTTTTAAATCGCGCCTCTTGTTTTATTTATTTCTACGTTGTGCCTTGTATACGCTTCTCAAAGACGTTCCGCCCCTTGGCGCCAAAGTGTGCTTGCTTTTGAGAAAGAGAGAGAAACTTGCTTGTTAGCCCGTTCTGGAGACACGCGCTGAACTGCCGCCGAAGCTTCCCAGCTGCCCATCTTCCAAAGATACCAAAATTTTAGATAAACCATTGAGCCAGCAGCCGTTCAAACTTCGCTCTTTTGCGCTGTATGTGCAACCATCGCGGAAACCTGAGCACTGTTATCCACGTTGGAGCAACACTGCAAGAACTGTGTCAAAATCTTAAATTTTCCACATAGATTCAAAAAAGCTATTGTGAAATCCAGCGTTGGTAAGAAAAGTTGTAAGGGTTGATTCGAAGTCTAGAAGCCTTTGCGCAATAAGGAACTGATAGAAATTGCTTGTTTCTTTTTCTTTGTTGTGAAGATTATAGTCATGCCTGGTGTTCCGACTAGTGTGAACACGGCGCGCCATTTCACGTTTTATTCAAAATTCTCGACGGCAGTTCAGTGATGGTGGTGAACAGGCGGGAACCTAGTCATCGTGTGAATCTTTTCTACTCTTTGTTAGTGTTCTCATCATATTCTTTTTTTTTTCTTTTTCTCGCCGGGGAATGGTCCCACCCACCACAATGCATTTTCTTCGAGGTGTTGCAGGCTATCTGTGACGTTCAGCCAGACACACTACAGAAAAATTTTTTCAACGAATCGTTCCACGCGGACGACTTCATTGCTTCTGGCGCTAATTTTTTAATACACCGGCTGAACATATTTCAGCTACCGCAAAATTTCATGTCGGGACTTCACCTGGCCATGAAAGAGGCGATGCATTTAGTAGCTTCCAGCGCGGTACCAGTTTAGTTCACCAGGGTGTACGGCACTTGGCGACTGTTCAACTTTTATACTTCCTTCAACGTCTTGCATTTGAGCCCATGGGCTGCAACGATTCGTCCCAGGAAGCCTGTAGCAGCGAGCAACACCAACTGCGCTTGTATTTGTAGCTTGCATGCCGTTATGCGTGGGCATCTCGAAATCTTGCATCTCACTGTAGCTCTCGCACACCTAACGCGGCTTTCACCGCTTCTCCATTGGAATGACAACGCCATATTTTTGCCGGCAAAATGTTGCCCGCCGTGCTTCCACAGAGTACCTAAATCACTACGCTCGCTAGCATAGTACATACCCACTAACTAGAAGGGTGCCAAAGTATAGTTTTCTTCCTGAATATAGCGAGCCATGCTGCGGGTTTGTTGGAGGCCCGTACGCGGGTCTCTGTTTCAACATTGCCTTCGTACCATTTTTAAGCGTTCTCTTCTATCTAGCTGCCTGTTCAAATAAGCACTCTAGTTGCCTCCGAAGTTTCTTGTTCGCAGTGAGAAGCATATTGGCCATCGCCACCACACTTGAAGCCTTGTCCTTTCCGGACTCCGGAACTTCGGTTCCTGTTGCCCTTGAAGTATGTACGTCCGCTTTCATGCAGTGTAGACAAAGAGTTATAGTCTCGCCTGACAAGTAGCTGTAGTGTCAAAGGGGCCCATCTTGTTCGGGATGCGCCAAGCAGGAACCTCTTAGCGGCTGCTGTAGTGCACGGCATGCGAAGGCTGTGACGGCTTATAGTTAGAGGAGTTATCGCTTGTCCCAAATCGAGCAGGAGGTTTTGCTGTAGCCTAAAAGGAGCCTTTCCTTCGTCGTGTCGTTGTGCATTGTGCAGAGGAACTCTAAAGAAAAAAGAAAATGGTATTTAGGAGGGGTATCAGTCATGAGAACGTTAGTCAACAGGTGCCTTCAGATCACGCCGATTGGAGGAGGAGTCGGGCGGAACTATCGGGTCTGTTTTTTTGTTCCTCGCGGTGAGTAGCAATTCGCCGGGTCGCGCTGCGGGTGAATGACAAGTGTTAAGCCCTTTTCACGCAGGGTACACTTCAGACGTTAGCGCGCGCGACGTGCATAAAATGCGAAGAAATAAAAATAGAGGGCAGGAATTATTGGGAAAGCTGCGCGTGGAACTCCTGTAGTACCTACCTTTTCGCAAGGTTTCTATGCCTTTGTTTGAATTCTGGATTGCGGATCACGGCGAGCGAGTTTCGTTATCTAAAGAAGAGTTCGTGCAAGCGACGTCGGGTCGGGCAGCCTCAGCCTAACCTATCACTCGACGATTTCGCGTTGGGTTGACGTAAACGAAGGCATAGCAAACATTCCAGCTTAGCTTTTCACATTTCCTTTACGATTCCGACAAATCCGTGGAGCCTTAGGGATTGGGCCTACATTTTTTTCCCCTAATAATGGTATACGGTCTAGCAAAGTAAAACAGAAAACAAAAATCGTGGTTCTATCATTCTCTGTACACTTTTCCTTTCTCTTGAGAGGGGGGGGGCGGGGGGTAGTCAGTCGACAGGATACGTTACACCACCGCAGCGCCAATTATGCCGGCCGCTCCGCACCGTCCCATCGACAACGAACGATGCCCACTGTATATGGCTGCCTCGCGAAAGCTTCCCGTACGTAACTTATACACGCACAATGCAACACAGACCGCTTAATAGCGCTAAGTAGGGCGACAATCACGGCGGCGCCACACATTGCACATTCGCCTATTACAGCCTTATACCATATAACGTCGCTTCTTGGGGGGCCGCGGCTACGCACAGCGGTTTATGCAAGCACACTCATTTTTGATACACACCATGCCTCTCCCTGTCGCGTCAAAGCTGAGCACGTAGCGGGTAGAAGTATAAAGTTTCAGGTGCCCTCCACACGAGTATATATAATATATATACGATACATATATAAAACGCATGGGTGCGCGCGCTTTCAAGCTCAACCGTCTCTTACCTGATTGCTTTCTGCCTTACATGTAAAAGAGCAATGGCTGAGTAGTAGTATAGTAGTGGAGAATGTAGGAGCCGAGTGCACCGCAGCCTCGTGGTCACGTTGACATCTGCAGAATGGGGAGGCTCGTCCTAGCACGACAACCCGCTCGCACACACTGCTTTTGGTGGCACTTTTGGAAGCGAAGGTGAACCACGCTGGTGCGGATGGTCAGTTACGTAGGTAAAAAAAAAAAAAAAAACTGGACACCGCGCACGAGACCGGAGAAGCGCGGCAGGGTAGGAAATGTAATACCAATAACCCAATTCAGCTATCGATATAGAGTGTACATAGGGGCTAAGGCGAGTTTCTCAACTCGCGTCGTGCGAAGCATCTCGAGCAAATTTCAAGGTTGTTTGACTGTACGCGCCAGCGCAAGTCGCTGTCATGATGAACTGCGTGCTTCGGCCTGCATAGGTCCCATGTCACGCACTGTCAACATGCAGTAACCGCTGCTGCAAACTGTCGCTCATGTACCGCGTGAGCGGTCCAGCACGAGAGTTGCCACGCTAGCTTTCAATTCCGTGGGTCAGAATACAAACCGATTATGCTGAAAAGATAACGTAGATGCATCCTTTTTCGTGTTGCTGTAGGCCGTAGTACGTTATTCGAATACCTAATACACCGTGCATCTTAAAGAAGCGCCGAAGTTTGGCAATGAAATTGAAACCGCTTGGCAAACCATCGTTTAGCGCGCGTTGTGGTTGAGCCTTCGTGCATTTTAAATCACGTACGCTCTAGTTTCAACGTACGCTCCAGCAACGTTTTCGTAAGTGGCACCAGTAACGTGCTGAGTATACTTACAACTATATCGGTCAACGTTTAAGCACATGACGCAGAGTTTCCGCGCAAAAAGGTTGCAGTGGTTATCGTCGCAACAGCCGTTGCTGCATGGTCCATTCGAACACAAGAACATCTCGTTGCGCGCGTTGCCGTCATGCGAATCACGTCCCAAGCAGCACGCCTTGGTTGTAGAGATGGTGGCACGCTCTTTCGCCTTGGCATTCAACTGAGTGCAATTAGGCAAACAGATAAAAAAGGAACGGACATGCCGTGCCTATGCAAACGACACCCCCCGCGCAGGTCCTCGTGGTGGCAAGGGCCAAGAAAAGACGCCACATGTCTTCGCCACCAGAGATGGCGATGGTGCTGCAGCTGTTCGTTTCACGCGCAGCGCGCAACGCCGTTGTGACTTTCCCTTGATCCTCACGGCCGCGCTAAACATAGACCCAGCGGCAGCGCAATCGGTCGGTCTGTTGTACCCGACATGTCACGCCCAGAAAGCAAACGCGCGCTAATGGAATGCGAAGCGCTTCCGGATGACAAGACCGTCGGAACGTCGTTTGCATGTTGACATCGCGAGTTTGTGCGCCTCCCCGGCGCTGGTACACAGCGTTATTTTGGACTTCAAGGCGCCGGAGCTGTGGTGGAGCGTCGTTGTTTGTTTTGCGCGGCGGTGGTGATCGGCTTTGCCCGAGATTGCTTCTGGAGGTCCGCCGACATCGCCACGTATTCCTGATAGCTCTGTTGTTCTATATAATGCAGGAGGCGCGGAACAGAGGAGCGGAGTGCACCAGCCCTTGTGTGCGGCTGTAATGCACAGATGTACACACTCTTGGCCCCGAGTTTCTCAAAACGATGACTGATTGCAAACGAAGCGAGTGTTTTCTGGTCACGCCTAACAAAAATAGGTCATCTGCGACAGATAGCCCCCCTCTTCAGAGGACATGCAAAAAAAAGTATTAAGAGGCTCAGTGCAGCTCAGAGCGCTAGAACTTCGCAGCGCGGAAATGATTACGCCCTCATACCGTAAATCACCTCATATTATCGTCAATCATTAGTGGTATGTATCACTTCATGCATCAAGTTCAGGAGTGACTCCAGCATCCATAAATATTTCTTTTACCAAGTGTGCCAATTCTCGAAACGTGTCGGGGCCAACGGAGGGATACTGCTGTGCTTTTCGGGACATATTTTAAGAAAAAAATAAATAAACACGAGCCACAGAAGGTAGTGTGGGTGAAAGGGATGTCGTGCGCCCCATGGACGCCCAAGAAAGGAAAAAAAGAAAACGCCAAAGCTGTCCACGTACCTGCCACAGCCACTGTTACATTATGCATCCTGTATACGTGCCAAGCCCGGCGCTTGCAGGCTTTGTGCCCGCAGATTAAAAAAAAAAAAAAAAACAGCCCATGCCGGGCGCCATCGCGTGTCTTGTGCCATAGAGTCGACATTTTTGTACATATTTTTCTTATTGCGCTGTACAGTTTTCTATGCTTGACTTCGCCGGGGGCAAAGGTCTCTCACGGTGCGAATGCTCTTGCGTTTTCGGCCGCGCAAACCGAATGAAGATTTAAAAGATTATAAAAAAAAATATTATACAGCGCTCAGTGTCAGTGCCAATGCCGAACTTACGCACCGACGCCGCCCAGTCGTGGTGCAGGTGCGGAGTGCCGTTTATGTTTTCTGCCGGCGCGAAAGGCTTCCCTTTTTTAAGACACACCGTTGTATATATGAATTATTATATATTATTATTATATTTAAGAAAAAGCCACGCTGGCAAAATGATGTATGATGCAAGATAATAAAAAGAAAATCTGATCGCTGAAGCATACCTGAAGTTGATTGTGCCTCCATTTTGTTTCTCGCCTGGCTGCATGGCGTTGGCGGAATAATCGCATTTTTTAAGATTGTGAGGGCGTCTGCCCCTCCCAGCTCGTCCCTACCAGTTCCCTCACGACAGACGTCGGAACGACTGCTCGTACAGCCTCGTCGCCTGCACCGAAAGGGTCACTCCTCGTAAGAGGCCACCCTGTAGTGCTAATAGTTTGTTAATAAGTTTGGGTTCTCCCGAGAGCGATTGAATGTGGCACTGAGTGGACGTGCTAGAAAACAACGCGTAGTATAAGCTCCATGTACATCCTAACGGCGAGTCTAAACTGTAGAGATGCTAAGCTCGAGCAAGTTGGTTCGACTCCCGGCCACGGCGACTGCAGCATAAGCATGCGCAAGCGAACTTTCACCTTTACCGCAGAGCTTCTTCTGCAGGAGGCCATGGGTTTCAGGGATAGCACCGAAAAGCTGAACATTTCGGCGATGGAGATAAGTAAAAGGCGCTTAGTGTATTGGTGGCGCAAGGATATGGAGCAAACAGAAACGCAAGGTAATTCGGGCGAGATTGTTACTTCACAGCGGAACGATAATATATAAAATATGTAGACGAGGAGAAAGATTAGTTGTGAAAATATGTGCGATTCGGGAAATCAATGAACCCACGGGTGGTGTAGAAATTAATTCTGAGTTCCCGCTACGCCGTGCCCCTCAAAGGCTTCGTTTTACAAGCAAAACCTCAACTCAAATATTTCCACACATGGGTTTGCCTTTCCTAATGCAGCCGTTCATACACGAGAGAGAGAACTTCAACGCCGGCAGAGGATTTAGCCGGCGTTGAAATATCGCCGACATGCTACTCTGCGTGGGGAGGGAGTTTGGGGAGAGAAAGACGAGTAGAAAGAAGTGCAAGAGACAGTGAAAAAGAGAAAGAGAAATTGGGGGCTTTGTGTTTCTGAGTATGATGACACGCGGTCATAGTTGTCTTACCCGACATCGGCAAGGGAGAACTGAATTCTTTGCTTGCACAGGGTCTCGTTCGTTTACTACGCTGATTATATAAAAGTATCATCCCAAGAATGGCCACGAAAACTTGGCAAAGGTAAGTCCTTAGATATTGTTCAAACGTCGTCCGGCTCTCGGGAGGTCACGGTACCTCAATAAACTTCTATAATAAAATTCTTTTCTGTGCCGGAGTCATGGGATTATTTACTCAGGGCCGCATGGTAAGTCGAGAGGCTGACGCACACAAGCGGATGTGTTCATAAATGTAGCAATGGTTACTTGCTCACTTCCTCACTATCAGCGCCGGTGTGCTCAGCTTGGCTTCAGCATGACACGGTCTAAGGAACTCCAATATCACGATAGTTAGGACTTGTTTGTTTTCGACTTTATTGCATTTACTATCTGCCACGTGTCCGAACAAACAGGCCTACAAAAGTTCACGATGTGGTGCATTTCCCTGCTATACACGCCTGCCTGTCCAAAATGAACGTCGATAGTTCAACATGGATTCTGCCTTCACAAAACGGAACGGTTGCCCCATAACGTTCGCAGAGGTTGTTTTTCTGCGGAACATCGGCCCTTCTATCAAGCTATCTTCTATCTACGGGACGCTCACCTCGATACTTTTTTTTTTTTACTTTCTGAATTTCGTTACAAGTCTTAACCTTGCAGGCAGTAGCATTTTATGCCTTCTAACAATCTCGCTTGCTGCTGATACTTGGTAGTCGCCTTGTGTAACCGTATGTACAAATGAAGAAAGGACGGCAATTCATCAACCATTTATTCGACGCATTAGGCAATATTCAAAAATGTATTGAGTGTGCAAGTGATACAGCAATAATACTTGCATGCGCATGTACATGCGCGAACAATGTGTTCTCAAGTTTATAACAGACATCAACGATTCTTGTCTCCTTGACGGAGTGGGAAAAAATATGTTACCGAAATTTAGCATTAACCGACGAGTCAGCACTTCTCAGACTTTTCCTTACCCTTGTAAAAGCACTTCGTGCGTGACAGGCGACACACACACAATTCGAGTGCAACATCATTTGCGTGATGTTCTGTAGAAGCCCTTTGATCAGCGAACCGGTATTCAGACTCGCCGTATTCACACCTGGTTTACCTTTGCTGGCGTTCGGCACTTGAGCACTTTACAAAATTGACCTTACTTCAACTTGTTCTATTTCTCTAGGGCTCCTCCCCAGAGTACCGCCCTTGGTAACAAGGTCTCACACTCACTCACTTCACAAAAGAAAACGCTTGAACGCACCTTCGTGCCAGTCATCGGTTTCAAATAGCTAACTACAGTGAGGCTAATAAAAGAAGCTTTATTTCACATGCAAAACACGCAATATATCGCAACAACGAACGACACGCAACTAACACAACACAATCAAGGCGTCGGAGAAATGTGTGGCCAGTCGGAGCATAGCAAATTCGCGTCACTGAGTCTTATAGGAATACGTACACGTACGCTGCCTGGATGGACTTCGAAAGCCTGGCTCTAAAAGAGTACCACACACTTTGCTTGTGTGTGGTACACTTTGCTTGTGTGGTGGCAGAGGGGCTCAGCCTCTCTGTCCCGACCGTGGGAGCGGCCCGCATCAGTCCCCCCAGACTAATCCCTCAGGACCTAATAAAGTTTTTCATACCATACGATACTTTGCTTAATTGCTAGAGTATACCAGCACTTCCAGCCGCCGATATTGCGCCACACTGCGTAGCGGAACGTGTGTACTGTTGACAAACATTTTAGTTAGTTTGCATTTCAAAGAAATGATGTTTCAAAATTCATTTGAAGAAAACGCGACTGGCTGTCAATCCATATTGCAGCGATGCCGCTCAGCTAACTTTGCGAATCGCCGGCCATTCGCACTGGTAACACTGCGCCAACCATTACATCCGCTTTGTTACTTGTATTCGCTGCCACTGGTTCGCCCTTAGTGCGTGTTCGGTTTTGTACTGGATGTACTCGTCAACGCAAAAGCGTAATCTCACTTCGGTCTCTTATCCAGCTTCCTGTGACACCGTAGTACGGCACCTATGTCATTGCTGGCACGTCTCTACATAGGACAGTCTTTTCTAAGCTTCATACACTTGAATTATGGTCCCTGTAATGATCACCAGGCTGTATATAGGCAATACTGCACTAAATACTGCTTTACTCGCTTTAATACTGGATTTGGGTATGTCTTTGTACTCTTCTTTTTTTTTATTTTTCACCAGAATCGCGTTTTCTCCCAAGGCCATTCGAGGTTATTCATGACTGCTGGGCAGCGTAACACGCGTAACGCACCTACTTCTTGGCGTTTTTATGCTTAAATGACTGCGAACGGTAAGTGCGATATAACAACGTGTTGATAAAGCAGAAACGAAGTTGATAACTCCCCTTCAGTCTTGGCGTCAAGGAAGTAAAAGATTACAAGGTCCGAAATGACGCCCCCTCACAGCTTTCACAGCGAGAAGCTGGTAAGAGAGCATTATATAGTTCTTAACTGCTCCATCAATTAGTCAATTCCACCGAGTACACAGTTTCGCAGATCAAACCAGCACACCGCGCATCGGAGTCGCGCAGATTACCTAAGATATAATGCAGCGGGCCATCGAACTTCTACATTACAGCAGGACGAAACATTTCTCTGATTAAGTCCCAGCACATAATCGCTCTTGCATTGGACGGGTTTATCTCGGTATCTGCACAAGGCTTTGAATTTAGTGATAGCCCACCGGTTCATTTCTTTAAGATTGTATAATGGCAAACAAGTGCCTAGCTTAGTTTTCTTTCTTGCTCCACTGCGCCGCTACTGGTGTGTTTAGGTTTCACCTAACGAGATGAAGAGATGTGAGTGAACGAATGACGTCGAATCAGAAACCGATCAAGGGCTGTAAGAAAATTCTAAATAGCCAACAAAGGTGGCAGTGCATTTTGGCATTAAGCGTAAACCCGTTCTGTTTAAAGTGTAATACCGCTAGGATTCATTACAGCGTCGATGACAAGTGTCCAAGCGACGACTTGCTCCATAGCTAAATTACTCAACTTCTGCAACGCTCATGAATTCCCGTAGACGGCACGTGGATGACTATGAGGTATAGCTGCTCTATATAATCCACCCGTGAACACTGACGAAATTCATCAAAGGGTCTCTAGAAATTGGGAAATGAACATTGGTCTTTCCTTCTTCTTTCTTCTTCTTTCTTTCTTTCTTTCTTTCTTTCTTTCTTTCTTTCTTTCTTTCTTTCTTTCTGTCGTGAATGGAGCTATTTGGTCACATGTGGCCATTGTACAGATAAACATTGCACATCATTATCATCCCCATCTTCCTTCAAGCCTTACGCAATACCGCGACCACACTTCGGCTTCATCTGTAAAACTGACGCCTACCGTTAATATTGAACAAACTTTGCTTCCGGATAGAATAGGCAGCCTGCACGAGTGGATCGAACGCTGTGCAAGGACACTTAACCTATATAGTATTATTTGTGGCCCTTTAGGATAGTCCTATATTCATAAGAAACGGCATAACCTGAAACATTTGCTAATCAATATGATTCATTATATCAAGATAATATGGTAACACATCGTAAACGTGAAGTGATTACTTGATGTTACATCTTTGACAGCCACCGTCGTATACGTTCGAGGGATGCAACATTCTTTTCCATCCACATTTCACATTTCAGTCTGTCCGCATTTCAATCTATCGTAATCACTCGTCCTGTCGAACATGGTGTCCCTATATCGCTCGGTTGCTAGTGCGCCAAAACCCAAGTGCAGTCACCTGGAAAGAGTCCTTTTTGTCACACATGTGACCACAAGAGGACATGCATGTTTTTCTTTAGTTCCTGCAGCTAATATATTTCGCAGCGACATGCTGCGAAATAACACACAGTGGTGCTAATAATACCGCCCTCATCACGACCCACCCTCGTTATCAACGTGCTCGAAAAATGTCACGCTTTTTATGTGCATGCCCACATAGTCACACCTCCCGGCTCGCGACAATACAATAACTTCCACTTACGACCTAGGCGTTCGGGTAACTCCACTCTAATTGCACGTAAAAATGGCACACATTAACAAATATCACTTGAACAAGACCGTGTACAGCCACCAACAAGTCTCATTATGAGCTGCTAAGAATACTGAGTAGTTTCCCGCGGTCTCTAGCGTAAAAAAAAAAACCTAGAGAATATGTGAACTTACGTAAAGCTTCGCAATAATCTTGACCCTCGGTGCACTTGAAGACGGAATAACGATACTTAAGCGTGACGGCGGAATGGCACACCACAGCCTATAGCCAGCTATCAGTTTGTCCATCTACTGAGCTTGCTTGCGCAAGAGCTTGTCGAGAATTGCACTCGCCTAGTTTGTTTTAGACGAACACTTTGTCTGTACGTACAGTGGTCAACTCTCTGTACGTAGTACATGGTGTTGATTTCAACGTGTTAGTACGAAACGTGGCGGCACAAGTCACGTAACTGAATCGCTTGGACGTTGGAATAGCTTGCACTTGGCAAAAGGCTGCAACAAACTCTGGTTTCGCGCACTGTTAAGGTAACATCGCCACAAACTAGCTTACGCCCCCATTCTACGTTCAGTCACGCGTTAATTCACACGGGCGCATGCACGCAGATTATAGTCACTCAACCTGAAGGCCTCCGTCGGAAACGTATCACGAGCGGGTAAATAGATCACACGGCACATCGATGAGTTTCTCGGGCATTACACTTTGTTTTTTTTTTTGTTTTTTTTTTCAATGTGGTCCTCTTTCGGACGATCCAAGTCGGCCGCACTTGTTCACCAATAAAAGAAAATCTTGTATACACACAGAAAGCACCGCTTTTCCCCGTACGCACGAGTTTCACCGGATGCAATATAGCATTCGTCACCGCAGCGAAGTGGTCAGCTTGGCGTCCCTCTGCGCGATGTATCCGGGTGGCAGCGTGAGCTCCAGAGCCCTGTGGTGACACGGTGTGGTTCTCACGCTCACTGGCTGCGTCGGCTGGTAGGCGGGGCTAAGAGGCCGCAGCGGAGTGATGATACCCGACGGTTGTTCAGCGGGCACCCGGAGCATGTCATCTGCCTTCATCAGCATCTCCGTCAGCGGAGCGGGCGCCCCGCTGGCCTCGGTAGCGGCCCTGAACGCCACGTCCGGGTGTATGATGCCCTCGGCGTCTTGAGCTGAAATATACCGTGCACAAGAGAATAAAAAAGAAAATGAAAAAAAGCTCAGGATTTAGCTGCCCTGGATGCGGGTATATGGGTTCACACAGCAGAAGACAACGTTGATTTATTGCATGCATGAGAGATTGATTTGACGGATTTCAGGGGATTTACGTCCCAAAACCACGATATTGTTATGATCCTGATTGAGAGCGACGTGGCTGAGCTAAATTGATTGATTGATTGATTGATTGATTGATTGATTGATTGATTGACTTCTGGGGTTTTACACCCCAAAACCGCGCTATGATTATGAGAGACGCCGTGTAGTGGTGGGCTCCGGAAACTTCGACCACCTGGGGTTCTTTAACGTGTACCGACATCGCACAGCACACGGGCCTCAACATTTCGCCTCCATATGAATGCAGCCGCCGCGGCCGCGATTCGCTCCCACGACCTTCGGAACAGCAGCCGGGCGCCATAGCCACTAACGCCGTGGCAGAGCATATGGCTGAGCTACCAAGAATCGCTTTGCGAAGGGAAAAAAAGGTGAAATTCCTTTGAATTATTTAATTTACGCTTAATATACTACCCGTGAACACGTAAATAGAACTCGAGATAATCAAAGGTAACGCGTTCACTTTAGAATGTCGCAGAACTAACACCTTCACTGCGAAATGCGCCAAAAACGTAAACTTTCATGTCTCGATACGTAGTATCATGGAAAGTAAAGTTCCCCCAATAGGTGGCACTGTGACTGTACGATGCCTTCTACCTGTTCAAAGCGCCCAAGCCGCTGTCGCGAAGACCGCGTCGCGTAGAATGTTTTCTTGTTCTTTTTTCTTTTTCGACTGCTTTTGTAGAGGGGCGCTCGAGCAAACGAGCCGGCGAAAGGCAGGTGCGTCGGGTTAGTCCCTTCGTACCATAAACGAGCCTGCGCACCGCAGGGAGTCTTCTTGACGACGTGACACAGAAAATGAAGACCATGTGTGCGCGTCGCGGCCAGTTTCTGGAATGCGTTGTTTGTATTAGTTTTGTGGCGAGGCCGGATGCACGCGATCATAAAAGCTCGTGGAACATCGTTACCTTCGACCTGCCTGACTGGTCCGTGTAAGCCGTTTTCCTATTGGTGGGAGGCAGTGGTGCTCCGAGAGGTTCGTGTTGCCGTGGATGCTGAAAAGTGCTATTTAAGCGGCGACACTGGCCTTTTTTTGAGAGCGGACTAGGGGACCATGACGCTCGAAACCACCGGGGACCAGTCCGGCAGGCCGACGGGGTATGATACCATTTTCTATGTTGTATAATTTTTGCCCTGTGTGTTTTCCAACTTCAAGATGTCTTAGCTAAATAAACCCCCCAATGAGTGCTCTCCCAATTCACTGTGTCGACTCCTCATCGCTTGCCTGCGCCGAGTGGCTCCCACGCCTCTTCGTCTTCCTGACCTTCCGATGCGTCTAACATTAACGGCCCCGACGTTTCGCTACAAAGTGGTGGAGGTTGCTTGGTAGCGATATTCCCGCTCTAAAATTATGCCCCGAGTCAACAAGCATCAGGGCACTACTTCGGGCTGCTCTACTATGACGGAACCCCCTTCCTTTCTCTCTGCTATGTCTACCCCCCAAGCAAAACCTTTCATCGGACCGCCCGTCTTTAGAGGCGCGCCAGAGGAATCCGTTTCCGAATGGCTACTTTGCTACGAACATGTCGCGTCGCTCAACAACTGGGACCAAGCCACGAAAGTTAAATTTTTATATCTGGCTCTAGACGGTGATGCAAAGAAATGGCACACCACTCAAATTCTCACGGGTGCCCCTAATTCATGGGAACAATGGGCGACGTTATTGAAAACGTCATTTACGAGTCGTCACTCAGTCGAGATCGCCCATTTGCGGCTACAAAACAGAACCCAGCTGCCGTCCGAAACCCCGGAGCAGTACTACTATGACGTCACGCAGCTTTGTGCAAGGGTCAACCCGTATATGTCAGAAGATGACCGGTTGCGGCACCTTATGCGCGGTCTGCGTCCGGATGTGCAGGAAAAAATGATCATTGCGAACCCGGAAACCTGCGCCGCATTCCTCCAAATTTTACAGCGCATAAATCACGCAGCCTTGATGAGCCGTGCATCGGGGTCACGGCCGATCGACACCCACTATCCTAATGGATTGCAGTCGTGGGTGCAAAACATCGCGCCTCCGGTAGGGATGGCATCCGCCGCCGCGACAGTACAGGCTCCTCCTACATGTGTCGCCACCTGCGCCGCGGCGGAATGCACCGCTGCCGGCCGCGAGAGGGACTTGAGGGCGATTGCAGACTCCATCGCCTTATTATCTGACCGGCTAAGAAACATTGAAGACGAGATGCGTCGGCCCCCAATGCCTTGGAAACCGAGAACGTCCCGTGCCAACGACGGGCGTCCCCGATGCCAGATTTGCAGCCGCATCGGCCACGAAACACGACAGTGCTGGCAGAGGTTCCGGGATGGGAGAAATGATCATGCGGAGCCCCTTGGCAATCAGGATGGGCAGCATAACCCTTCGGGAAACGAGAACGGCCGGGTTTAAGGGGCCAGCCCGGCCGTCCCATCGGCACATTGTCGGAAAGCTAGCTTCACGCAGTCCCCACACGAGCCAATGGTACAATAACGTTGCGACACCGCCCTGACCTCAAGAATGGAAATGCCGACACGATTTCCCGCCTTCCTCACGACCCCGCACCAGTAAGCGAAGAAAACATTTTACCGTTGCTGGTTTTGGATCAGGCGGATGTTAGAAAAAAGCAGAGGGCAGACCCATGGATTAGAGCCATTGTACAGCACCTCGAAGACCCGAGTGCGCCCGTTGTCAGGAATACCAAAAGAACGGCACGGAGCTTTCGGTTAATCGACGGTGTACTGTATCGGAGGGCGAAAGGCTTTGAGAAAGATCGCGCGGCTCTCGTTGTCCCCAAGTGCTTGAGGTCTGAGATATTAAGGCACTGCCATGACGACTGCACGGCAGGCCACGTGGGTGTCAAGCGTACATGGGAGAAGTTGCGTTACCGATATTTCTGGCCAAAGATGTTCTCATACGTCAGCAAGTACGTTCTCTCCTGCCCTGGCTGCCAGACGAGAAAGCAACCGCCGGGGAAACCGGCCGGTTTCCTCCAACCAATCCCGCCTGTAGGTCGACCGTTTCAGCAGACGCTACCGGTAGATGTCGGGTCGGGCGCACAACGTGGATTCGACTACACCCTGGATGCGATGAAAGTGGCTCGCCGGCTGCGGCAGGCTCGAAAATTAGTGAATGAACGGGAAAGGCGCCAGCAAGAAAAGAACAAGCGCAGCTACGATGCCGACGACGCAGACGATGAGTCCGGTGCTAATCACGAGGTGCGAGGTCCAATTGGTGATGTGCGCGAGTGCAGTGATGACCGCGAATTCGATCAAAGTGAAGTACGCGAGCGCAGCGCGGGGAGTGATGACCACGAATTACATCCCAGTGTTGTGCACGAATGCGACGTCAATGGTGATGTGCGCGAGTGCGGTTCGCGAGTGGACCAAGAACTTCTTTTGCGTCATGGTGTGCGCGAGCCAGGGACCAGTGATGCAGTGCGGCAGCGCGAGAGCTCTGACTCTGAAACTGAACTTTACAGCGACTGGAAGATGTTTTCAAGCGGCAACAACGGACAACGAAATGTCGCCGCTTACGACACTGATACTGAGTTGTATTACAGTGCCAGCGAGTGAACATTAGTGATTTTTGTGTCTCGCGATTTTCCATTTGTTGTTTTAAGTTTTTCACCTTTTAGAGAGATGTATAACCTTTTCTGAAACGAGCACTTCACATAATTGTTCTATGTAAAATTGTTTTTTGTGCTTCTTTTCCTGTCTTGCAAATAGAACGAGTAGGTCACTCTTTTTCATAGGGGGGAGGTGTCGCGAAGACCGCGTCGCGTAGAATGTTTTCTTGTTCTTTTTTCTTTTTCGACTGCTTTTGTAGAGGGGCGCTCGAGCAAACGAGCCGGCGAAAGGCAGGTGCGTCGGGTTAGTCCCTTCGTACCCTAAACGAGCCTGCGCACCGCAGGGAGTCTTCTTGACGACGTGACACAGAAAATGAAGACCATGTGTGCGCGTCGCGGCCAGTTTCTGGAATGCATTGTTTGTATTAGTTTTGTGGCGAGGCCGGATGCACGCGATCATAAAAGCTCGTGGAACATCGTTACCTTCGACCTGCCTGACTGGTCCATGTAAGCCGTTTTCCTATTGGTAGGAGGCAGTGGTGCTCCGAGAGGTTCGTGTTGCCGTGGATGCTGAAAAGTGCTATTTAAGCGGCGACACTGGCCTTTTTTTGAGAGCGGACTAGGGGACCATGACGCTCGAAACCACCTGGGACCAGTCCGGCAGGCCGACGGGGTATGATACCATTTTCTATGTTGTATAATTTTTGCCCTGTGTGTTTTCCAACTTCAAGATGTCTTAGCTAAATAAACCCCCCAATGAGTGCTCTCCCAATTCACTGTGTCGACTCCTCATCGCTTGCCTGCGCGGAGTGGCTCCCACGCCTCTTCGTCTTCCTGACCTTCCGATGCGTCTAACATTAACGGCCCCGACGTTTCGCTACACCGCGGTCGTTCTGATAAGAAACTGCAGATAACTCACTGGTCCTCAGCGCTGCTGCAGGGAGAGTTGCAGTGGGGACGCATATGGCGGGAGTCTTGCGCCGCGGCCTCCGACAGCACAGGATACAGAGCACGGTCAGGGCCACTGCAGAGGCCAGTATCACCACGAGGGCTATCCTGCGCGCCAGACACCATAACTTCATATCGTATCCGTATACAGCCAAACCACGTTAGGATATATTGAGTATGACACGAAAATAGCCTCGTTATATCCGATAATTCGTTAAATATATATATTTGTAACACTGTTGCAATGACCACACTATTCTTCATTTAATTCGTAATAACCGATAATTCGTTATATATGCATTCGTTATACTGAAGGTAGACCGCATGTACTGGTATAGCGTGTTCGATATCGCTAAGCATCCAGAATTTACTTTAGATATAACTTCACAAAGCCTCAAAGCTGTGCTTTCCTGCGATGGTAAAGTTGTTATGAAGAGCCAGTCCGGTACAACCTCATGCAACCATGCATGGTTCCGGCCTCTGTAATACATGGTATTGTAGAACCATGGCCTTGATAGCGTTTCTTTTGTACGTTGGCGATTATAATTGAAATCGCTCCCCTGCTTTTTATCATTATTATTATTTTTAAGGGGCGAAGCATCTTACGGCCGAGATTTCGGGGGGGAGGGGGGGGATCCCGGAGGCAGTGCACCGAGACGGTGTCGTCTGCTGTCGTGCGAGAGAGCGAACGGCGCGCATTGACTATGGAAACGCTCTTTCTGTCATGAATGCTTTACCACCTCGCAAGGAACGAGAACGCGTCCTCGCCCGCGAGAGACAACGCTGACGCAGGCAGTGTCTGCTAGCGAGTTTCCTGATTGAAAAAACCGACTTCTCGCGCTTCACAACCGTTCACCGGCCACCCCTTATAAATAGGCACATGATCTTGACCTGCAATGTAGTGCCGGTGGGAGATTTGTCTTGCGCGTAGTTGAACCATAAAGATTCGCAGTGTGCGCGTTCACTATATAAAGGTGATCCAGAACTCGGCACGATCGACGACGTGGGAGCGCAGGAACCTCATGAACACCAGGAGCATAAATGACAACGCGTGTGTAAGTATACACACGCGTTGTCACTCATTTACATGCATGAGTGGGCATTGTCACGGGTGATTTACGGTAACATCGAACATTCCCCAGTGATTCGCCCACTCGTCATGGTTCACTTCGTAAGATACGGGCATTTTTTTGTTCTTTTTTTTAAGGTAGGATAAATAACTTACCAAAAGTACCATGCTGGATGGAGGTACGCCAGGATCACACCCGAGGTTTCTTCTAAGGTGCTGCTTCGTCGTTTTGGAAGCCTGCTTTTCGTTCATACACGAAGCAAATCCCCATGATCTCGCTGTGGTAGGTAAGCTGGAAGACAAATTGTCCTGAAAGCCACGCACTTCCTTCTGCACACATGACACACACACACAAAATACATAATGTCAAAAATCTTCTATTGAGACATTTGAAACCCATACATTACACATAGACGGTTAATCTTTTTTTGTTCACCGTGTTGCTTTTGTATGAGCTTCACGGTAATACTCATTGGTAGAACAAACCATGCCCACTTGTTCTGTAAGAAATTGTTCTGCGAAGAGAAAAGGAAGTTCAAAAGGAAGAGAAAAGGAAATTCAGTATGGTTCCCTTTGGAATTTTCACGCTGGAGTACAGTCACCGGAGCGCTCGTGAGTGGCTACGATAAACTCGTGATAAGTTAATATCGAGAAGTGAGCGACCAATCAGTGACAACCAAATAGCGCTGCGAGGGAAGTTTTTTGAATTAGTAATAATCGTAGAGTGTTGAAAAAAATCCTTGGGTTGCGTTGACAAAGACAAGACCACCTGTCGAAACGTTGGCTCTAGCTAAATTTCCTGTTTTTCATTGTTTTACAGCAATTGTTTCACCATTTTACCCCTGATAGACAGGATAAAGGTCCCGGGACCACACCTCCAACGCGACCGACCAAATCAGTATACCTCCCAAATACTACAATTTACTGTTATTTGTACGCGATTACAGTTATTTGTATGAGGCTGAGTGTAATAAAACTCCACCTCATGGGGATGATCTCCATTTAACGCTCAGGGTTTCGGAAGGAGGAGATAATCCTGCTCCCCCATGCTTTTGTCTTCAGCAAAATCGCATTCGCACTATAGATACCGTATCTCTCACTCTCTATAGAAGCGAAGAGTATACTATGAAATGTTTGATCGGCGATGTACACGAACTAGCTCTTGGTGTTCGGATTAGAGCATCTACACAAAGCATGATCAGTGCCCTTCAGAATTATCCTATGCACATCTGTCATCGCAATAGCGCGGTCACACCGGCACTGAAGCTGGGCGTGAGATGCCGAGACAACTTGACTACGCGTTACCATCCAGTGAGTACAAACGACATCCTACTTCGTCCAACTACACACGGCCAGCACCGCGTCGAATCCATGCCCAGAAACACGCACCCTGAATTCTACATCAAATGCCGGAAACATCGAGCCAGGGCGCTGCGTCTGATACGCGGATGCCGCAGCCCTAGCTAATAAGCTTCGTTACGCTCTCGCGGCCGTCGACATCCAGGGCAGCACCGTTCGGCACGGATGAGAATAACCACTGCGGACGACGCAGAAGAGGCCGCCATTGCAGTCGCGTCGGGGCTACTCATTGCGATGTCATCATCGATGACCCCTACACAGAACTTAAGTAGCGGCTACACTACCAACATCACTCACTCTGCTTGAGGCTCACCCACCAGAAAACGACATCGCTCTCCCCAGCACATCAAGGACACCGAGGAAGCGAAAATTCTCATTCCAGTGCTGGAGGACTCACGGAGCGAATGTCCTCAAGAGCCAAATGGGGCCTAACTCCAGGACCCACGACTCTCCACAGCTCACTACTAAAGGCACACTCATCACATTCAATTAAATTTGCACACGTTACAGACACCAACGCCTTATGTATATACATGCCTCTCTCTGTGACTAGCGCGCGCCGGAGAAATATATTGTGGCGCGTCGACTACAAACTTGAACTTTCTTACCGCGCGCTTTTTGCAATTATTCGTTCCTGACACTGTCGTTTCTGCCCAGTGCAGATAGCAGATGTATCCCATATCATGTGGCCCATCAAATCCCCCTTCCCTGCACAAATTCTCACGCGCACACACACTCAAACCATTAATTAGTAGCGAGGCACTGTGAGAGACAGCCCTGTGCAACTCCTGTCCCACCTTACAAGACCGAGCCCTGCGTCGGATTGTGGAAGTAGAGGAGGCCTACAATGACCCTTACATAAACGTTTACATAGACCTCCCTCTCCTTCCCTCCGAGGGACCTCCCCTTTTAGAAATGGAAATAAAGTTCATCATCCATTCCTTCAATGACTTGAAGCTTCCACGTTCCCTTGACCTTATTTTCTTCTTTGGATGATAACCGCACAGATATTCGAGAAATGTTTACGAAAGAATCATTGAAAGGGCACTGCTGGTATTGTAGCTGCCCTCCCTCCCCTTCTCTGCTTCTGAAAAAGAAAAAAAGAAATCCGTGTCACATCGTGCATTGAATAGACGCACATTAAATGCCGCATCAGCGAAATGAGCCTGAATTCGGGGGCGAAGCTTGCCGGCCCATTGAAATGAAACAAACACCGGGAACCAAGAGTCGGGGGCCCTGCAACTAAGCTGCGTTGACGCTGCGATGACCATCGCCGCGTGAAAGGGATATACGTGGCACATCGACCGTGCAGCGACAGCCTTGGCCCGCTCGGTTGTACATCGGGCCGCAGCCCACGTGCCATGGCGTACGTGACTCGGCAGTGTATCGGCAAGGTTTGTGCGCGGCTATGTGATAGTACCCGCCGTCGCGTGACTAGAAAATACAAACAGAAACGTGTTGCAATGTTATCAAACGTCTGCCGTTCTCCCGCGGAGTGGACCACTGCTTCTGCAATGTGCAGCAATGTCATTCGAGGGAGTGTAGAACAAGGCTCTCAAGCACGCACATCACGTGGGTTTTTATGGCGGTGCACGATCGAAACCCGAGGGATTTTGACCCTCTCTAACCGCGAAGGCCCTGCTTTGCTATCTGAACCCGTTTTGGCCACTTACGATGGCTATATAGATATTAGGGGCTGAAAGGGCTCTACCTCATGCTCCTCGCGTTTTGATTGCGCTAAAAGCGAGTCGTACGCCATCTAGCCTTACAAGCCGATAAATCACATTTATTTGAACGCTATCTCGCCCGAATCAAGGTTTGCTCTTGAAAGGCGTGTACGGCAACCCACGCAAAATATTTAAAGGCATTATTTTGTTTTGTTTATATTGCCCTATTGGTACCACTGGGCGAATACCACTGGCACTTGATTAAGCCCAAAGAAAAAGAAACGCAGCCCTTCCCATGTAGAAAAAAATGGGAGAAACGAAGCATGGCGTGTGCGGGCTTGACCTACTTTCTTTCTTTCTTTCTTTCTTTCTTTCTTTCTTTCTTTCTTTCTTACTTTCTTTCTTTCTCTCTTTCTTTCTTTCTTTCTTTCTTTCCCCATGCATGGTGTTCATTTGTTTCCCTTCTAAAGGTCTAAGCGAGGTAGTAGAAAACCCAAGGCATTCGTAAGGTTCAGATATCGTCCCACCTATAGCAGGCATCGGTATGTAGTCTAGTGGTTAAGACACTTTCCTTCTCAAGGTGGGTGCCTGGATTCAAACGCCAGAACAGGTGACAATTTTTTCCTTTCCAGTGCATTACTTTCTTCCGCCACTTCATGGAGGGTGTAAGGGTACCGCTTTTCTGGGGGCCGAGGGTTTCGGCGTGACTATGCTTACTACTATACTACGCCGACATAGGCTAGGCAGTAAAAGCTCGACTTTAAGAATGTGTCATACGACCGCAGTACATCTGCCTCGCGTGACAGGAAGCGTTAAATCTGAAGATTATGCATTGTGAACGTTGTGCGTACACTGACATACGATTTACACATTCATCCTTCGCAGACGCATGAAATAAACGTTTCCAGATAACTCATAAGTGAATTTTACCCAATGACAAGCAATTGTTATCGATCGATCGATCGATTGATCGATCGATTGATTGATTGATTGATTGATTGATTGATTGATTGATTGATTGATTGATTGATTGATTGATTGATTGATTGATTGATTCTAATAACTAATACCTTCTGATCATCAAATAAAAAGGAATGAACTCGCATTATACCACCCACACACACACACACACACACACACACACAGGTCCTACTTCCCTCACTCACTTATGCATCGCCAGCGTGGTGGCCTTCCCACCCTACACGCTTCCTAAGAGACCGCGTATTATCACTTCAACGATCAGTCTTAATATCTATCACAGGCTCGTTTCATACAACCAGAACGTCAGCATTACAAATAATCGCTAACGCTCCGCCCTTAGATTTAGAACTTACCCGCCTAGCACCAGAATTTTCTCTCTTTACACAAAAAATAGTCACGCGTTACGGCACACGTACCCTAAATCCCGACCACATCCAGCGCGACATTGCACCCTGTCTTTATCACCCCAGCCTAAAACACAGATTTTCCTTTACTGAACTTGACCCCTCCCAGCACGACGACGCCTTCCGCCTACCCGTCCTGCACGCATATCCGGACGGTTCCTTTACCTCCATTTCTGCCGGCTCAGCATACATAATA
The DNA here is from genome assembly GCA_013339685.2 of Hyalomma asiaticum. NCBI lineage: Eukaryota > Metazoa > Arthropoda > Arachnida > Ixodida > Ixodidae > Hyalomma > Hyalomma asiaticum. The sequence continues at coordinate 116,044,763 of CM023482.1, read as the reverse complement.
CTGGATAACCAAACTCGAATTTTGAAGGCCGAAAAATATAAAATAACACATGCATCTGGCGCCTACACAACCGAACTTATGGCTGTCACTGAATGCCTACAGTACATCAGCACGCTACACACTCAAACCCCTTTTCACCTGTACACAGACTGTTTTCCATTACTACGTAAACTTGCAAGCCTTAACGATAATGACGAGAGGGTGATAGCCATCAAAAACATTCTTTATCAGTTTCAAACACAAGGCATCTTCTTCCGATTATTTCACGTCCCTAGTCATAAAGGCATATTAGGAAACGAATTGGCAGACAGGTTAGCAACTTCAGCAATGCGTTTTGGGTCTGAGAGGATGGCTACATATTCAATCCGCACCGTTCGGTCCGAATTATACAAAATTATGATTTCTCATTGGCACGCATATTGGCAAACAGAAGGGCCGAACACTTCGTTATTTCACTGGATAAATAGCGTCTACAAAATTCCAAAATGGTTTCCACCTAATCGGAAGTTAACACATCTAATGACCGGTCACGGCCATTTCCAATATTACCTCAAGCGATTTAATATAACCATGTCTGACCGGTGTGCATGTACAAAAATATGCGTAGCCGATCTACATTACTTTAACGATTGCCCACGAACGCAACACGTCACTCAACACTTCCGAAGCCGCACAGATCCAACAATATCCCACGCACATTTCCCAAGATATCTACTGGGAAAGAAAACGCGTGCATACTTAATTCAGCTTGTTAACTTAATGCGCGAATCGGCGGTTGTCCTACCACCCCCCAATCACTATGCAGACATTTCCCAGACATAACCGGATACCTCATCGAAACTTCCCAACCACACGTCTACCGTTCGCATACTTTTTCCTTGCAACAACCCATCCGATACTGCATGCGCAACGTTATAGTTGCAATTACGCCAAAAAAAGGCGAGGACACCTCGGCAGCTATGACGTGAGCATCAACTTTTCAACCCACATAGACCCATTGTTCATGTCATCCTATTGATATAACAAAACCCGCCTTCTGTATCTGCGCAGAACTTCTCTCATCGCAGGTTTCACCTCCTCTTTGCTCAAAGTTTCAGCCGAATGCTTCCGCCTCAATCTACAGATGACACCTACACGTCCTCCATGCAAGGCCGAGACGTCTGGCTCGAGTTGTGGCTTCCACTACGTCGTCGGTCACGGAACTCTAAACCACACCTACCAGTGCACTCCCGCTTTCCCCTTGTTACAAGGACGCTCTTGCTGCTACGTTCTACTTGGCACTCACATTACCACAGTCTTCATCTCCTGCCTTTACTATAGAAGGAAAAGCCCTGCAGGCCTTGCTTCCGAATACGTACATTTTTTTAATTGGCTTTTCCACAAAATTTTGTTTTTGGGAATACTTCCCCTTATTTCTTTATGGTGCAATTGGCTTTAAGCCCGATATACCTTCTGGTGGCGCGGGCTACCCCCACTTTATTTTATATTTTAATTTCTTTTTTCCACACCAGGGGGACAAATTTAACCCCCCCCCCCCCCCACCCACACACACACACACTTTCAAGACACGGCACGTAAAACAGTTTTCCCTTTGGAGAACGTAGGCTACCTTCAAACGAACACGAGTCAATGTCAACCTTATTGTGCGCACCATAGAGACTAGCTGCGCCATAACCTTAGCTAACGTAAAACTGAAATGATGGAATGACGTTCCTCGCTAACTCGTACTTTCCTCTACTCAGACAATTAAGGAGGGAGGGCTTCAATTCTCCCTACATAGATTTCTTTCTTTTACTTCTCATTTCTCTTCAGCTTGAGGTAGAACATGCCATTATCTCGATTCGGTAACGGAAGTGGGCTGACCACGCCATATCACTTGCTGAACACCCTGGTCGCCTGAGGTTAAGGCAGCTTAACTGCACCCCCGGCTATTGTTGCAACACTTCCCGTGGAGCCGTGGTTGGTCGTAACGCCGGCTCTCACGTTCCTGAATACGCGAATTGAGTACATGAAATCTCCTTTTTGGCCACCAAGCATCCGTCGTGCGTAACACCTCGTGTAATTTAGCAGTGACACGGATAAGCAACGTGCGAGTCCGCGTATTCCGTGTACCTCAGAACAGACTTTTCTTTTACATCATTTTTTTTTTGTTCTCACTTTCGGTCAGCGCCGCGGCCGTTCGACACGCTCTGCTGCTTTTTAACGCTTTCACGTGGCGGCTTCGCCGCCGAGATAGCGTGCATCCGGAGCAGTTATAAATTCTCACCCACGACGGTGCCTCCTCCTCCCCCTCCTACAAGTATTGATTGCGGAAAACGGAGTGTGAGCTACACAGCTGCAGAGCCCGCCTTGGGGCTGAAAACGAAGAAACGCTCTCGGTTGAGCCAAGTCACGCAAACCTCGCAGGAGGTGTCGTGCGAATATTCATCGTTGCTTTGGACTTGAGAAACGACCACCTTTGAACCTCTTCGACGTCACGTCGCGGGCCGGGAAGTGATTTCGCGAAGTGAATTCGTCGGTAGCTCTCAGAGCACGACATAGAGGCGAGGGATAAAGCAGCCTATATAATCGCACGCCGAGCGAACACAGACGAAACTATAGAGCGTCTATACCCTTTACTACTATAGTTATGCATGTGCTCGTGCAAGTTATGACTAATAAAGCTGTCACGGACACTCTGCTCCTCTTATGGGAGATCGAATATTCGTATTTATGCATGCGTACATGAAATAAATGCGATATGACACTGTGTCATGTTATATGAGGCACAGTCTCATATATATAACACGGAGACTTGAAGTGGTGGGAAAGCGGTAGGACAGGGCATATCACTAGAGTCAATAGTTCGACAAGTGGGCTTGTCTTTAATGAAACCTGTTGCTAAGCAAGTTGGTTTACAATGCTTAAGGAATATAATATGCGCAAAAATTAAGCTCGGGAGATGCAACAAGGCACAGCCATGTGCGATATATTGAAAGATTCATGCGATGCGTTATACTATATCGATTCCCGCGTTACTTCGATGAGTCATTTCATTACGGTTTCCTCGATGCTATTCGTGCATCATATTTGCATTTTTGAATTCATTTGTGCAGCGCAGGAAAAACGCACACGAGGTAGAAACACAATCGGACGGCGCTGTCCCTGTGTGCCTCATTCAAATTAATTCAATCATGAAAGAAAGAAGACCAAGTAGCCGGGCTTTCAGCTTTACTGTCCGCATTTACATGCCGTGTGTCATGTCATGAAACTTAATTTCATTTAATTTATGTTTCAGAATAGGCTTTCGTAACATCTAATGGCTCTCAGCATTTTATCGCGTTTTACCTTGCAAAGCTGACCGTACAGGGCAACGTATGAACGAGTCGCTATAAGGATTCATTCAGTTAAGCACTTTTACTTCTCTGTGTACAGTCATACATTACGCAGCCGCCGGGATGTGGACTGCCTAATATCAGGAATGGATTCGGAGACTTCGTGTTCATAATAACAGCAGTGTGTGTGTGTGTGTGTGTGTGTGTGTGTGTGTGTGTGTGTGTGTGTGTGTGTGTGTGTGTGTGTGTGTGTGTGTGTGTGTGTGTGTGTGTGTGTGTGTGTGTGTGTGTGTGTGTGTGTGTGTGTGTGTGTGTGGGCGCGCGCGCGCGCTAATCTACAACTAAACAAAACTGTAAAGCTAGCTTTTCCACACACATACTGTTATTGCGCATAAGCCAGCTTTGGCGTGTGACTTAACGTTGTTCTCGAACTCGTAAAGAGCGCACAGCTTCCAGGTTCAGTTCCGGCCGTTGTGCCGTTGCTCGTGCTCGTAGGCTTGGGACTGCTGTAGGAACCTCCTCGGTTACAGCACTCGATTTTTGTGTCAATGCCGTTGTTGCAGTTACAGCGTCCAAATATTAAACATCATTCAAACGAAGACGACGCACAGCGCGATGGCGAGTTCTGTGTTGAGAACTTTTTTTTTAATAATGAACGTTTAGTAATACACCTGTGCGCCTGAAATATTATTGACCCCTTAGAGAAGCGGCAGCTCTCAAGTATTAAGCTGTTCAAATGACATTCCATGGAACCTTGCTGCATCACCCATTTCTTTCGCGGTATGTCCTCTTTCCTGTCACAACTCAAAGTAAACGTCACAATTGAGCTCCCGCTACCGATTCCCAGGAATAACTGCAGGATGAACTAGCTTACCATTTCGATCGCTGACTTCCGCTTTTCCGACAGCCAGATGATGGATGGAGCTGCGTTGAGTCACTCAGCGCAAGCGAAACCGTAACCTTGTTGAAAACTGAAACTGCTTCCACACTGAAGTCCCCCGTTTACGATATTACTCTTCAGCCCCTGAAATCATTGTTCGTGCAAAGCACGTTCTTCTCTTCAGCGGTGTGAAATTCGGTGTAGGGAATACCGAAAATACGCTTGAGTGAGTACTGCAACTGCCACGTTCAACCGATCGACAGCCAGGCTCGATGCCAGCCGAACCATCTGTCAGAAACGTGTCCTGCTCGCGCGCACCGTGGACCCGTGTGTGTACGGCTGGCTACCTTGACAACGAGGAGGAGCCGGTGTCGCCACGGGAACGGAGCAGAGCGCGAAGGCACTGCATAGGTAAAATAAAGACTAGTAACAAAATCAAGGCTGAAACGAGCAAAACCGGCCTTTTCTATAGGTGCAGTGTTGCTGCGTCGTTTTCTTATTCTTTCTGTTCTTTCTTTTTTTTTTTTTTTTTCAAGTCCCGGCGCGGGCAGTTGAGCCACCGCGCGCTATACGCGTAGCCAGAAAACTGTAAAAATTGCTGTCGCGCTTACGCACAGAACATAATGTCGCACGAAACATGCCCCTTTGCGTTGAGCATTAACCCGATGAAAGGCTTTTGTAATGCAGATTTCTCTGTGTTGGTTAAAGCTCTACAAAAATTTTAGAAAGAGTTTATGACCTGGTATCAGATCGCAGTCTAAATAAATAAATAAATAAAGAAATAAATTTTATGTTAATTTCTATTCCTAGTTCATTATTCCATTTTACATTTACTTTCTGTGAGTCCAACATGACCTTGGTCACTTTGAAGCCCTGCATAGGGCGCACTTTACCCATAACTACGGCGTTTACTGAGCAGTAGAGTTTTGCAAAGGCCGTGTCGTCCAATAGCAGTAACAGCCATTAATGAGTTTTTTGTTGTTGTTTTTTTAACTTTGGGTGAAGAGTTCAAATGTTCGAAAGTCCAACAGGCCCGACTGAACACCGTTCTTCAGTTAACGAGTGTCCAGAGTGGTACATCTAATAGCTGCTATTTTGATCATGACTCTCACTCTGTTAGTGTAGCATTTTTCTAAGGCCAAGGTTGCCATTTTGAGGTCCGTATTCATGAATCTACCTTATCCTGATCGCTTATTTTCCTTATCGCCCCTGTGACACTAAGGCGCGTACTACAATGGTAATCAGTGCAAAAGACTATCACAAGGCTTGCTTGTAGATACTGGGATAATTTGTTAATAGAGCATGATAAGGGTACAGGGAAGATAAGGAAAACAAGCGATAAGGGTGCGGTAGGTTTATGCATACCGCGGGCCTCAGTATTTCTAGGTTTGCGCGCGACGTAGCTTTTTCTCTCCTCCTCCCTCTCTTCTTCTTCTTCTTCTTCTCAGATATGGGGAGTCTTGTAAGGAGATAGAGAGAGAGAATAGGGAGGAGGGAGGTGCTATTAATAAAAGTCCGACAGATCCCACGGATTGTGGGAAACGTTGCCATGCGAAGCAGTCAGCGAATCAATTGTCTATGCCTAAATGTTTGGCATTAAGCCAAGTTTGACGAGCAGAATCAATGAAGTTTTTGAAACAGCCATTTTGCGCGTAACGCAGGCTTTGCAGGCACGTGGACAGCGCTAGAGCGACTGAAAGCTAGGTCACCGTACGATGTAACGTGAGCACTCACGTAATTGCGCAGGCGTCTGTTTTGTCGAAGAGAAATGCACGCTACTATACGCTGATTTGCATATCATAAGCGTCGTTTGGGGGACCATTTAATTGGATCGAGCGAAGCTGTACGAAAGCATGCGGCGAGTGGCAGTAGTAGACTGAGCGGTAGTTTGCTTTCTGTCATTGCTACATGCCTGTGTCTGTCTGCTTGCTATGTCTACATTACGTTCCCAAATTTCACAAATGATATCCCTTTGTGTTGTTTAACTCACGCAAAGGGTGTTCTCGTGAAATTTTGAATGGCCATTTGTGGGACCCTTAAGCTTCGCCTTAAAACATTGCGGGTCCCTTAAGCTTCGCCTTAGGAGTTGAACGCGATAGCGATGCCTGGCCCTATTCCAATTGTGCTCTCATCCGCTTTCCATGCTCTTCCGTCGCCTAGCCACGTAAATGTCGTGGCACCGCTTGGAAGAAAGGGCTAGTTCCTTTCGTTACTGCCTCGCCTCACTCGTCGTCTTGCGCCATTTGACATAGATGCGCCGTCAAAATTAGCTGTGTTCGCTGTGTTCATTCGCTGTGTTCGATCTCGAGGCCAATAGTAAGTTGGTGACGCGCGTAGCGCATCGCGCCCCGGAACTAGGGGTCGGAGGTTCGATTACCGAATGTTTTCCAGGGGCGAAGCTCCTTAAGGTTTGGGTCTGTCCGTCCGTTGTAGCGCTTTACCTATTAGGAACGCGCTACTAGGAGGGCGCGTGTATGGAAACGCTCTTTCTTCGATGGACGCGCTACCAGCTCGCAAAGAAGGAGAACGCGCCCTCACCCGCGAGAGACAAGCTTGACGCAGGCAGCGTCTTATAGCGAGTTTCTTGATTGAAAAATACCGACTGCTCGCGCTGGAGGACCGTTCACCGGCCACCCATATATGGATCTTGACTTGCAAAGAAGTGCCGGTGGGAGATTTCACTTGTGCGTAGTTGAACCATAAGGATTCGTAGCGTGCGCGTTAACTAAATTAATCCGGAACTCGGCACGATCTACGATGAACCTCCGGAGCTTCGCCCACTCATCATCATTCACTCCGTGGATATTCTGTGAATTTTTTATCATTTCCTTATTTGCATCTACCTAGTGACTTCGCTCACGGACAACGCTGATTTTTCTCACAGCCAACGACACCGACACCGGAATTTCTGTGAGAAACAAGCTCCAACATGCCTGAATTGCCCGGGCCAAGCACTGCGGGTGTGAACCACACGTGGTCGTGTCATCGTTAATCGTGACGGGGATCGCAGGTATATCACGCTAGTGGCATGAAAATGAACATTGGTGTTTGCCCTACATACATGCCCTACTATCACAGTTTTGGTGTACAACAAGCGATCGAGACGACCAGGAGAGCAGATAGTCCCTTAAGGCTGAGTGACCATGCGTGATTAGTCTAGCAAGCCATTGCAGGCAACGTGACAGCCACGAAGTGAGAAGTGCACTTAATGTTTGAGAGCGGTAACTTTGCAAAATACGTTGGGCCATACTAGCAAACCAAACACACTGTGGAAATTCCTGTTCTCGATACCGTGTTCCACACACCCGCACACCCGAGCCCTGAACATGTGGGTACTGGCCGAAGGTTTCAGAGCGAAACCTCTACTGCCCCATGCCTCGCGGGGTCACTCCTTTGGCCGCGTGGCCTTGAGCCGCCAGTGGGCCAGAGCCCAAGTGCACGTCACGCCATGTTATCCACCGCGCTACCAAGCGACTAGGCTAGGGAATACTGACAGCGAAGCTGTCTTATAGTCTACCCTGCGCCGCCTTCATCGTAGCAGTAGTAGCAGTAGTCGTATACGCAGGTAATAACAAAGAAACAAAACGAAATAAGCATTCTTCGCGAGGCGGGATTTCAATCCGGCACCTCACGGTCCGAAGGCGAGTGTCGCCTGCAGAAAGCGAATTTATGGGATGCATATGAATGCGTTGTACCGACAACTGACACAATTAAAAAGCCGAACACTTGTTTCGGGCGCTTCATTTCAATATTTTCTAAAAAGTTACGACAAAGGCACACATCTAGTGGTACTTTCGGTACAAAATAACGGGAACGCAATTCGCACCTTCCTTAGAAACTTACTTTGATTGTATTAAACCAAGACAAGGCCCCAGGGCGCGTATAGAGGGTCATGTAGACAAAAAGCAAGCTAAACACACCTTTCGCTTGCGATTACCTCAGCCATCTTTTTTACAGTAGCAAAAGCCTTCTGCATTACTAACACAATAAAAGGCATGAGCTTTCGCTTATACGTGTCGCTGAAAATGTTGGCTTAAATTCTAATATGTGTACTTTTTCAATGAGGCTCACAAGGTCTTGTAAATCTCCTGCTTTTGTTGCAAAAGTGCAACCTAATGTCTAACTTAATGCCTTACTTAGAGCACAAGTTAACGCATTACCAAACATACAGTAATCTTTCGCCTTCAAATGTTGTAGTGGCGTAACACGAGCCGAACTTTTCCTTGCGACATTTGTAGGAAGTTCTTGCGGCGCGATATTAGACCCACGTTGTCATAGTTTCCATAAATCAAACCCCGTTGGAGCTATCCGCATCCAGACGAAGTAACTTTCGGCGCAGTGTCTGAACTCGCGGAGAGGAACGTTTGTCTCGTTCCTTTCTCTTTTTTTTTTTTTTTTGTTCCGTTCGCCGAACTGTGCATCTCGCATACATCGTGACGACAGGCGCTCCATGCAGGCAATTTGCGAGGCCGACCTCGTTTTTACGTGGCACAGTCATTTCCACGTCTTTTGTTCGAAGACAGCTGCGCTAATGAGGGCTTTTTCTTCGCTCCCTGCAAGCAACGTGCAGGTGTACACAGCGGCGAGACAGCAGCACTAACAACCGCGTAGAGACAGCCATTTGTTTTGCCGACGAAGAACGGCAACGCTAAAGTGAGTATGAGCTCGAAAGAACTCCCAGAAGTACAAAACACACGCCAGTCACTGTCGGGGTACCTTTTCTTTCTTTCTTTTTCTTTTTTTTTTTTCTCGCTATTTTGAAACAAAGAATACCTTACCAGCGTGACTTCCACTCAGAGGCGTTGCCGGCGTCAATATCCCGGCTGCATTTTAGGGGCGAAGCTCCTTATGGCGTCACCCGATCGTCCCGTTATCGTAGTAACTACCTCCCGGCACGCGCTCGCCCTCGGCGTTTGCCTCGGCGCGTGCTTCCCGGCGCGTGCCTCTCTCTCTCGCTCTCCCGGCGCGTGCCTCTGCTGTCTTGTGAGGGAGAGAGAGAGAGAGCGAAAGGCGCGTTGGCTATGGAAACGCTCTTTCTTAGAGGAACGCTGTACCAGCTCGCAAAGAAGGAGAACGCGCCCGCACCCGCGAGAGACAACGTTGGCGCAGGCAGCGTGTCCTAGCGAGTTTCTTGATTGAGAAATACCGCCTGCTCACGTTGGAGAAGCGTTCACCGGCAACCATATATATATATATATATATATATATATATATATATATATATATATATATATATATGCACTGGATCTTGACTTGCAATGAAGTGCCGGTGGGAGATATGGTTGAACCATGAGGATTCGTAGCGTGCGCGTTAACTAAATTAATACGAACTCGGCACGATCTACGATGAACCTCCCGAGCTTCGCCCACTCATCATCATTCACTCCGTGGATATGCTGTAATTTTTTTGTGTCTCTCGGCTTTGTCGTGATTCACGATGTCACGAATATTATTATTTTTTATTTATTGTGTACGTCTTGCGTGTACATCTATCAGTGGCGTACGAATGGTGCTTTTTTAGATCGAACTGAATACGAATCGAACACTGGCTGAAACGAATCGCATCTAATTGAATATAATTCTCGAAATTTTAGACGTTTCGAATAATTATCGAATACCGTATGCCCGTTCTTACAAATAATGCTAAGCAATGTCCACGTTCTCGTATTCATGACTTTAGCACTAAAATCAACAGAACTTTAAGGCACCTGGTAGAAATAAGCGGACCCTTCATATATCTACATAATGGTTAATTAATTAAGGAAGTGCGAGTGATCACTGCATGGCCTCCGGTGTCATGCACTCCGAGCGAAGTCACCAGCTGCTGCACCGCGTAATCGCTCTCGTTTTACGGCTGCAATATGCCACCGGGGAACGAATTTACCGTACTTTTGCGCCAAGTTTATGTTTACTTCTGTGCGGTCGACGTTCTGAAATATTCGTATACTATTTGAAAAACTCGAGTTCACGAACCACGGCTATTCCATTCCTTCTGCGAATCGAATCGGGCTCCATTCCACTCGATTTCCAACATTTGCACACCCCCTTAAATGTGCATTGTGTATATTGTATACAATTTCTTATACGCCAGGCACGTATCTTATATACCACAGTATTGCTGTTCGCGCTGTGTTACGATCTAAGCTGAGACTTCCCCACCCTCCAACCCTCTTCCTTAACACTACCCGACCACTGATAGCGATGTAGATAATGCGAAAATGACTTAACAAATTAGCCGGCACCAGCATAAGGCTACGCTACAGCCAAAAAGAGATGGCCGTGCTTGTTAGGTTAGGCGCGGTTGCACACGCCTAACCTAACTAAAACCCGCTACAGTGCCTGAGAGGGTGTGGTGCTGGGCTGCCAGAGCACCGCCAAGGTCATGTCATGAACGAATACATAAATAATCAGGTGGGACGTGTCTACCACCACAGAACGAGTTATAGTGCGACGCACGCGTATAATGCAGAAACAACGTTTTCTGCTCGCGCCAGCAGCAGCGACTTATTTTTTCGTTCACTTTGAGTTTTTGTTTTTTTTAGTTTATCATATCTTCACTCCAATTTAAGCTGTGAATAACTTCACTTGTGCTTTTTGGGTTTCGTTATCGGTTGACTTCACATGGTTATGACCAATAAAAATTAGGCACCTCGTTCGAAGCATGTAGCGTACGTTCTTGCTCCAGTACAAATCTGTACAATTGAACAACGTACTCTATCCGAGCTTAGAAATTGTAGCTAGCGACATGCTAAGACATGTTTTACGGAGAGAGAGCAAAAAGAAAGAAAAGGACAGAGAGGCAGACAGGCCCGACATATCGTTGAAGTTGCATCTGTCATCGTGCCTTCCCTGCTGCGATGGAATTCGATTGTATCGTCCCTGCCCCGAAGGGTGGCTTTTATGAACGCTTGCAAATTTCTCATCTAAAACAAGACACTTTTGCAACTCGTGCATATGTCGAAAGTCTTTATGACGATGACACCGTTTAACCGGCTGGATTATGCACAATGAATGCGCCATGTGTCGCGTGCTCCAAGAGCAATTGAGACAATGCTAAGAACATTGAGGGGCTTAGAGTAGCGCTGAAGCCAGTGAACGGCTTAGCCTGCGAGTCAGCTGATATCACCTGAACATTGATTTGATTGATTTTGGGGTTTTACGCCCCAAAACCACACTATGATTATGAAAGACACCATAGTGGAGGGCTCGGGAAATTTTGACCACCTGGGGTTCTTTTACGTGCTCTGATATCACACAGCACACAGGCCTCAACAATTCGCCTCCATCGAAATGCAGCCGCCGCGGCCGAGATTCGTTCCCGCGACCCTCGGATCAGCAGCCGAGTACCATAGCCACTAGACCACCGGGGCGGGGATGTAAGTTACGTTGTATGTTACGTGTTCATCAGTGCATATATCATAATCATCACCCAGAACCTTGGTGATGAATATCAGGCCCCCCAGGCAAACATCTCCGGCACTTCATAAAAGGCTTTTTCTCGCTCTCCGCCTTTACTAGAAGAGAAGTTCAGGTGTAGATGGGGACTTGAATCGATGGAAAGGTCGCTGAAAACGGTGTAGAAGAGGGAATGTCGCTGGAGCCAACGTTTTGACAAGTGGACTTGTCTTCGTTAGGACGGCAACTGCCTTCTCGAGCGTTCGTATGTACGCTTTGCACGCTCTCCCCCTTCCACAGAAGGAGAGGAGGTGAAGAGCGGCACGTGCTAACAAAAGAAAAGAGAGAGAAAAAAAAGACGCCTTTATGTAGTATAGTGGGCTGAGGACATGATAGCAGTAGTGAGCTGAAGGCCGTATCGGGACTGTCAACGCCCAATTGTACGCGTTTCTCATTGGGTTTTTAAGTCCCACAACTACGACGTGATTATGATTCGTGCCGTAGCAGAGGGCTCCGGAAATTTTAACCACCTGGGGTCCTTCAACGTGCACTGATAACGAGTACACGCGCCTCTAAATTTTCGCCTCCACCGAAAACGCGAGCTGCAGTTGGGGTCGAACCCGCGCCCTTCAGGCCAGCAGTCAAGCACCATAACCACTAGGCCATCGCGGCCACTGCCCTTGTACTTACTTGCATTGCACATTTATATTGTTACGGAGAAGCAAGGAAGGCAACGTTGACGACTAAGACGACGACGCTGTACGTGTACATTTTGCACATACACAGTTTACATAATTCTCTGCAACCGCAACAATATTCTCTGCAACCACGCTGCGTCTGTCTACACAGATCTCAACAGAAGAGGCCGCAATCCATCCACATCCCGCTAACTATGCTAACACCTGCCAGCTTGGCCAGCTTGCGTGCCAGTCACCTGACGACGACAAGCCGTCTATTATGACTCCCATTGCGCCCCCTGAGCGACGTGCTGACCACAACCAAGCTTTGCTACTTCACAGGGGGTGTGCCACTGATCGCTGTGAAGTTGATGCCACCAAACAGGTGTGCCAAGAAAACGCGGAGCCGTATCTAAGGCCGTCGAGGCAGTCATTGGCCGAGTGTGCTCGCGTTACCCATTTGCCCTGCGAAGTCCTTCCACAAGATGGCAAGGTCTCGACCCAGGATGACGCCACCTTTAAGCAGCCGCCGCTACATCTGCAGTCGATCGATGGCTGGAAGGTGGAACTCAAACCTCACGACTTGGACGCCGCTGCTTCACACAGCTTATTGTCAAGGCCTATTGTGTGCAGCTTTCCGTTGACCCTGGCAGCGACAACGCAGTCGAAGTGCAAGTTACCTCGCCCTACAACAAGAGAGCTCGTCCATTTGTCGCGGGCACTTACAAGAGAACCGCACGTCACTGCAGCTTAAGGTATGCGACATCTGAAGGTCAGATCAACGACGTCAGATCAACGACGGAGGAGTATTAGGCGAAAGGAACTTCCCCTACATCGCATGCGATACCGCCTGCCAGAGACATGTCTGGCAGCCTGCCGTGTGAAGCCACAGCGTGGCCGAGACCATAGACCACCATGGCAAAGCAAATGCCGCCCACTGGAGGTGTCCTTGGTGGTTCCGCAAGTGACGCAGCAGCATGACCAACACCTGCAACGACCTACGCGACACAGCCAGTGCCGGCCCCCGGAAGATATCTTCAGAGTTCTCCAGGGCAGACCACGGCGAGGCCGAGACCGCCCACAGCGGCACAGCCAGAGCCGTCCGCCGGAGAAACATTTTATATCTGTCTAAGCTCGTAGCGTGGCCGAGTGTAATGACAATGAGCTCTGCCGTAGCTTGGGCGCTCGCGCTACAGATGCACAGGGAAGCAGAGGAAGACGAGAAATAGAACAGCCGGCCTGCAGCAAAGGCGCTGTGTCTGTGTCTCTCTCTCTTCATTACAATAGTTACCTTTAATGCTTTTGTAGCACTAAAGTTCTCGGTAGCATACATGCATGCGCTACACTGCATGCGTTAACTGGAAAACAAAAGTTTGTAAAGCTGGTTCCTCCTCACAAAGATACTTAGTGTGGAGAAGACAGCTTTACAAGAATTGTTTCACCGAGCTTGCATGCGGGGACGTTGTACAACGCGGCTTGCAGTCTAAAACCAGGACTATGATTAAAATAGATAATCGGGTGGATCAAAATTACTCCGCGGGACAATGACGGCATCGCGTCGCCAATAAGGCCGCGGAGCTTTATGTATTGCTTGCTGCTCGGCAAGCAGCCCTCGAACAAAATATGCCCCACATTAGCTTCACGGTGCACCTAAAGTAAGACGAAGTTCGCGGACTCCGGCTCAAGAGAATCGCCGGAATGCTGGCGCTAAGGGCACTTTCGAATACCCCCTTAACCGCGTAATTCCAAGTCGTCACATTCGAAGTATGTTACAGCTGTTCATGTACGGCGCACCGCTTCTCTCACCAAAGCGAAACACGAAGCTTGTAGAAAACGAAAAGTGCGACAGATTCTATAATGCTTCACCGATACAATTTAGACTACAATCAAAGCTAACAGCTCAGCCGTTTGCCAGATGATCACCTACGAGTCTAAGACAGCGGCAGCCAGGATTCTGGGCTAGAGTCGGTATCTAAGTTCCCCCAAAGGGAAGTGCTCAGCGTTCCCTTATGTATTCGCAACACTGAATCGCCTGGAACCCCTGCCGGGGCTGTAATGTGAAAGTTTGAAACCGGTTTGTAACCTTCGGTCCGGATATTTCCCTATATGCCCTCCAAATGGCAGGGGAGGTGGGTGTACACACCCCCTTGTTTTTCTGTGGCCACCCCCTAATTTTCAAAAAGAATGTAACAAATTCAAACGTCAAAGGAGACATTGTGTGTGGGGGCTGTGCTACACACTCCCCTCTTCCCCACAGCCCTGTCGCCACCTTTGCACTGATCGGGCATAGTCAGTCGCCATTATGGTATTCAAGTTGCACCGTCAATGCCATCTGTCACACTTTTAAGCTGCACATACCAGCACTGTCTGTGACACATGCTGCAGCTATTCGAAGTCAAAGTAGGTTTAGGTTACCTTAAGCACATGGTAGTTAAAGCACACCTAGGATCTGGTCATGTTCAGCCGCTTGTGCTCCCACTGACACGTCGAGAACGTCTACCTTCAAAGTTATATTTGGTAGACAAGAAACACATTCATTCCTCGGGGCAGTAGGGTGTCTGGCGAAGCATGTTTATCAACAACTAGGCACCTTGTTGTGTAGTCTCTCATTACGTACTTCATTGGCACATCTTTTATATCCTACTATATCTTACACAGGCTGTATTAATTGCAAGTGATCCAGCAAGCAACAGCGCCATAATGCATGCCTCTAGCATAGGCTGCATTGTTCCACGCATGCTTGAGAAAAGACACTTTAAAGTCTCACCCTTTTACCGTGCTCCGTGAAACAAAGGCAGTAAATTATTTTTCATCGGAATCTGCTAGTATACTGTTTCGCCTCTGTTGAATGGGCAGCAACACCCACCGTTTCCCTGGTCATTACCATAGTTTATCCAGAACTTTAATTTTGTGGAGGTCCTTACCCATCATATCACCATAACGGTATACCCATGGTATCACCAGGGGGATATGAAGTTGCTGGCTAGCTGGAAAATTTTCAGAGTGGGGGGTATAAATCCCTGGATTACCAAATAGGCAGGAACACTGTAGAACACTGTGCTTCTTAGCAAGTACACAGCAATACATTTAATTCTCAATAAGTCAATAATGGGGAGTTCATGAACCTGTTTCTTGGAAACTTACCACCGCACTTAAGGAGTACACAGTACATCAAATTACAAGTACCATACAAACCATATAACAACGCTCCTCTTTTTTTTTTCGTGTTCCTTTCTGTAAGGAAAGTATATTTTGACATTGTTCAGCCTCGGGGCATCTATTAATAAACCAATCAAAGAGACACTTGGAAAGACTTTATTGTATAATGTGCCTGCACAACTGAACATGAATGGTCGGTCTTCTGCTCTCATGCATGACTGATACCAAGGATACGTAAACCAAGCAAGTACTCACATTCAAGCAGCTTTCAAAGTCTTAAAAACAAAAATGAACAGCTACAAAAAAAAAAAGAAGCACTGATTCTGTTTATATCAACACCAAAAGTTTCAGGGATCAATTATGCCTCTACATTCACACACATGAAAAAAAAAAAGAAAACTAAAGGTAGGTAACTCTGCATAACATTCTGTACCATCATGTTATATACCAGTGTGTTAAACAGCTTCTTGTGTTGAAAAACTACATCCTTTCTGCTCGTGCTTTTTCTCTCTCTCTCTCTCTCTCTTTCTCATTTTCATCAGGGGTCTGTTGGCAGTAGGACAGCAAAGGAGGCTACATATTGCTACTCATTTCTCCAAAGCCATGTGCATTGCACTACCCAGCTTAAAAGACTAAAACAGTTGTGCAAACTGACAATTCTACTAACAATTCCTACAACAAACGTAGTTGAACATGGCAGGGTTCATCCCTTGATCACCTCTCCTCCACGCTCCTCCCAGTCACAGAAGCTGCCTCTGTAGAATCGGGCACTGTGGGACATGCAAAGGACAGATGCTTTCTTACACTACTGTTACAAAAGAATGCAAGACAGACGACATTATCACGGTTAGAGAAAAGTACACATGAGAACACAGCGAAATACCATTACAAGAATGCTGCGCAGTAAGCTCAGGTAACAACAGCAATGAAACAATCTCTTTATTGGTATATTTTCCATCCATGTGAGCAGGGAATGCCTACATCCTTGTTTACGTAAAAGCGAGCTTTGCCACTGGTGTTCTAGAACTGTTCATGAAAGAAACAAGGCCGCTGAATGTGCCAATTACACCAAACACTACCAACTTTAACAAAACTGCCATACTTCAGTGCCACATACTCTATGCAACAATGACACAAGTACATCTAAGGTGTTCATGTTAATTTCCTTTCGTGTCCTGTCTCTGTGCAGTTCGCTTATTCATCAACACCTAGGGTGGGCTTCTCCACAAATATGCTATGGTAGCAGGAAAGCCAGCTTCCAGTTTTCAGAACATCTGATCAAAATGTCGCAATCATATCAATTGTAATGATGATATTACAATTATGCATTGTCTGCTGACATCTAAGATGGCAAAGAACCTTCTATGCAAGATATGTGATGATAATAATAACAACTGCATTGGGCACCATGCTCTGCAGTTTTGTTGTGCGTGCACTGGGGACACATCAAATCTTTGACCAAACTGTAAATCTACAGAGATCTGATGGATATGTCGCTGGTGTCTGCCATCTATTCCCTGGAATGTTGGTCTCACTTTTAATACAGAAAAGTAAATTGAATAGGTGATTGATAGTAATGAGAGTGTGTGCTTTCCTAGACAACAACAAAAATAAAGCATTTAATGCTGAAAAGGATGGCCATGCAATAGTGCTATGGTTCATTCAAAGTTTAATGTTATGAACCTCGGTTCTGTGGTGCCAGTGGAATAAAACAGACTGCACTTGGGAGGGAGCACACAGTGATGATTTTGTTGTCAGATCCAGAGGTCTAGACGCGGTCTGTGTTGGCACCATAATGTATACATGTATTAATGAAGTCATCAATATTCTTGGCCTACTTTCCCTACTACATAATGGAAATCAAATTGTTTTCAGCAATACGGTGTCTTGCCTCATTGACTAAATACTGACTCCATTCACATCAACAGCCATATTGAAACTGGTTCTACAAACCAAGCTTTTTGTTTCTTCATCCTCATCGTGAGCCTGTCTGCTCCCACCACAAAGCAAAGTCCTCTCCCATGCTTGTCCAATAAGCCCCATCCTGTGAAAGCTGCAGCCATGTTACCCCCATGAATTTCTTGATCCCCTACACTCATTTAACTTCCTACCACCCCCTGCTACTCTTGCCTTCCCTTGGAATCCACTGTAGCTGTTACTATTAACAACCATCAGTTATACTGCTTTCTCATTACATGCCCTGACCATGCCCATTTCTTCTTCTTAATTTCCATTATGACATCATTAAGATGTGTTTGTTCCTTGATCCACTCCACTCTCTTCTTGTCCGTTAACACTGCACATATTATTATCCTTTTCGTTGCTTCCTGCATTATCTCAATTTAAGTGGGACCTTTCTGCGAGCCTACAGGTTTCTGCCCCATAGGTAAGTGCTGGTAAGATGCAGTTATAATGCACTCCCCCTTGACACTCTTTCTACACAAAATGGCAAAGCTGAACATCAGGGTGAGGACGTGGAGAGGCAAGTCCCTGTCCTCATTACGACACAACAGTGCAGTAAACTGTATGGATGGAAGGGAGGACTTGGCAAAGCCATTTTCAAGCTTGTAGCAGCTGTCACAGTAAACAGTTTTACAAGGTATGGAAGCATGGCGAATTTCGATTTTAGCATAAATGCTCTGCCCCTAATTGTTGTACAACACATGTGTTTTATTTTTCCACCTGTGAGTGGAGGTGGTTCTTGTCAAACTGATGATCTACAAATCCGGAAGAGCAGCCTCAGCCACATGACGAAATCACTTAAAACCCGTCTTTCCAGTGAACCAACAGCACAGTTGCATATCCAAATATGATGCAGTGATGCCGCAAAAGGAAATGAATACAGCCTGCTGAAGCTGAACAAACAAAGTAATGCACTCTCACTGTTGGGTACATTTGCTGTCAATAATTTTTTTACTCTTAATGGTAATGCACAGCAACAGAAATAAAGCTTTACAGTCAAGTTGCAACCCCAGAACATATAGCTCTCAGACTTCACCATTTCAAGCAATCAGCCAACAAATGAGGTTTCAGTGGTAATTAAACTCTATCAATAAGGCAACCACTCATATAAACTGTAGTGCTACTTAAAAGATACAAAAATTTTATTCAAGCTAGATATGAGCACCAATGTCTCAAGAAATTATTATTATTATTATTATTATTTATTTTTTTTTAGGATGTGAAATGCTTATTGTGGTTCCTTTCTGATGATGAAAGGAAGCAAAAGCTTGAGTTGGCTTACGCATGGTATCCTCTGGCATGAGCTGTCTGCATGGCACTCGTGGCACGCACACCTTTCCGGCATGAGAAGATAAGGTTCGGATCATCTGGTGAAGGTTTGTCACGGCCATACTTTTCCTTGAACTTCTCTGGAGGCAACTCCAAAGCAGCACCAACGTCATTCACTGATCAATCCAAAGAGACAATACACATGAGCTGTTAACACACGGAGACTAAATTCCCTTTGTTTATTCCGCAGGATGTGCAGCCTGCAAAGGCCAGGCCATATTCACATGTAAAATGAGCACACAGCCATGACTATCTGAAACTAATTGCATTCTAACAGCGATGAATAACAGCAGCCATCACCAAGCATTATGTACTTGAATGAAAGGCTGATGCCATGCAATATCTGATGCTGCGTTCTGCTTATTGCGAGCACCTCCAACAAAGTGTCCCATTTTATTAGCTAATAATGGTGAACATTTAGAATTACAACCCCTAACGTGTCAGACCCGGCTTAATATTGCACAATGACAGTAATTCACACATGTAAACAGGTACAAGAGTGATAGTATTTACTGCTAGAAATGTGAAACTAACAAACCACACCACTCACATGGGATGTTCACACAGCCTGGTATACGTCCATCGTTCACAAGTTCTTTTGGCTCTCTCACATCGACAAAGAAGGCCTTACCCTTCTCAAGTAAGTCCTTAACTTCTTCAAAGTCACAACCTATAATGCAAAGACGGGAGCTTTAATCCCTAAGCGATGTTTCAAACTTTAAGCTTTGTTGAACACCAGAAATGAGCCTAATTAAGCCAAAAACTAGAAATTTTTGCATGTTTAGGTACATAAGAAGGCATTGACCACTCCTGGAGTGCTACATATATTGGTTTGCTGAACCAAGCGACCAGGATTTAAGTGCAGCCTTACCCAGAAATAAAGTTTAACAAGTCACGAGAGAAATTAATGTTCCTTAGTAGATGAAGTGGCCTACATTTATTACTTTTTCTAGTTAATGCTGAAAAGGAGCTAGATGCCGAATTCCTATAACCATTAGCAATAACAGTTTCACTCACACACACAAACATTCTTCAGGTAAAGTTACTAGAGTAAATTTAAATTTTATTCGATTATGGGCCCGCGTTCTCACTTAATCTATTCTGCTTCCACTTCGCCATCACGTAATGCCCACTGCAACATCTCCCTAGAGTGGCAGGTGTATGGCTGAATCACCAAATGGAAACCCTCGAAACTGACGCATCAAGATTACGGAATCAGATAGGGGCCGGATAAGAGCCATAAGCAAGTAGTACATGCAAAGTTTCACCTCCATCAGCCATTGTGAAGACAGTCTGGTCCTTCCGCCGTCACCCCAACTCAGTAACCCACATGCAAATGATGGGTCCTCTTATATAGGACTTGTCTCCCCCTTTTCATCACTGAAGTCACCCCAGACATAATTGCTTTGCAAACAGATCTTTAAGGAGACGGCAAATAAAACCCAAGTTTGTTCAGCTAATGGCCTGAGAAACGATGTTCCTGTCAATGTCTCGCATCGGTACACAAGACCCACCCCCTGGCTACACTAATGGCACAGAATGTTTCAGCAGGAGCTTCATAATGGTTCTACCATGCAGCGAAGAAAACAAGGTTATTTTTAAAGACTTACTCAAGTTCTCCAATTCAGCAGGACCCTCACAATGACTTGTGCTATAGTCTGTTAAAGAAAAAAAAAAAGAACGAAATACTGCAAATGTCTTGATTGATTGATTTCTGGAGTTTTACATCCCAAAACCATGAAGAAAGCCTATGAGAGAGGCCGTAGTGGAGGGCTGCGGAGATTTTGACCACCTGGGGTTCTTTAACGTGCACTGACATCGCACAGTACATGGGCCTCAACGTTTCGCCTCTATTGAAATGCAGCCGCCGCGGCCGGGATTCGATCCCACGACCCTCGGATCAGTAGCCGAGCACCATAGCCACTAGACCACCATGGTGGGGCATAATGCAAATGTACTTCACACTTTTAAATACAAAAGAAACATCTTTGGCATAGAATTTATGCAGTGTGGTGTACAGTTTATTCAGGCTGCCTTCCTGAACTAGAAGCTAATGCAACTTCTCAAAAGTTTAAAGAACCAAACTTCTGAAAGCTTTACAGAATGAAGATGAAGGACCTGTGAACACGAAGTACACCTTTATAAATTCGAAAGAGAATTTCACAACATACTAATTAGATATTCAGATTAACTACAGTAGAAATGAATGTGACACATTTAAACCACAGAGCTGCTTTGACCATTATCCATTATCTTTGGCCAAGACGGAATAAGATGGCATCGTTGCTAGAATTATCATGAAAAATTTGAACCCAACAAACCTTGCAGCAAATTTGAATGATGCAGCCGCCATTGGCAGCTGAGCATTTTAGGCTAAGCAAGAGCATTGCAATTCTAGGTAATATACGTTGACTGTTTACCTGTTAACCCATAAACCAGACGTATAAAAATAGCTTCACTGAACAAAAAAAAGTATCACTTATGTGTCTTTCACAGTCACAAACATTCTTCAAAGATATTAACCCTGGTCCTTTCACTTTTTTCCACATATTATCAATATAGTCTTAACATCACAAATAAGAAATGAGACAAACTATATAAAATACTAAACTATAAGCACAAGAAAAGTAGTGGCCACAGAGTACTGTTTTTCCAATTCGCCATATCCTGAGCAAGTTGGTTCCACTTTATGCCCGTGAACTTCCTTTCATCACTCCATCTAACCTTTTGCCTGCCTCTGTCGTGTTTTTCTTCTCTTGGTATCCATTCCATCGCTCTTATTGTCGGTCTGTTATCTGTCCTCCACATGATACAACTTATCCAGGTCCACTTCTTTCTTTTAATTGATATAACAATATCAGCTACTCCTGTATGTTCTCCGATCCACCCTGCATCATTTTCTTTTCATTGCACGTTGCATACTCCTTAATTTCATCTTTAGATTTTAGTTAACCTCCATGTTTCTGCACCGTATGTTAGTACTGGGAGAATGCAGTGATTAAATACTTTTCGCTTTAGTGACAGTGGCAAGTTTCCAGTTATGATTTGGGAATGCCTCCCAGATGCGCTCCATCCATTCTTAGTCTACAGAGGATTTCCTTTTCATGTGTAGGCGTCCTTGTTAAAAACTGCCCCAGATATACGTATTCGTTCACACATTCTAAGGATGAATAGTACTCTACAAAAAATTGAAGACCAAAACGAATGAGATTGCTTACAGGTTTTTACAGACATGAAGAAAGCCTATGAGAAAACTATATTGCTGCTTGTGTGTTTAAAATTAATTTCTCTGCAATATACAGTCTAAATTAATTTTACACGTGCTGGGACCTTCGTGTACAGGACGAAACAGTAAACAAATTAATATTAATCACACAGCCAGATCATGTTAAACAGTAATAAGAAAAACAACAGAGATGAAGCCACTGTTTTATTTATCTTCTTTAGAAAAACTGATTTCACGCACAAACCTTTCACCATCTGATGTGATGTTACAGCACATTCAGGACTGGTCAGTACTCTCCCACATGAACTGCTCAGCCCAGTTGTCTTTTGCATATGCGCATTGCTTCTGAAGGCTGAACAGAACCGCATGTGTGCTGAAAGTATTATGTCATGATGCAGAAAGACATCAATGAAAAAAAAAGTTAGCAGAGAACAAAAATGGCTGAAATGATGTACATAAGAACATGTTGTTTCTGAAAGTGAGACACTGCAGGAGGTGAAAAACACATTTGAGTGATGTGCTGCAAGAGGCACAAAAGGCAGTACAAAAAGATCACTTTGCTTACAACTTGCAATGTCCTCAGCACAACGCCCAACAAACATGCCTATGGGAAGGTTTTAAAATGCCTCTAGATATGGTGTGCAAAAGTTTGAATTAATGTTTGCAGTATACAAAACCACTATGTTGCCATGATGACTTCATAGTTCACCGCATTTACACGGCTCAGTACTTTGTATGGCCCGAAGTACTTGTGCAGGAGTTCCTCGCTGAGGCCCCGCCGTTAGATGGGGGTCCAAACCCAAACTTTGTCACCAGGATGATAGGTGACTTCTCGATGGTAGCAACTGTACCTTGGTGCGTCTAAGCACTGCTGCTGTCTTATACCTGTGTCACGCGGGCACAGTGGAAGGCCTTAGAGTCGACGACCTTCGAAAAGCTCACAACTCTAGTGACTCAAAATAAGTTCAGGCGCTGCTACACGGCAGTTTTGAACGTCCGTTGAGTCACCAAGAGAGAGAGGAGCAATTCTATAGTTCCATACTATCACTGTGGTTGAAGGCATGTCTGCTAGTTTTACAATCATCAGGTGTAGTCCTTACAACTGCTAATTTCTTGTTATCTATAGTGCCCATGGTATGAAACTCATTAACTTAGGGCTTAGAAATGTAAGTACTTTTGTTTCCACCACCTTTAGTTCACGTAACACCAACATAACATTGGTTTGTACACTTGCATCATAGTCAACATTGTCTTGTAGACATTGTCAGGATCAACATTGTCTTCAAGTGTCACAACTTGTGTGTGCAGTTGCTCAGGATGATCATGGCATGATCATCCTGAGCGACATGGCATGATCATCCTGAGCAATTGCACGCACCTGTTGTAATACTTGAATTTTTGAAGTGGTGCCATTTTGTAATCAGTGTGCGTACATACCAAAATCCCTCTGGTCCTTAATTGCTTATGCCCTTCTTTTGCAAATGCAGATAGTTTTAATAGAAGGTTTAGCTGGTAGTAGCATTACCAAAAGGAGGAATCAGAAGCAGAAGTCTGCTCAGGTCAGAGTGCTCTTGTTAATTTTGCAAATTTCGAAGAGATTACATATTACACAGTACTGCATCAAATGAAGTCAGGGTAATGGTGAAAGTGTGTTTATCATACTAGCCTTATCACCATTACTCAACATAGCCATCTCAGTACACATACGCACACACACACAACAGCAATCTTTTGCAGGATGCAAACCTCTCAATAAAGTATATTACCACAGGGCCTCGGAATATAGCCTCCAATTAAACGTTTCAGTGGGTAGAAGTTCTGGTGACCAACAGGCTGAAACTTTAATTGAAGGCTATGTTCATAGGCTAAGTGGTAATATACCTTTATCCAGAGTTTCGCGTCCCACAAACTTTTGCTGTTGGGTGTACACACACACACACACACACACACACACACACACACATGCATACATGCACGCACGAATACGTAATTATTTCCCACTGAGAAGCAAGGTGGCCTCATCAGAAAAGCAATAATGAATCATTCCGTTCCAAAGTAAGGATGTTACCTAGATCCTCTTGGAAGGATTGATTTCTAAGCAGCAAAACGCGCCTCCAAAGATGAGCTTCATTTCCCAGAACTACTTGTAGCCGACACAATGCCATAATCTATAGGTAGAAAACAGCAAGAAATGTCAGTTCAGACTCAAAGAAATAATAGAAACACAAGTATAAAGCTGTGAAGAAAGCACACAGAACAGGAGTTCCAAAGGCTGTGTGGCATGCCTGAGCTGGAAAATCGTTTCGGATAGGTTGTCATTGACCTATTAGCTGCACTGTTTTGTGATTAGCATCGCAATACTGCCAAAGCTGTGAAAGTAGTGTCCACTGAGCACCTCATTTCACGTTTCACAGGGCAGGTGTTTTTCGTCTGCGGCTCTTTTAGTGGGGCGGATAGTTCATTTATTGCAGATGCAACAAGTGAATGCGAAGCTTCAAGTTGCAATCGTTCACACTTGCTTCCAGAATGCAAGATGCAACGCTTCGGTTAGAATTCAACTTTAGTAGCCCATATGCCGCTTGACTACAAAGCAAACGTTGCATCTGTACGATAATTTCATTTTCTTCGAGTAGTAATACACGCAAAGAAGAGCTACACGCTTTCTTCGGAATTCCAGTTGCTTGAATATACCACCGTGCACGCAATGACCGGTAACCGCTACGCAAGCAAAGACCAGCAAGTGATGGGCTGTTGGCCACGCTCCGCTAAGCACAGATGTTAATGCAGAGACGCACGGAACACCACACAAAAGTACTATAAGCGATGGCACACGTCTAACAAAAGGAAGGAACCGCAGTAACTTTCGGCTGCTCACAACGCGGCCAGTGTGACATGTAGTGTTCGTTATTGCCGTATCTGCTGCACGCATATGGCCAAGTTGACAGAAAAGATTTACTTTATTGCTTGGGTGCACTACATAGTGGCAGCGTACATTCACGCCAAGTCCCGCAATTTTTCTTTCGGGCCGGTACAGCGTGCGGTGCTACTAAAACGGTAAACACGGTAAATAAACGAGCACGTAAAACAAAAACGAAACCAACAATGCCTCACCTTCAGAATTTGCTGGATGCCCAGTTGTTTTTTATGAATGAGTGCGTTTGAACTCTTAAGAGTGGCAGCGATTCCAGCGACCTGCTAATTTAACTCTGTCTAATTGCAAAGTTTTGTCGTCGCCGTTGGAGCAAGCACGTGGGTGGTCCGAGAACAGTAACCATGGCAACGCAACCGACGCTTTCTGTCGTTTCTGCCACTTTTCAGGGTGTACAGTTTCCCGTAGCGTAGCTGTAGCCATCTCAAGCGTTCAAGGTCGCGACGCAACCCGAGATAGCTCTTAAAATGGGTTCTTGAGTGGACCGGAAGATTTTCTGCCGATCGATATCTGTGGGGACACTTGTGATCGAGCGTACAGCACGCTGCCGGCGAACAACTCTGCCAGCGCGAGCATATGTGAGTATTAGGCAAAATAAGCTGTTTAGTTTACGTAGAGTCGTACACTAGACTGCGATTTCTGTATTCAAACAGGCAGCTTGTTGTAGGCATTGCGGCCGATCGCGCTAGCAACTAAGCCCGCTCTCCAGAAATTTCTCGTTTTTCCGGTTCTCATGTTTCAGCTTGCGCGCGTGACTTCGGTGGTAACAGGAAAGTGTGTAGAAGAAAAAGACCGCAGCGCGCATAGGGTCTATTCGCAGCCTTGTGCGTACCTGAGGGTATCGCATCACTTCGGAAGCTTCTCAGGCTGCCGTTGACGATCAGAATGCGGTGCGCAGTTACGTTCATCGTCTGTGTTGTGTTCCTTCTCTGTTGGCAGGCTGAGGGCACAGAGCGTGTTATCAGAAGGCCGCACCGAGTTCCTAGGGCCAAGCATACAGGTGAGGGAATTCCATGAGCACGGTTCGATCGTTGGTTCGATGCATGCACCTGGTCTTAATTAAGTTTGTACCGACACCCTTGCCTTAAACAAGTTTCACAGCAACGTTACGGGATTACAGGATCTTTTCCTTTTTGTTATGCAAAATGCGTGCATAATTTGGGGCGCAGGGTCCTCTTTAATTACAAGGACGTGCATAGATCATGGAATAAACTTTGTGCTTTCGGACGCCTTGATAAGTTTCCTGCTGAAATTTCGCAGAAAGCAGTCGCATATTTTATTGTGGCCATGATTTATTAATGTCACACTTAGCACTATATTAGTTGCTTAGCAATTTTAGTAATAATAAAACAGTTATACGGCGTATCTGTTTAACTAGTTGTCTGACTACTTTAAGTGTTACTAAAGATGGTCAGTTGGCATATTTTTCTTTCTCTCTTTAGCACCCAAGATGACTGAAGTGA
This sequence comes from Hyalomma asiaticum, assembly GCA_013339685.2. Lineage (NCBI taxonomy): Eukaryota > Metazoa > Arthropoda > Arachnida > Ixodida > Ixodidae > Hyalomma > Hyalomma asiaticum. The sequence goes on along the minus strand of CM023482.1, from coordinate 116,018,429 downwards.
AGGCTCAGTTTCCAGAGGTTGACTTTGAGCAGGTCCGGGATGTTCTAAGACACCATGGCAAGAAAGGATCGGTGGTTGATGTCCGTGATCCCCAGGAACTCATCGATGATGGCAGCGTCAATGGCTTTATCAATGTTCCTTGCAAGTCTTTCCTTCATTTAATATCTTTTTTTATTCTTCTGTAGAGGAGATATATGTTTTGGTAGTTGGGGTTGTTTTGTAAACAATACCCCCATACATAATGTATATAGTTACTTAGCAGTGTAACAGTGTATGGTATTTAGTACTGGTTGTTGCAGGTTTATACAATTATAAATGTTCTACTGATTGGTTGAGGAGATCTGGATATACTCTGCCATCAATTCACGAGACAAGAGTATTTAAACGTGATCAGTTGGTAATGCCATGTTCATAAATACATAAATATATTAGCTTAATTATGTAGCAATGTATACAATAGAATTTACGTGTATCACAACTGGCGCACATATTGGAACCTTTATCTGCTTAATTACAGCACTGCCACAATATGCCCTGCAAATGCACATCAGCGTGAAATGTCTCCTCTCACGTGTTTTAAGTAATGTTGTATGAGCTGATTTCTTAGTTATCAGCACAGTTTTACTTAAATATGAAGCCATGTTAGTAAAGGGACACCAAGGGCATGTTAACAAAACATCACCGAAGAACTGTTATCAAAAGGACACTACAATCCAGAGGTTTTTCTTTCCCATTATCGTCAAGGGGAGGAGGAGAATGAGAAAGCATTTCAGCCTTTTCTTATTTTCATCTTTCTCTCTCTCTCTCTTTTCTTTTTTCATAAAGCCCTTTCTGCAACGTCTGCAGCACTATACTGTAATAAGTACACTTATGGGCATCAGCAGGATGCTGCAAATGTGGTACTCCCCCCCCCCCTCAAGCCCCGCCAGCATCCTCCCCCCAGCCATACAAGCACAACAGCCTCCCCTGCCCCACTCGTGCAGTGCAGGAGCTTTGCCCCCTTCAAACAAGATCTTGCTGATGCCCATGTGTACACTCTCTCAGCATTGGCACCAACGGCCGAAGGTTTTCTATTTCTGAAGTGACATCTCTGTTTTATGTGACATCTGTTTCACTTTCAAGCTACTATACTTAGTTTATAATGATGTGAGTGCTGTAAAAAATGAAGAAATTTGTTAAATTAAAAGGACACTAAAAAGAAGCACCAAACCAGGTTAGACGGGTAAATTATTCGAAGAACATCCTGCTTTCATTATTTTGTAAGCATGGGTTCATTGTTAGATGTGAACATGGAAGTGAGTTCTATTTGGAAAATTTTCCTAGAGAGCCCGTGTGGGCTGTTGTAATGTTTTCATGTGTCCACTATTCCAAGATACGCCAATGCTTTTGCACTGTGGCAGGTCACCAGATGATCGTAGAAACATCTTTAGTTGCTTCATCTGAACATGTTGCCTTATGACAGTTTTCATGTTTGGTGAGCATTGTTAAAGCATTTTAACAGGCGATGCATTTAAAGTTACAGTGATGCCAATGACATCCACGAGCAGTAAAGTAGAATTGGCTTGGTTACTGCAAATAATAGTTCTGCTTTTGCCTCCTCCCACACATTGGCTTTGTCAGAACACTAAGGAACGCCTTCGTGTGCACAAGTTTTCTCCTTGAATGGAACTGCCTTAGACTTCCCTCCTTTAATTGCAACTTCCCTAAAACTTGTGTTAAACCATTCTGTTAAAGGGGAGGAATCCCATTCTGTTAAGGGGGAGTAATCATGATAAATGGCTTTACTATGTACAATAGAACATAGAGCATGTGACTTATGTGGTCAGTGTGACTACGTCCCTGACAGCGGCCACTGTGTCCTCACTACCATGCGCCATGACTGCTGGCTCGGCCACCACGGCCACCTATTCTGGCGCTTTCTCGTGTTTATGGCTCCAGTAACATGGTAAACTACAGCTAATATGAAGCTCATGAACAAAATAAGACATTGCAGTTCATGTGATGTCATGGGTTTCAAAGTATTCTTTCATATCATGGCGAAGCGCAATAAATAAGGGCTCCTGACGCTTGCCACATTGTACCTATAACTCCTTTCTGTTACGTTGTAATCCATGTTTACCAGTAAAGTATCATATGGGTTCTTACAAATACCACCAAGATCTACAACTTCACAGTGAGCTGGAATGGGAACCTGATCGGCTGCATCACCAAGTAAGTTCCTGTGGCAAGAGTGGAGTTTTTGCTATTTCAAAAGCCTGCACCAGTCCGCCCCCCCCCCATGTAGGACCCACTAAGCCAGCAAGTTCTAAGGTGTTCCCATTTATTAAGTTAATTCAATTCCTTTACTGTGCATATTGTTATCATTACTATTAGTACAATATTATTACCACTGTTGTTATTGCAGTGAAAGATGTGGTGAAAGCATTTGTGATGGAGCCTGAGGAATTCAAGTTCCATTACCATGCTGAGAAGCCCAACCCCAAGAAAGACCTCATCTTTAGCTGCCGTTCTGGAAGACGAGCACTGATGGCTGCTGAGAAAGTACAGGAACTGGACATTTATGACAAGTGAGCTCAGAGGGCATCTAGATTGGTTTATGAATAGTATTGTGTAATCGAGATCATCTTATTTATTTATTTATTTATTTATTTATTTATTTATTTGTTTGTTTGTTTGTTTGTCTGTCTGTCTGTCTGTCTGTCTGTGTTTGTTTGCTTGTTTGTTTATGTATTCATTCATTCATTCATTCATTCATTCATATACATACAGCGCCTTCTAGGGGCATTGTTGTAAGGGGACTTATAATGCAAAAAAAAAAAAACATTATTACAAAAAAACATAACATAGCACAAAATAGAAACTCATAGTACTTAGGCTGGGCAATAAAAACTCACATAATATACTTAGGCTGGACAATTTCCCTGTGCACATCATGAACACCGAGAAAAAAAAAATGAAGAAAATTGTGCCATTAACTGAGAACAGACCCTTTTAGAAATGAGGGAAGTGCTGCCAGGGGAGTGGTAACAAATTCTTTCGAAAAGGAAATTCCACTCGTTGATTGTCATAGAGAGCAGTATGTCAGCAAAAGCTTCCGTTAGACATATGTATTCACATACATTTAAAGAACAATCGATTTTATGCAGTTTTTTTATGTACCTCTGTTTATTGTTAAATAGGATGTAGAAAAGACATAATCTGAGCCATTTACATCTTGATGAAAGTAGGGGCATCCCAAGGTACTGACAATGTGACCTTTTTGTGGAGTTGTAATCACCTGTAACAAACCAGGCAGCACATTTATGAACACACTACAATACATTGATATGGACTTCAGTTGCTGGGTCCCAGGTGATGCAAGCAAATACCAAAATTGGGCATACATTTGATATGTAGAGAGCTTATTTAAGAACAGTAGGTGCTGCCTTGACATTACGTCGCAAAAGGTAAACATGCGACTGGCTTTTGCTGATACTCTTTGAACATGGTCATTCCATGCCAGTGTGCTGTTAATGATAGTACCTAGATATGTGTATTCATCTGCGACATGTAGTGGTGTTTTATCATACAAGTCAGGATGCTTTTTAGCAGCACACAACCGTGTAAATATCTCTAGCTCAAATAAAAAATTTTTCTCACTCTGTCAAGATGAAAAAGTGGTAAAAGCCATTAAGGGGCCCTACAACCTTCAAACCCCCCCCCCCACTCGGTGCCGGGGTCTGTCTCATTTCTGCTGCTCTTTCAGTGCATGATTCTTCAAGTTTTCCAGCATGCTGTAATGTTGTGCACAATTAATAGACAATAAGTACCTGCGTATGTATTATAAAATTAATTTTTTTATTCTATGAAAGTACACACACATTAGCAAAGTATTTCATGTTAACACTTGAAACACACATGACTGCTGACATTGTTTGTATGCAGATATATATTGCTAATTCATGCTTTTAATATTTTATTTTGCGATGCATTCTTTAGAATGAGAAGGAAAAGTCTGGAGTGTGATTTTTCTTATTGATTCATCAATGATATGCAAGAATTTGCAAAGAACCTAGTACATGCAACACACATACCAGTAGCACAACAATAATTTTTTTTCAATGGAAATATTCAGTGCTGTGTACATCACATCAGTAATTTATTTAATCTGATTTTTTGGGGAAGTATTGCAGTTCTTATATTCATTTATTGCATCTGGTATACCATTCCATATGTACTGATAGCAATACTGTATTGCACATTTTTCATAAAGGCCTATGGCTCTTCCTTGATCAAATTTTGCGTGGCAGTGGCATTTTGTAGATTGTATTTTGTTGAATGCATGTTTTAATTTAGTATAGTGCTCGGCTGCTTCATTCAGAGGATGAAAATGAACAGACATATTTTTAGTATTTGTGCATCTTCCCTCATCTGCCCCTACTTCAGTTTTTGAATTCAGTGGCCTGTAACGTAATAGGGATTTCATGCTTACAATTTTCTCCTATTAATGGCATAGATGCGGACATGCTGACAACACGTTTGGGAGCATTGGTTATAGCGATCGGTACTTGTGAGGTACACTCTACTATCCATGTATAACTGTAACTAATCTCTACCTTTCTTTGCTTTGACTTCCAACAGCATCAAAGTGTATCGTGGGAGCTTTCAAGACTGGTTTATGCGCAACGGTGAGATCACACTGGGGGCTAAAAAGATTCCCAAGGCTACTGGTGACGTGAAGGAAAAGGAGACAGTTGAAGGTGACGATGCAGATGATTAGTTGCACAATAAATCCTGCTTGCTCTTACATTGTTATTTGTTTTATTTGTGTACCATTCACTGAAAGGGCAAGAAAGCAAGAATATAATCAGGAGAATTGCACATTAATGGTTGAGTTAACTTTGTTGACCTAGTGTGGCGAGTTTTTTAGCAATGGTCATTTACGTAATGGTTTGTGAACATAACGTGCTTGCAGGCAGAAGTCCTAAACTGTGTAAGCTTAATCCTTATATTGCTTTCTTGTTTCTGTCTCTCGCTCTCTCTCTCTCTGTGATGTGTTCTGCAAAACCCAGTATGAATCCTTCAGCTTCATTTCTTATCTGTAGGTGGCGTCTTATTGCTTACAGTGTCTCGATTATCTCTGTGGAAGGGTTTTACATGAGGTGCAGGTTATTACAGCAGTATTAAACATGTGGTTGTTCAGTCGTTGCTTTGAAGCCCCTGCTATTTTAGTAAGTTCTGTGCATGAGGATGTTCTTAAGGTACGTTCTAATGTTAGGCCACATAGGGTAGGAGGAGCACAGCTCAACGAAGCGGGACTACATTATTTGTTGATAGCTTAATTTTCCATTGAAATTTCTGCTCTAACTATTGAAAGCCTAATGATCTCCAAGTCATATAATGCATAAGGTTTGCTAAGATAGCTGATAACTAAGCTCATTTTACTGCAGAACATTACAAAAAAAATCTTCATAACTTTGTTCACTTATTGAGAAGCAATGATTTCCTGATCATAAAACACATTAAGCATTCTAAATTCACTTACGAAATTGCCACTGTGTGTCTTGTTATTATTTAAGATATGACAAAGCATACGTTGTTACAGTAAGCTAAAGTTCTTTGTTAATTGTACATCATCAAGCTACAGAACCTTAACTATTGAAGGTATTCCGAGTGCGAAGAGGACTGCTGGTCACTTGAGAAACCTGAAGCGTCCTGTGACATTAGTGAATCTATGTGCACTGCAAGTTCTAAGGAAATTCCGAGAAATTGTATTTCTACAAGAATTTTTCAGATTGGTTCCTTCTTAAGAAAGCTAGAAGAAATTGGTGCGTCACATCACCACGCTGTCGGGAGGCAAAATTCACTGCCAGCACACTGTCTGCTGTGGCTAACATGGACATGTGACATTTCTTCCTTGCCTTCTTTCACACTGAAGGTGAGGGACTGTGTCTCGCTTAGTTATGTGACAAACTCTCTATATTTTGTGTATAGCTTTTCTGTTGAGACGCAGTTTCGCATGTTCTCCATTGGATGCTCGTGTTGAAGTCGCACTCTACATTCGGAAATATGGGCAGCGTGACTGATGTGGACGAATTTATGTATGTTGCCTCTGTTTCTTGGCACATAGTGGCACTCCCTCTGAAGACAATGTTGGTTTTTGTTCAGAACTTCGACCCTTTTTGCACCATGCAGCAATTTGGAATTACTCAGGCAAGACTATTGGCATGCAATTTACGGTTTGTTCGGTAACTCATGTTATCAAGAGACAAGGCTGGTGGAGTCTGAAGCATTGTGACTGCTGTACTGCTTTTAGCTGCTATAGGAAGAAAGAGCAAAACAAATGAAATGGCACTGGAACCTACATGACCTCCTTTTATTATTGTTGCGATGACAATATTGGTGTGACAAAGCTGGCCAAAGTGTCAGAGAATGTATATCTTGTTACGTATATAACAATATACATATGAAGGTGGGTGTAAGCACGGATTTGCATTGGATAGTAATGGGAGGTTGCTTGAATATACATTTCATATGACCTGGTACATGCGAGTGAAAAGCATAAAATTTCTGCCTATATGTACATATTTGCACTTGGTTAAAAATCTATATGTGATGAGCACTGAGCAATTTCACTCCGTCTAACATTGTTCATTATATGTAAAAAATATTTCTGGTTGAGCAACTACATGCAACTTAAGTTTTCAACAAAAAAAAAATGCCAATGTTTCTTTTTTTTTTAACATTTGCTCTCTGGAGGAGGAAAACAAATTATAACAAGAAATTTTGTACACTGGCTGAAAATTTGCTACCACTGCTACTTAACATTTAGTAGTGAGGTATTTAAAAACATCTGTCAGGTTTTATTAGAACATAATAAAAAAAAAACAAGAACAAGAAGAACATGTAAAATGTCAGAATGCTAAAGAGTGCTTTTGCAGTCCAGGGATATCTGTACTGCTTGTATGTAGAGATGCACCCAAATTCTGCGGCTGCTTTACCCTGTTGGCAGATGCCTGCATCTTTCCACCTTGTTTTGTTTCTTTCCTCCAGCAGCTTCTAGGTAGGCACGTAGGCATGTGGATCTTCAAAATTATGATATACAGTGACCTAAGCTGAGTTGTTGTCAAGTCTCTAAGCTGGTGCTAGACATGCTCATCATGTCATAGAGGGTCTGTGGATCCGTCTCTGTGTCGCTGTCATCACTGTCATCGGTTTCAGAGTCATATCGTGGGAAGAGAGGTGGATCGGACTTCAGTTGGTATGTCGGGTCTCGTGTCAGGTCTTCTAGCTGGCAGTGTAAGTGTGGTGCCATCTCTGGCCGCATTCTGGCCTGCATTTCAACTGGGATATTTGCATGCATGTGCATTTGCATGCGAGCTTGCATGCTTGCGACTTCTCGAGCCTGCATATTCAGCCTGCCAGGATGATGAGAGCTTCTCTGAACCTCCACTTGCATTTCGCGTGGCACGTTGGAACATGTTTCAACCACCGCAATGTCGTCTGTCATGTTAGTCTGGATGTCACACTGTTTTTTATCAATCATAGACGACAAAACTGGCTCCAGAATTGGCATGCTGTCCTGTGGCAGTGCAACTGGGGGCCTACAGGCCATCTCTATGTCTGCATTCTGTTCACTGGGTTTCCAAGCTTCTTTGTGGTGACTCGTTTCTGAAGGCTCTTGTTTGAGTGAATCTGGTGGCATTGGCAGCGGTTGCTGATCTTGTTGCTGTTGCTCTTGCGGTGGCTTCTCTTCATTCTGCTGTTCTTGTTCATCTTCTTGGCCAGCTGGAGTCAACTTGATTATGTGTGGCGCTGGCCGTGGTGGTGGTGGAATGCCGCCCATTCGTCCTGTGCAGGACGTGCTGGATGCCCCGAGGGTGAGACCTACGGGAAGACGAGCAGGGTCCGTGAGGCAGCAGCTATGCAGTTTTCACTTCACTTCAGCTTTTTAAGGGGGCTCTCGATCAACAAAAGTGAATATCTCAATAGACAAGATGATGTGTTACTAAGCTCAAGGGCAGGGGTTTGATTCCGCACCACAGTGGCCATATCCTGATGGGGACAAAGTGTGAAAACATTTATTTACTTAGTATGCATTGAAGAATGCACAAGTGGTTAAGCACTGCAGCATGCTTTATAAACATATTATTACAATATAAGGCCCCAGAATTAATAAAATTGGAAAGGATGCCATGCTTGGGAACAACAAATTTCAGTTCGGAGCGTGGAGTAGTTGCATGGAGAAATACCCAAACACATACCTGGAGTACAGGCTCATTATTTTTGAAACTACTGAGGTAAGGTGTCACTGAGAACCTTGATTTCTTTTGCCAAGGGACATGGGCAATGACTGTTTCTGCATTTGAAAATATGCAAGTTGTAAGTAGACCTTACGAAAATGCTGCCTCCATGATTGTCTACGAGGACCAGTAAAGCCATGGACTGCTATCTTCATGTGATAGTGAAAGAAAGCCAACAACTGACCAACAAGTCTACAGGGATCTCACTACTCCAAGGTGCATTATACAGCAGATTAAGTTTAAAAATTCGCTGTTGCTTGCTAAACAAAAGCCCCCTAAATGTCAAAGGTGTTGTTAAGGCTCAAATTGCTCAATGTTCACTTGTTTTGAGAATTTGATGGCACACTGAGTTGCATACCAAGGCAGTGCCAGGATTCAACTAGAGCCAGGGAGGTGCCCCTGATAGATATTCTAAGTTTGCTGCTGCTGCTGCTACTAGTGTACATTTGTATCTGAAGATAAAACGTTGATAAATACTAACGTGTGTGTTGTAAAACAAGTGTGTGCCTAACACAAGACATGAGAGTAAAAGATGTATGCGTTATGCCTGTACAATTTCAAGACGTGCATATTGTCAGATATGTAACTGCTGACTGATGATACCTTGGTGTGAGCGCAGGTGGCTGGCTAGGTGTCCACTCTGAGCGAAAGCCTTGTCACAGATGAGACAGTCGTAGGGGCGCTCGCCTGTATGCATACGCATGTGGTTGCTCAGGTGGCCAGTCTGGGTGAAGCGCTTCTGGCACACCGGGCACGAGTGCGGCCGTCCACCAGTGTGAAGGCGCATGTGGTTGTTCAGGTGCCCACTCTGAGTGAATGTCTTGGTGCACACCTGTCAGACACATCCAGACACACGGAATTGTCACCACATAGTTGAGGGTTCATTGAAGCCTGTAATTCAGTCTAACGAAGCAAGAATGGAGACTGAAAAGTACATCGAAGTTGAATGAGAGCCAGCCGTCTGTCTCAATAGTTGAGTCAAACAAAATACTGCGCAACGACTAAGTGCACTGCAAGACACTGCCTTATCACCGCATTCCAAAATTAATCAGCGATCAGCAATCACTACGTCATGGCATATTGCAAAGAACCTGTGTCAATTCAAGTACTGTCCTGACCTCATTTGTGACTGAGTTAGTAACCTCATTCCTTCCTTTTTGTAAAGCAACACCATATTGAATGCCTTATGCCTGTAGAATGGCAGAAAAGCTGACTGAAGGCAAAATCGCAGCTGTGTGAAGGCCCTAAGCTACCTCTGAAATTTTTGGTCGCACGTGAAATAAACACGCATATCGTGCCATGGTAATTATTTTTGGCAAGCCCAATGCTCCAAAAACAATCCCACACGCATTGTGATGCCAGCAGTGTCATCCACATGGCTTCTCCTGGTTGAATTCTGTTACCCATGCAGCCACTTATTGAGAAGTATCATTGTGGTGCGAGCGGTGTGAAGTTTCATCTGTTCATCAAAAAATGGTTCTTCAGATGTTGACAAAAGATGACCCCTCCTGGATCTCTGTGCCAATTTAATGCCACAGCTTTTAGGTTTCCCTGAACTGCATGGAATGATTTGCAACATTGCATGGAGACTTAGTACAATAGCAAAAAGAAGGATGAGAGATGGCCAAGAAACTGCCTGTATAATTCTCATTAGGTCATCACTTTAAGGAGTTATTATGGCCACATGTTTCTAGTAGTCCTACGGAGCTGCCACTGTATAAGTTCTCAAGCCCGGAATCGCATAGGGGCCTGTTAACATGCGTCTCTGCATGTGTAGTACACATTCGTATTGACCCGAGCCACAATGCAGTTCAACAGGAAATCTGCAGTTTACACAGTTTGTGCGGTTATGCAAACATAGTGAACTACTTGCCAGCCAAATGCTGGGTAATCAAAATTGATTGAAGAGTTAAACTTGTTTTAGTTTTGAAAATTGACTTTGTATATTTGATTTAATTTGATTTGTTGATTCTTCGTACACTTGCAAGAGGCATGGCCTCCTCACAGTGGACCTTGCCACATGAACAACTTGCATCATCATATCATACGACATTTATTATATCGAAAGATGACTCTCCAGCCAACATTTGTTTTAAATTGAAACTAGCTCGGAAAGACACCAGGGTAGCATTCTTAGGTAGTCTTGTGTTCTTTTTTCTCATGGTGCTCTTTCCATTTCCAGCTTGTGTCGATTGTTGGCATTTTAATTTGCCCACATTACAGCTATAGATAGCCATAAAGTGTTGCTTCCTTACAGATTCCATTTCCATAGCACTGCAGTTTGGTAAAGGCATAATTAAGGAAAGCTGTTCATAACCTCAAATTCATCAGCATTCCCAATGATGAAAAAAAGTACACGTAAAACAGCCTCTTACATTATAGGCCATCAGTGGTGCAATATGTGGACTAAATGACAATGACCAGTGCTGTTTGATCTGCACTGTGCACATACCATGCACATATAAGGCATTTCAGTCCTATTTAGTTTGTATTTGTGTTAAAGCTGCTGGACGGCCAATGCGTTGGGCTGAGCCGTGCGAAGCAAGCTTGCATTGCAAAATGCATGACATAGCAATAATGCCACAGATGTTAGTGATGGCTTTTTCGTGCATGAATACTGTCTTTTCTTGCAGATATTTTCTTCCTCTCTCTCTCTTTTTTTGTTATGTGTGCAGGTGTCTATGCGTTTTTATGCAATACAAAGTACTAGTGAACACGACAGCTGTCTTTTTGCTCTTGTTGGAATCTGGTAGGGTCACTTGGTTGAGTTGAAATGAATGGATGGGAAATGTCTATAACAATTACGTAGGCACAGTTGTGGTGCACAACATTAAAATTTATTTGCACTGAAACAAAATGCCACACACGTGTCCATAAAATTTGACAAATGTATCAGGATTCACACTGCACTGTGCACTAAATCTTTCCCCACATATATGCTACCAAGTTAAATTGGTAGTCCTTGCTTTTGCTTTCTGGCATATCAAAATCTACATTATTAGCAGTATCTTGGAAAGGATAGGAAAAACACAAGTGACATATGGGTGGAAATATTTCCGTCAGATTCCAGCTCCATTTCGAGATTGCATCAGAATGTATTTCTGCTTAGAATAAAAAAATATTCCATTGCATCTTAGTGTAAACAAAGGGCCAACCTAACAACTCTTTGGAATTCTTCTATTGTAAAAAGTGACCAACTAGATATGGATGCAGTAAAATATTACTGTCACAGTAATATCATAGACATCGTGTGTTGAGTGCAAAAATTTTTAAATTACCTTGCAGTCTCCTTTAACAGGCCCTTATCCTAATCCACGGATACACTTCTCTTTAACGCACATTTACCCAGCTAAACACTGCAGTATTTTACATACAAATGCCCAAAATGGTCATGTTAGTGCAACCTTTTGGAACTAATAATCATAATTGATGGGCTTTTATATACAAAAACCAGCTATGATTATGAAGCCTGGCCTTTAGTGGAGGGCTACAGGGTGATTCCGACCACCCGGGATTCGTTAACATGGACCTGAATCTAGTACAAGGGTGTTTTCCTTGCATTTCGCCGCCAACAAAGTGCAGCCACCTTGTCCAGGATTCGATCCTATGACCTTGAGCATCGCAAACCAACACCTAGCCACACCTTCTCCGTATGCAACTCTGTCACATATTGCTGCATCGTGACGGTCCATGCCTACATCTTCCGGTTTTCACAATATGCAGAGACCATGCACATATGTGCCATTAGCATGGCAAAGCCTTATAAAAAAGCTAGCTTCACAATTAGGCAAGCAGTACTTGTAGATTTAGCACTCAGAATTGGACTTTCCATCTCTCCAAAGATGTGCAAAATGTTTACTATCTTTAAATAGACACAGAAGTGTGTATGTTATGTGTGCATGTGCATGTGTGTGTGTATGTGTGTTTTTGACAGCCCACAAAATGCAAAGAGTGTATAACTTACATGCTGTCACAAGGATACTATATAACATGCGTTAGCACCCTTTGGTCTTCACTTGGTTGCATCAAAACCCCCAACTTGCCACATACTACAATACTATTCACATTCGGATGGCTGCCGGCAGTGCACACAGGAACTGACTGCAGGATTGACTGTGCCCCCATTAGCTAGGCAAATTTGCTCAATGGGAAAGCCAGCTCTACAATTAAGAAAGCAGGTTTGCTATAGCAGTTGCAGGCACATGTACCTGGCACTCGAAGGGGCGTTCGCCAGAGTGGAGGCGCATGTGGTTGGACAGGTGACCGCTCTGGGTGAACCGCTTGGAGCATACGGTGCACTGGTACGGCCGCTCACCCGAGTGCAGCCTCTCGTGGTTGTTGAGGTGGCCACTCTGGGTGAAGCTCTTGTTACAGTACTTGCACTCGTACGGCCTGTGGTTGGTATGCATGCGTGTGTGGCTCAACAAGTGGCCACTCTGGGTGAACTTCTTCTTGCACACCTGACACTCGTACGGCTTCTCACCCGTGTGGAGCCGCACGTGGTTGTTCAGGTGGCCCACCTGTGTGCCGCCACCACCACTAAGCTCAACAGGGAGGCTTACGCAAGTTGTTCATTTTGCATTGACACATGCAGAGGCCACATGGCCCAGAATTAGTGGCGTTTATCACCGATATCATCATTATATTTCCTTCAAGAAAAGAAAACAATCATGCACGTTGAGAATGATTCAAGTTTGCCCTGGACAAGCCTCATGTAAGTTTTACCTCTAAACCATGGGACCACTGCATTGATAGTAATAGGAGAAATAGGCGTTTAAAAATGACAAAGGATTGAAGGTATCTCGGTGAAAGTGTTCTTGAAGAAGTCTTGTGTCATAAAGATTTTTGTGCCTTGGTCACATGACCATGGAGGACTGATTTGCACTGTACTAGAAAGGAGTCTAGTTCACACACTGCATTTTTCCAATGGTGTATTTTGTTACACTTCCTCCTGGACATCACCTTCTGTAAATAATATTTAAATAACTTTACAGAAAAGGAAAGTGGCTTATGCAAAACCTACAAGATGAATCATGACCAGCTAACCTGACTTGTAGTAATTATTTCTGCACAAAAGAATGATATTAGTTATAGTGAACTGTGAAACCAGTGCCTCAGTCATGCTCGCCCAAGAAGGCCCAAATACTTGTGAACTCACTGGAGTTGCAAAGAGGAAAGAAGACCTGCCTCACCTAATCCCATGTAATTATTGGTCGGCAAAGGTATTTAATACAGGAACTGCTCAATTGTAAGAGAAAGAGAGACACATTGCTCAGAGAGAGGTCTGCTCCTGAGTAGGAATATAGTGAGCTGAAAGAGTCATGACTAGCTGCTCCTTTTGTCTCATGGGCTTTAAGAGCTATTTGGCAACTTAAAAGCAAGACATGCACTACATTCCTTGCCATGTTCTGTGGGGATCACCGCCAGAGGGACGCTGCGAGACGACGGCGGTGTAGAGGACGCGGACGAGGTGACTGAGCAGTGCGTGGCGTGCGCACTAGCGCTAGCCTGGGCCGGAGCTCGGCCGGACGCCGGCGGATGCGGCTGGGCAGCGACGGCCCTGAACTGGCCAGCTGGCCGCAACTGAGTGACTGCGGGCCGAGACCGTGGCCGTCTCTCCCACAGTTCTCACCAAATTTTGTACAGTGCATAAAAGCATTGTTCGCTCCTCTTTGCCTGCTCCAAGTTTCTCACCTCTCAGAGTCCCTTGCTGGTGATCATCAATGATAAGCCAGAACCAGTTTCTCGACAATGGATAGCAAGTGGTGGCATACGAAGTACAAAATTATTAACAAATGTCGCAACAGAAAGATGTGGACTAGCCATTTCCCAACACTGCCCGCTATACAAAGCAGCTACCTTTACCATAGGTATAGACATGCACCTGCTTAAACTTTTTGGTGCATATGTAGCAGGAGTGCAGCGTTCCCTGATTGGAGCCCCTGCCTGAAGAGCCCCGACGAGATGACGGTGGTGGCGGGGGGGGTGGTGGCGGTGGTGGGTTGGGCAGTAGCGGCAACGGTGGCATCTTGTCATTGTCTCCAGATACCATTGACTGGCCGTCCCTTGTAAATGGTGCGTGGAGCTCCATGTGCGTGTGCAGCTGCATGGGGTGCTCAAACTTCTTGCCACAGATGTAACACTGGGGCCGCATGCATGACTCTATGGAGGCCCGCTTGGAGCGTGTGTTGTGCGCCGGCCCTACCACCGAATTGGAAGGTGGAAACGGCGGTGGCGGTGACGTGCCCATTTGAGAGGTGGCAGCACCCGGAGGGGGCCCATAGGGTGTGGGCATGGGTGCCACCACACACTCGTATTGCACCGGCATTGAGCAGAAGTCCATCAGGTTCATCGGTGGTGGTGTGCTTACAAGGTCCTGCACAGTGAGTGTATGCAGAGTTTCAGAGGACGAATGTAAAGTGAAAGATTAAGAAAAATTAAACTGCCACGACAGAAGTGGTGTCTGCAATTCAATAAACTTCAGTAATTGAGCAGGAAGAAGTACGGTGTCTTCATATTCATTCAATCATTTGGCTAGAATACACTCGTAGTGTAATAAGATGCATAAGAAGTTGATTTCTTGAGAGCGACCCGTGTCATACATAGCAAGAAGTGACGGTCTCCGCTTGTAACTTTTAAATTGCAAAAGGTAAGTGAGTAATGAAAATGTGAGAACAGTTTCCTCATTTTACGTGAGCCAGGGTGGCATCACCTTTGGCACATATGAGTGTTGGTAAGGCCATACCTGCATGCTGTCGCCATTCATTGTTGTGACTGCATTGGATGGAGAAGGTTCCCCAGCAGACCACGTCCCACTTCTGGCCTTGTGACTCGGGCTGTGGGCACAGGGCGACAAGACTCAGCTTGTCGGAAGGTGGGCCGGCCAGAAAGCAGGAGTCTGCCAGTAAAAGAAATACTTCAGCTGTAGCCGCAGCTACTATTTCAATAATAACTAATTGCCATAGATTTTACACTTGTGTAATGGGCATCATCAATTATGATGCCAACACAAAGATAACGTGAAAACAAAAATCTGGATGTTAGTGGAAACAAAACATAAAGCCAGTTAGTTTATAAATTATTATGTCAACACAAATAATAACAACATCGAAACAAAATCTGAGCATTAGTGGAACCAAACATGGGGCGAGCTAGTTTGTCATGTTAACCGTAAGAAATTTTAGCACATGTGAGTTGGAGAGTGTGTGGGAGTGATGCTCTTGTCTGTTCCCTGTGCATTCTCTAGTTTATGAGTACTAAAAAATCTGAAGCACAATGCATAGATGCAATGAGTAAATTCTTAAGAAGCTAACCTGCATGTGCAGCTCCTTGTATTCTATGTGTGAAACTATTTCTTTGCCATTCCAATCTACAAAATATTCTATAGTTAAGTTTCTTGCCTTTGATACTATGGAGATTTTAAAAAAAATAAAGCAATACATTAGATCTGAATAACTGTGCTCAGATTTTCTTTGCTCAAGGCTGCCAAAGTACATCCTTGTATGACAGCTCTGCCTAGTTGCCGTTAACTTAATGAACTATCCTTTGAGGCAAAGAAATTACTGGTACAGTGATAGGCTGTCCAAATGGGTTGATTTCCATTCTTTTGTCCAGTAACTACAATATTATGGCCATTGGAAACATATGAATAATGCACATTTAGTGGCTATTTATTAAAATATTATTGCTCAATGAAGTCTAATGAGTGTGAAAATTTTCAATCCATATATCACAGAGTGTCGTTATCATCATCATCAGCCTATTTAGGTCCACTGCAGGACGAAGGCCTGGCGGTGGTGGTGGTGAACAACCTTTATTTGGTCCTGCAGGGTTTAAAACGATCGGGCCTAAATCTCCCCCAAGGGAACGGTGAGGTTTTGCCTTCGGCGCTGCCTCGCGGGCCTGCTGTACGGCCCAAAACTGGTCGTCAAGGGTGGAGCTGCGCAGAGCGGCAGTCCACCTAGACAGAAGAGTCTCGTGTCTAGCGGCTGTCTTATCGCCTATAATCTCCCATAACATGTGATTTAGCGTGGCCTGAGCCGATCTGCAGATCTCGCACATATTAGTGGCATATACCTCCGGGAATATCCTGTTTAATTGCACTGGGTTGGGGTAAGAATTTGTTTGGAGCTGGCGCCTCTCCCAACGATTTCCAGTCCACCCTATCCTGAGCGAGTTGGTTCCACTTTATGCCTATAAACTTTTTAATTTCATCGCTCCATCTAACGTTTTGCCTGCCTCTGTTGTGTTTTCCCTCTCTTGGTATCCATTCCGTTGCTCTTACTGAACTGTACGGTGCAGCTCTCAGACAGACCATACAACCTTAATAGAAATAGAATCAAAGGAGGGGACTGAAATCCAAAAGGACAGAAAGTTGAGCGAGTTGGTAAGGATCCATAGTAAAAAGAAGAGGCGTGCAAGACACAGGCACAAGGGGAGAAGAGAACAACACGTTGCTAGAGTTGTTAGTCGGCGTTCGTGTTGTTCTCTTCTCCCCTTGTGTCCGTGTCTTGCACGCCTCTTCTTTTTACTATGGACTGAATTCCATGCATAACCACTGACGAAGTAAAAAAGCTGTCAAAGGGATGTCCCGAGGTAAAGCAGCAGCTGAAAATGGCCTAACAGCTGACTTTATCAAAGACAGAGGAGACATTATACTTGAGAAACTTGCATCACCCTTCACGAAATGTATCAAGACATCTAGCGTACCGCGCAGGTGAAAAAATGCTAACATAATCCTAATCCACAAGAAAGGTGACATAAAGTAGTTAAAGAATTAAAGACCAATTAGCCTACTCCCAGTAATGTACAAGATATTTACAAAAATAATTTCTGCTAGGATAAGAGAAACACTCGACTTTAACCAACCAAGAGAACAAGCCAGCTTTAGGAAAGGTTACTCAACAATGGACCACAGCCATGCTATCAACCTAGTAATTCAGAAGCACGCTGAATATAACAAGCCTCTCTATATGGTGTTTATAGACTACGAGAAAGCATTTGACTCCATAGAAATACAAGCAGTTCTAGAAGCCTTACGTCGACAAGGCATACCTGACGTATACGTGCAAACCATAAACAACATATACACAGATTGCACAGCCACACTACTCCTACATGAGAGAAGCGGAGAAAACCCGATCGAGAGAGGTGTCAGATAAGGAGATACAATATCCTCGACGCTTTCACTGCATGTTTAGATGAAGTGTTTAAATGTCTAGACTGGGAAGAAAAGGGAATTCAAATAGACAGAGAATATCTCAGCAATTTAAGATTTGCAGACGACATTGTGCTCTTTAGCAATGATGGAGATGCACTACAAAACACGATTGATGACCTAAACCGGGAAAGTATTAAAATTGGACTAAAAATGAATAGGCAGAGGACCAAAGTGATGCTCAATAGCCTAGCTAAAGAACAGGAATTTGAAATTAACAGTGAACCCTTAGAATGTGTGAGCGAATACATATACCTGGGACAGTTACTAACAGGAACTCCTACCCATGAAAAAGAAATTCTCCGTAGAATAAGGATGGGCTGCAATGCATTCAGAAGGCATTACGAAATCATGACTGGAAATTTGCCGCTGTCACTAAAGTGAAAAGTATTCAATCACTGCGTTCTCCCAGTACTAACGTACGGTGGAGAAATGTGGAGGATAATGAAAAAACTAGAGATGAAACTAAGGAGCACGCAACGTGCAATGAAAAGAAAAATGATAGGTGTAACGCTAAGAGATAAAAAACCAGCGGAAGGGATCAGGGAACAGACAGTAGTAGCCGATATTATTGTATCAAAAGAAAGAAGTGGACCTAAAGTGTACCATGCATAAAAACACACTATCTTTCTCAGGTATTGTTATAATTAAAGAGAGAACCAGTGATGCAGTTTTAATATAGCAGATAACATTTATATCTTTGAATAATTATTTGTCCACTATATTGTCAGAGATATCAATGCCCAAATGGACTGACGCATAATGTCGGGAAAGCCTATCAGCAAACTGTGTGGATGGTATTTAAGCAAGTGGTGTCAAGGTTTATATAGTTGAAAGAATATATGAATAATTACATGAAATATTTTAGTAGCACTGAGTTCTGACTATACCCACACTGTAATGGCCAATTTGACACACTTCTCGAACATACTGTGCATGCAGTGTTTAGATGCCAAGTGTAACTAACAGATCTGACAGTTGTTGCAATTGACAATCATGCATATAATAATAATAATAATAATAATAATAATAATAATAATAATAATAATAATAATAATAATAATAAATGTTACTGAACATGAAATCTATTATGAATTGCACTGAGTAAACATAAGCACAGTAAACCAGTTCATAAAAACTGATTAGGTGGTTATACTATGCCACAGAATATGTTACATGCTGGTTTCTCTATCAGTATGTGGCATATGCTATACATGAATCGAAATTATAAGGGAAAAAGCATACAATATGACGATTTATCAGGTACCTAAGGCTAGATGATTAAAGGCCACTGATTTATTACCGACACTTTGATATATAGGTACTCATAACTATAGATATCGCTGATGCTCATGCAGTGTGTGTGATCGTCTGAGGTGTTAATTTTGCATACATGCTAATATGTGCGATCACTGTGATATTGAGCATTTAGTCGTCACAATGACTCTGGTGAAGCTAGTAGCATTAACTGCCTTTTAGACATGCATACATAAGTTAATTTAGGCATATGTCATATGTTTCATAGCCGCATAGAAAAATACTCGCATATGTTTGTAAAAATATACTTGCACATAAAAAAATACTTGCATATGTTTCTTTTCTCATGTGCACAGATATGTGCCCATTATCTATTTTATTGTCTCTCTCTCTCTCTCTCTCTTCTCTTCTTAATTTTCAAGTGTCACATAATATTTCAATGTGCCCATGCTGTCATGCGATCTCATGTCTTTTCGGTTTTTTTTATTCCCATAAATATTACAGTTTGCGAACTAAGTCTTGCATTCTAGTATCAATTCAGCCAATTAACTTGCACCTCTTTCAGCAGGCTGTGCCCAAGGCACTGTCCCAATTAGGGGCACATCCCAATGCAGAGTGATGTGGCACGTCAAGAACGAATATGTCACGGTGCACAAATTCGCGAAGGTTAGGAACCACCACAGTACCAGCGACGATTTTAGTGCCTGCATATACGTTATACGCACGGCGTAGCCTCGTCGACTTAAGCTGATCGTTAACAAAGCGTAGTGACCTCTTCCGAAAAATGAACGACAGACCTCGATCGTAGTCGGAAACAATCAAACGCGTAGTTACATCCGATTAAAGGATGCGTCCTGGCGCGATTTACCTCATGTTCAGTACATATACGTTAGCTTAATTATTTCATTTAGTGACCGGCGGAAAAGAGACAAATCATGCGCGAGCGCAGGTTGGTCCTCCGTTTGGCCCACGTCGACAAGCCCGATCATCAGGATGATCGACGCGCGATTTCTGCTGGAACAACGTACGGAACCGCAAGGGCAGCCCAAACGGCTTGGAATTCGTTGACGCCGGATTTTTCTTTCTCGTTTTCTAGTGCGAGGCACAGCGCCTGTGAAGAGTAGAAAAAGATCCCACCTGCGGTTCCAGGCCGTCTTCTTTTTTGCTGGCCAGCTGACACGACTGACGGTGCTGGGCAGGCTCGCGGCACGCGGGGCGCGTGCCATGGGCAGTGCGCGCGACCAGAACCGCCACCAGCACGGCACCCCTCCATTTCCTTGCCGTTCACCTCCGATAAAACAGAGTACCTGGAGCCATAAATTATCTGACTTAAGAGTATGCAACAAACACAGAAAGCACATTGACTGTCACAACCACGACGATCGTAGACACATGGTCGGCACCGGCAAGACCAAAGATAATGGCATTGATCATTGGGCGTACAGTACTATTCTGATCGCAGAGTGTTTTGAAGAAGATTACTTCGTAACATTGACTGAGAGGTAGGTTTCATAACGCAATGCAGGGAATTAAATTTCACGTTAATTTTCGTTACAAAGTGGGACCCCGTACGGCAGGAGAGGTAGCCGTTTCGATGGTTTTGCGAGTCCTCTGATCTCAAAATGAACCCACTCACCTGATATTTGCGAATTTCATTTTAATATATAATGTATCCGAACTAAATTCGCGACAGGTTTCACGCAGAATTTAGCTAACGCCAGTTTAGCTTCGCACAGCACAACCACGCGCGCAAACACGCGCGTCTAAAAACCGAAACTAGGCGCATGTTGCTTGGTTGCGCGATTGGTTTCACAGCCAGCGCCTGAGATTAGCCGGTAGAATCTGTGTCCGTAGAGTTCTGCGAGTTATTCATTAATATTTCTGTCTGATGAAATTGAGGCACGTGTTAATAAAATTTAATAGGCCGTCTACGAACGTGTAGGTCCTATTAAATGTCTAATATTGTTGCTTAACGTAGTGTATGCAGCGACCTGATACGGCCGCCGTAAACTCGTCAAAGCAAGTGCGGAGGCGGGGAAAGGCTTGCAGGCTGCATTAGTGGTGGACGTTGTAGAGTGAGCATTGACGGCCGGTTGTGTTGGTGAGGTGTGTGAGAACATCTGAAATGAGAATCGTGAAACTACGCCGTGTTTGACACTGTTGACCCGAGTGACCGTGTAGGGCTAATGTGACGTTACACAGCTACGCTCGAGCCGGCCGGAGTCCCTTTCCGTGTTTTATTCGGCAAGGGAGCCTCCGAGAAGGCTCCGAGGGGCGCTTGGGATCTTTTGTTCCTATCGGCTTTCTCGCTGCGGTCAACGCCATGGCGCACACCCAGCCGAGTGTAAACTGCAGTCTGGATGACATCGACCTCAACAGTCTAAAGGTATGTGAGACGGTTCTCGCAGTCTGAACTGGTCCTTCACCTAATTTGCTCATGATTGAGCGTAACGGAGTTCCGCAAGTGTCAAGTCGGCCTTCTACTTTCACCAGTTCCCGTCGAGCAGATGTTGAATTTCCTAGCCTCCCATTTGGCACTCTACGAGCGCGGTCGAGGGGACCAGAGGACCTTAAATATCTTTGATCTCTCTCCATGGCCATGTAAACGTGCGCTCTGAGAGTCAGCTGTGCGGCCGGAATGCCTCCTTGTGTGCTAAGCCTAACAGTTTGGACTTCGCGACTCCGTTCGATTGGAAGAGTTCGCGTGGACAGCTTTGAGTGCAGCTTTTTGTTTCGCTAGACCTCAGAAGAAAATGCATGTCTGTTTGGGGGTTCACCACAAGCACAGGATCTGGTTGAACTACAGTCCCCGCATCTAAGAAAGCGCCGCTCACGCCCAACCGGAGGCGAGAGCAACATTTCATGCTTTCTACCTTCACTTCCGGCATGGTTGCGTCTCTGCCGCTGTTTCTTGGGTTTCATTCCTCTTCTCTGTGTAATCGCGGGCAGTACTACCTGCAAGGCGGCGTACACATCCGCAGTACAGAACTGTTTATCCTGTTTTCGTGTGATGTACGGGTCCGTTCCGCTGTGTCAAAACTTGTGTGCGAGCCCCGTCTCTACTCACGCTGCTTCCGTCACAACAGCGACTCGGCCGATGCCCTGTCGCGCGCAGCTTGCTTTATCGGATGCTGATTCCCCGAGAAAGAGCACGCCTTCTCTGCATTCTTTAGCGCGGGTCAAGTATTTCCGTCAGTGAGGCGCCTTGCTTCTCTTTTTCTCTTCGATGTAGGCTACATTTGGGCTCGGGCAGAGTGTTTCTGGGCGTGTCGCAGCTTTATCAACATATCGGATAACGTAACCTTCAGTTCATCGCACTTAAATTTTGAAGCAAAACAAAACTTCACCGAACGTTCAGTTTCGTCCAATTTGGCGAAAGAAAGGACACGCTCTCGCAAGAAATATCCGCATAAAAGCGGGTTCGTTGCTCTCTCTCATCAGGTTTCCAAGCGTTACAAAACGTTTTGCGGTTGTTTGTTTAACTTGTACCAGCATTTCGTCGTTGTGCCAGGCTTCTGAGGTGTTGCTTCAGTTCCTGTGCGACTCTGCAGGCGTATTCGCGTGCTGCTTCTGTAAATAGCATGGGAACGTTCGCCGGTATACATTTACCGAGATTCGAGAAGGCTGAAGAAAAGAAAATAAAGAAGGACTCGGGAACGAACTGCCGAATATTGGTCCAAAGTGTGGGCCAATTGCGTGACGTATATTGGCAGTGCTCGTATTTGTTTTTCCACAACTTAACTGCAAGCAAAGGCTTAAATTCTTCAAGCATGTTTGTCGGTGTTTCGTAGCATGCAGTCATAATCACAGCGCCTTATTATCTGCAATCGTGCCCAAGTGAAGCGCGATAGATGATCCCGAATGAGTCACAACATTGTGTTGCACGTAGTTTGGAATAATGCCAGGAACTGCTGAATGCAGGCCACACTGCATCCTTGTTGTAGAGCTCTGTGACGAAGCGTTTAGATAAAATCTCGATTCTTGTTGAAGCCGACCGTATATTCTCAACAGGTAATTTTGTACGATATTTATAAAAAACAAAAAGAGCGCACGTAAGGGCAGCGCGACCCCGGAGATATGAGCGGTTAAACAGAACTTGACATTGTCACGTGCTGAAGTTATGTAACAGCAATAAAATAGACGAATTGTGTCAGAGTGTAAAACTTGGCAGTTGGTTTCAGTAACATGTTAATAGGAGGTTACCCTTAGTCAGGCGAGTCATTATTTCACAATGTCTGATGGGGAAACAAATGTGCCGCCAACTGACATGACACTATGTGTACAGTATGTATTGCTGCATAGTTGATGGTGTGCGACCTTAGCACTTCACATATCGTTGTGTAGGCCCCACTTCTGTGTGTGTGGCCTCTTATAATAAAATTCCGTCAGTACATTTTACCTTTAGGACTTGAAAGAGAAAGCTTTTGGTCAATGTAATAAATACCTAGCTTTTAATTTTTAAAAATGCTTCAATTATAAGGTAAATATGACCTCATGTGAGACATTTTCCTTATTGTGCAAGCAGTCATTGGTACAAGCTATGAAAAGAAAAATAACATGCTACATGGCATTGCACACCGATTTAGTGCCGTTGGCATCATACGCCCACCTGCCGGCCCACATTTTGTAACATGCTTCTTGCCTTATTAAGCAATCTTGCACATCACATCTGCTCACAGGTGCCTCAAGATGTGTGAAAGAAATGTTGAATGTGCTAAAACACGGAATGTACTAAATGCGAATGCAAAAAGAAATAAAATTTAAAAAAAAAAACGAGTAAAGTGCCTGTGTTTGTGTACTGACAAATAGCAACGTTTTGGTGTGGCCACTGCAGAGCATCATAAGCCAGGGCACAGGATCTGAACCGAACTGACACATTTAGATTTTCTTACATTAAACGAGGTATTGTTGTCAGTTTTGACTAGCTTCCTGCCATCGAGATTTTCATTTATACATTGCCTGCACATGTGATGTACTCATACTATTTCATTTGTCAATGTGCAGAGATTTGCTGTTGTTTTAAAAATGGTAATATTACTAGATTAGTTTTTCAACATATTCTGCTGAAAAGCAAGTGTGCTAGTAAAATAAAAAATATAGTCATGAACATTTGTAACTGGTGGTGGTCAAATTCTCTAACGGTGAGCGACCCGTGTTAAGTGTGTTCTGGCTGGTTAGTTTCTTATGATCACATTTGTACATGAACTGGTGTACATGCACATGTGTGTCGATCAGCACTGTGAGCTCCTATGCAAAATAAATTTATGCTGTGATTAGTTATTCTTAGGTTTTAAAAGGATAATTCGTTCTAACAAATTTGAATTATTTTTTGAATTCCATTTGAACCAGGGCTGGAACCATTCTAGCTGAACAGGGACAAAAAATTCTGTTTGAGATTTTGTGGTATAGAAGTTCGAGCCAGTTGTGTTTCTTTGCATGAGGGTGGTACTAAACATTTTAACCTTGAAGACGACCTGCCTTACAATTAAAATTTTATCCCTTTGTACTATAAAGTTTTATGCAAGAGCTAGTAGACCTGTTGCTGTTATAAGATTCATCATCACAGATGGGGTAGTGGTGTACGATCCTGTTCCATGAAACAGTGCCATTTAGTGACATTATGATCAAAGGTGGATGGTGCAGTGTAGGATTATGATGCGTAATTTGAAGGTTGTGCCCACACGAAACTCTCTCTATGCACATTTAATGAGAAGAGCATAGTGGAACTTGTACTGCACAGTGCATTCCTAGGGGGAAACAGGTGGCCTGTGCGGCATTAGCTGACGGCTACGTTTGTAAACACTGCATATGTGTATAGAGTCATGAGGATGGCATGTGCCCCGCTTAATCTGCTACTTCTCTGACTCTGTACTCAGCAAGCGTTAGAGAATACTCTGTTCCTGCTTTTCTGCAGTACATCTTATCTACCCACCCCTTTGCCTAATACTCGTCTGGGTAATTATTAGCAAGCAGAAAAAAAAAAAAACAGTTTGTTGCTGCAGTCCCTTGTTACTCAATTTGTGCTCATTGAAGCAATATCCACAGAAGCTGTATAGTTTGAGAAATTGCTACATTAATTGGATATGCAGTTAAGGTTATCCTTTGACAGGATGTGTGTGCAGTGAAATAAGGTGTATATGGAACTACTCATGAAATAAATGTAGAGGCTCTCAATGTTTCACATACTGCTTGCAGCTATTGCTTACTTTTGATAACAGACAGTGCAGTTGAAGCTTGCCCTTTCAACCATGCCCACTTATTCAGCAAGTGGGAGTCAGAGTTGGTAATCGCTTGCTTCGTACTGCAGGGGAAAAAAAAAAAGGAGGGAAGGCGGCATCATTCGGGCTAGCATGTGTAGAGAAGTATAGGTGTGTGTGAATCTCAGCATTTCCAAAGCTTGCCAGCAGAGAGCTTGGTGGACTGCTGGCCACATGCTTGCATATTCCCTCTACGACTGTACTGTAGATCATGGTCATTGCACACAGCTGTGATTGGACAGGTTACATCAGTAGTATTGGGTTAGTAAATCTGGCATTCACTCCGATTCATAAACCTTCTGTTGGAACTAATTGGTGGGCAAATGCCTTCCAGTGCCAGTATGAAAACCATGTGTTTGATATCCATAATTTGTTGCAGGCCCCTTAAAACTCGTATAAGATGAATATCGCGTACATTTACAAAAGTGGAAGTATCAATATACATTTCAGTTTGCATTGATCGGTCCGTGGCCAAGTGTGCTGCACCAGCCAGTCATTTTTGGGCTTATAGTGTTGCTCTTGGCCATGTCTTATGAAATATTCGCTGCCTGCCTGCAATCATCCGATTTAGTTGAGTGTCGCTGATCGTTACCTTTCACGTCTTGCAGGACCCTGCTGGTATATTTGAACTAATTGAAGTAGTTGGAAATGGCACCTATGGCCAAGTATACAAGGTTTGTTAAATATCCTACACGTTTGCTTGTCCAAACATTTATTTTTCTGTCTTAAGCAAGGAAATATTTGATATCCGCAATTCTTTTTCTTCTCTTCCAGGGTCGGCACACTAAGACTGGACAGCTTGCCGCCATCAAGATTATGGACGTCACAGAGGTAGGTATTTATGTGATGGATAAAGGTGGTGCAGGCAGCATGAGCAGCAGAAATGCCTGCGGGGATGTTGTTGTGCTTAGCTTATTGAGAATGGGAACAACTAAGTCCATTGTCATAATTCATATACTTGAAAATGGTTCCGTCCCATTGCAAAGTTACTTTCCTCATGTTTGTGAGCTTGAGGAATAAACTTTACTGTAGTCATGGTCATAAAGTTTTCAAACCACACTAACAACCTACAGAGCATCTGCAGTTTGCAGAACCACTGGATTTATCACAGAGGTTGTTTCTCCTTTTGGCTTGCACAAAACTAAAGCATCTGTGTCCCCTTGAATTTGTGCATTGCAGGATGAAGAGGAGGAAATTAAGCTAGAGATTAACGTCCTGAAGAAGGTAAGTGTGTTAATCCAAGCATTATGTTAACACAGTCAGGAGTGTTAATGCGCAGCCTTTGCTTATATTACAATGAGTATAGTAATTACTCTTTTTTTCTTTGTCTAGCTAGTAGAAGTTTTCACACAATTTTATATGAACTGCAAAGCTCTTTCCTCATTTCTCTTTAAAATTCACTCTAAAGTTCTGTGGCACTACCATGAGTAATAGAATGGACATCAAGTACAGCTGATAGCTATACTGGTTTCAATTGAAAGAGAGAAGCGAGGTTGTGCAGATTCTGTAATTTATAAAAGATAGCACTAAGCAGCAGTCTATTAATGTAACAGAAGGCTTTAGTGCCTACATCTGCTATGGTGCCAGTGCTCACAGCACAAAGAATGAAACAAAGGTGGGTAGTGATGCATAAGCTCCAGTTATGAGCTCTGTAGCTTATATGTCAGTTGTCTTTCTTTAAGCACTCTACAGGTTGTGTTGATGCAAGATTAATAACCTTCTATGCACTTCCTAATCCCAGTGTTGGTTGCTCACGGTATGGTGCAGTTAGGGCCAGAGATCTGTCTGTTACACTGCGCTGTGGCTTGAAAATTTGTCATTGTACTGCTCGTCTCGAGGTCTCAGGCTTGATGCTGGTCTCTTTTTGTTGATGTGAAGGACAAGAACACTGGTATGGCCAGATTTAGGTGGGATAAAGTGAACCCACAGTACCCACGACTTCGTATCAGGTTGAAGTTTTAGCACTTGATTAGGAGGATCCTTCAACCTTCAGTGGACTTAACATATGCTGATGTGTCCGTGAGAGTAACGTATGATTTTTGTTCCTTGTGTAGTATTCCCACCACCGCAATATTGCCACCTACTATGGGGCATTCATACAGAAGAGTCCACCAGGCAAGGATGATAAGCTCTGGGTGGGTATTTAATTTTTGGTCTGCTGCAGGGAGACATGGAGAGTTATAGTTTAGGTCGTTACAGCTGGTTTTGTAATTTTCAGTTGGTCATGGAGTACTGTGGTGCTGGTTCAGTCACGGATCTTGTCAAGTGTAAGTGTAATCTTTGCCCTTTATATTAGCAATTGTTCTTCATTATTTGGTGTTACATAAAACCAGCCATGACGTAGGCTTTGTGGAACTTCCAATCTTTGTGGAATCGTCCAACTAGGGAATTTGTGTTACCTGCTTTGGTCATATGTATAATTGAAACTTCTCCTAGATTGAGGTAGTTCAGTGTTTTGGTATGTGGTCCAGGAAAGAAAGCAAAGCAATAGGTGCAAAGCAGTATGCCTTTCTGTGGCTGCGCCGATTCAAAGCATAGCACTGTATGTATCAGAGGCGTAGAAGGTTTTAATTGCATTGAAACGACTTAGGGTGTCATTGTCAATATAAAGTGCATTTGTGCAACGCACGTGTATAATGCCATAATTTTCTTAAATATAAATGCTCTCAGTTCTTGCAAGGTGAGGGTGTGTACCGCCTCTTTATTGAAGTAACTCCACTCCAGCAATGCCAGCACTTCAGAATTTTGTCATCTGCTCATTCAAATCCTGTTCTATACTTGATTGGAAAAGCACTGTTTTGTAGGGAGATCAGAAATTTTCAAATTTTTAAGATGTCTTTACGCATGTGCATGTACACTCGTGTGTGGTGTCTTATAAGCTTGTAAAATAAAGCTGCATATTAAATTTATATACAGTAAGCATAGTTTGTAACAGCATGAAGGAATGTGGGCTTCACTGTGTGCACGTATCATTTCGAATATTCCCACCTTTCCAACCTTTTTTCTTAGACTTCATACAGTCATTCTGGCTTTTATGAAAGAAACAGTATTACAAGCATTTCCTTGCATGTTGATACGGACACACGGTAATATGCAGTAGGCTTTGATGCCATGTTAAGTCAAATGTAATGTTCACAGGAACAAATGCAAATGCCTACTGTGCTCAAGGACCCAGCTGTCGAACAGGTTCCTTGTGCTATCTGATCTTGCTCAGGGAAATTCAGCAGTGATTGAACTTGAGTAGCCGTTAGCACAGTGCTGATGGTCATAGCTACACAGGACAAATGTATCATTTCCATTTATCATGTGAATGCGTGACAAGCTAAGCTCTCCTGCTAGCGCAGTGTGGCAGCGTTAGTCTTCAAATCAAAGCATTTGAGCATCATGTGGTATTTGGCATTTACAGCAACCAAGGGCCAGTCTCTGAAGGAAGAGTGGATTGCATATATATGCAGAGAGATCCTCAGAGTAAGAGATAGTTTGCTACTGTAATCTGAGTTTACCATTTGTTTTTCACTTTGCCAACTCACTCATTCATGCCCTCTTGCCTCCACACCTTTTTGTTTTGTTCCTACACATGTAGGGTCTGAGCCATTTGCATGCCAACAAGATAATACACAGGGACATCAAGGGACAAAATGTCTTGCTCACCGACAATGCAGAAGTAAAGCTGGGTGAGTAATATGTTCTAGCAATATCTTGAACACGCGTTCTTGTTTCAGTAGCTGCAGCTAAACCCGATTTGGTTGTGGCTTTTGGTTGTGCTAAGCCAGTTGGCTAAGGAGCTGATTCACTGCTTTAGAACCACTTTGGCTTGTTCATAGAGGAGCAGGGCAAACTTTTTAGTACCACTTGATCTGCCGGCCAGTGTGATGTCACTGGAAGTGATGGTCCAAGTTCCGGCAGCCCTTTAACCTCCCATGTGTACAGGGAGGTGCTGTTAGTTTGACAGCTGCTCAGCTGCACTGAATTTAATCCTTCACAGCTATTGTAACTTACTTTCTCTTTTGTTCTTAAATAGGAAGTGATTACATTTGTTTCATGTTAGTCCTACGTAACTTAGTAAGTTCACCATAAAGTGAAAGAGAAATTCTGGCATGAGTACAAAAGCGAAATATGGGGCATTCAAATATATGTAACACTTTGATTACCTGTTTGATTCATAAGCAAATTGGAGCAAATGGCATGTCTACACTGTAATAGCAAAAAGAAATTTATGCATTAAGTACAGTTTAAAAAGTGTTAAATATATGTAGGTAAACTTGAATTTTGAAAAGCAACAGCAATTCAAAGCACAACTATCACAAGCTTTTGCTGTATGTGAGAGGGGCTAAAGTAAACAATGCACGTCTATGAGCTTACCAAGTTCTCTGTGCAACTGTTTTGTGGTCCAATGTTAAGAAGGGCATTTCAAGAGTAAGTGCATGCAGATTTGCCAAGTAAAAACAATTTTCAGAACACTTATGGTGCTGGGTGATACAGCTGTTTGCTGCACTTACATGGAGATGCTGCCTTCAGCATCTGAACTGGTCTGATTTTTAACGTTTATAATGCCTCATTTGGGTATGACAACTGACTTAAGAGCAAAGGTAGAGCACAGAGTGAAAGGTACAATTATTTGAATATGCTTTATAGCTACTTATATCTCAAGGAGATGAACCAGCTGGTCTTGTCTTGATTGCTGTCTTAACAGGTTGATTAAATAGATCAAGGAGCAGATTGGGCAGACTAAAGCTGTAAATGAATATTTCAAAAAGGTTAACTTCACTTAGAGATTTCCTTTGGAGCATGTAATATGGCTTCATAGTAACATTGAAATAAACATGTATCCCTGCACCTAAATTGTGAATGCATGCACCCTGGCTAGCTTGCATACGAGTTCTTAGATATCTTTTTGTTCTGAACAGTGGACTTCGGAGTGAGTGCTCAGTTGGACCGTACAATAGGACGACGTAACACATTTATTGGAACTCCTTACTGGTAAGTACCAGTAACAGCTGTTCAGTTATTCCTGTGCCTTCATGGGCATTTTGATACGACTTCTTATCTTTCCATTGTTCTCAGCATCGTGCTGTGTTCATCTTGCAACAGCGCTTGGAAAATGCCTGCTTGTCGAAGAGCCACATTAACTTCTTAAATATAACTCGGGAGACTGCAAGCGCAGAAATCTTATGTAGGTTGAACTTGTGGCAACATGTAGTATTTATAGTGTGCAGCATCGACAGCTGAAGCTTGACCCTCAAGCATTTCTATGTCCTTTTCTTGTGATATGGTAACCTGCTCTTTCTGCATCCAGTATTGTTATACTCTGTCAATCATTTGTGATAAATCAAAGTTTGTTTGGCTATCCTTCCGCCTGTTCTTTTTAATGTTTTGATAAAGATAAATTTCAGTACAGTATTATGAAGTCCACTTTTATATATATATATATATATATATATATATATATATATATATATATATATATATATATATATATATATATATAATTGCCATACTAAGTAAAACTGCACAAGCTTAGCATGCACAAAAGAGATTCTCATGTTCATGGCTTTCCACTGATGGGCCGACATGTCGTATTGAGGTGAATGTGGAAGAAATGTGGTCAAGGGCAACAGAGGAAGCCATAATACAATATTTCACAAAATTCATGTGCATGCATAGTAATAGTTTAAGCGGGACATGATGGTCAATTGAGAGACCTTGGGAAGAGACCTCACACTTGGACAGCTCTAGACTCAACTGAGCCATTGATAATTGACGTGAGCATTAACGGTATGTGTAACAATTGTTGAAAAGCATTACTTTCTTTACATAAATCCTACCTTCAATAGAGGTGGCGTGCACAGTATGCGAGGCTGCTGTTGACCTTTTTTGTGGAACTTGCTTGAATAAGGATTTGGAGCTTTCTCATAAGGAAAGGCATAAAGATGCAATTGTGGTAGAGTAGGTAGGAGTGTAGGTAAGCTACTTAGATTCTGTATTTGCCTTGTATTAAAAATAATGAATGTACTTAGCATGTTATGAGCATGCTAGGATTGTGATTAAGTTGGTTGTTTTCTTTGGATGTACTAGGATGGCCCCAGAAGTGATTGCTTGTGATGAGAATCCAGACGCCACATATGACAACAGGGTAAGTATATATCTTGTGAGCACTCTGCGGCTGTGTAGACTAGTAACAGGAATGACGCTGTGCCACCTTGCTATGTCACTTTTTCCACTTTTATATTTGCATGTTTAGGTTATCACAATCTGGTAAGAAACTTGTCACAGCCGAACTGTACAGAGATTTCTCCTGGCATTCTTGACAGTGTGTGTACTCTTGCAGAGTGATCTGTGGTCCCTTGGAATCACTGCATTGGAAATGGCAGAGTCACAACCACGTGAGTGCTTTACCTCTTTCACATCTTTGGGCATTAAAGCTGCATCATAATACAAATACTAGGTTCTTGTGCCTGGCCTCTTATACGTTCATTTGTATCAAAAGCACAGAGGCGGTACTTCAGCTGCCACTGCAACATCTGTAACCATGCCAATTGCAAGTTTGCAGCAGCTGCGGCGTGCAACTTTCTCTGTGTTCCACATACTTGTTCTGAAATGAAAAGAATGGCAAGAAACTCTCAAATTTTCATTTGAATAAACATAAACATGCTGCACTACACTAAATGATCAAAGTTGTCCCTTTCCTCCCTAAGCCTTTTTAAGCTTTCTCAGTGGTCAAAGGGAAGCTTTTACCATCTTGTCCACTAATGCCAGTCAGAAAGAAGGGTAGAGCAGACCTAAAGAAAGTACCTACACTGACTGTGCTTAATGCGTGTGAAGTTCCTTGCAGCTGATTTCTCTTGTGTTTTCATCTGGCGTCTTTGATAATTGCATCTTATATCATCAACTCACACGCTTCCCTACTGCACCTTTTTCAGCCTTGTGTGATATGCATCCCATGCGAGCGCTATTCCTTATCCCTCGGAACCCACCGCCTCGGCTCAAATCACGCAAATGGGCCAAGAAATTTCACAGCTTCATCGAGACTGTGCTGGTGAAGGACTACCAGCAGAGACCCTACACAGAACAGCTGCTCAAGCACCCATTTATCAAAGATCAGCCCACTGAGAGACAGGTCTGTACCTAGGTCATTTTACCCACTGTTCTTTGAGAAAGTCTGTTGATGTACTTTGAAGTTTAGCTTTTGTTTATTTTTTTCAGCCTGTTTTATCAACGTAAATTTTGTACCGTCATCGATATGTTGACCACATTATAGCCACTATGGTAGCTCAGCTGCTGTGGCTGTACATTGCTAAGCGAGAGCACAAGTTCTGTTCCGCACCATGGTAGCACGCTACTTGGAGGTGTAATGTAAAATGCCTGTCAAAGAAAGCCCTGTAACCACTTATAAGATAGGATGCATGTGAGAGAGAATAGCCTCAGTAAAAGTGCATGTCACTTTGGAATCAAATGCTGCAAAACTCTTGCCAGTCTGTTGAATATAAGTAGACTTAAAAAGAGCCAGGCCTGCGTGGAACCGCAGGACAGTGACAACGTAAGCTGGAGGAGCGACCTTCTTGAGGCCATTTTAAACGCCTGAGGAAACAAGTGCAAGTAGAGGTGGTAGGTATCCCCCGCACCATAGCTCTTATCATTTCGCCAAGTAGGGAAGTACCCACTGCGCAATAATTACGGTGGTATTGTAACGTGCAAATCTGTATAACTGCAGATCTTGGAGAATGTCTTAGCGTCGTTTTCCCAAGAAGGAACCGAACTCTTGGCGCGGCGTTGACGGCGAGCTGCGGTTTGGGCTTCTCTCTGCACAGCTGTCTGTTGTGCCTGACGTTGCCTTGCTGCAGCCGCGCGCATAGCTCTGTGATTCGCTTCTTCAGCAGCGGCCCGCACCTTACCAGGAGGAGCCATTCGGTATATCGAAGAGCCAAGTCGGGTTGCTGGCGTGGCTGCGTACGTCGCCTGCCGCGTGATGCGTGGACGATACAAAAAAACTACTTCAAAGGGCAGTGCTTCGTAATAATGGTAATGGAAACGTTGAAGATTGCTTCATAATCATGATGGTGATGATGCCTCTGTAACGGGTTCAGAGCTACAAACCATGCAGTCCTGTGTTCTTTCAAATGATTCCTTGAACTCGTTATGCAATCCACTTTCCCCGACGTGTAGTGGCGCATTATTATTCTGCCACTTAACATTACATTTGTTAATGAGATTCCTCGGCAGACGTTATACCTGTTTAGGTCATTTAGCGAAGATTTTTCAAGTACAGGCATGGCTCAGTGGTAGAATGCTCGACTGCCACGCAGAGGGTGTGGGTTTGAATCCATGCAGAGGACGTGGTTTGAATCCTCCTTGGTGCTGGTTATTTTTTTTTCTCAAATTTGCGCGATAGCGGTTACGGACGGCGGCGGCGGACAACCACGGCGCAAAAAACGGCCCTTGTCGTGATCTCATAACAGCTTTTGCAGTAAAACAAGAGTGCTCTTTTTGTTTTACTGCTGGCGGAGTGTTGGAAGCTTTACACGGCGCAGGCAAAGAAGCCACCAGACTCTGCCCAAGAGACAGTGTTTTGGGAATATTTCTTTTTAAATCTGATGTGTAGACAATATTTCCTGTTGGCATGCATGGTGCTTGTCAGAGCCTATGAGATTGCTGTATGCAAGCCACTACAGCAGCTGTGTCTGAGAACTGTGGGTCCATTCACTGTGTTCCCCTCGTCGCCACTCCATATTGTTGTCAGTGCTTGATCACCGATGGATGCCAGCTTTAACATGTGCAGAGCAAATCACAGCTGAGATGGGCTTCAGTTGATATTCCAATGCACCTTAGCACTTGTGCTGAATTAGGAAATGATGCAACAGTGGTGCATGCACACTTCCAGTCAGCTCAATGGGTACTGGGACTGCAGTTTAGCAAGTGGTTGCTTCCTCTATGCCAGGTGGTGAAGGCTGCTGCCTTTTCTCTGGGTAATATGTTTCACACGTTAAGGAGGCACAGGGCGAGAGTGGGCTGAAACAGAATGAAGAAAAAAATCACAGCATATCCACGAGATGAATGATGATGAGTGGGCGAAGCTGCGGAGGTTCATCGGTAAACCGCGAATTCTGCCCAGTACATCATCGACGTGAGATCGTGCGCGTTTATACTAAAGGGTCGATGAGAGTTATGGTGACTTGCAGCTCACTTTAATTTTACATGTACGCTGTGAATTTTCATTGTTTAATCACGCACAGGAGAAATCGCACACAGGCACTACCTTGGAGGTCAAAATCCAGTGCCATATATACAGGGTGGTCAGTGAACGGTTGTGTAGCGCGAGCGGTCGGTTTTTTCAATCAAGAAACTCGCTAGCAGATCCTGCCTGCGTCGGCATTGCCAGGCGAGAGAGGGGGGGGACCATTGAACGGTTGTGAGGGAGAGGGAGGGACAGGGAGAGGGGGGAGAGAGGAGAGAGAGGGAAAGCTCGACCGTGGCATATTCACCATGATGACGCCATCTAGTGTGCAGTCACCCAACCGCCATAATGCACACATCTCTATGGGACAGCGCCATATAGGAAACTAGACGAGAAAGGGCGATGACGAGCTGCGGTTTGGTCTTCTCTCTGCACAGCTGTCTGTTGTGCCTGACGTTGCCTTGCTGCAGCCGCGCGCATAGCTCTGTGATTCGCTTCTTCAGCAGCGGCCCGCACCTTACCAGGAGGAGCCATTCGGTATATCGAAGAGCCAAGTCGGGTTGCTGGCGTGGCTGCGTACGTCGCCTGCCGCGTGATGCGTGGACAATACAAAAAAACTGCTTCTAAGGGCAGTGCTTCGTAATAATGATAATGGAAACGTTGAAGAAGATTACTTCATAATCATGATGGTGATGATGCCTCTGTAATGGGTTCAGAGCTACAAACCATGCAGTCCTGTGTTCTTTCAAATGATTCCTCGAACTCGTTATGCAATCCACTTTCCCCGACGTGTAGTGGCGCATTATTATTCTGCCACTTAACATTACATTTGTTAATGAGATTCCTCGGCAGACGTTATACCTGTTTAGGTCATTTAGCGAAGATTTTTCAAGTACTGGCATGGCTCAGTGGTAGAATGCTCGACTGCCACGCAGAGGGTGTGGGTTTGAATCCATGCAGAGGACGTGGTTTGAATCCTCCTTGGTGCTGGTTATTTTTTCTCAAATTTGCGCGATAGCGGTTACGGACGGCGGCGGCGGCGGACAACTATGGCGCAAAAACGGCCCTTGTCGTGATCTCATAACAGCTTTTGCAGTAAAACAAGAGTGCTCTTTTTGTTTTACTGCTGGCGGAGTGCTGGAAGCTTTACAGGGCGCAGGCAAAGAAGCCACCAGACTCTGCCCAAGAGACAGTGTTTTGGGAATATTTCTTTTTAAATCTGATGTGTAGACGGTATTTCCTGTTGGCATGCATGGTGCTTGTCAGAGCCTATGAGATTGCTGTATGCAAGCCACTACAGCAGCTGTGTCTGATTGAGAACTGTGGGTCCATTCACTATGTTCCCCTCGTCGCCACTCCATATTGTTGTCAGTGCTTGATCACCGATGGATGCCAGCTTTAACATGTGCAGAGCAAATCACAGCTGAGATGGGCTTCAGTTGATATTCCAATGCACCTTAGCACTTGTGCTGAATTAGGAAATGATGCAACAGTGGTGCATGCACACTTCCAGTCAGCTCAATGGGTACTGGAATGACTGCAGTTTAGCAAGTGGTTGCTTCCTCTATGCCAGGTGGTGAAGGCTGTTGCCTTTTCTCTGGGTAATATGTTTCACACGTTAAGGAGGCACAGGGAGAGAGTGGGCTGAAACAGAATGAAGAAAAAAAAGGAAAGAAAGAATTGTGAAAACTCTGGCTGGCATGGACTTTGCTTCCACTATAGTGTTAACACAACGGTACGCGTATGCTTTGCTGCCATGGTTTTGGGGGCAACGGCAGTGCGCTCAATGTGCTACGCGAGCAATTCTCGCTTGCGAGGGGTGGGTCAGTGTGGAGTTTCTGATTAGCATCTTAGTTATGCTGTTTGCATTTTATTTGTCCTATTCCTGTATTTGTTACTGTGAGTGAAACGGCAATTAGGTTGTGAACCTGGATGAGAAAAGAAATTTTCATTGTTTAATTTTGTGCATAAGCCTCACTTTTCTCTCCTTGGTGAAGGTGCGCATCCAACTTAAGGATCATATGGACCGCTGCCGTAAACACAAGCGCTCAGCCACTGGAGCAGGAGGTCCCAGGGAAGTGCCAGGGGGACCGGATGATTACCGCTACAGGTTAGTGGCTCACTGATGCCCTTGCTGTTTGTCGCAGTGGCCATGAGTAGCACTAGTTGTCTGCGGGGTTAGATCACTACGCAAGTATTGACAAAAGGCAATAGTAGAACGGCTGCAGTGGTAGCCTTGTGGCGGTAGCCTTGTAGCCTCAAAGCCGCAGTGGTATCCTTGAACGGCTGCAGTGGTAGCCTTGTAGCCTTAAATTTAACATTGGGTGGTTTAGTCTGTCTGCTTTAATGTAAGTGCTGCAGTTAAATGAAATATTTGCTGCGAGCCAGTAAAGACTGTGCACATTAGACTCAGTAAGCATTAGAATTAGGTAAATGCAACCGACAGCATGTTTGGACAGGTGTGCAATGGTGTGATCACATATGTTACCACATTTACACAATTGTAGATTGACTAGAAGGTAAGTCGACACCCCAAAATCACAGGTTAAAAATAACAAGAAAGAAAATGCACATGCATTTAAAAATCAATGGAAATTTAAGGCCTAAGTGTAGCTAGCCTGGTGTTTTCGGTACACGTATCACTTTCGGTTGCAATTCAATCCCCAAGTTTGGATTTAAAATTTCAGGTACATATGTAGGGTTTCATTTTCGAGTAAAACCCGGCCTTACCTGATTCTTACACCCTGAACAGGAAAATTGTGTCAAAACCTGATTTCTCCCCATGTTCCAATGCCACATACCACTTTATTTTTTAATGCTGCGTGAAGTTTGTGCTGTACATATGCTCTAGCTGCTCATGTCGGGACTAAAAAGTTGCATCCTTTGGTTAGAGTGAACACCAGTGTGGTGAGTTCAATTAATAGGTCACATGCAACACTGTGGATGCTATATGACTCATCTGTAAATTTTAATTTTTAAGTATAACCCAAAAAACTCGAATTTGATTGTGGTTCCACAAGCAACAAGATTTCACCATGATTGTCAAGTGCAAAAATTGCACCTGCTTTTACCCCCCACCCTCCCCCAATATAAAAGAATATAAAACCTGAAAATTAACAACGCTAAATGTAGGTTCACTTGCAGTTATGTAAATACGGTAGTTCCACTGTGGTCGAAGAAATAGAAGCAATAAATTACCATCCGTGGTTCCTTTTAAGGGACACTAAATTGGAAGAAAAAAAAAAAAACTGTAGGACCGTTAAGCTTCACCTTAAGGGTTGAATGTGATAGCGATGCCTGGCCCCATTCTCATTGCGCTCTGTTCTGCTTGCTGTGCCCTTCAGTCACCTAGCCACGTAATTGTCTGCTTTGATGTCTGCCCTCTCTGCCTCTTGTCTTGCGTCGCCTCCCTCGTCGTCTTACGCCATTTCACATAGATGCGCCATGAAAACTCATTGATGAAGGAGGCACCATTAGAATTGAGACTTGAGCTAGTTGGTAATGGTTCATCTTGAGGTCGGTGCAGTGCTGCACGAAACAAGGACAAAAAGTAAGACGCACCTGTCCCGTGTGTCTTCGTCTTTGTCCTTGTTTCGTGCAGCGCTGCATCCACTTCAAGATGAAGAAGGCAGGAGGGTATGTGCAGGATGGCCGAGCATTTAGGGCATCACGCTTCGGAGCGAGGAGCCCTGGGTTCGATTCCTCGGCCACCGAAGGTTTTTTCTTATTTCTTTATTTGCACCTACCCTGAATTTTCGCTCCTGGACAATGCTGCTTTTTCGCTCACAACTGACACAGACACCGGAATTTCTGTGAAACAAGCTCTTTAACGCTATAGACCCTTTTCATAAACTGTAAAACTAGCTTCCGTGCAGTGCAGCTTGCCCTACTAATGGCGACAGCTGTCTTTTTTTAAATGCTGTCAAAATTCAAGTTGCACATCTTGCGGCTTGTTCTTATGGAATATTTGTATCAGAAGGGCTGCGTCAACATTTTACGTGCCCTATCGTAAGCAAATTGAACACGCTGTTTGCCGGATTGCCAATGCCGTCATTAGTAGGGCAAGCAGCATTGCAGGGAAGCTAGCTTTGCAGTTAATGAAGACCCTTTTCATAATCTGCAAAGCTAGCTTCCCTGCAGTGCAGCTTGCCCTACTAATGGCGACAGTTGTTTTTATTTAAATGCTGTCTAAATTCAATTTGAACATGCTGCGTCGACATTTTACATGCCCTATCGCAGGCAAGTTGTGCTTGCCAATGCCGCCATTAGTAGGGCAAGCTGCATTGCAGGGAAGCTGGCTTTACAGTTTATGAAAAGGGTCTATTGTGTTAAAAAGTAAGCCAGGCCGACACGCGTTCTTGCTAGTGGGAGCTTGCCACGGTGGTGTAGTGGCTATGGCACTCTGCTGCTGATCCGATGGCCACGCAATCGAATCCCAGTCGCCACGGCAGAGTTCTGGTGGAGGCGAAATGCTAGGCGTTCGTGTGTTGTGTGATGTCGGGGCATATGGAGGAACCACAGGTGGTCGGAATTTCTGGAGCCCTCCGCTATGGCATTTCTCATAATCATATTGTGGTTTTGGGACATAAAACCCCAGAAATTAATCATTTGCTAGCGGCATGTGCTGTGGTATTGTGAAAGTGAATAATTGATGTCCTTATTTACCAGTGAAACGACGATTTCTTGGGACCTGTCAGGTCACAGCTTCTCGTTTGCACTGGTGCAGCACCCGTTGAATCCCAGGGCAACTGTATAACTTGCTTAATGCTTCTGGTTTCACCCTAAGCAACACAATGCGATTGCTGAAATTTCTGCATTACCTCGGCAACCCGGTATGTTGGCATCTGTCAGCATAGTAAATATAGTTGGTTGTTCGGCTGTCTTGTGCAGTGGAATGAAAACATTAAGTTTGGGTTTCACTTTTATATGCAGTGGCAGCGAGGGTGAGGATGAAGACGGCACGGCAGGCGAGCCAGGCTCTGTGGAGCCGGCACAGCGTGACTTGACTCTGAAGCGCAACTTCCAGCAGCTACAGGCCCGGGATGGTACTCTCACTGCTCCGCAACAGCAGCAGCAGCAGCAGCCGCAGCAACCAAGCAAGCCCCCTGAGCTTCCTGCCAGGCCACCGCCAGTGCCACCACAGAGGGTTATTGGTGAGTGGCATTCAACCTTCATGCCTTAGGTGCCGTAGGTTTTGTATGTAAGTCACCCAGCTCTTGTGCACAGACTTTGTTTTCAAACGTTCATGCCTCCAAACACAGTGGATGGCTAATACAACTAGCCAGTGAGAAATTACAAGGTAGGCATGGTGTGCTTTTTACTGCAAATCATAGGCACTGCGATTCAAAGGGGCTGATTGATAGCATTCGGAAGATGATGAGGACGATGGTAGTTAGCAAGTTGTGCCACCTTTTGCTTCAGCAAGAAAGCGACTGCCTCTGCAAAGCCAGCTGCAGCCGTGCAGTTAAAATGATCCACGGTGGAGTTGATTTGCCTTGCGCATTAACAAACTTCTTCGTACATGTAGCACTATGTGGCTTGGCCAGACCTGCCATCCTGGTCAAGCCAAGTCCACAAAACATTGACTCCAGCGACATTCCCTGTTCTCTATCGTTTTTAGCATTCTGTTCAGTGATTTATAGGAGACAGTTGGGTGTGAGAGACATTACTTGCTCACATGATTGGTTGCCCCATCTTTCCTTTAGTTCACCCCGTTTTTTCTAACTTGAAGGCAATTGGTTATGAAGGACATATTTCTCCTAACTTTTTATCAGCAGTCTCGCTTGTAACAGGTATTTTAACTCTATAAAGACAGCTCTGTTGGCTACTAATTGCTGTTAATGCATTGTGGAGACAAAGGGAAGTGATAACAAATTATAATGTGAGAAAGTTGGAGTGGAGAAAACTTGAATTTTGTTCTTGACTTAATCTACCAAGCAGATCACCTAGCATTAAAGGCATATGGTGTGTATAATAAACCATTCACAACAGGCTGTAGCCTTCTATTGTGGTCAGTTTAGTTAAACTGTACTCACATTGAAGTAAGAGTTGATCGGAAAATGAAAACACTGTACCCTGCTTATAAGAGACCCCTCAATAAGGAAAGGGCAAAAACTGCTCTGTGACTCATGTCTCTTATAAAGCGTCGAACTGTGTAGTTTTGAATTAATGAGGCATAACCTAATGATAATTTACTGCAGTACAGCTGTATGAGAAACTTCCTTTATGGGCTTTACACCACTCATACTGCATGTTAAAAAAGAAGAAAAAAGAAAGGAGGAGATATTCCTTTAGCATCATGCATGCATGCATTGTTCCAGTGGTGGCAGGTTGGATTCATTGGTAGGACGGTTGAATGCACTCGCTGCTGAGACTGCGATGGTGGTGGGCTCCTGCATTGCCACTAAAGACCATTAATGCGGTGGTGCTCCTGCTGAGTGTATACTATTTGGTGTATTCCATTTTCAGACTACTGGTCTGCACCAGGTCTGATTTATGAAGTGGTAATCGGTAGTAAGTGTTCCGCCAATGTTTTTTACATTGCACAGTGGTGCCTGATCCCCCGCCACCGAGCAAGCCATTGCCACCAATCCCTGTCGAGGAGGAACGCAAGCCAGCTACGCCGCCTCGCAACCATCAGGCTGGTGGAGCCCGGGGAAGCTCTTCTTCCCACCAACAGCCCCTGCCACCCCCACCAAACAGCAGAGGCCCGAACCGCAGGCCAGAGGTGGGTGTCAACCAACTTCCTTTCCACTGTCATTACAAATTATTGCACAAATAAAAAAAAAATGTTGCTGAAAGATGCAGAGAGAAGAGAAAAAAGGAATATGTTCAGTGCTTTCTGGTGGTGGTCTGCGTTATTTCACTTCTCTCTGCAGGTCTCTTTGTTCTGGCATGTGAAGTAGCACTTTTGCCATATATTCCAACATAACTTCCCACAGGTTCAAATAGAGAGGGTCGTAAATAGCACAAATGAAAAAGCTTTAATATGCAATGTTAGCGCAAGATTTCATACATTCATGATGATCTTGAATACGATTGGTACAGGAAGGTGGCTTTACTCTTTTGAACTTCATGGTAAAGACGAAATAGCTATTATTAGTTCTGCCAATTTTGATAGAATTGTCTACTCAACTTCTATTTGTCTACTCACTGTATTCAATGTCAGAAGATATTAGCTCACTGTGTGCACTATGGGTATAAAGAATATTTCGAAGAAAATTCCTAAGCAAAAGGACTTTGTGACATCGGAGGTAGTATGTAGAGGTGTACGAATATTTGAACTTTCGAATAGTTTTGGAATACAGTGTGCTATTTTATTCGATTTGCACCCAACCTTTACTCTTTATAACTATTCGAAGTCGGTAACTAAGGGGAAAAATATGCTATGTCTTGTTTCAAGTGGCCCATTTGCACATGTAGTATGCTTCGCCGCATAACACTTGTGCACTCTGGTGGAGCTAACACGTATTGCATTGAAGCCAGCACCTGTGTACTGCAGTGTTGGCTAGGCTGAAGCCAGCATCCACTCCACATGCTAGTGGCGGTGTGGAGCTTTGTGAAGGCTGAAACGATCACCAGCTGTTTTCAGAAGTGCGGATTTGGCAACTCCGTGAAGGGAGTCTATCGATGCCCTGCAGTCATCTTAATCGATGAAGAAGGCTGCGTTTTGGACCGTAGCTGCTGTTCCTTTGTGGAAGGTGTGAGCTTTCAGAGCTCTGTGCATGTGGACTCTAATGCAGAGGCGTTAGGGTCTCTCAATGATGAGATCCTAGTGGCGGTCTGCTGCGAACAGATGCCATCAGAAATCAATGATGAGTCCAATGAAAGTGGCGGCAGCAGTGATGAAACGCTGCCAGCACTGCTGTCAAGTATGTCTGAAGCAGCAGCTGGGCTGGAAGTGGCAGCACACTATTTCTGCTGTGAGAACGCACATACTGTGCGCTGGAACTCTTGGGTCTGCTCCACTCCGTGCTATTGGAGTCGCACGAAAAAAGGTGCTCCTAGTTGGAGTTCACTGCTTTCAATGCTGCAGCGGTGTGAATAAACACATTGTTATACATGTAACATGGCCTCTTGTGTCATTGGATGCGTACTGCGATGATAGCCTCCCATGTTGTTGCATGTACACTGCTGCGAAGTGTGGAACGGTCGGCGCTGCGCACGGTGGTCTGTTCAGGCCCAGTATATTATCTGGCTGTATGTTATTGGGGGCTGGTGCTTTCATGCACACATATTCGTGCTGTTCGTTGGGTATGGGTGTGATAGTGCCGGCAGTGCTACCTTCACGCCATGTTCCATAGTGTGGAAGTGTACGCCTGCTTCTTTGCGTTCGCATCTTAAACTGACCTTTGCACATGCTGTATTTCTGCTGTGCGTAATTATTGACATTGCAGTCCGAAGGATGTGCAGTACAGCCTACTTTATTGTCTATGCATTTCCAACATGGAAATGCGCACTGTATCGCTAATTAGCACGACTCCCAATAGTTTGAACTCCGTTTGATTCAAACAGATTTTCTATCTCCTCGGAGTTCGAATAAACGAGGCTCAACTGTATCATGCTATGCTTTGCTGTCATGAAACTGCCAATGCAGTGAATTCTACTAAACATTCACAACATCACAATGTGATCACCAACACGTCTGAAATTTGTGCTGTGTGCTTCTTC
The DNA here is from genome assembly GCA_013339685.2 of Hyalomma asiaticum. Lineage (NCBI taxonomy): Eukaryota > Metazoa > Arthropoda > Arachnida > Ixodida > Ixodidae > Hyalomma > Hyalomma asiaticum. The sequence continues at coordinate 115,975,574 of CM023482.1, read as the reverse complement.
TCCTCACTCCATGATCAGACACTGGTTACACTGTGCTTTACTTGCACTAGCCCAGTTTCATACTTTTTAGGATAAGCACCGATTCATTGCCGAAACTTCATCAGACCAACCCTTAATTTCTTCTTTAGTGTATTCCTGGCAGGATAGTGTACCAGACTTGGATCTGGTCGACCTTCCTGCGTTTCCTCGCTCTGCTTGCTTCTTTGTGATGGCAGCACCTGCCTTGTTTTCCTGCTGCAGGAGCTGGAAGTGCTAGCACAACAGCTGAACGAGCTTGCCCTGAGTGGTGCCGGTGGACGGGGCTCAAATGGAGCCCGCCTGGCACCATCACAGAGGCTCAATGGTGCCCAGCCCAGGCCACCTGCTGCATCTGAGATAGTGGGCTCAGACTCTGATGAGGATGACGGCCTCATCCAGAACGATGGCACCCTACTGGCATCAGACCCACCAAGGCCCTTGTAAGTGTCCTCTCTCTGATGTGCTCCACTTTGCTTTAGTCACGCAGCTTTTTCAAAAAATTTGAGAGGTTTACGGTAGTATACCTGCCATCCTCTCCTGATTTGCCTGGGAGATTTGTGATTTCTTGTCAGTCCTTGCGATAATACATTTGAGGCCACGCATCTTCCATTTAACAGCCTTAACATGCTGTAAGAAGAAAATGACAAAGAACTGTGACTCTAAAGGTTTTCTGCCCTTGAAGAACCCCAGTGGCATGCTGCACAGACCTCCTGTCCACTGATTTAAGGCGGGACGTGATGTTGGAAACCAACTTTCTTATTTCTTTATGGATTTTGATGAAATTTGGTAGACTTATTAGCAATCATTCTGTGATACTACTGTATAAATTTCATGAGCCTATCTTTAAAACTTTCTGATATACAGTCGCCGACCGATAAATCGGACACCGATAATTCGGACATGCTCGGTAATTCGGACAGTCGCGCGGCACCGCCGATGGTCCCATAGAAGTAATGTGTAAAGACGACCGATATTTCGGACAGCTGCCAGATCTACATTCGATAATTCGGACCCTGTCCGACTGTCGCGCACGCCGAATCGGCAGCCATTATTATCTCCTCCGGCACCCATACCACACAAAGTATGGCCTCAGAAATCAAAACGAAAGCTAATTGGTAATCTATGAGGCTTTATTTCGATCGCAACTTTATGCCTGAGAGATTTGTAGTTGAAAATGCCGATCTTGGAGGCACGGCTCAACTGTGGGGGATCGTATCGACATCGCGATCATCCCACATTCCGGTTCCTGTATCCCTTCGCTGTGCTGCTATCGCCGCCATTCTGTCATATGTGTCTGCGGTACAGCGTTTTGCTAAATTCTGCGCGCGTTCATCTTTATTTTGAGACTTGCTTTATTTTACGTCCAGCTGTCTCACAAGATCCGAGTTAAATAGCACCAACGGTGCCCTCACAGCCAGCGCCGAAGGCCGCTGGCTGTGAGGGCACCGTTGGTGCCATTTAACTCGGATCTTCGGCTGCATCTTCGGACACCGTTGGTGCATTTAACTCGGATCTTCGGCTGCGGTGTCGGCGGTGTCGGGCTCACTACGCAACGTAAACGGCACCGTTGGTCCCGTTTACGTTGCGTAGTGAGCCCGACACCGCCGACACTGCAGCCGAAGAACCCAACAATGCAACTGAAGAGCCGGACCTGACGACCTGCGAGGCTGCGGTGTGCCGATTCCCGACACTGTTACGTTTGAAGACTTTGCAAACGTCGACAGTGCGGTGTCGTCGTGTGCCGAATTGAATGACGACGACATAATTGAGCAGGTTCTGCAACCGTCAAACAGCTGTTCTGACTCTGATGACGATGACGCGCCGTGTGCTCCGGAGCTGTCGCATGCGGACCTGTCTCGAGCCCTCGCTGTTCTTTCGTCATCGTACAGCAATCATATCGCACTGGCGGAGATACAGGCGGACTTGGTTGCACGTAAGCGGAAGTGCGTGCAGCAACGCATTGACAACTTTTTTCGGCCACCGGTACACTGAAGTGTCAATAAAAGTATTTTTTTTTCTGACGCATTCGCCTTTTCGGACTTTCGATAATTCGGACTTATTTACGTTCCCCGTGGAGTCCGAATTATCGGTCGTCGACTGTACAACAATTTCCTCCTTCTGACCTTGTTCCGAGCCTCAATCACTTAAAAAATGTGATAGAAAGCTTTTTCAAAGTGCTGCGAGCTCTATGATGAATGGTCGAGGGCGAGACATTCTTAGATTTTTTTATTTGCAACACAATTTCTTTTAGTTGTCGTTTTTTACAAGGTGACTGCACCACAAGAGCTCAGGCTGTGAGCAATTAGTCGTATTGTTAAATGTCGTGAAGGAAAACTGGAAAAGCAAGAATGTCACGCCCTGGGCAATTCTTCTAGGAATATAGGAAAAAAAACGGAACTGAAATAGACCTAGTAGTCATGAAGAAATCAGCGGAACAAGCAAGGCAAGGAGCAAGAAAAGTCGTTTTGAGAAAACGGCTTTCAAAGTTGTACCTTGGATTTTTATTACAAAAGGGCACTGAATACGCAGTGTTTTGTGTCCTTTTTGATGCACGGCTTCTTGAATGTCCTTTCTTTAGTTTGGTATGCCTTGCTGGCCTCTTTTTTCCTAAAAGACACCTTTCTTTGCTGCTCTGGGAAAGGCATGTTGTCCAGGCTACAGTCAAAGTGTTGCACAATACTCAGCATAAGCATGGTGGGCTCAATGACTGTACTTGAAATACTGCCTCATGGACAGATCTGCATGCCAGAAAGGCATTGGTACCAGGGTACACAAATACTGGCAGCAGTTGTCTCACTGGAAGGTCTGGACTAAGCCTTCAGATTTTTCTGAAATGTTTTATGGTGCAACCCTTTATGTGAGATGTTGACTGTTGACCAGTATAATTAGTCAGAGCTCCTAGCCTCTTTTCAATACTTTTGACAGCCTGCACAGCTCTCCTATTAGCATAGAAAATCTTACTATATTCATTTCGCGGCAACTACTACCGCTAGAGTTACTGTATATGTTCCCCTACATATACAGTTACTCTAACCACCCCTTCGCGAGAGCGCTGCCAGACGCGCGTACACGTCAGTATCATTTGCGATGCTGACCCATATCTAGTTCCTCCTCAATTAAAAGTTATTAGGAGCGGTGCTGACTCCTACAACGCCGAGAAACGGGTTCAAGGCCGTGATTTTAACGATCGGAAACTCGTTCGCTTTTTTGCGTACCGGCGCCTGTCATTCCGTTTTCAGCGCGGTCGAAGACACCCAACTTGCACGTACACGGCGACCTCGCGGAATGCGTTTGGTGATACAAAATGCGGCTCTAGGCGCGCCTGAAGGGTATCATCGATACTTGCGGACGGCGTGGCAACGTGAGGAGATTCGGGCACATCCGTGGCGCGATCGCTACATGCAGTCGGCAACGTCGGACGCCGCGCGACGTGGGCAAAGGTGCCACTCCCGCTCGCACATGATGCTTCGCCCGCGGATGAAATGCCGCAAAGCGACCCGTCAAAGTTGACAAAAGCAAGCATACCGGCCGCGCGCGAGTGATCGGGAGCGGGCACCATCGGCACTCGCACGCGTTACTTCCGAAACTGCGCTCCGCGCGCACCGACAGCGAGCCGAAAAGTCTAAACGCGCCCATCACAACAAAATCCGCCGCTGAAAGTACGTTCCGCAAATACCGACGATAATGGCGCGCTGAGATGTCAAGAGGCGCACAAAGCACTCGCGGAGTCCGCTGCCAAAACGACGCGACGACGCCGACGACGCTCCGTACGCGCTGACGAACATGGCGACGCGATCGTCAAACGCGCGGCGCCACGAGCCGCGAGCGATAAGATATCAGCTTTGGAATCAGCTTCCGTTCTGTCCACACACCGCACGATCGCCGACACTGCAAATACTATCGGGGAAGGCACGCACAGACGAACATACAGCGCAGAGAGGCGCGGCGGCACGGTAGCAGAAGACGCGGACCGCCAAGGAGACCAATGGCGAGGCTCCGATTCGTCACGTGACGGGCGCGGCCAATTGGAGACCTCGGCACGGCCTTGAATCTTTTGCTTTTTGTGCGCTTGCTTCTGTATGGAGGAGCTGGCTGAAGCGGCAGATTTGAAGACGGAGAATCGCGCTTTCCAACGAGGGCAAAATGGCGGCGCTCGGTTGCGCCGTTGCGGAGATATTGGGGCTTGAAAACTGCCGTTTTTTTCACGATTTCTATCGAGTTTTTTCGCCACGTTGGCCTCTTTAACATTTTTTTTTTAGCACTTCTACGCGGTTTTCGGCGTTCATATTTCGGAATCAGATAAAAAAGGACTTGTAGAAACTGAATATGTGGTTTTCAAAAAATCGATTTTTTGGTCATTTTTCGCGATACGAAGGCCGCGTCCCCCCTTAAAGGGAGGGGAGGCTGCAGCTTTAGTGTATGTGACCTTTGTTATTTACAGTAGGCATAGTAGGCAGCTGTTTAGGCTTCCCTGACCATAAACAGTGTCTTTACGTTTTGTTTGTTTTTGCAGTGTCATTTGAATGCAGAAATGGCTTTTTTTCTTTAGGCCCCCTGCGACATTAACTGAGCATGCCATTTTTATTGCTTATCCTAGAAATGTGGCATGCGAGGATGTCGTCGCTAAAGTGGTTATATTTCAGCGAAGCAGCTGCCATCTTCTTGCACCATGGTGACACACAACGGCAATTTTGTTACAGGAAGTGACATTTGATTACATTGCAGTGGCAACAGCGGCTGCGCGTTATACAGTCGACGACCGATAATTCGGACTCCACGGGGAACGTAATAAGTCCGAATTGTCGAAAGTCCGAAAAAACGAATGCGTCAAAAAAAAAAAATACTTTTATTGACACTTCAGTGTACCGGTGGCCGAAAAAAGTTGTCAATGCGTTGCTGCACGCACTTCCGCTTACGTGCAACCAAGTCCGCCTGTATCTCCACCAGTGCGATATGATCGCTGTACGATGACAAAAGAACAGCGAGGGCTCGAGACAGGTCCGCATGCGACGGCTCCGGAGCACACGGCGCGTCATCGTCATCAGAGTCAGAACCGCTGTTTGACGGTTGCAGAACCTGCTCAATTATGTCGTCGTCATTCAATTCGGCACACGATGACACCGCACTGTCGACGTTTGCAAAGTCTTCATACGTAACAGTGTCGGGAATCGGCACACCGCAGCCTCGCGGGTCGTCAATAACGTCCGCACCTGAACTCGTTGCGCTGGGCGGCAGGTCCGGCTCTTCAGTTGCATTGTTGGGTTCTTCGGCTGCAGTGTCGGCGGTGTCGGGCTCACTACGCAACGTAAACGGGACCAACGGTGCCGTTTACGTTGCGTAGTGAGCCCGACACCGCCGACACTGCAGCCGAAGATCCAAGTTAAATGCACCAACGGTGTCCGAAGATGCAGCCGAAGATCCGAGTTAAATGGCACCAACGGTGCCCTCACAGCCAGCGGCCACGGATCTTGTGAGACAGCTGGACGTAAAATAAAGCAAGTCTCAAAATAAAGATGAACGCGCGCAGAATTTAGCAAAACGCTGTACCGCAGACACATATGACAGAATGGCGGCGATAGCAGCACAGCGAAGGGATACAGGAACCGGAACGTGGGATGATGGCGATGTCGATACGATCCCCCACAGTTGAGCCGTGCCTCCAAGATCGGCATTTTCAACTACAAATCTCTCAGGCATAAAGTTGCGATCGAAATAAAGCCTCATAGATTACCAATTAGCTTTCGTTTTGATTTCTGAGGCCATACTTTGTATGGGATGGCTGCCGGAGGAGATGATAATGGCGGCCGATTCGGCGTGCGCGACAGTCGGACAGGGTCCGAATTATCGAATGTAGATCTGGCAGCTGTCCGAAATATCGCTCGTCTTTACACATTGCTTCTATGGGACCATCGGCGGTGCCCCGCGACTGTCCGAATTACCGAGCATGTCCGAATTATCGGTGTCCGATTTATCGGTCGGCAACTGTAATTGGCTTGACACACCAAGTCGCAGGTTCACATGGTCCCTTGCTAGGTCACGCTGTTGAGCAAAAGAATACTTTTAAAAGGAAGTGTAAGCCAGTTCCACCGTGGTCAAAGCTGTGCGAAGCGCGGATGAGTTGTTCGTTTTTGTTTCCTTTGTGGTTCTGGTGTGCATATAGTCAGAGCTCTTAAACTATTTTTTCTTCACTTGATTTCATTATATGATTAATAACCCTGAATGTGTATATTTCATTTTATTATACTAGTCTGGTTCATTTTAATCATTCCTAATCTGGATCCATTTAGTTCATTTTTAACCGTTATTGATCAGTTTTATAGGAACTCATTGGTGTATGCAAGTTAGTGTTGCTGCAGTGCAGTGATTCATCTGTTTTCCTTGTGTTTGTCTTGTGTTTATTGTCGGCATTATTGAGTTATTTGTTTAATTTGTTCTCATTATGTAATTACCCTTAATGTGTTTTTTATTCTACCATAATAATGTGGATTATTTTCACCTATCCTTAACCTGGATTCAGTTTAACCTGTTTAGGTCAGTGTTTAGCATGTTTTCGCGCTGTTTTCAACAGCTTTTTTTTTTTTCTTTTTAAAGCGTGACAACCACATGGAAACACACCGACAGCCCGGGTCCCTAAAGTACTCTGCACTTAACATAGAAACTGTTCTGTCCGAGGCTGTAAACTTGTTTATAGTCCGGCTTTAACGGAGGTGGCAGACAAACTGGTGCAGGTAGATGATTGGTGCATTCTTCACTCCTAGCGGGAGAGGGATGCCGTCATCCTGAAGTGGTTCCCAAAATCATTCAAGGAATGGCAGTGCGCTGTTGCAGTTGAAAGGGTTGAAGGTTCGTTTGAGACACAACAGAAAATGACCTTGTACTTCATGAGATACCAAAAGAAACCTTTATATATCACGTTTTGAAAGCGACTCTCTCTCCCTACTGATACACTTGCTTCATTGTAAGCATAGGTGACAACTCTGTCAAAAAAAGGGGGCGGCAAGGCATTTTGTACAGGCCGCCATGAGGCAAGGCTTCTGGTACAGTAAAACCTCATTAATTCAAATTTCACTGCATACCTGCCAACTCTGCCAAATTTTCTGGGATACTCCTGAATTTTGACCAATCATCCGATTGTGCAAATGCTATCTCAAATTTCTCGTAATGTGGCCTCCGCAGCACAGTGCTTGGCGTTTCTCTTTCTCTCTCTTGTTCAGTGATGTCACGTGCCTGTCAGTGTGTCAATTTCTCCTGCTGTGACAGTTGCGGTGCTGTGGAAGAGCCACCGTCTACGAGGAGTGACGTCTTTGTGTGCTTGGAGGCTGCCGCAGAGTACTGCGCGTCTGGGCCTACCGGAATACTGTTTACCAAAATACGAAAAGGAGGAAAGGCTAACGTTTGCAACTAGCTTTGCACGCGTTCCACACACGGTTTTGCCATGTAGCAAGTAGTGCTTGCAGAGGAAATTACATTGTGATATTCGTGTTTCATTGTAATGCGGTTTGAGCGTAAACGGGATACACTCTCTCTTGCTGCCGGGTCACGTGTGCACATTTGTTTTATGCAGACCTCCGGACGGCTACAACCAGGAGACTCTGCGTTGCCTGGCCTCTGAGGATCCGCTGTGCCAGGCCCCCAATCGACCTCTCCCTCCAACTCCCGATGAAGAGGAAGGTCGCAACGATGCCACGCTCGTTATGCGCAGGGTTGGCTCTCCTTCTCTCTGTCTTGTATTCGGCCAACCTCTCCTTCTGGTCTGGCTGTGACCACGTCTAACCATGGAAGTCCTTGCATGTTCTATTGGTGTTGTACTTACCTTCTATGATTTCTCATCCTCTTTGTTGCCTTATGTGCAGCACTTCGGCACAAGGGCCAGAAATGTTTGTGTTACTTCCCCCCTCTGTTCACTTCTATTAATGTGCACAAAAGCACTGAGTGGCATCAGTGCTTATTTGTGTTATTAAATTTTATTAGTTTGTCTTACCATATTTGCATAAGCATTGTGTGGGTGTTCCCTGAGCCGTTTTGGCCGAGTGTCATAGACACAAGGCAATGGATTAGCTGACAATCACTGGGTCACTGGGGTCTGTGTGTCTCTTTAATGTGTCCAAACATAGCAGAGTGATGTTATTGTATAGCACTTTTAAAAGCTAAGCACAGGTGTCCTGCAATTTTCGGTCTGGTATCTGTAAAGCTTGCCTAATTTTCTAACCAGTAGTAACTTATTTATTTATTTATGTTAAAGGAAATCTTAAGGTAGTCATCATTTTAATTTTAGGTGTCAGGTAAGATCCCTGCCGCCTCCATGTATGGCATGCTATCGTTGGGGAAGTTGTCACCCTTATTCTCAAGGAATTCCCGGTAGCTTAGAGACAAACATTTCTTATTCCTCCACTCCACTCTGCACGTTGTATTGCAGCACATGCCAATCGTATGGCCACTGGTTTAAGCGCTACACCCTCAAAAGTTTATATTTAGTGGAAAAAAAAAGTGTGCGTGTGTGTCAGTCGAGCTGTAGAGTGGTCTCCAGTGTATAAGCTGTAACACTAAGCTTCATTGACCATGTAGGCTGTGCCACAAAGCGGGGTAGTCTCTCGCATGCATCAGGGCAGTTGTGCATTTTAGTTATGAAAGCGACGTAGGATGGTGGGAAGGCAGCGGGTAAAGAAACTGCCGTGTGCACACCTGACGCACAGTGAGCCGCATACATTGCATGAATGCTTCCTATGTGTCCATTACAAAACGTTAAACAGCCAATATCCATTAACAAGCGAGGCAGACCAAATGGCTTCTAGCTCGTTAATACTTGCATCTTGTTTCTTAGTTGCATTTCACGAACTGGAAATGGTAGTATGAGTTAAGCTCAGTGCAGTAACATTACAACCATAAATGGTGCAGTTATTACCGAGTCCTGCATTCTGGCAGCACCGCTTCCACGTTGTTCTCTTGCTGCTCACAGAGTACCCAGGAGTGATTGTTGCATGCAGGGGTTTCATCTAAATCAAACTGGAATGTAAAATTTCCTCTCAAGTTGTGCAAGTTGATAGGCGATCTGAAAACTAGATGGGGTCACATTCGTTCTGACCACCCACAGAAATTTAAAATGCCCTTCATAGAACCAGTTTCAATTCACAAACTCCTGGTCTAAATTGATGCATATGCTATTAAGAAGAGAAACCTGCATATGCAAATATGGTTAGACATGTAAACCTTTCAGACTGCGCCTTCATTATCTTGTTCTTCAGCTTGACTTTGTTGCATCACTGGTGGACACATTGTAATGAAGCTCTACAGCTAGTTCCTGTATGCATAAACAGAGAAGTTGAATGCTAGGCGCAACCTTACAGATACCAAGCAACAGCAGCAGCAGCAATGAACAGAGGCATTCGTCTTCTGCTGTGAAAAACGATCACGGAAAGGTGCCCGCAGCCAACAGTGCCACAGCAGCAGCAGCAGCCCCCAGTTCTGGTAGTCGGCGTTCCGAAGAGCACCCACGACGGTCCACCCACTCCCAGCAACAGCAGCAGCATCGACCCAAGGAGCGGCCACGAGAGAGCAAAGGGCGACGGAAAGAGTCGTCAGCGTCGGCAACTACAGCGGCTGAAGTGTCTGGTCGTCAAGAAGTGCGTCGTCCCACCGAGCGCAAGCATTCACAGCAACTACCAGACCGTGCTGATCGCAACCCAGCGGCAGTCGCCGAGTGGCTCATGAAACACTCCGGGTCACCAGCAGTCAGGTCATCTCTCAACTCCTCTGCTGGCACACCTAGTGCTGAAAGACTGTCGCGACGTGAGGGAGCAGATACTACGAATTCAAGTGGTGACGCTGCCCTCTTGCGTGAGGAGACAAGTAGTAAGGTCAGTGAGGGAATGCAGGAGGGCTCATTTCCTCTAGTTTCAAGTGGCTGTATGACATCCTAACCCACGACAAATCAAACCGCTTACCATTGAAAAGGCTTTTTAGGCTTCCGTTTGAGTATTTGATCTCAGGACATCTGCTTCAAAGACAAATTTTGCATGCTTTAGAGCATATGTGACCACACATGTATGACATGCAGTGGCTCAGAAAAAGAAAAAGCTCGGGTGGCACTAAAGACCTTGTACAGGGTGACCTCAGACCACCTAGAAAATTGCTGCTTGTGACTGTAAGGTGCGCATTAGCTTTCAGGATTGCTTGGCTATCTGACATTGAGGTGTGTTTGCATCCCTGTGGTATTGTACTGTCACATTGATAGTGCTTTTTGTGCTGATGTATTACGAGCCATGTTTGCGGCTATGTATGCGTTTCTCTCTCCCTTTCTTCTCACTTGCCTGCACTACTAACACTGCTTTCTTTTTCTTGCTAACAATACTCTTTCTTGTCTACTAACAACACTTTCATTCTTCATCAGGGTCCTCTCTGCAGCTTCTTCACTGAATTGTCTTTCTCATTCTGCATGGCCCCTTTACAGTCATCCGGTGTGATTATGCTCTCTTGTGTGCTGCAGTCTCAACCAGTGTCCAGCAATGTCCTACTGATTTCACAAGTGTGGAGCATGCGCTTTGTATGTGCTTGGTCGTTTATTGTCATAAAGGGAGAAGTTGGTTGTTGAACAAGAAAATTTCAAGGCTTGGTAGTTGATACATAAAGTGTTTTTCTGAAACTCGTAACTTTCGCTTTACTGCGAGAAAATTTAATGAAACTGCGCTTATTGTATTTCACCAATTAAGCAGAAAGTACTGATGCCCTGTTTGACAAAGTATGAAGAATGAAAGTTTTCAAAAAAATCGTTCTAAATAATTGAAATAACTTGAACAATGCACATTTGCTCTTCTTCAGTGGATGAACTCGAGGAATAAAGTTCCTTGAAAATTTCTGTTCTAAGAACCAACTCCCCCATAATAAAACCTGCTTATTGCTTTGTATTATCTCAATTTCCCATGTTAACAGCCTGATGCAATTAAGAGCAGACTGTATTCGATGCCTAAAAGGTGCCATCGTTGGTATCTCATACACACAGTTACTTGACTGCAGTAAGCATATGGCAGGTGCACGTATATGAGCATTTTATGCATGTGGGACTCACTGCATGCATTTTCACAATTTAAGCTCTTGTTGTATATAATTAAGATAGTTTTGCCAAGTAAAATGGCATGTTCGCAGCCCTGCAGTTTTTCAGGTAATTACTTTCTCAGGGTTTCTTTGTTTGGGATGTGTAGGGTAACCACGATGACAGATTGGGACGATCTGACCTGTCTCAAAGTTCATCAGGAAACCTCTCCAATGCTCGGTCAAGTGGCGAACTTCCTGATTTGCTGCCACGTCATGCGCAGCAACGCCAGCAGGATAAGTCAACATCTGATGAGGTATGTAAAATTTTTGTTGATCGAAGTCGGCATGCTTCACTTGCAGTTGTAAACTTTTTGTATGAGACTTTTAATGTTCATGGCACTCTTCTCATGTTCAAAATATCAAAATACAGTGTAATCCACTTAAGGGGATATTGACAAAACTTAAAAATTATGTCATTATAACGCAGTAGTTATATCTGGTAATGGTAAAGTTGACAAATTAACGAATTTGATTGTTCTAGGCAATGTACCTTTATATCCGGTATCATTATAAGTGGATTACACCGTACAAACATCTTTCTGTACAGCAAAGGTGGTAACATGGGTGGTGTTCTTGCTGACTAGCCACTTGAGAGAATGTGTCAACATGTGCCTCATTATACTCCCCGTGTGAATTTTGCCTGCCAAGAAGTTGGAGGCTGTGCATTATATGTCAACCTTATTCTGTAGAGGGAAGTACGTATTAGAAGCATGTGGTGCGAAAGTTAAAACTGGCTTGTTGATCAGTATTTTAACCTGCATGTGGTAGGTTTTCCTTTTAGTTACAGATGGTTACAGGAAGTTCTGCTACAAGCTGCGTTTTGGGTAACACACACTACCGTATTTACTCGCGTAATGAACGCACTTTTTTCCTGAAAAGCAGTAGCAAAGTTTAGGGCTGTGCTTGTATGCACAGTAAATTTTAAGAAAACTTTTTCAGGTTGCGCAAGACATTCTAATGTGCAAAAAGATGGCATTGTGACCCACAATAATGCAGAGCCACGCATGCCATGAAATTTTCTTTAAAAACGGTAAAAAAGCTATATGGTGTCGGTACCATGCAACTCAGCACCCTCCATGACAGCCTTTATGGTGGCTGTGTTTTGTTTCATTGCGATGGTCTTTCGCTTCTGTTTAAGGTGTATTTCGGCCGCAGCATTGTAAAACCAGAAAAATGGCGACACTGTCGAATGGTCAACTGCAAAAAAATGAACTGGCGGCACACGGGCAGTTTTTGCCATGCATGGTTTCTACAGTTTCTATGTCGCCACGGGTCTCGAAGTGTGACCCGCGGCGCATCGTGTGCCATGATGCAACACACCGGCTTGGCCTCTTTGCAGCCAACCAAGATCACTACGTCGCCGATGCAATCTCGGAAACACCCAGTCGCATCACTGTTCAGTGGCGTTCGCGGGTGGCCGTGCAATGCGGGAATAGATGTTTCCCATCACTGCATGCAAAACGGCTCATAATCACATTTATCCCTCATATCTGTGCTGAGCCTTTCAGTTATGGACGTTAAGCATGCTGTCTGAGATTGCATCATGGCAATCTCGGAGACCACGCTGACTATGGCCCAACCATGCTTAGGCCTAGCTGCGCCTGCCTGTGCAGCATGCATGGCGGCATGCCGCAGTGAGCGTGAGGAAACTGCGAAGGTGCAGAGGAATGCAGCATTGAGAGTAAATTGTTACAGCTGCTTGCATGCGGCTACGCCCAACAATGGGCCCATAGTTTCATTGGAATGCTGGGAGTTATCAATCGGCACGCCTAATGGCACCCAGACACAGCGGATCGAGTGAAGTGAGAAAATCACAATGCAGCCACTTGCGGAACTGCAGGTGGTGAAGTTTAGGGGTGTGTTTATTACGCAGGAGAAAAAAACATCTGGAATTTGACTACTAAAGTTGGGATGCATCTATTATGCGAGTAAATACGGTATTTCACTTCCATGGCCACAGGTGTTTTGCATATAACATTCTGGTAACTTTGATCTGTGGAAGCTACATTTTCTAGATTTCAGTCTATTCGCACTTGGTTTTAGTCCTCTTTAGGCTGAAGTGGGCCTTTAGCAGTAGCATCGTTTAAAAAAATTTGTTCTGGTGAACTCTGTTTAATGGAGCACAACACTGCCCAGCTGGCTTAGCAACCCAGCATGTTGAGGTGCCATGCTTCAAATGTACGCCTATAAGTATGTTAGCCTTTTCTGTCAGTGGATGGTAAATTCAGATTTCACATTGTGGTTGTGCGAAGGTTTTTGGCTGTCTTGTTAAAATACGCTTGCATAATTCCTGGTGTCATACTCTCTAGTGTGTAGGAAATCAATTTTAGGCTGACTACAGAAACTGTCTTGTTTGAGAGCATACAGAAGCGCAAGGTGCCGTGTAGCGTACTGTAAAATATCTCTGGTGAAGTGTAGTATCAACTTACCCAAAGCAAGCTATAGTTGATGGCAAGTCAGTTCTGCGAAGTCACTTTTCCTTTCATAATAACGAGGAGGATCTGTTGCATTCTTTCATATCATGTGTTGACGCTGCCTTGAAAGCTCGCACATGTGTGCACATTTTGAATACATGTGGGTCTTCAAAAAAGCAAAAAAACTAGATGCATAATTTGTGGAAATGAGGGATGTGTCCCTTACATGCATTTATATGGTGTATGTGAGAAACCTGCAAGTGAATTGCAGAGCAAAGGACACCACCAGGAATAAATTTACAAGAACCCCAAATACTACAACTTGCAAAGATACTTGATGCATATGTCACCGCTGCTTTCTGCTGATAATGTATCTTTTTGTTTCTACTCACTTAGCTGTCTGTGATTATTTAAAATATATTTTGGTGCAGTAAAGCCTCGTTAATTTGGATTTAACGGGTCAGAAGAAAAGCTTAAGTTGACGTCAGTAATAGGTAAAAGAATGGCAAGATGCCCAACATGCCTTCACCTCTTTAAAGGGTCCCTGAAACGTTTTTTTGACATTGCGTCACTGATTAGGCAACACAATTGTGAAATCATTCACACCATAAATAAAGCGAAGCACCCTGCGCTAAGGTAGCTATGGGCTTATTTCTGTCGCTTCCTCCTTACCACTGCTGTTCCTCCTCAACTTGATCAGCTGCGGAGTGCGCGCTAGTGACGACTGTGCCTCCCTCGTCAGCCGTCCTGCGGAGCCCTCCGCAGCGACATAGCGCCCCGATATCTTTACTGAGGGCCCCGGGCTCAGCAGTGCTAGCCTCTGTAATAGAGCGCCGGCGACTCGTGTGTGCGCCGCCAGATGCCTGCGACGATACCGTTGGCTGAAATGAAGGAGCACGTTGTAGGAGCACGTTTTTGCAGTTAGATCGGGAAAATTACGTGCGCGTCACTTGTTAGGGGGCCAATCAGCGGCCTCCCATTCCATCGTTCGATAGGCGGGGGCGTTTGAAAACGCATTTCGACGAGCCACTGCGATCTTTCGCGATGCGCGCGTTGAAAGCCTTATTGTAAATTACACACTTTACGCAGAACACTGAAATCTGTCTTCTAATGAGCCTAATGACTCGCTCTATCGGATCACCATGTTTTCACAAAATCGTCAAAGCCGTTTCAGGGTCCCTTTAAGTAGCTGCTGTTTCTTGTACGCAAAATTTGTGTGAAAAGTGAAACTTTTCGGAGTGCTTACGAGTGATACAGTTTGGGCAACCTGCCACGGAAAAGGATGCAGACGTCCTCCAAAATAAGTGCGCCATTGGCCACTTTGGCATTAGAGCACAGCACTTTGTGCACATCCATAGTGGGCACGTTTTCAAGGTCAAGAGTCAGTCTTTGTTGCCGGATAAATTGTGAAGTATTTCATCTTCGTTGAGGTGACAGGCAGTGGCATCATCACCGTCGATCTTCATGCATTCATCCAGCAGGGCGTCCTGAAGGAGGAGCCTGTTGAAGCGTGGCTGTCATCTTCCTTGCTATTTACGTAAAAATTCGCATCCCCAGCCTCCAAGGCATGAGCATCATGGAAAAAGCCGCTGCGTGGGAAGCTGTTTGCTATTACTGGAGGCGGCATGTCACTCCGCACATGCTGCACCATGTACGCTGCATTCAGAAGTGCTAGCGTTGGTATTTTTCCATGACTTAATACAGAATGCGTTCGGCAGCTCTTGTCTCCTCTATTGGCTTTTCACATATTGAATAATTCCGTTTTCAGAGGCCATAGGGATGCCATTGTGTTTGGATGCAAAAGCAGCTCTATACATGCCGCAGCCACCTAAACCAATCGTTGATTTGCATGCCTTTGCAGAAAAGGGGTGGTCCAGTTCGGGCAGCCAGGCTTGAAGTATAGCTGAAGTAATCCATGGCTTTCTATTGGAGCAATCATCCATAGGAAGCTTTTAGGTGCTTCTGAAGCACCTCAGCTTTGCCAGTTACCAACAGTGGTATCCGCTCTATGCCAGCACGACTGTTACCCTATATTTGCTTCATTTGTCTCCAATGCAGGGTCCCCTTAAGTGTGCTCCTTTAATCTGGCAGGGCATTGTAGAAGAGAGCTGTCTCATCATTGTTAAAATTGCAGACATTACGATCTGCTAGGCATGCATTTAGTCCTTCATGAACCGGACTCTTTTGCTTCACCCACTTTGCAAGACCAGACATGCCTTTTCTTGAATGTGTCAGTCCAGCTTTCAGATGCTTTGATAGCTTCTGGGCTGAGCTTCATCACATAGTTCTTAAACACTACTGCACATTGTGTGAATTTGCCCTCCATGCGACATTTCATGTTTCAGGCACACTGCCATTCTCGGCCTTTTCCTGTTGTAAGGGAACTTGTCGTTGTCGCACACTTGAAGAATCTGTGCTTCAGTCTTCTCGTGCATGCTAAATGTACTTCTCTTCCTGTTTAATTTATCCAACATCTGCTTCCGAGACACACCTGCCTTCATGGTTTTCACTACCTTGACTTTCTCTACCAAATCCAATGCCTGCATCTGTGAGGCACAAGACTGTGTGGTGGCATGGTGCATCAGAAAATGGGTTCCCACAATGTCCATAAAAAAATAGTGCACAGAAAATGCACAAGAATATAAAACACGCACAGAAAGTTCGGCAATCCATGTGTATGCACTTACCTGATGCGGAGCGATAAGGACGATAAAAACAATTTAACAAAGTGTACAGCTCTGCAACTACACAACCACAAATACGAAAGAGATTGTTGAAGATGGCGAACTTCAATGCAGATATCAAAAAATTTAAACAAAAGCATATGTAGGTAGGGTAGTTTGCATACACTGATAACTACTCTGTTGACAACCGCAGCGATTATAAAGTTAGAAGTATGTCATAACAGCCATGTTTTTTGACATGCATAGTTTTCTGTCTGTTAGTACAGTAATAGAAAAACATGGCTACCTTGACATCTTCACAGCCTTTTGACAATCTCAGAACATATAGTCATGGCCTCCTATATTGGTGCATGCTAACTAGGAATGCCATCACTAGGGATGCGATTTGGACATCCCTTAGTGCCTTGCCCCAAGATGCTTTGGGCTTTGTGAACTATTGGAATCAACCGAGCTATGACCAAACACACCGTATTAACAGGAGTGTTGTGCTATAGCCTTGTGTACATGCAGCGCATCTGCATTAACTAAGTTTCTGAGCTAACAAGGCTTTATTGTGTCCACTTTTATTTTCCTTACAAACTTTGCCGAATGCAAGCAGTAGGTGTCTGCAAGGTCGGATATTGCCTTGAGACCTGTTTTTTTAAACATTCACGTTTATGCCATGGACAAGGAAAATGTGATGCACCTTAAGTTCTGCATACATCTAATGATATGCACCTGCTACAGTAGCATGACAGAGTGTTCAGTCTTATTACCAGGGGGAGTACTCTGTAAGAGTCTGCAATGACGGGACAGAACGCAAGAGCCACAGATGACGATTGGTGCCAGCCCAGCGTCTCCCAAGTCCTATGCAGCCAATGCGGGCTGAAATAGGCAGTATACTTAATTGGGGCTCTTACAGGATGGCCCCCAGTGCTTACAAATGGCATTGGCACTTGCTATCTGTGTGTGTGTGTGTGTAGTATAGAAACTAAATCTTTGACATTCGGCACTGTCCATGAGCTTTTCAAGCAGCCTGCATGGTCAAATGGCTCATGGCACATCCGCAGTGGCGCTATAAAGCTTGTGTTGACGATGCATGTTTTTGATGCAAAAGCTGAGATAACAGGCCATGTGAGGCAGCTGTGCAACATCTGATTTACCGATCTATGTGCCTCGCCCATCATTGCTTACGCACAGTTTCCTTCATGTTGATAAATCTCTTGGTCCAACTGTAGTGTGGGTGCAGTGCTATCCTTGTGACCCTGCTTCTGAATAATGCTTCACAGCAAATCAAATAACAGGCAGCATCTTAAAGAAAAAAAAGAAAAAGAAACCTTCATTGCAGTACATCTCACAGGTGAATGAGACAAACTGAGCTTAGCTATGACTGTTTGTCTTGGAAATTCCCAAATAAGCCTGCTGTACCATAGTTAACTTCACTATAGGGGCAGCAGCATCATCCACTTTATGACTCTAGGATACAGGTCTACTGTTTCATATATGGTATACCGTATTTTCCAGTGCATAAGACGCACCTTTGTATAAGACGCAGCCTCCAGTTTTTGCAAGTTCGCATGCAAAAATTGATATATAAGACGCACCGATGTATAAGACGCACCTATATTCACTCACTTCCCGCAAAGAAACTTCATAACGTGGGGTTGAGCGAGCCTTGTAAAATGCCGTACTTACGTTTCTGAGCGCTAGTCCGTAAGAAAACTTCTACTACACCAAACTTGCGAGAAAAAATAATGCACACCCACTGAAACGTTCCGCATGACTGCAGGAAAAACATTCGTCGAAGCCCTCAATGTCCTCGTCCTCCGACGCGCTTTGGAATACAGTATTTACCCGCATAATTCGCGCCCTCGCATAATTTTCACACCCCTAATATTTAGCCAGCTTTGCAAAAAAAAAATGAAAAAAAAAATCTCGCATGTTTTGCGCTCCCCGTTCCCAGCCCGCCGGCGCGCACGCACAGACCAACAGCCGCGCGGCCGCGCCCCTCGCTGCGCAGTCATGCGCAAAAGGGGCTGCGAGTACCGATGCCCCCTTTTTCCGATTCTTTTCTCCGGAAGCCCAAAGTGCGGTCGCTAGAATAAAAGCATGCGAGTGGGGGCGAAGAAAACGGCTCAAGCAGAGATCAAACGAGCCCGGCCTATCTCCGTCGCTCCGAGGGCCGATGTGATAACATCACCCCGATCGGGACACCTGCCGTTGATGCGGGGAGGAAAGGCCCCACCCGTCTTTAACGAGCATGAAAAGACGCGGAGGAGGGGGGGGGGTCTAGTGTCTCTCGGCTGTCGGCTGCCGAGATAGCGCTATCTTGGCAGCCATCAGCGGCTCGTAAACACTTCTACGCGCTGGGCCTTCCCTGGAGCAGCCGTACGTTTCGCAGTGTTACGTAAGATCGCATCCAGAAGAGTTAACCGCGCTAGTTGCATTATATGACACGTTATTACAAGACATACTTTTTTATTTTTCCGTTTTATGTACTTTGGTTTTGTTGTGGAACTGTAGTACCGGCACGTTGAGTCTTTGTTATTATAATTATGACGCATCATTCGCGTTGTACTGCTCTAGTCGTTAAAGAAAAGACTCATCAGCATCAACACGAGTTTCTCCCAAAAGAACAACAAAAAAGTATGTATAAGACGCACCGTTGTATAAGACGCAGCTCCGAAAATTTTGGAAAGAAACCGCGTCTTATACACCGGAAAATATGGTATATGTCATGGCTACGATTCATCACTTAGTGTTTCTCACCTTCAATTGACGACATTTGTGGAAGTTTTGTGCAGAAAGAATGGGAACGTGTGATACTAGTAAGAATTTGAATCGTCGGGAACAACTGCTGAAGTCGCAGCGTACTTTTGCGCCGCAGCTAAGCAACGCCTTACGATACTATATTTCTGAAGGCCTCAAATCACACAGACAAATTTCAGAAGTAGAAGCTGCACTGGTCACTTTCTGCGTCCCACACAATTCTGAATTGGTGAAACGCTGGTCCATCAGATATCGCCGGTTCTCCAAGCTCTGCGCTGTAGCGCCATCTTCGTCCTTCTTTTCACGGTGTGGGGACACCAGCACAAGGGCGTTAGGCATGTTACAAAAGCGGCGTAAGTATGGGCTTGTTCGACAACCGCAAGTACCGCATTTCAGCGTCTCTTCTTTTAAACAACAGTGCTTGAACCTAAGGGAAGTACCGTGCAGGCATTTACATGACTGCTAGTGCTGAGGAATAGTGCATTGAAAGTTTTAACTGGCCCACTTCGGCAGGAGCTGTGCTTTGCGCTTGCGTATGAGGTGTCAGCCTTGGTAATGCATTCTTTAACTGGTTGTGGCTGGACTGTGTGCAGGGTCTGGTTTTACGCGCACTGTTGTGTGCATGGCATTCCTCTCCACTGGTGTCTGCCTGCATGTGTACCTAAGGCCTGGCCACCCTGTGTGTGTGTCCCGTCTTCTTTTTTTTTCTCCTTCCCCCTTCCCTTTTTATTTTTCCCCTCCCACCTCCCGTAGTACCGACAGGCTCTTAACCCACCGGCTCCACCTCAGTTGCAGTTGCAACAGAAGCAGCGCTCGTTCCTGGCATTTGGCTTTAGCGCGGGTGGGGGCAGCACAGCAGGAGGCGGGGCACCTCCAGCCCCGTCTCCTCGGCGAGAGTCTCATGTCAACGTCAACGTCACACCCACCTCGCATGAGGCAGTGAGCACCACCCCGGAGATCCGCAAGTACAAGAAGCGCTTCTACTCGGAGATCCTCTGTGCAGCTCTCTGGGGTAGGTTGACCTCCAAACTCATTGGTCTCCTGCGTTGCAGTAATGCAAGAAGCATAACAGCGTCAGACAGATGAAATGAAAAAGGCCCTTAAAAATGTATGGCCCTCATTTTGCTCCAAAGGAATACATACATAAAGTATAAACGGAATGCTGTAATGAATTTAAACTGAGAATAAGATTACTGTCGTCGTTAGACATCCTTAATGCTTATATTTAACTGACACAATCTGGGTGTTATGGATATCTTGCGTCACTTCACTGAGGAGTGATCATGTCCTGTATTTATCACTTACAGTTTTTCTTTCATATACACTCTGTAACAAGGACACAATGTTGACAGTGAGCTTGTTTTAGGGACAAGTTTAGTGCCTGTTTTTTCTTGCATAAGCGAATGCTTTTATTCTGGAATATTAGCCTTCCCATTAGTGCATCACGACTCTTTTGCTAAGATCATTGCGCATCTTACGTTTCGGCTCTTTTAATTCAGGGGTGAATCTGCTGATTGGCACGGAGAATGGCCTGATGCTGCTGGACCGCAGTGGGCAGGGCAAGGTGTACCAGCTCATTTCGCGCCGGCGCTTTCAGCAGATGGAGGTGCTCGAGGGCCAGAACATCCTGGTCACCATCTCGGGCAAGAAACAGCGTGTGCGCGTCTACTACCTTTCCTGGCTGAAGAGCAAGATTCTGCGCACTGATGCGGTCAGTCAGCTTTTTATTCAATAGGGAAGCGGGATTTCCTTCCCTCAGTTCCTCTTACAATGCGAACTGTGGAAGCAACAGTGAGCTAGTCTCGGGGTCATTACACGCCAAATATGCCAGCTCTGGAAACACATTTTGTCAGGCAAGCTATTTTAAGTGGCATAGCAAGCTCTTTTGCAAGCTTGTCCTGCGTAATAATTTATCAAGCACCACAATGCGGGTGCAGCGTTTCATTGTGGCTACCAGGGATTACCAAGATCACGACATAATGAGCTGGTCTATACAATGCCAACATTGTTGACCGCTTGTCATGTTGGAGTCTTTGTGCTCTAGTGCAACTACTCCTGTACATTCACTCTAGCTGCGAACTCTATAGGCAATGGTGTCAGATTTTCTGTTTAGGGGACATATTTGCTAGTTTTGTAGTTCCTGGACTTGGGATCACCATTTAAGCAGCTACGCCCGAGCACAAGTTCGCACACAGATTGACCATCTTCAGAGTCTTTGGAATGACTTCACTCATGTCATTTTGCATTGCTTGCAGCAAGTTGAAAAGCGCAATGGCTGGATAAACGTCGGGGACCTCCATGGTGCAGTTCACTTCAAAATAGGTGAGCCTTCACCCCTCTGTTTTTTATGTCGGCTCATGTGCCTGATGCACGTTGTGCATTGTATAAAGGTGCAGAAGTTTAGTATTTATGCTGTCTACCTGCTGGCCTTAGATATGCCACTGTGAGCTTTGAAGTACAAGTCTTCTTACTGCAGCTGCTGCCCTTCTTCCTTCTTTGGTTTTGCAACTTTCCAATTTTTGAAAATTTTGTGGTAAAAGAAAGGCAGGGCTGCTGTCCCCTGAATGTTATGCATGCTGTATTTTTTATTTATTCATTATTATTAATATATTTTTTTTACCACTGCCACTTGGCTCTGTTGCATCAGGTGGGGTGTTGACTGCACCACTCCGCAAAAGCTTCATAATTGTGTTCCCATGTTCCCACATCTAATTGTAAAAAAAAAAAAAATTGTTCGTCGTGAAGCTTCAGTGAAATCAAGATGAAGATAAAGATTCACCCCCTTTGCTTAGTTCACTCGTGTGAACACCTATTTGGAATGGACAACGAGTGGGATAGATGGCCAAGACATGACATCTTGGCACTCACATCTTTTACTGTTGGCACATGCTGAGGTGAGGCGGAGGCCCGGCAGGCATGCTAGGAGTTGAGGCTTGCTTCAGCCATAGTTTAGAGCACTTATTGCACCGAAGGTCGCGGGATCGAATCCCGACCGTGGCAGCTGCATTTCAGTGGAGGCGAAATGTTGAGGCCCATGTGCTGGTGCGATGTCAGTGCACGTTAAAGAACCCCAGGCGGTCGAAATTTCTAGAGACCTCCACTGCGGCATCTCTCATAATCAGCTGGTTTTAAGATGTTAAACCCCACAAATCAAATCAATCAATCAGCTCTTATTGCACCAATTTTGCTAATACTAAGGTTTGGACATTGGCAAAACCATTTGTACCGTTGTATTTTATTTGTACTGAGAGTCTCGCAGTGCCGTGCAGTGAGGTCGCAGGCTTGACTCTTGGTGCATGTTAGATCAGTAATGGCCAAAATTGATCAAGGGTCCTTTCAACACGGAGTTTACTAATGCTGCGGTGTTGCTTTGTGGGTATTCGTTAGCTTGGTCAGTGCAGTATTGGTGGAGACGCATTCTTGTTCAACACAACCTTATGTGTGTGTGAGAGTGCACTGACTTGCAGCCTAAGTCTCATAGTGACATGGTCTGTGCCTGTTTAATGGACCCACTATGGGATCTCCGCTGCGCTCAAGAAACAAAGGACACTGTACACTACATGTCTCGCGAATGTAGGCGCAACTGGGGAACAGGAAAGGCATCCATGGCGTCATCCCAGCAAAACCCATCGTCATCACACGTGCAATGGTCAGAACGTACACAACGCCATCCCAACCCTTGAGAGGGAGAGGACCGCTTCTCATGTTCCCATGTATCCTTGCACCAGGTAGGGGCATCGTGGGAACCATGGCGCCATCACCAGCGCTCTGTTGCGCGAATGATGGCACCACAGGCTCATTTCCTGGTGCTATGCTGACTTAGAGGAAATGTGAGCGCCATGTGGTAAAAGCAACTTAGGGGAGGGGATGCAGACATCCCTACACCCCTTACAAAAGACGTCTAGATATAACGGACATCTCCACGTGAGTTTAGTCCACATATTAATCAGTACAGTAAGTTCGACCTTAAAAGGCTGCACTAAACTAGACTATTGGCTGCAGTGCACGCATTAACATTTCTTTTTTTTTTTTCAAAATTGGACGTATAAAACAGTTTTTCATGTCGATGTAGTCTGGTAATTAAACATAAATGCTCCAGTTAAGTTTGAATAAAAAGCTGTGACGTTAATTACTCGGCAGTCTTGCTGTAACATAGCTGAGCATCGCTGCCAAAGTTTCGGAAATGTGGCGCTTCTGTGGTCCAACATCGTGTCCAGTGTGTTCCACTAGCTAATTGGGAGGAGGGATTGCGAGACGTATTGGTATGAATATGTTAGATCTAATTCGGATCAGTAATGGCCTTGCTACACCTGCTATAATGGTACTCGCTCACTGAAGTATACATGTGCTACAGTTGTAAATTGCTACTGTTGGCGATTGATGTTATTCATTACCGTGCTATGGAATCTCCATTTGGCATGTAGCTGCAGAACTAGCATGCCCACACTGCCGTGTGAAGTCTGAAGTTGTGGTTACATGGCGACGCTGATGGCTGATGAGTTTTTACAGACTTCAGGTAAAACGGACACTTTTTGTCGTATTATGAGGATGCGTTGTAATGAGTGTCAGCTGTACTGTTAAGCTCTCCATAGGCAGTGGTTGCAGCATTTCGACTGTTGCCCCGATTGGGTCATAGCCTATCTTTTTTTTTTTTTACCTGTACATCATAGGGGACTGCCAGCGTCCACTCCCCATTTCAGTCGTGCATGTCTTACCGCCAGGGGCACACCAGTGTCACATTATTATGGCCACTTTGTTTGTGTGTGTGCCCCTCTGCAAGGCCCAAGCAGCAGCTTTCTTACAAAATTATTTCTTTTCTTCTCTTCTTTCTTCTGCTCCCCCCTGGCTTTCTCTTCGCTCCCCGGGGGCCTTCTCTGCCCCCCTCCCCGTGACTCGCTGAGCGCAGTGGTGTGGTCAATTCCCCAACACGATCTAAAGGAGTGGGAAAATACCTTTCGAATTTGGAGTGGCAACGGTAACTAGTGCTTTCATCCCATTTCTTGGAACCCCTTCCCTTATTCTGTTCTGTCCATTTCTGCTTCTTCGAATGTGTTTACATGCAGGAAACGATCGCTTGTTTCATCTATGCTTTGCCACCTTGCACCGTCTAGCTGCATGAACCCTATTGTCCAATTTCCGGACTGCTTTAATGTTAACTGCTGATGAACTGCTTTTAGATTGCTTGTGGCTCTTATGAAAAGACATCTTCCTGTTTCTTGTGCATGCACAAATTTGCTCGGTAGTTTCTGTGCGCATGCTGCTTTGCCGAGTACATAATTTCTGGCATGAAAATGTGGTTGTGTCGGTTGTCCAAATCTGTACTTCGTTTTGCATAGGTCATGTGAGCATGCTGTACTGTAAAAATGATAAATAAATAAAAAGAAAGAAAGAAAGAAAGAAAGAAAAGGACGATAGTGCTGAGGTGAAAATAAGTTTAATACCCAGCAGCCTGTTTAATACAACTACATCTAGATAAATACTTCACCCGGTGCATGAAATCTCTTTTTGGTGCTCTGCTTGTAACTTAAGAGACGGCCACGGCCCGTCACCTAAGCAGCCTTCTTGTTTCATCTTCTTTGCAGTGAAGTACGAGCGCATCAAGTTTCTGGTGATAGCGCTGAGGGACAGCATTGAGATCTATGCCTGGGCACCCAAGCCGTACCACAAGTTCATGGCGTTCAAGTCTTTTCCCGAGCTGATCCACAAACCTTTGGTGGTGGACATGACCATCGAGGAAAACATTCGCCTTAAGGTGCGTATTTCTGCCTGCTGTTGAAATGTATGGATTTTCAGACGACAGAAATTGTCTGGGCAAAGTGAGTGATGAAACACCTAGGCAGTTAGGCAGAGAAATGTGTCATTGTGTAACCAACACTGGCAAGCTTCTGTGCATGGAAGAAATGGGGAATGTAAGGAGCGATCTCGGACTAAGGAGAGTGACAAAGTGGAAACAGCAATAAAAGGCATAAGATTTAGCCAGAGGTCCCTACTGTTTGAACTGAAACGCACAACACGCAAGGCACATACGCTAAACCAATTTTGTGAAAATATGAACATTTCCCACTTTTTATTGCTGTTTTAATGGTCCAAGTATGAGACATGCACTTTTCAACATTACTGGTTCTGTGCAATTTTGCCTTATTGAATGTCATACCAATTTCTTAATTTGGTGTGCAGACTGCAAAAGCAGTTTGTACACACCTGATCCCAAGTTCTCCAAGTTGCTTAGAAACACTTGCACAGGTATTTTTTGTCTATGCCATTGGCATATGTATTTTAGTTCCAATTCCTGAAGCTGTGTTCTTCACATTATGCTTCCGAACTCGTATCAGGTGGTGTACGGATCAAGCCAAGGGTTCCACGCAGTGGATTTGGACTCTGGAGCTGTTTATGACGTTTACATTCCTTCCCATGTAAGTGTGCCTTCTCAAGTTGCTCTAAGCTTTCGTGAAGACACGGGTTTTATACACTGCACATCTGCACTAGCTTGTTCACTTGTGATCACTGAAGAATGTGCTGGTCATCACGACCATTTCATTCTGTCGTGAAAAGGAAAGCGTTGTAAAGTACAGCAGAGAACCCGTATACAGTGGAACCCATTTATAACAGTATTGAAGTGCCATGGAAATTACATTGCTATAGCCGATAATTGTTGTGACAGGCTTGCATGAAAAAAGACAATCAGGGGACCCAGATCTGTTTGTGTGTGCCTGAGTGGGGTGGGGGGAATAAACCACACAGACGTCATGAAAAGTGAAAGGGAATTTCCATCTTCGAGGTTGTGTGCACGATAAACTTCAACAGAGCTCAGCTGGCTGCACACACGAAGTGTACAAGAAGTGCAGAACTTTTAAAAAGCCGCTTTGGTTAGGGGAGAGACATCCGGTGTGTTCGCTGTGTTTGGTTGCTTTCAGTGCTTTCCGATGTGTCTCCCCTTCCGTACATTTTTCCTCACCTCAAAAAGAATTTCCCACATTCTCACCTTTTGCAAACCTTTCCACTGTCATGTGGACACATTCAAAGCTAAAGTAGCCCTATCTCTTGTGCTAGTTTTCACTGCGGTATGTTGACTTGCTTTTCTCTATGCATGGGCAGACTTCTTGCAGCTACAGAGCAGTGCGCTTTTAGGCTTTCTTCTTGGCACTGTGTCTGATATATCAAATTTGCAGCGAAGAGGAGCTCTATATACACGTGAACTAGCCTTATACATTTGCATGGGATCTTCAAGGGGATTTTACGGTCGTTCAATGTATGCAATAATTCGTTGTGTGTGGGTTCGATATATGCGGGTTCGACTGCAGTTGGAGTGGTGAAGTATGCTGCAGTAACAGGGAAACATGGATGCAGGAATTAGGGCGGATATTTTGTGGCAGTGCTGTCTGCACTTTGGCTATGGTCAAAATGACTGTCAGCCCAAGCTATCAACAGGATCAGCTGGCCATGAGCTGTGGATAAGCCTACCAAAGAATTGAGCATAATGCATTGCTAGAAAGTACCACCCTAGGGTGGGTGCCTTATTTGTGTACCAACCATAACTTTATGACCTTGTCTTTGTTAACCGTGGTAATGAAAATCAGACATAGAGCACTTTTGTAGTCCTTGAGGTGGCTAATTGGATTTCAGTGGGAGAGATTTTCATCCAGAGCAACAATGAGAATGGGAATAATACCGTAAAAACCCGCGTATAATACAATTTCTTTTTCCTATTATTAGCATTCGAAATTACTGCCTCGTACTATTTGCCGATACGAACAAAAACTTACTCAAGAAACAAAGTTGTGCTTGAAGTTTCAGTTTTGTAATTGCTGCATGACTATGGCTTGGCTTTGTTACCCTTGCACCCTCACGTGGCAACAGTGAGCACTGGAGCCAGTTCTTTCTTCCTTGCCGAGTTTTGTAGTGTGTACTTTGAAGGCGGACGTGTGCGCTTGTGAACCTCGCTTTGCGAAGGCGCAAGATGTCAGGGCGTGGAAAACAGTACTCGGCGGCTTTAAAGAGAAATGTCACGACAGCTGCGGAGAAAATCTGCAACAGTGCGCCCAGGAGGCAGTTTGGCGTCACCGAGGAAAGTGTCTGCGGATGGCGGCGACAAAAAGAAGCACTTTTCGCGTACAGCCACAAGTGAAAGCTTTCGTGGCACGAAGAACGGGGTGTTCCCAGAAATTGAACTCACCCTGACTGAGTTCAACAGGTGCAGGCCACGCATTTAGCAGTGATCATGGAACTGATGCAGGCGAAAACAAGGGAGCTGCCGAGAGAAAAGGGGATATCGAGCTGAGATTTCAAAGCGAGCAAGCAATGGATCTACCATTACATGTGCCGCGCCGTATTTTCCCTACGCTGGCGAACCTCAATTTCTCAAAAGCTTCCTGAAGCCTTCGAAGAGCTTCTTGTGTCTTTTCAGTGCCACATTATTTCGTTGCGCAAGTCGGAAAACTTTCAGCTAGGATGTTTCGTTACCGATCAAATGCCAGTTTACCTGGATGTGCCATCTGCTCTTAACGTTCACAAGAAGGGCTTGAAACAAGTTTGTGTTGTCTAAACATGTTCAGGTGCAAAAAGACGAGGAAAAGAGTAGAACCTGGTTGTACTCTTTTCCTTGTTCCTTTTTGTGCCTGAACATGTTTAGCAAGCTAAGTCACCAACTAGCCCAAAAACAAGTGCTCCTTAAGTTTGTGTTCGTACCACCGGCAACGAGGAAACGCGAGTCACAGTAATGTTATTATGCACGGCGGACGGCTACAATTTCCTACCCAATGTCTTCAAGCGCAATACAATGCCAAAAGATGAGGAGCTGCCGAAGAATATCATCTTGAGATGCCATGATAAAGCACATGAATGAGGACCGTCGCACTGCTGTCTTTCCCATCCACCCTCGTGCTGGATACATTTGGTTGCCATTTCGCCGACTTGGGGAAAAGGCTGTTGCGCGACTACGGCACAGAACTTGCCATGATCCTGAGCGGGATGACGTCTCAACTGCAAGCCCTCGATGTTTGCGTGAACAAGCCATTCAAGGATGCGGTTAAGCGTTGCTACACGGGAGCCTGCAGTGACGCCAACCTGGTGGCTGAAGCCATGTTGTGCAAATGGATTGTGGGCACTTGGGCAAGCATCCCGGAGGACCTTGTGCGTCATTCTTTTAAGAAATATGGCATCTCAAACGCCCTCGATGGCACAGAGGATGAGTACCTGTGGGACAATTTGTCAGACAGAGAAATCTCTGAAGGAAGCCCTGTTGAAGATGACAGTGATTGAAGTGCAGGTTCCGAGTTCAATAAATGTTTTCTTAGAGCTTTCCTATCTTGTATTACACGTGGGTAAAACCCTTTTTCATTTCGCATCTATAATTTGGCCTCGTATTATATGTGGGTACTTAAAGCAGGTTGCTAATGGTGGTACTAATGTGTGTTATATTGGGTAGGGACCATGTCATTTCATGTGTGCTTTTCCTTTTATGCTGTCATGGAGCAGTTCCAGGATCGCGCAGCGGGGGTAAGCATTGTTGGCTGGTTTCTGGCTTGCTGGAACTTGTAGTGTGCAATGGGGGGGGGGGCATCTTTGAACATGCTGAAGTGCACGGTCGCAAGCATGCTGCACTCTGCAGCTACCGTCTTCACTCTCTTTCTTGAGGCAGATTGCCTTCATGCGCATGGAAGTTGTTTAAATTTGCATTTAGTGTTGCATGTCTTTTTATGTGTAGAGCTTTGTGTATCCAAGAATTTAAAACATATTAAAGTCGTAGTTTTTAGTGGTGCTCCTATGGAATTTTGTTAGCTTGATAGCACACCAGTGTAGGGTAACAAACCGGACTCCTGACTGGTTAACATCCCTGCCTTCCCTTCCTTCTCTCTTGATAGCACACCTATCTTTCCATTCGGCCAGACTTTGAAGCACCTGTATGGAACATAATTGTTTGGGCAGAAATGCTAAATCTTTAGTATCTGCAGCTACCCATTTGTTGAAGTTGCTTCTGTATAAGGAAAGGCATTGATACAGTTTAGTCTGGGGTGTTATTGACACTACCGTTTTACTAAACTCGAGATTTTAAAGATGGTTCTGCATGCATTTATAATATGTCACTGCTAGGAGAGCGTTTTTATATAGCTAGACATTCTTTATTTGATTTTCTGATTAAATTTTTTTTACAATACTGTCACTCGACCCTAAAATGTTATACAAGTAGAGTTGTTTTTGCACTCCTGTATGTATCCACACTTTTCCCTTCTGAGTGTGCGTGTTTTAGTTTCGTTCTTTTGCCTTTTGAAGGTCTATGTCTCTGCATTTGGGCTGCATTTGCACAATGGCATCAATTTTGCACACTTTCAGTGAATAACCAGCACCATCACTCAACGCTTATCTTGTTGCCTTTCAGAACCAGGGTCAGATCACCCCGCATACCATTGTGACTCTTCCAAACTCCAAGGGAGTCCAGCTACTGCTCTGCTATGACAGTGAGACACTATTTCTATATTTTTGCACATCAGTGTAGAAGGGCAGCTCACTAAGATTGCTCTAATCATTTTTCTCCTTAGTACCCCTTTTCGGCAACTAGAGCTTTACGGCAGTACTTAAAGGAACCTTGCAAAGCTTCTTAAACATAGTATGAAAACGCCGCCGATAAATTGTAGATGCTCCTATAGACATGCTAGCCAAATACTATTCCGCTGCATGCAGCAGGGAATTTGCAGTTTGGTTTCAAAATACATCTGGCAAGTGCCTGCTCTTCTTTCAACAAAACAAGTCGGGAGATGGCCACAGACTACAAAATAAAGGGGGGGGGGGGTGTCAATGGCTGATTTCTGGACACAGTTACCGCAGATGCCATGGGGTGGCGCAACGTCACCACAGTGACAGCACTGCACGCTTTTCACCACTGCAGCGGAAGCGTGAGTACGTTACAAGGGTCGCAGGCACACTTGACGCACAACATCGTTTCCTTTGAAGGTCTCCCGCACTTCTCTCTCCTATTGGACGGAGACACGCCAGTTGACCACTGTCAGTTCCTCATCTTTCCCATGGGGCTTTTAACTGAGCATCCTGTTGGATGTGTCATGGTTTTAGCACGATTTGGTCCCCGAGGGTGCGTGCTTGACAATTTTGGGGGCAACGACTCCAAGACCATGTCAAGTGCATACTGTGTTTTGGCTTCTCTGCACCAGCGATGCTTCACCGCCGGCCGGCATGCACACACCTCCAGCTTGTGGGCCTTGTGGCCCTCAGGCAGCACTTGCAACCCCCGTCTGTCTTGCTATGTTTCCTTTCCCTTTTTCCTCATCTTGGACAGGTGGTCGTTGTAACGCTGGCTGAGGACCAAGTTGTCGATCCTTGCATGGTTCTGTGTGTATTGCTTGTCGGTGTGGCATTTGCGTTGTCTTTTGTTGCTACGTCCCTTGTTCACGTTATGTCCAAATTCATCCTGTTTGTTAGTATTGCTAATTTTATTGTTGAATTACCATGCTTGAAGAGCGATGCCTAGGGTTCGTCTTTGCCACGTGCGCGAGCTTGTGCTGTCCTATCTTGGGACGGGCCGTAGTTGATGCGTGTGGCAATGCAGCAGTGCATGGCTTGAGACAAGCAAGCGTGTTGACTGGATGGCCCCGTTATGCACTCGTTGAGTGCTCGAACACTGTGGTAGGGTATAGCTATCAGCGAGTTCGTAGCAGAACCTCTAGAACATTCAAAGAAAAAGAAAAGAGAAAATGTTCAAGGTCAAGATGTGTGCTGGCGTGGCTTCTTGCCCCTTTTCCACCACACCCCTTCCTGTGTAGCTTCCAGTGTGCTCGTCAGGACGAAAGGAGAGCACACACGTTAGGACAGTGAAGCTCCTCCCAAGCTTGATGCTGTAAGTTCACTAATACCTGGGCCCCCTAACTTTATGCACTGGAAATTCTGAAATTCTGCAAATCCCGATAGAGAAATCTGCAATATTCCACGCTGACACTGAACAGGCATAAGGTACATCTGCCAGTGTATTTAATAGCAGTTTCAGGCTCCAAACATAGCTGCATTATGTAATACTTAAGGGAGCTGTTGTGACAGAGCTCCAGATGATGCCTATGACACTTTTGGGACATGTCACCATGACAACTGAATGGTCTCTCTGTGTCAGTCGAGTTCACGTGCATTGATAGGTAGTTGAAAGTGTTGCACTAGGATGCATCATAATGCTCACGCGTAGTCTTTATTATTTCGAAACTTCGAAGTTTTGCTTTGGCATCATTATTGAGAGGCTCGGCTTACCTTCATGCCACAAACTGTGACATGCAGTAACAAAACACGCTTCACTCTATACAGGCGAAAAGGTGCAACACACAGTAGCTGCTGTACATTCAGTAAAATTTAGGAATCTGAATACCACGTTATTTTGAATCGAGTCAAAGTTACAGTGAATTGTAATTAGTATAAGCAAATAACATAATAGTAGGATTTTTAATAGTAGCAATAAAGCACGCTATGTTTTAAACTTCACTATATTTAATTATTGTAAACCTATGTAATTCACTCCAAGGCATTAAGAAAATTTGATCGGGGTGCAGGTAGTATGCTCATTTCCCCACAAGCTGTCTTCGCTGTAGTGCAGATTTCGCCTGGAAAGGCTGTTTCATGACATAGGTACCCATAGTGCAGCGAAGCCACCTTTACAGGCGAGCTACATGTGGAAAGACATTTTGTTCATTTTGAATACATTAAAATTTTGGCAACTAAATTCGTCTTGAAGGGACTTGGAATACTGTGCTATCCGTAATATATTCACACAAGCCTATTATTAATGATTCTGCGGACTAAATAGTATGTAACACAGATCATCGAATATTTAACGCTCTTGCCGGAAACACCCATATTAGAATGTTCGGGAGCACCGAAATATGCATTTTTCTTATCGATCATACTTTAAATAAGGGAAATATTTCGTTTATGTTCGAAGTTTCAGATATTCTCTGATTTTAGAGTGATTTTACACGTGGAAGATAGCTGCGTTGACCTTTCTTTGCATACCTGAAATCTGTGAGTGGGGAGAATGTTGTTTCTCTGTTGTTTTATGAAGTGAGGCATTTAATATTTTTTTTAGCATTTCCGTGAAGAAAACGTGAATTGCACGATCTTTTGCAGAATTCCTGAAAGCTAGGGTCCTTACTAATACCCAACAAATCTGAAAAATTATTGCAGCAGACAATTCGTGCGTCAATAGGCCCCTCAAGTATCGTCACTTGAAGATTACTTGGGAAAGTGTTGTAGGGCCCCTTTAATGTTGAAGCCTCAGTGAATGTCTGAAGAGTTGTTGTTCAGTGAGAAACAACATAACTGGTAGGCACCATTTGGACGAGGGTTCTCTTGTGGCTTTTTCTGGCATTTTGATATGGTTGCTCTGGTGTACTGTTCAAGGGTACATTTTGTGGCACCATCTAGGAGGCACATTAGAAGAGTGACTAAACTGTGAGTGGACATGTATGCTTCTGAGAGTATTTTACAGAGTTATGGGGTATCTTGAGCTGATGATACGGGGAAAGGTTTTCTTCTTGGCACTTTTATCATCATCAGGGGCATATTGGTATCACACATTGTTGGCAAAACACATTGTTGGAGCTGCATTGTATTGGCCTGGCATGGTGACGAAATTTATGGGGTAGGCAGGTGTTTATTATTTATTTGTTCTCAATATTTGTCAATTCTTATTTATTTACATTATGTATTGATATATGAAAAATCAAAAAGAGTATTTGTTCAGTGAAATTAAAAAGTTTGCAGGCATAAAGTGGAACCAACTCGCTCAGGATGGGGTGGATTGGAAATCGTTGGGAGAGGCCTTTGTCCTGCAGTGGACCTAAACAGGCTGATGATAATGATATGAAAAATTAGTAGTTTTAAATGTGTCAATTAATAATGCTTTAATTTATTTTAGCCATATTAAACTTTACATGTTTACACATTTACATCCTCGCTTAATTTACGTTGGTATGTACTTTAAAAAATGGTTGGAAATTTCGGAAGTACTGAAAACCTATGCAGACCGCGCAACACGCATGGTTGTTTGGTCCAGCGCTTTGGAAAGCACTGGACCACACAACCACCAGCTTGGAAATTCCTGTTAAAAAAATTACACCATCTCCCGCTTAAGGGAACCATGTGTGGATGCGAAGCAGCAGGGAGATGGTTAGCTTGAGTGGGAGATGGTGTAATTTTTCGTGGCAGCGGCCCGAGCGCTCATCGCGGCGCTGCACAGGAGAGACAATGAGGCGCGCACGCTCTGTGATTTTCATACCGCGGAACTACCGTGGCGCCCCCAGCGGAGTATGCAGCTGTCGCACCACCTGTCGTGTGTGCCGCTCCATAGAGTAGAGGATTCCTAGAGGAGAGGAAGGGAGGAGCGTAGGAGAGGGAGAGGGGACGCGCATGCGCTGTGGGGTGTGGGACGCGGGATGCGGGCGCCGCTCCGTAGAGCGGAGAATTCCTAGGGGAGAGAAAGGCAGGGAGCTAGCAGACGCTGCTTGCGTTAACGTTCTCTCGTGGGCGAGGGCGCGTTCTCGTTCCTTGCCAGTTTGGGCCAGCTGTTGCGCATGCGCAGTGGGGGTGTGGACGGCGCAGGGACGGAACAGGTTCGACCATAAGCTGCTTCGCGTTTAAAATTTGATTTCAGCGTCAACGGTCGGAAAGTGTGGAGGGTCCCTGCCTCCTCTGGAAAAATGTTAGAGGGGCGACCGCCGCCCCCTGCTCCTCCCCCCTTCCCCCTAAGTTCCGGAGTCCCTGAGTCTGTTTCTCTGGTGTTCCCAAGATAGAAGTATGGTTGCAATGGGAATGTTTTTGAATTCGTAAGGCAAGGGACCTGGTTGTGGCAGTTTCTTTCAGACACTAGTTGGCAGAAACCCTATTTTGAGGTGATGCTGGTCTTGATGCAAGTTGACCTGACAGGGGAAGAAGTGGGCATCCATTTGAAGTAACCATTTTGCAGTGCTGCTCTCAAAATGCCAAAAGAAGTGTTGGCGTCGGTGAGATGCCATCATCATTAGTAGCCCGCAGTGCTGTTGCCACAATTGTACATCTCGAATAATGGAGTAGCTCAGCTGACCATTTTTCCTTGGCTACCGACAACCTAGTGTTCTTTTCACAAGACTGCGTTTTTCTTGTCTAGTGGGGGACTCTGTCTCTAGACTTTCAATAGGGGGTGCTAAACCACTCGCATTTCATCCAGTGAATATCATTGTACCGCTACTGTAGCCTTTGATAGACTTGCAGTTTGCACACAAATAATGCAGTGATTATTATAGTAATTTATGAGACAAAATGGTACATTGGGGAAGCTGCCTGCAGGCCTTCATCCATAACTTGTTTGCCAGTCACAAAACAAGATGCAAAGATGCCAGCCTTACTCAGCATTGCTGTTTTGTTCCGTGAACCTTGTATGATTCATTATTCAAGTATTATGCACTTGCTTACATAGCCTCTCCTTTTTCGTATTACAGATGAAGGTGTCTATGTGAGCATTTATGGGCGTGTCAGCAAGAACATTGTTCTGCAGTGGGGAGAGATGCCCACGTCAGTCGGTAAGTTCTAGTTTGTTCACTGTGGGTATATTGCCCCACCATGGTGGTCTAGTGGCTATGGCACTCGGCTGCAGATCTGAAGGTCACGGGATCGGGTAGTTGAACTTCCCTGTGCCCTCCATCAGGCCGTCTCTCTCATAATCATATCGTGGTTTTGGGACGTAAAATCCCAAATTCAATTCTGCTATTGTGCATTGTGCAGAACATTACATGGTGCTGTCAGTGCTCTTGTGATAAGGCAGTCAATGTTGGCATCCATGAAATAATGTTCGGAAAAATAGGAATGCACTCATCCACAGTTCAAATATTGCTTTCTCTAAGCTTAGTTTGCTTATTTGTTTTTGCATGTGCGCATCTGGACATAGGCATGTGTGAGAGCATGCGTATTGATGTGTTTTGTTTTTCATTTTTAAAGCTCTTAATCCAAATTTCAAGGACATTTTGTGGTTTAATTAAGTGCTGTGATAAGCAAAATTATGGGTGCGAGTTGAATTCGAATATCGATGTATGAAGTGCGAAAGAATATTTTTCTAGTAGTTTTTAAAGCAATTATATGTTAAATTACTAATAAAAAAAAAAAGTTCTGATAAATGTGGGCACAACATTTACTGCATGGTTAATGTACTCCCACAATGCCATTCCTAGAAACAAAAAAAAAAAAAGGAGTTCTAAAGAACAATCCAACAGAGAACTGTGTAGTACGTGCTTTGCCACTGTACAGAAGTGTCATGCAGTGAAGTGCACTACTTGAAGGAATGCAAGAGGGACATATCATACTCTGCCCCTTAATTTCAAGCTTCAAACAGTTCATATAGCAAATGCTATTAGAAGAATATCTGGAGGTTTGAATATTTGCACGCTCCTAGTTCTTACTCTTGTTCAACTCGTTTAAAAAGTGACTGAAAAGAAAAATGAATCTGTACTTCCATGTTACTTTTCTACAACAGCCAAGGCACTTAAATGAAGCAAGAGAAAGCTTGGTAAGCGAAAAAGGCACAAGAATGAAATAGTGTAGACCGGAAGCCCTGGCCCATACAAGGATCTAGAGACATAATTGGGAAGTTTTGAGCACCGATTAATCGCACCACTAAAGCCCAAATACTAGATCGCTTGAAGTTTGTGGCATCGTAGGACATACAAGCACTGGTGTGTTGACATGCAACTTTAAATTTTGTAGTTCTGTACCTTGTAGATATATTGGCTTGGCGTTCCTTGTTGAGACATAGTATGTGTTCACTTTGTTATTTCCCAATGACTCAGAAATGAATTTGTTGCAATGCAGCTTACGTTGGCACGGGCCAGATCATGGGCTGGGGCAACAAGGCCATTGAAATTCGTAGCGTGGAGTCTGGTCACCTGGACGGCGTATTTATGCACAAGAAGTCACAAAAGCTCAAGTTTCTCTGTGAACGCAATGACAAGGTATGGCAGAATTTCTGCACTCTTAGTTCCTGGTAGCACTATCTAGGAGTTTTTCTTAGCAAGAATTGTAAGCATGCTGGTGTTGTCTTCCAAATTTCCTGGTCGGAACGTGACATTTCTAAAAGCTCGCTACTTCAAAATTTTCAAAAATTTGCACCAAGTGGCACAGTTCAACCCAGTTTCATAGAACTCTGTGTATTGAAGAACTCATTACTTCTCATTCAAATCGGATCTGCCATGGATAAGTTGAACTACATGCCACCAAGGCCGGCTCTTGCACTATCGGTCACCTTCTCACCTTCTCCACTAAACGACAGATGGCATGACTTTCTAGCTACCATTGTTATCATCCTTTAAAGGGGCACTGACACCAAAATTTCACTGCCTGCAGGATTGATTTTTATATACATGCACATGTCATCTACTACATCTCAACAGCAAATATAGCTGGGAAGGTAATTTAATTGAATATTGAAGTTCACGTGCGCAATCAAGCGCTATGCGCTGCACCTCATGGCATCGACAGTACTAAACATGACCGAAGGGGACCCCTAATTTCCACGACAACCATGCTTCGAGCAGTGCAGCTAGTGGTGCTGGCGTCATAGCCACCATTGCCCTTTTCCGCACTTGCTTGACTCCCGGCAATACCAATCCTCAAGAGAATTATTGCCACACATCCTCGATGATAGCAACGATGGCAACAAAATGCAGCACATGCGACCTGCGGAGGGATACGAGCACGTGTTGCAGGGCATGCGGAAGGGCATCACAGTTGTGTGTGCTCACTAGGTCACATTTGTTTGCCCCTTTGCAAATGCTAGGTGGTGCTAGTCACAACCGGCAGCTCGTCGTTTTTGGAGCACTCCCAAACCGAAACTGAAACTACATGGTAATAAGCAGGCTGTAAATAATTATCTGCCGTGCACAAGAGCAATTGATGTGACAAGTTGTGACCGACATGCCCCTGCTACAAACTGCAGCAAAAGAACATAAGACAAACATTTTTGTCAGCGCCCCTTTAATTATTTTATTGTCATCAGTTCATACTGCCCCTGAATCTTGAAGGCTAAGCCTTGTGGTCGAAAACACATCATGGCCACCTTGTATGTGTATGTACGACTTTCATATTGGTGAGATACATCAGCAGCAGTATTCTAGTACATGTCGAGTAAATGCTTGGTAGGTAACATTTTTGACTTATCGTCCTCTTCGTTAGTGCTGTTCCCCCTCATCTCCGAGGGTGGCCTAAGCAGCTGAGTTTACACTGCTTTGGCAGCTGGAACATGGCCACAGCATTGAACTGGCACGAAGGCGCAGCGGTCATCTTGTAGACCATGTTCTCAAGAATGTGGTATCGAATGTGTTGATCATAGCATTGATGAGATACAGAGATCCCACTGCAGCATCTCGCACATGTACATGATTTCGCATCTTGACATGTCCCCAATTGGTAGATTTGCAGCCCAAAATGCAGCAAGGTCGATTCATGGTGTTAGAGAAGAAAAAAAAAAACCTGATGTTGGTACACATTGTGCAGTCTGCATCCACATGCAACAAGTTGTTACACAAGCAGATGGTGTTCACCTTCCACTGGAAGTCTCCAATGTGACAGTGTATTCTGTTCCTGTTACTGTTCTTTGTAAAACTAACGATAAGTTGTTTCAGCTATTGCAAACATTTGTTTGCAATAGCTGAATATTTATGCATGACATTAGTGGGCTAGCCAATCATATTGGCTATCTGCGTCACGTTGCTTGCCCATGGCACGCCCCATGGGCAGAGCTGTGCGATAATAAAAACTAGAGTTGTGCGATATATAAAAACTAGAGCTGTGCGAATAGCAAAATTTTGAGTGCGAAGCGAATTAGGATATTTCTGTTCAAGCGTGAATCGAATAGAATATTTTTCTAATAATTTTCAAATATTTCTTTACTGATGCCATGTCAGATTGTGGAGAAATGTTCTGCTCAACATGGGCAAAAAGATTTATTGCATGACTAGTGTACTGCCAAGTGTCATTGCAAAGTCCTGAGGAACAGTCCAACAGAGAACTGTGCAACCCAAAGCTGAAGCTAAACTTCACTGGTCTGGCTAATTGCGCTGAAGCTATGAATTGCGTTGCACCATCTGCAACCATCGTTCGGACAAATGCCGAACTGATGGACTCCAACAGCAAAGACGAAGAGTTCGATCGTTCGATGATGTTGTAACAGTTCTGGCGCTCAAACAAACTAAGATACAACGCAACAGAATTCCGAGGTACTTTGAGGAAGTCTTGGCGGACGCGGCTCCCGTCTTCATTCATGATCGGCGTCAATGTCGTCAGGACGCCGCTGATTGACGCGTATGTCGTCTGCTGCCACGGCTGCATATGGTTCTGCACGAACGGCACTAGCTCTCACGTCAGTGCAGGTAGTGCAGGGATCTGTCTGAACTAACCCTGCACGATATCTACACTCGTTTAAAATGAACGGCTAAGTTCAGAGGGCGCCATCTTGCACTGCCAAAACGAATGGTCGAGTGCGGCACCACATGAACCAGTTCCAGCAGTGCAGGTAAATCGAACGGACCTACAGAAGGCTGAGCTAACTTCACCACAGTACACCAGTGTTAGCTTCGCTGCAGTACAGAGGCGTTATGTGGCGAAGCGGACTACATGCGGGAATGGGCCACTTGGCATGCGACATAGCGTATTTTTCCCCCTAATTACCTACTTCAAATAGCTCGAATAGTAAAATTTAAGTGTGAATCGAATCGAATAGCAAACGCCATTCAAAAATTATTCGAAATTTCGAATATTCGCACACCACCAATAAAAACCTCTATTGGACACTGAGCACTCGTACTGGTCCACTGATGATCAGAAAGATTGGCACCATCTCAACACACTTGCACAAGATTAGCGAAGTACAAGATTATCGAAGCTGTTTCAGGGTTCCTTGTATTAGGGGAAAAAAAATTTGTCAGTTGCTAATGTGATACAGTAAAAGCTCGTTAATTTGGATTTTACTGGACTGGAAAAAATGGCCATATTAACTGAATGTCCAGGTTATCGAGAGCACCAAAAAACAATAAACAAATGTATGCCACATTGCTTCACTTTCATTGTATGAATGGATAATCAAACTGGTTTTCTTATTTTGCATAAGAGCTGTGTAAAAAAAGCCATTCTTGTCATTTCTGGCTTTCATCTCGTGGCGATTGCGGCAAAATGCCGCATCCACTGCAGACAAACTTCATATAAACCGTGGCCTAGGTGCGCCAAGTCATATCTCTGCAAGCCGCAGCCGCTGCGAAAGAAACGTAGCTTGCTGTTGCATAATCATAGGTGGCAAATATGCAATTCTGAAGGCATATGTGAAACACAAAAGTACTGCTTGCGACAGCTGCCGCAGAACAAACTCTAGCCCTGTAGCCGCTATCAGCAGCTATCGATGCAGTGACAGACAGCCTCCACCTAGTTCACGAGCGCAGAGTGAACATGAAACTAGTTTGCCACAGCCGCCGTGGGTGAACCCTTGTTGCTGACAGCGCAATCGTGTATGGTAACCATTCTTTTTCTGAAAGCGCATGACCAACTCTCTCACAAGCGGTGGTAAAAGCGAACTTCCTGAAACGTGCTAGCTTTTCTGCCGTTTCCCTATGGTTCGTGCTGATGACGACGGTGATTCATGCTGTGCCACCTCGTTTCGGTAGGATGCTCACGGTGTTTTCAGCTTTTTCGTGTTGAACTTTTGCGATTATTTTCGCCTGGCACACGTCGACCATCGTTCGAATTAAATGGAATGCAGTTGAGTATGGCCGAATTACTGAGCGTCTGGTGCCATTGAGTGCATATTTTTGCCAGGACCAGAGAACAAGTCCGAATAAGCAGATTTTCCAAATTAATGAGAGTCAAATTAACAAGCTTTTGCCGTATAAAAGGCCTTTGTGACCAGAATTTGTGATCTAGGATGCATGAAAATTGGTGAGCTTCTGCTCCTGTAGTGGCAGAATCCAAAAACATTCCCGAAATGGTCCCAAAGAGCAGCTTGCTTAGACTTACTGCATATTGTTACCACGTCGCAGTTTTCTTAAATTTTATTGTTAAGTAATATTTTGTAATTGTTCTTCCAAAGCTTAATCTTTTTCTGTTGGACACAATCTGGGAAGATCTTTAACATTATTCTCTGTGCTTCCTAGGTGTTCTTTTCGTCGGCCAAGGGTGGCACCTCCTGCCAGATCTACTTCATGACGCTGAACAAGCCAGGAATGGCCAACTGGTAACCATCGTACCAGCAGGCTGCCTCTTAGAGCCAGCAGGCATCAAATGGCATAGTTTACAATTTCTCTTGAAGGTGTTCATTCACCCTGCTGGAGCAAATGCAGCAGTTCTTTTCTGTGTGTGTGTTGTCCTTTTGTTTTTCTCTTCTTTTGCTTTCATTTTTAGCAATGTATATCTAATATAAGGTTTGGAGAAGGAAAAAGTGTGGAGCTGCTTTGACAATTTCTATTTTTCCTGGCCTAAGCTGAAGGCCCCAGTAAGTGATAATTCAGTTGCCAGAGGCATTTCAGACCCATATCATAGCCTTCAGTGTGCTGCAGTTGGAAATGCATTGTTGCTGTCCTGGATAGTGACACGTATGTTGAGCTCATGCAGCCACTTGCCTCTGAAGTTGTGCAGCATTGCTGCACCACAGAGGGCATTTGTACAGCCTCACCTAGTCCATTATGTTTGCGGTTTTGCTGCACACAGCCTTGTGACATCAAGAATTTCAGTTTTGTCAGTTAAGGTTATCTGGGCTGTATTTTTTATCTTTTATTTGTTATTTCGCAATTCACCAGATGCATGAATTATGCAGCTGTAGCAAATTGCAGGTATGACTGAACAACTCTAGTATTTTGCAGACGTTTCTTATTGGTTCCTTTTTTTATTCCCCTTTTGTCATTGCCTCATCGTTGCACTGTGTCAAATGCTTTGTGTATACTTCTACTGACAGCATAGTCGAAACAGTGCATTGGTTTTCCAACTTCAGAACTGCTGCATTTGCTACAGCATGCTCGCTTTTGCTAGGGCAATCTGCTCGTTGCAAACAAGTGATCGGCCAACCATGAAAGTTCTTGATTTGGGGCCATGCAATGTTTTTGTCACGGCAACCAGCTACTATTACCCAGCTGTGCGATTAGCTGCACTGTCCTGACATAACGTGCTGTTAGCTCCTGCTGCAAGTTCTTGCTGCTCATGCTCATTAATCATTGTTGATCCTTCAAGGCTGGAGGAAAAAGAAAGTGTGTTTGCTTGAGGGGTGCCCTCTGTTCTCTAAACATAGTCTGAGTGGCTTAAAAAAAAAAAAAAAAGGAATGGAAACTGCAACTGTGGCCCTGCTGCAGAGTTGGCAATGTAAAAGTGCACATAGTTACATATCTACATCTTTTTGTTTGTGCAATACTGCTTGTAGTCGATCTGAGCAGTTGGGCTCTGTACGCTGCTGTCCTTTATACCGCTTCTGTAATTTGTGGTCCAAGGCATGGTTGCTCCTAAGTTTTCTTATATATACATATATATATATATATAGCAGTGACATGTGAAAGCTGATGTCTCCTTGGCTTTTGGTCAATGTCATGACCTGTATTTATCATGTACAGAATTTATTTATCATCGCATGCTGAGGGAACGGGAAATATTTTTTCCCCCGCTCCTCGGATGCTTGTTTTTGAAGTGCCACTCAACAAACAAAAGCAACTTGTGTTCTCTTAGCGTCATGCTTTTGTGACAGTGTTTCACACAGCCACACTGACAGGCCTGTATCTGGAGTTTGCATACTTATAATATGGGTTGTGGTGCATGGAGCAAAGTATATTGCCGGGATTCTAACATTTCGCTTTCACCCAGGTGGTGTACATTAGCAAAGGCTGATGATAGAAATTTGTAGTTTGTTCGTCCTGTGGCAACCAGGATGGGCTGAACGAAGCAGCTATGAGTGTAAAACTAGTGGCATGTTCATTTATTCATAAAGAAATGTGGTCTATAACAAATTAGCATTGGCTTTGGCTCTGTACTGAATGACTGATTCTAGCCGTACTTCTGCAGTTTGTTCCTTTCGGATATCTCTGCCTCGATTTTTTTTTTTCTCTTAGTGGAGCAGAGTAAGTAGTTTGCTACATTGG
Organism: Hyalomma asiaticum; assembly: GCA_013339685.2. Classification (NCBI taxonomy): domain Eukaryota; kingdom Metazoa; phylum Arthropoda; class Arachnida; order Ixodida; family Ixodidae; genus Hyalomma; species Hyalomma asiaticum. The sequence goes on along the minus strand of CM023482.1, from coordinate 115,933,508 downwards.
GATGAACTCCGAAATGTGCTCACAGGGCAGTGCTGCAAGTTTCTTGTTTCAACTTGAGGTGGCCTAAGAGAAAAGCCCCCCTCACCAATATCCTGTTCAATACTGTACAGGAGCTAGTCTAACATCCTCAGACTTTGCTCTTTCCCCGCTTATTTACGTGTGCTACCGCAGTTGTTTCCGTTGTTTGACCTTCACGCAAATTCTTGCATCAAGTATTGCATACTTGTTGCTCCATATGGAGCTCAGCCCGATACATAGTCTTCGTAGTTCATGGCAGTAGCAGCACCTTCAAGAAACAGGGAAGCATTGAGGGCCCTAGCTTCATTGTGTTTTTGGGGAAAAAAAGTGCCCTCGGTGTAAGTCAGGTCTGCCAATGGAATTGTGCATTGCTTTTTGTTTGATGTGGTCTTGTAGTTGCTCAATATAGTGTAGCTTACCTATTCGAACCGAGGGCCTGGGTACAACCTTCCATGATCGACCCTTCCTTGAAGTATGGCTTCTACCAGCGTTTGTGTTGGCATTTGGCATGTGCTGTTGCTTTACCTTGTGCCAGTTCTTGACAGGTATGCACAATTGGCACATCCTGCACCAAGGAGCCTCGGCCCTCTTCCTCTCTTTATACTTTTTGTCTGGATACTGTAAGCTTTTGCATACATTTTTTGCAGACTTTGTATTACAGCTCCACTGTTTCCTGTGTTCGAGAAATTTCTTTTCTGATTGAAATACTTGTTCATTTCATGTTGGGAATGGTGTACGTTGACTATACAGATCTTTAAGCTTGTTTTATCACTAGCCAACATATCCACTGCCCATTCCTCCAGTGCTCCACACTCTACCCTGCACACTTTCTTCCCCTCTCGTACATATAGTTTCTTTGTTGATGTTTGCAGTTTGATGGCTTTGTTTTGTTGTCCTAGTTTATTGCAGAGTGGTAAATGCAACAGTGGAGCTATATTTTGTATATATTGACAGAAGCTCCTTTTTGCTTATAGATATAAAATGGCGAACAAACTCATTCTACAGAAAGCAGGAAGGAATATTGTCAATGTTTGGTCCGCTTTTACCACAGGCTCACTGTAATGTCAATAATAGTGCCAAAGCCTTCCCCTACCCATTATGTTATGTCATTTTGTTACAGGGCTCTTGTTGCAAGTGGCACTTGATCCCTTTGTATGTTTAGTTTTCTTTTTTTTCTCATGCATCCTGCACATGTCAGAGGTGCATCCGATAGTCAACTGTACGCAATGAGAAAATGTGTGTCCATGTATATAAACATATGCGTATGTGACATGATTTATGAGTAACTGCGTCCTTTTGCATATTTGCTTGCTGGAGCATATATGGTACTTTGATAGAAAACTAATAACCTGTAGCTTATTTATGACTGACCACAGCACAGCCGCAGAGCCTTGGAGAATGTTTCTGGAACTTACCCGTGTATGCATGCTCAAAGTGGGCATGTCCTTTATGCTACACGTAAGATACAGTCACGGTTGTATTTCTGAAAACTTTCACAGACCAGTGATAGGGGATTTTGTTGGCACTTCATGCACACTGCATGGAGCCAAGACAGCCAGTCACAGTATCGGATGCATTATCGGATTTTCACTCTGGCTGTGTGCAGCGCAGCTTTGCGGTCGTGCTGTGTAGAGAAAAGCTGGAGCGAACCAAGGTGTACAATGGTAGACCCATATCTATTGAGCTACTACTTCACAAGTGTTTGACCAGGGCTATGTATACTGAATGATCGTGTGTCATATAAGCCAATCTTTTGCAAGATGTTATCCCAGGAGAACTTTTTTAATGCATCTAAGAGAAAGAGAAGAAAAAAAAAAGGAGCAACGACTATGTAACATACACCTGCGATTTTATATGTTTTAGTGATTCTGTCAATAAAGTTTTACAGATTTTTTTCTGGTTTTTTGTTTGGGAAATGTACCACATAATTTGCACAGCGCGTCATACAAGCACATTTGGTTATTTGGATTTCTTATATGTAGACCAGCTTGGCAGGTAGCGCATAACATTAGTTAGTCGCTGCTCCGCTTCCCCTTGATATTATTAACACATATCAGTTTAACTTACTACAGTAACCGACCGATTTTCCTGAAGCCTGATTTTTTGGACATGCCTAATATTTCAGACGTCTTTACGACACTGCCACAACCACCATAGAATCGATGCATAAGAAGATCTGAAATTTTGCATGCTTGAACCCTACGCCGTCCAATTTTCTGCACTTTTTGATGCAATGGAAGGTCCGAATGATCAAAACTGCGTAGTCAAATCTCGCTGCAGCGAAACTGATAGGACGCGCAGGAAATTCATCAGCGTGGAATTTCGTCACAGTGCAAGACTACACAGGTTAGGAAGATATGATTATTATGACTTGTCCTCTGGTCCCCGCAAGCACGCTCGGAGTAATCATATCTCGGACATACAGCGTACTCGGCTGCACATTGAGCTTTCCACATGACTGTGAGCGTGGCAAGTGCAAAGTGCCGTGAATGCACATTGCATCGCATGCACTAGAGGCCAACCGAAAACGAAGTGCCAATGCCCACGCCGCCAGTCATCGCGAGTGACAGGAAAGCTGGAGTGATTCATGCCTTTTTATCCCTTTATTGCCTCTGAACTACCTCAGCTTTAGCCATGTAGTTTCGGAGGTGCATCGTCGATATTAATGACCGCAACGTTAGCAAGTGCATTTTCGTCTGCAGTAGATTAAAGTACCTAGATTTTCCCCACTGAAGAATATCAAGGGATCTCTTACAGTGAACAGCAATGTGTAGTTCCGTTAGTTTTTCACTGGCTACACACGTGCCTTTATTAACTGCGTTGACGCTATCCATTATAGCATCTATCACGGTTTTCTCCGCAGCATTTGCCAAAAGCAGCATTGCTTCAACTCACCATGCATTGGGTGCCCACGTGCTTGTTAGTTTGTTGTTGGCCGTACATGATGAGTCGGCAGCAATTGCAGTTTTTTAAGGCTTGCAAACGGTAAAACCTGCGTTGGGGCATTGTATGCAATGGAAAAGCACATCCTTTGGGGGCCACGTTGTTACCATTCGTAATCGCGGCAACCACGATTTTGTCTGCTGTTGTTTCAATGCACGTGTACTTTTGTGATTGTGGCAGCCTCCATCCATGAACACGTCAACAGGACCACGATTTTCAGCAGAATGCAGTTTCACTTGGCACATGCCTTCAGACAACAGCACGTTCGTCATCCTTGACAGCAGGAACACAGACAACGAGCAGTAAGTTTATTATGCCTTAGTGTAATGAGCGCATTGTCAGAAACACAGTGGAAGTTCTTGAGCAGCGATATCACTGCAGCTTGCGTGCGTCATACCCACTGCCTGCATCATAATTCTGAAGTGTACACATTGTACTTCGCCCTTGATCGGAAAAATATCCGTAAAATGGGGCTTTTTTTTGCATGCATTCATTTTTTCGGACCTTCTTGCATTCTCGAGAGGGTCCAAAAATTTTTTGTCGATTGTATGTCAATGCTGCCTGTGTCCTGAGATGCCTGGAAGCTTCAAGGGCTGTTTTTTTTATACCATCAAGTTTTGCTTAGCAGGAGAAGGCATGCAAACTACTTCACACCAATATGACATTCCCATAGGTCGCCAGTGTGGGAAAACACTCACCCACCTGAATTGTTCCATGACCCGAACTCTCCTCCACTCACTCACTCACACTAACTAGTACTTGCTCGCACTCACCTCCACACAAGTCGCTGGCACTCACTCCCATTCACACTCACGCCTATGCAATGAGTGTGAGTGAGTGCACTCATGAGTCAGTGTGCCGACCTATGGACATACCCATGTAGAGCAATGCCCACAGAGTACCAAAAAGAAAAAAACTACTATTGCAATAAACGCACTGCTTTGGAAGCAACTAACTTTTTTGTCATACCTTATAGAAAGGAGTACTGACATAAATAAAAGCGCTGGTGTAAAGGTTATTGTGGTGCCTCGGAACAGAATGAATATGTTGTTAATACGGCTACCTTAAAAACCATTTTTTTATTCAGATTTTGAGGGATGGTTTCCTAGTGACGTGGCAATGCAGTCCTGTGCAAGTCGCATGGGGCACCAACTCGTGATGGAATTACAGCAACTTGTTGCCTGCTGCGAGTTGCACTAAGCGCACGCAAACGACAATTGCATTGTCCTTCAGTGAGTTAACAGCTATACCGGCAGTTTTTTTTTTTGGCGACTGTGTTCCCAAGTCATGGTGTTGTCCTCTGAGAGATGCTGGGCGACAAAAACTTTAAAGTCAAATTAAAATACCTTGTGTTTTTGGCTCTGGTGTGCGGAGACCTTTAACAATGCACGTCAAGAAAATGACGTGTCCTTTTGCGCCACCTCAAAATCGTGTCTGTATTCCTTTAAGTACACGAGTATCTAAAGAGCAATAGCAATGACAATAGAGCTAGTGGAACGTTTGTCTTTTGTGTGCTACATTCTCCGTAGCAATGCGTACTCCCACCTTGTGGCTAATTTGGACGTGCCCAGTCAAGCATCATGCCACATCAGTAGAAATTTTGCTGAAGTATGTGCACTAGCATCACACTGTCTCAAAAAAAAAAAAATCTTGCTGCAACTGTACTTTGTGGTCGAAATATGCACAAACACATGTATGAGCTCGGTGAGTACAGCAACCACCATGACTGTGCATCTGCACACAACACGCTTCCACAGAACCGCAAGCAAGGTAAAATGTCACTGCTGTTTGTGGCTGAGTGCTCCACACTTGAGGTTTATTTGTTAAGCATCAACAGATGTTTTTGCATGTATTCTTTATTGTTCAGCCAAAAACACGATTGCAACTACAGCGTTCAGCAAAACAGTGGTGGAGTAACTGCTTTCCTCACTAGTACATGTGGCATCTGCAAGATATTCTGAAATAAAGCACCAGAATCCCTTCTTTCCTTGCAACAGCAGTGAGACTACCCTATGGTTGCGTAGTAGAGGGAAGCTGAAGGGCATTGCTTTGCAGCCTTTATTCTGGATCGCTGCCATCTCCTTTTGACAAATCAACTGTCCCAGAAAGGTGCAATCCTGATGAGGTCCAAATGTTGAAACCACATAAGCCTTGAAAATGCACCTTTTCATGTTTTGGGGACACAAGAAATGTTGCAGGTTGTAAGAAGCTCTCAACCAAGTTTTAGCGCATTGATGGAATTGCACACAATGAAATTTACGCACTATCAAAGCAAACTTCGCAGGGATATTCTTGTGGCGCTGAATCCAGTGCCTGTCTGTCTTAGACAAACTTCCTTGCTTGTTATGAAGGCAGTATATCTTAAATATGCAAAAGAATCGCTCAAAAAAAAAAAAAAAACCTGCAACGACTGTTGCACGTGCAGTTTCCCAGGCTCGATCAGTCTGCAGAAACTAGCGCGCCCTTTTTTTCAAATCTTGAAATGGATACTCTCAAACTTTCATTGGGCTAAATTAGTGCCCCCCCCCCCCCTTTTTTTTTTACCCATTTTGCAGTACATTGCGACAAAAATACCACAAAAGGTGGGCGAATATCTTCTGTATTCTACAAGATTTTTGGGCATACTTTCTGAAATACTCTTATTTCAGAAAGTATGCCCTTACTGTATTCTTGATATGCCCATCTGGGGTAGCAATGCACAGCCTAAGAATGCTGAAGCTCCAGTAAAGTTTGGAAAAATATCTGGGTTCAAACGTGGTTGACGCGGGCTTGGTCCTCATTTTGAAGTAGCTAGTTCATCGGGATGGTGACCTCAAAAGTGGCTGTGCTTCACTGCGTACTATACGGAAATTTCCTCTACGCATACAGAACTAGGATCCGTGCCACATAACACGCTCATCACATAAAAACTAAAGCCCACGTGAACGTTGCTCTTAACGACCGCCAGGGGGCTATGACAATCACGATGGCGTCGACCGAGATGGCTGCACTGTATGCGACGGATGAAAAAGGTAATATTGCTGCGCAAACATCGTGCATGCGTGCAAGTTTATTGCGAGTTGCATAATGTCAGAGCTAGGGTATCCCTGCACTGATTAAGCTAAGGCTTCGACATATAGGCATCACCGTTTGTCTTGATACATCTGTGCGGCCGCTCGCGTGCTTACCCGGCGCTTTGCCTTGAACGACGACGATGTTTTGTATGAAGCATGCTGCTTGTTTTTTGTTCTTTTTTTTTAGAGAACTTCGAAGCGATGCTTGTGTGAATACTGTAGCGTAGTCGCGATTGGTGCCTTAACAAAGCCTTGCACCCCCGCCGCAACGCTATGCATGTTTGTGGTAAGCAAGCGAGTGCCGGCGAAAATTCTCCATGACATGCACGGTCGGCCTTTATGCTTGCAGCGTATTAATTGATTTCTGAGAGTGCAGGGACACATATGTCTAAATATTCCACTGCCGGAAAGCGCATGTTTTTATTTGGTATTTCTTTATCGGGTGCGCGGATGACTCTGTAGCATTGCGCCAATGTTTAGGCGTCGTAAAGCACGTTTCGCAGCGTGTGGAGTGGTTTCAAAAATAACCGTGGGAAAATTAGCGAAGGTCTGCATGCGACTTTCCAAAAATACCCGCTTGGTCCTCATATTCCCCGCAGAATGTAGAGCGATTCGGTTGGAGGCCGCTGTGCTCTTTTAATCCCGATTCTATGGAAAATGTTCGACGGAGAGAAGGCTAGACGCAAAAAAAGAAATTTTTTTTTTAATAAAGACGAGGCGCACCTTAGAAGCGTCGCTTTCGTTTATTTCAATAGCTTTCCCTTCTCTAAAAGGCAGCCATCTACCTTTGCACGCACTTCCCTGGGTCGGAATGCGAGACATTTCAGTAGTTATTGACGTAATTTAACTCATCGTGCGAAATCGGTGTGCATAATGCACATAGTGGTGTGCTCTTGAAGCAAGTTGCATCAAGGATGCCTTGCTGTACAGTATACAGTAGCTAGCGACTGTTGTTGCAAGAGTCGTCAGTGAGGTTGTTTGGAATCGTCGAAACACAACTTGCATGCAGCTTTTTGGGCGTGCATTCTGTGACAAACTTAAGATGAGAGCATTTGCGAGTGTATCGGCTTGCAGTCTGTTCTGTTATTTTCCAAATAAACGGGTTTCCTTAGTGGCAGCTGCCAGCGAAGCACTTAGTAATAATGCACATGTGTTTGGGTCACCAAGACATTGTGTTCTTTATTTCTGTTTTTGGCATATATAATCAGAAAATCTGGGTAAATTAGTTCAAAGTTAGTGTCTTTCATATATCTGCGTGTTTTGTGCAGGTTCTGTGTTACAGAAAGGTTGATATATATGTATAACCAACGATTTGCATATCTTGCAGGCTCTTATATACCGGCCACACAAAGGCCCGATGGAACTTGGCGCAAGGCTAGGCGTGTCAAAGATGGCTATGTGCCCCAGGAAGAGGTTCCTTTGTGAGTTCAAACTGAACATTTCATATAAAAATTTTATAGGCAAAATGTGCATAGAGAACTTATTTCTCTGAACCTGTCAACTAAGCTGTATTAAAGGATTCATATTACCGCCAGCGTATAGCACCATTGGCTGTTGACACAATCAAAGCAGCAATCACTTTTAGCAGACTGACAGAAGAATGCAAGTTGAAAGGAGTGTTGTATTAACTACCCAGGGTGTATTGAGTAAATAGATTTTGTTTACTGGTGTTAGCCATTTCTTGGGATTTCGTTTGTGTGTGTGACTAGATATTAGAAATTAATGCCTGACCTTTGCCCTTAGAGCAATTCAGTGCATAGTCACTATTTGGCCACTTTTGCACAAGAGCCTTTTCCCACACACATGAACATGGCGTTGTTAATGTAGCCATGGCTTTCATGTCCCTGTGCCTGAGCTTTCATCGAGCAAAATTTAGTAATGGGTGCCTGTTGAATTTGGCCAGCTTGATTTGTCATTTGTGTATACAAGAAACAAATTTGCAGTGTAGATAACCTTGGTTCTATTGTGTGTGTGTTTACTGGCTACACAAATTTTTCTGCATTGCTACCGTTTTTTGAGAGAGATAAAAATTTCAACGAAATGTTGGAGACATTAGCATGGCTAATTGATCATATTTCTACATCAGCTACTGAGTGACAGTTATGTTAAACATGATCACAAACAAATCACACAGATTAGAAAACTATGTACCTAACTGTAGGTGCAACAATCACTTGTGGGAGGATTCCTCTGTTGTCAAGGTTCTGACCGTGTTGTGGAGCTTACCACACAGACTAGAAAACCACGGTAACAACAATCACTTGTGGGAGGCTTCCTCGATTGTTAATAGGTTCTGTGTTGTGGAGCTTACCCTTAAGTGCTAGTCTTATGTAACATGGCTATTAATTTTGCTTGCATCATCCAGGTATGAGAGCAAGGGAAAATTGTGGGCCAAGAGCCAGTCTGGACCGAAGTACCCTGTTGGGCTGTCTAAAGCGGAGATTGAAGAGTACGAGGCTAAACAAGCAGCACAGCAGCAGCCAGATGCTGCAAAAAAGAAGAAGAAGAAAAAGAAGGGGGCTGCCAAATCTGCCGAGGCGTCTGCATCTGAAGTTGCCGTGGACCAGTTGGCCACAACCTTGGAGTCGCAGGTCAAGATAGAACCGGCGCAGCCGTCGTCATCCACTTGCGCTGACCCGGCCAAGAAACTGCGCAACTTGCGCAAGAAGCTGCGTGACATAGAGCAGCTGAAGAGGAGGATAGAGTCCGGCGAGCTAGCCAACCCGGAACCAGAGCAACTTGAGAAAGTGGCACGCCAGGAAGAAATAGAGGCACAGATAGAGGAGCTTGAGCTCGACGGCATCGAATGAGAAGTACGCCGGAAAGACCAGCAGCTCGGCGCACCCTACCCTGACCCTTCTCGAGTGTGTGCCAGTGGCTTGTCTCTTTCTACTGACCATACAGCACCATTTCTGGAGACTGCCACAGTAGTACCGTGCACCAGAAAAGCTGCGCCGAGACGCCACTGGCCACGCTTGTGTGCCCTTCCCACAAAAGGGTGTGCTGCTCTGGTCGACCACCGAGACACAGCTCTGGACACTGTGACTCCTCTCCGAGCAGACCTCACCACCAACCCATTGTCATGGACATTGTGCTGATTTGTGCACGAGCCACCTCAGCCATGAGTCATCTGCAACTTTTTTTCGTGCAGCTGCCCGGATCCCATAATCACTCTTGCACTCTCCCATATAAAGACTTCTTATCCCATGTCAAGGCAAGCTGGAAGCGGCTTCCCTATTCTGCTTAATGTTCAGGTGGCTCAAGTGAACTTCATATTTGGCCCAGTCCAAAAGGCTCAGGAACTGGTCACAAGGCGATCTCCTGTGTGTAAGGCTGCATTTTCATCCAACGTTATATTATTTAACATCTGCAAGATAAATGAATGGTCAGTCTGGCTCAAACAAAGAAATGAATTGTGTAAAAATCACATCTTGATGTGCTGGCTGCATCAACACCACGCTGCAGGATGTCCTGAGGAGTGACACATATCTCTTTTTGTAAGAATGAACTCCAGAAGAGACCATCACTCAACAACAATTAAATGATTTTTTAATTTTTATTGTGCCATCTGCTCACAATGAGCTCACTTAAGTCGTGTAGATGTCCACAAGCTTGTTGTAGTGGTTTCAAGAAAGGCGACTGGTTGAACAAGCTCTGAAAGAAAATGCACAAGACACAAGAGGTTAGTTGCTGCAGTTTCCAGACATTTTACAAGCCTCGAAAAGGGACATTTTGGTAGGTCGATGTAAGGGACTCTGTGTAGTTCTAAACAGACCAAGTCCACATGTAATTTTAAAAAAGTGTTTCAAGAAAACAATAAAGAAAGAGTTGAAAGGATGCTCATAGTGTAATGTCATTTCTTAGATGCATAAAAAGCAAGGCTAAGCTTTCCCCATTAGTGGAAAAATGTTGCACTGGCTTCAATCCGTGGACAGTGCTCAACTCGCTAAAGTCGAGGAGGTAGTAAAACTCCCACAGTTCAGGACGGTTTGAGAATATGCAGATCATTTTTGCAGCAAAGCACAATGACTCCACAATGATTTTCATACAACACAAATGCTTTGGGGGTTCCTTATATGCTCTAAAATTTAATAAATTCTGGGCTTTTGTATGCATACTGTAAAGAGGGACACCATATTCATTTTGACCACCTTGGTCTCTTTACTGTGCACCTAACTTAATGCTGGGACTTTATGTACACATTAAAGAGAGGGACTCCATGTTAATTTCAACCACCTTGGGCCTTTACTACACACCTAAATTCTGGTACACTGGTGTTTTTGCACTTTGCCCTCATTCAAACGCAGCCACCATGGCAGGGAATTTCACCAGTATCCTTGAGCTCTGCAGTGCAACACAACCGCTAAGCTACTTATTTTAGTTATTCAATACTGCGAACCACAAGTGGTCCAAGCAGCTGAAGGGGCTCAAAATATGCATATTTCATAATGTACAGGCACGATGTGCATATTATTACTAGTTATGGATACTGTTAATGTGTATCATATGGGCCTAAAATATGCATTAGGGTAATATGGACAAAATTCACGAAGCTAATACTAGCACAAATGCAGGAGCTACACCACTAAGTCAAGTTCTACTGATGATTTAGTATGGAGTAGGCAATTGCAGTTGTCTGGTTGTTCTAAGGGAGGAGTATCTATAACAGTATGTAAATGCAAAACGTGTTTTACACATTTGTGTTATGACAAGACACTCTAGCCATTATCATTGTTTATAATCTCTTCTGGTTTTACACCTAACTTTGCTAAATGCAGTGAATGAAGTTCAGTCTCACCGACTTACATCAATCCTCAACCAACTAATCTATACGAACAAAGCACCTAAAGCAGCTATAGATAAATTGGCCTACTAGACAGTAGGTTCTTTCCAGCTCTTCTTTTTTTTTTTTTTGACTATGTAAAAGGGAGTTTTAAAGCTGTATGTTTTGACCACTTGAGATAGGAAGTGATTTAGGTACTTACGCTTGTCACTGGATTTCCACTGACACCATATGCAAACTCACTTCCTTATTTAATTAGTGATTGAAAGGTACCCTGCTTTTGAAGGTATATACCAGTGTATCTTTAATAATTGTGCATAACTGGAAGCCGGAGATTTGTATTTAATATGGTTTGGTCATTTGGGAAATTAATGTTATAGAAATTAACACAGTCTACAAATAACCTTGTGGATGTAGAAGGGTAAAGAGTGTGAACCATATCAATAAAATTTATGTTAAACACTACAGGACCCCCAACACTGCCCCCTGGTGTACAAAATAACAGGTGAGAAGTGCTATTAATGTCGACATAGTGCTTTCATTTACCTGAATAAGATGCAACCTAGTTAATAGCATGGTGCCACAAGTGACTTCCATTTTACATATAAGCTTAACATGATGCACATTGTCAAAGGCATTGGAATAGTCCAAAAGCATGGCGTAAACCTGTCCTCTTACACAGACTGTACGGGTACACTCGTGAATTGTCGCCAGACGTTGGAAGCAAGTAGAAAAGCCACAGGTAAGAACAATCTTCTGCTGATGACATTAGTGTGATCAAAAAATTGAGTCGTGTTTAGCTGTGTTCGAACAATTTAGATTGCATACATAACAATAGCTAGTACAGTTACTCCCGTGAACCAAATGGTTGCATCAGACTGACACACGACTGTAAAGGACATCTTTTTATCTTTTTAATCAAATAAATATATGAACAGCATACCTGCTTGCAGTGATTAAAATGGACAAACTTCAGATGTTCACGATCCCTGCTGACCCACTAGAAAAAAAGCAGTATCTAAATTATTCTGGTTTTTTTAAAGAAATTTAATCAGCAGCACATATCAGTATACAAAGCATAAGGGTTAATTACCTTTGTAAGCATATTCCAAGGCACTGGACACAGTCCGCATGTCTGCTTCAATGCTTTTGGCCCAGTTTTCAATGTCGCCAAGTTCCTGCATGCCAAATAAGCATTACAGTATGTTTGCATTGCTGTCTTAGTTTCCAGACATTTTTCAGATATGCCACAGATAAAATTGCTGTTCGAGCATCACAGTAGTATATCTGAACCTAAATGCCATTTGTTGTTCGTGCTTTTTTTCAACTTGAACAAGAATTAAAACTTGTTATTAATTATGATAATTTATGTGCAAAGGAGAACATGGCCTCTTAATCATCTGTGATTGGAATCAACAACAAACTCTCAATCAGAGCTCATGAGAACATTATGAATTTGTGTATTGTTTGAAAAGTGTATAAGCCTTAAAGAGCTGGCCTTAAAAAGCTGGCCTACCATTATCTCAATGTCTCACATGAGACACTGAGATAATGGCAACAGCAACACAAGTTTTGTGAGGGTGTCTAGCATAGAAACATAAAGCATACAACAAGATCTTAATTCACAATGTCGTTTTACACTTGCAAATCTCGGGGCTCAGCTAGTGTAATACGCTGAAAGCCACACATGTATGTTCGAGCATAGTACTTGGAGGGTACTCTCTGCTGAAAAATTGACTGCAATTTGCTGCAATCAACTAGGACTTCCGCTAAATCATCTTCATGGAAATTGGATCTTAAGTGAGCACTGACATAAATGTATATTGTATAATGTGCAGGCATGTTGTTTACATTATTACTGCTTATTTTTTGTATTTACTTACTAGTTATGGATACTGTAATTATGCATCATGGGGGCTTCTAATATGTGGAGATTAAGAATTTTAGTAGCTCAAGATGCAGTCTTCACAGCCCGAACACTGCATAAATAAAGCACTGCTAAACCTTATAGCAAGGTATTATGCATCACATTATTTTGCAAGGCTCATAAGCTTTTCAACTGTCATTAACATTCTCGCACCAGAGACAGTGCAAATGTGATTTACTAGCCTTTTCACATTGCTGCACTGCTATGATATACTGCACTAAAGGCAGAAAGAGAAGACCACACTGATTTGTCTTTGACAATTGCCCGAATGAATGAATAAATGAATTCAAAATGGTAGTTTTTACACAGAATAGTGAATGTTTCGGTAGGAGTGTCAGCTTTAGGAGCACGGTGGACTCGAGCTTTGATGCAATGTTGTTTAGGAGGTGATTAAGTAAGTTCAGGTTGTTCGCGCATTGCGAATTTCTTGTTCGATTCCTAATACGGTCAAGAGTGCACATATCTTACCTTTAGCGCATGGTTGAAGTTGTCCACCAAATGGAGCCAGTTGGCTGCTTGTTTGCTGAAGTTGGTGGCATTGGTATGCAGCTGTTTGGCCTCGGCATCTAGTTTTCTCTGGTTCAAGTAAGCTTGCGCCACTCTGAAAAGCAGTTGAGAGGTGTTTATAAATTTGTGTGCAGCCTTGGTGTGATGGATGGGGACATCACTCGGGAAATTAAGACGTCCCGGACGCTTACCCGACGTTAAGATGGTCTACCATGGCAGCTGTCAGTGCGCTTGCAGCAGCGGTGGCTTCCTTTTTCTTTTTTTCTGCAAAATTGCAATGTTATGTCGTTTATTGAAGAGTAAGAGTCACCCCGCAGGATCAGTGCGCACCTTGTTCTTCCCTCCTCAAATGCTGCCGCTGCTGATGTTCTTTTAGGAGACTCGAGAGCATGTTGGCTGTGAACTGCAAAGCCCACTAGCACGCAAAAGCGAAAGCAAAACGTAATTTGTGGACACTTGATCACACTGAACCGCGACGATGTTGGTGTGCGCTGCACACACGCAAGAACGCACCTTGATGTTGGAGAAACTTACCTCACTCGTTTACTAGACGGAGAGAACTCGCTGTATTCAGCGGTACACTGTAGTTTTGCACTGCCGACGAACTCAAACCCAACCAAATCGTGTGCGTAAGCGAAAGCAGTGTCAGAAAAAGCGCAGTGTTAGCATTGCCAAAACGATAGGGCCTTACCAGCCTCACGACGAAATCATCTGATCATTGCTAAAATCATTCAATTCGTGAGCACGGGTCGAAGAAAACCAGATTGAGGAGGTCGTACACTGACAGCGACCGAACCGTAATACGTACTACATGTTTTTGCACCCGCGCGGTCATGTGACTAACACAACTAACACGCCCAATCACAGGTGACGCTGTACGGGTCGCCCTGTTTGCATTAGAGAAGGAAACGCTGCGCGCGGGGTCGGCTCAGCTGTTGAACGTGGCTGCTGTGGCTGTGCTTGCGCGAACATTCCCTGCCTTCGTGTTCGAAATACAATACCCGGATAAAAATGATAGCGTGCTAGTCCCATCATCGATAGGGACACATGTGCTTTTTATCGCAAGGGGAACCCGAGTACTTCAACGCTTCCTTATTAAAATGCCAGTGTGAAGTCCGAACCATGAAGCTGACGCTGCGTTTTGCGCTCGTATTCGCGTTCATCCTATGTTCTACACGTCAGCATGTAGCAGGACAGACCAACGCCAGCTCGATCGTTTTGCTCCAAGTGGTAAGCTCGCAACATGTGATGTGATTGCTGCCTCGCGGCGAGAGTGCGTTTGGCTGGCATCCAGCCGGCTTCTTTTCGCAAGGACGTTCAGTGAACTGATCGAAATGCTTTTTCGGGAACTATGATAGCGAGATAACGTACGACATGAGCGTAACCACACGTAAATGGATAGAACGCAACCTAAACATGAATTTGTATCGCAAGTCAACTTTCGGTGCAATGTGGTAATGTCTTGTTTGTCCAATCGCAGGTGTACAGACACGGAGACAGGACCCCTATTAGAACGTTCAAAAATGACCCTATTCCAATCACAGCATGGAAAGAGGGCCCCGGGCAACTGACCAAGGTGAGAAATGTTACTTTTATTCCTTCTGGGGACACCGTTCAGCAGCAAACGATCAGTTTTACTGAGACATGCAGCCATGTCGAAGGATGTGCGTTGTGTGTGTGTGTGTGTGTGTGTGTGTGTAACCTGAGCCGCGATTCCCCTCAGCAGCCAGTTATATACATGGAAAGTGCGGCTAGCATCAGCCAGTCAGTACACAAACACTGATTGCGAGCCCTATGTTGAGACATCGTTGGTATCATCTGCAACAGCCTGAATGCCTCGCCTCAAGCACCATAGCAGTTTGCTTCCTTTCCCATGACTTATCGATGTGAAAAGGACATATTTGCTGACTGGGGCGCTTGTCTCATAATGTACATTTTCTAACATTAAAAGACATCTCCAAAGTAGATTTGCGATGCTGCCGCATACACTGGTCAGGTGCATAAGACATAGATGGGGCAAGCAAAATGGAGTGACACAGCGATGGCACTTCACAAGCACAGCAGCATAAAGCGTTCACTTTCGCATGCGTCATGGTAGCTTCATGACAAAGTATTTGCACGGATGAAGTGGGTCCACGAGGCGAGCACATTTCATTACTGCCCTTGTATGTTCCCCGTATTGCTTGTGTGGCTGTAACAATCTGTTAAGGTTTGTCAGCCTTTTCCAGGAGGTATTCACTCACATTGTCAAGCGTGCCATATTGTAGGACAGCCAGCACAGTGAAAGGTTCACATTTGATAATCAAAGCTCTTACCTACAGCAGCACAACGAAAGCTGTGAAGAGGACTGGAAAATGGCGTACAGTGCTCAGTGAATGAAACGCTATAATCGGAGCGCACGGCTGCCGATGCTTGCTGCGTCATCACTTCCCCCTGTGGATACCGAGCTGATTTTATGTGGCACTCAACTGAAAGGGAGGGACTTTTTTGGAGTATATTTTTTCAGTTTGGTCCCTTTGTCATCACCCACTGCACTCCAGTAGCATAAAATATGCCAGCCGTCATGAGCTCTGAGTATCTTGTTTTAATTTCTGAATACTGTACAGGGTGTTATGTGAATACTCCCGGCAGATGTTTGACAACTCTGTTTGTATAGGGGGTTGTCTAATGTAACCACGTTACAGCATAGTGCCAGCAATCAGATTAACTTGCACATGCTAATTTGTCGTTGCCTATTTCACTGAAGGTGTACCATATTTTGTTCTGTCTTAATGCTGAGGAGGTCATATTTGTCACTCTGCAATTTACTGTCCTATTTATTGCCGACAGGTTGGATGTGTGCAGCATTATGCCATGGGAAGCCACCTGAGATCACGTTATGCACACTTCCTTACAGGAAATCCTCACGAGGTAATTATGCAAAGCAGTGTTTTCTACTGCTGTTTTGCTAACAGTATCTGCATTGTTATAAGAAAAGTGAAGAGGTTTCTTATAGACTTCTGTCAAACGGTCATCGTATTAACATTTGTATTCACATCGTCCTTACCCCCTGTTTCTCTTCTGTTAGATCATTGTGTTTGGTTTGCACAAAGCATGATGCGGACAAGACAAAATAATTTGGTACACATTGCATTCTCCTATCTTCTTCTTCATCTTGTTTTGCACGGCATGTACACAATGAACTGTTACCAAGTTGTAAATCTATCTTCCATTTGAGACTTGTATTCTAGAAGCTGATGCACATGCATTGCTGACTCATACTTTTTCTATGAATCGTGCACGTTATAGTCATAGGTTATCTGTGCTTTGTCAGTTTGTGTACATATTTCCCTACCAACAGTGATTCCAGGGCAAATAAGACAAAAGTTCTCACCTGGCATCAGCTGGAAAGAGAAGTAGAGCGATTACCTTTAACTGTTCAATGTGCAGGAGTAGGTAAATTGTAGCATGCAGTGATCCTATTCACATAATCTTTTTAAACTACTTGCTTATTTTCCTATGTGGTCGTCTGTGACATACAGTCTGTATAACATTAGGGGCGATAAGGTTACGTAGATTGGGTAAAACTTGGTAAATTTTAACATTGTTAACTATACAAGTCCCTACTGCTAGCGTTTGCCATGTTTTGGCCAGCATCTCGTTTTACTTGCTTTGGCATTTGAACTGAACAATAGCATCTCATTAAATGGAACCAATGAAATAGTTTCACACAACAGGGGTTTCTTTTACTGAGAGGGATATTTTGGCATAAATCAGTCAAATGCGGAACCAACCATATTTAAGGCTGTTGTCCCATTTAAGCCATTTCCACTTACCAAGAACCTAGTGTATGGTTTTATTGTGACAGCTGTGCACATGGCTCGTTATTACATGGTTATTGGCATTTGCCTTTGCCTAGCTCCGTGTCTGGAGCTCGGACAGGGATCGCTGCCTGGCAAGTGCCCAGTGCCATTTGGCTGGATTCTCTGTGCCTTCTGCAGACTGGGCCTGGAACAAGACATTCCACTGGCAACCTGTTCCCATACACACACGTCCAACTTTTGAAGATGGGGTAAGCACACTGTTTGAAATGTCTTCTCTATAAGCTCAAGTGCGCACGCTTCTCAAGCATGGAGACTAATGGGAACCAAGGGGCTCGGTTTTCCTGTGAGTTTGAACCCCGTAGCACCAACAGCTGACAAAGCACAGGAAAGGAGAGAGAAATTGACTGTTCTTTTTTATTGAAAGAAGAACTAAACTATGAAAAATATATGTTAAAGCTGACGAATGTATGGCTTGTTACCCGTGGGGGTCAAACACATCTTTCTCCTTATGCCTGTGCAGTGTACCATCAAATAAGTTTGCACACTGCATGCAATTATAGGGTGTGACCACATATACTGTAGCCACTGCACATGTAATGCAAACCACTTAATAAGGGTTAGTCATGAAAAATAATTGTTGAAAATCATAAAAAAACCTGAAACAAGTGGATTTGTCGGTTGTTGAAGTGCTCGCTAGTGAAGTGCTAGTGATATTCCCAGTTTTCCATGGTTTTCAACTGAGTTTTAGTCACTTCAAGCCTCTATCTTCCTCTGAACTTCAGTTCTTGTTGCGGTAGGGCTTATGACGAAACTTGGGTAAATAATTTTGCTTTGAAATCCATGCCTGTTATCCTGTGCAGTTCTGCAGGCAGTGGAGGCAAGTGCCTCCACTGCCTGCAGTCAGTTATCATGATACCAGCTATCTATGGGTGGAAGATGCACACAATGTAATTAACTCTGATAGAATACTAATGTATGTGACATAATAGCTTATCTCTTGGCACAAGATGAGCTTCATAACAAAGAGCCACAGATAAAATTATGGCACCAGTATTAATACCCCTGAAATCAACGTCATTCTACGGCTTTATGTGCTAGAACAATAATCTGCATTAGAAGGTTTGTAATGGTTGGGTACCTTAGATAATTATGAACACCTCGGGCTCTTTCATCCACATTTAAATCTGAGTGCTTGAATGATTTGTATTTCGACCCCATTTAAGTGCAGCAACAGTGGCATCACGAGATGTGCTTCATAGTGTTAAAAACGTAGCTTCGTAACCTTTAAATCCCTTTGAGCTTCATAATTTCTCTTTGTTGCTTTTCGGAGTCGAGGACCAAAATATAAAAAAACCTCCTTTGCTGTTTTGCAGATGCTCGTTCCAGGGGACGCCTATTGCCCTGAAGCAAATGCGGAAGAGCAGCGTGTGAAGAATTCTCCTGAAGCAGCAGGCTTTCCTCAAGAAATATCATGTATGTTGTGCTCATGCTTTGTGAACCTCTGGCACATGTTACTAGGAGCAGTAACATAAAGATGCATGCTTCTTGTAGAGTCTGCATTAGAAGCAATATGTTTTGAACATTGTTTATGCTAGTTTTTCTTGCGTGTGGACTGTGGTTTAATTAGTTATTTCACACGGCTGTTAGATGAGTTTTTGCTCTATCACTAGGGATTTGTATTGGCTATGGAATGTATTAATCTATGCTTGTTACGTACAACCAGGGAGTTGACCTGAACTCAAACCGTAAACCATATCCAAACCGGAATTTTAGTTGGAACTGAACCAAAACCTGAACCGACATTCCTGAAACGTGACAGGACCCAAACTGAACCTGAAGCCTAAAAAAAAGTGCATATCAGTTATTGATTTGGAACAAAGTGGTTCAAGTATTATGTTGCTGGCCTTTCTTTCTGTTGCCTTTAATCTGTTTATTTATTCAAGCCGTTTTTTTTTTTCTTACGAATATCTCTTTATTATTCTTGATCGCCCATGAAAGTTAATGCAATTCAGCCTGCATGAGTAGAGTACAAATATATAGACCTTTTCACTGTAATTTGAAATTCATACGTGTAGCCAACAAAACCATACCCTAATAACCTTGAAAATATTTCCTAGTTAAAACTGTGAAATCGACACTTGTGAGCGCTGAATGTACATCTACTAACGAGCAAGACCAACCAACAATCTGAAGTGTGGGTTGGCCTTGCTGTATAAACCTCCTGGGTAATTTTGTAAGCTACCATGTTATTGAACTTTATGTTGAATTAGAGATGGAAACTTTCTTTATGGACAGAAAAACAAGATACATGTGTTCCCTTTAAGTGCATCAAGAAGATAGGTTTTATTCTTGTAAGGACTCGTGGAAACAGAGGAAAGGCATAAGAAAGTAACAATTATAAATATATACAACAGGGCTTTTAGTGTCCCTTTGCACACTGCACCTACAAGCGTAGACAGCACATGCAACCTAGAGAAGGTGTAGTGGGTAGTTGCTGTAGCGGGTTGTTGCGGGCCTGCATGCCTACGGTCATCATTAAGATGTCTTGGCAATACAGCATACCAGCCTGCCTTTGTCCGGGCACTTCAGAACTCCAGTCTAACGGTCTTGGTTGTTAATCACACCAATTCCGCTCTTTGCACTAGTGTTTATTGGAAGAGAAAGGTGTCTGCATTACTATGCCCTTCGCATTTGAATGGCACTTACGGAGTGCTTTCAGAAGGTGAATGGATCCCCTTTTCGCCATGCGCAAAGGCTGATGTGCGCATAGAAAAGTGTGTGGAGTTTCCAAAGTGAGGAAATACACATGTCCCTCCTTTACGAAGCCCGTTAATTCGCTATTTTGCCTACCACCATGGCAATGTGGTTATGGCACTCTGCTGCTGGCCTGAAAAATGCAGCTTCGATCCGGCTACAGTGGTCAAATTTCAATGAAGATAAAAATTCTAGAGGCCCATGTACACTGTGTTATCATTGTACTACATAATCAGCCCAAGGCGGTGATAATTTCAGGAGCCCTTCACTATAGCATGCCTCGTAATCATGTCGTGGTGCTGGCAAGTACCTACAGCCTCAACAAATGTTAATTTGCTCTTTTGATCTTTAAAAAAAAGAAAAGAAAAAGAAAACTTGTATCGCTCTCATCAACATGTCTCTGTTAAAAATGAGGCACACTGCTGTAACCTATACACAAACACTGCACTTATCTGTTGGCACATATATGATGTACTTATCTTTTTTATCAATAACTTTGAAGTGATGCACCACAACATGTAATCCTGCCATGTCCCATGCACTGCACATGTATCAGGTTATGTAAGGAGCTTGTTGCTAAAAGGCTATGAAACTCGTCATTCAACTTTATTTTATTCAATATTGTTGAATGATTGTTTTTCTTTAACACTTCCATCCAGTCCAACTCAAAAGCCTGGGTCTTCGAATATCAGTCTAGATTTCGTTGATCTTGCCCACCTTCTGCATAACTCACAGTAAGGACAAACATGGGCCAGAAGGAAGTCCATGATGGATTCGTCGAATGTCTGCACCAGCTTTCCAGGTAGCATAGGATTCATTAGATGGCCCTGTTTAGGAGAGTATGCCTGCTCTGGCCATTTTCGCTAGGTGTCACTGATATTTATTTGGAAATATTGATCGCTGTTTTCAGTCCACCTACGGGCACATCCACATCCTGACAATACTTGTGGCTTGAACCATATCTCCAAAGCACCAAGTACATAAGTGGTTCCTGCCACTGTCTAATTGCCTTTCTTGTCTTCCCACTTTAAGTTTACTTGAAATGCCGTGTTGGAAACAACTCTGGCGCAACATTATTTTTAAAGTGAAGCTTGCATTGACTGACTTGTGAAGCTCACAGTGTTCCAAAGAACCATTGTCATCGTGAAAACCGTGCATGTGAACTTTTTTCATCTCTTTCGTATCAAGTAATATGATATACAGAAAATAAAATAAAGACATACTGAAGATAAAAATTGCTTGTTAGGCCGTGTATTCGAACCACCGACCGCCAGGTTGCAAAACCAGCATACTAACCAATTCAGCCATTGTCAGTTCATCATAAACACGTTGTACACAGGCTTTATATGCTTGAAGAACTAGGCGCAGCATGAGGCGTTGCATAGATCCTTGCTCCATATTGCTTCTCTGCGGCCATCTTTGGTTCATTTAATAGAACTGTTTGTTAGTATCTCAAGTGATTTATATTTGTTTCTAAAGGAAGATTTTTATCATTTTGAAATATTTTGTTGTACTAGTTCTTTCGGGTGCTTGACATCAGAGCTAGAAAGAAAGGAAAAAGAGACATATACAAGCCAAGCGTCGCTTGCCTCCATTTTGCTGACAGGGGAAGGGCTTTCTTCTTTTTTTTTTTTTCTTTTTAATTAGTGCTTCAGGTCAGCACGTTTAGGTGAACAGCACTGTTGAACACGTCAAAGCTAAAGTTTGCTGCTCTCAACCAATTCGTGAACTGGTTGGTGAACCAATTCAGTGTTGTGAGCCGTCCCAAAATTTAATTTCCGCCGCATACAACAATGTGAAGAAAGCACAAGAAGCAACATTAGTTTTGATTGCCATCTAAATATGCATAGAGCTTGATGCCTGTGCAGTGCTTATTGAGTTGAGGCATCCGGTATCTCTCTTGCTAATGTTTACAAAACAATTTTACTTATGACACTGTTATTTTCTTGTACTACCCTACGTGTGTGGTTGTTTGTTTTACTCTACATGCAAGATGAATCAGTAGCAGCTACGTGTCTTCACCATTTCAAGGTTGGGTTACATGTTTTTGCAGTAGCCAGAAGTATAGGGAACTCTACTACCTCAGTGCAGTGTAGCATAGTTGTAATGAGACGGCATTGGCGATGTTGATTTTTGCATCAATTATTTGCAGAATCCTTATGTGCTCCCACACAGCCATGTGAATGTTTGTCATAATCCTGCTCATTTTTTCAGAATCTTTATGTATCGCTGACCGAAAAAACTGGAGACATTATTGCAGACTGGTCCGACGTCGAATATGTATATGATGCTCTTTTGATTGAGGTGAGGGCTGCTATATTTTGCCTGGCATTTCTTCAGCATTTGATAGTATTAGTACTGCAGTAATGTACAATGAAGCATGTGTGTGTATGTGTGTTTGTGCATGTGAGAGAGAGGTGGTGAATGACATGCGCCAATTGTGTGCCAATGGTGGGCGCTGCAGTGTTCAGACCGTTAAGCAAGAAAATGTATTGAGAGAGGAAAAATTCACAGCATATCCACGGAGTGAATGATGATGAGTGGGCGAAGCTCCGGATGTTCATCGTAGATTGTGCCGAGTTCCAGATTAATTTAGTTAACGCGCACGCTACGAATCCTTATGGTTCAACTACACACAAGTGAAATCTCCCACCTGCACTTCATTGCAAGTCAAGATCCAGTACCTATATATATATATCTATGTATGGGTGGCCGGTGAATGGTTCTCCAGCGCAAGCAGTCAGTATTTTTCAATCAAGAAACTCGCTAGAAGACGCTGCCTGCGCCAACGTTGTCTCTCACGGGTGAGGGCGTGTTCTCCTTCTTTGCAAGCTGGTAGAGCGTTCATCGAAGAAAGAGCGTTTCCATAGTCAATGCGCGCCTTTCGCGCTCTCTCTCTCTCACAAGACAGCAGATGGAAGAGCGAGAGAGCTCACGCGCCGAGGGCGAGTGCGAGCTCTCGAGCGCGAGCCTCCCGGCGGCGCAAGATGGCTACATACATACTACTACTACTACTACTACTACTACTACTACTACTACTACTACTACTACTACTACTACTACTACTACAGAGGAGGGAACGACCCACACCCTAAGGAGCTTCGCCCCTAAAAGTATCTGTGGAATGTGTTAGTGGTAGGTTGGTTTTGTCTGTGATATTATTCCTGCCCTGGTAAGTAGACAGCTACACTTTGCCATAGCTGAATGAGCGTATGTGGGTTGTGTGTTACAGTGTCACTCTGGGTTTGCACTCAGTGCAAAGCTGTGGCTCACGACTACAAATGTGCAGTTATGTTTGCCAATGAAGTGTGATGCAGCGCTGCTTAAACTGAAAGATGGCAATGAGGGGCAGCCAAGATGCTCAAACGAGGAAGGGCCTAGTTGTAACTTTGACAGTTTCTTGCAATACTAGTTCCTGCTGGAGTTTTATTGATGTAACAATAACGTTCTCATCATTGCCTACCATCAACCCCTGTTAAAATTAAGCTATGTTACATTGTAAAAATACCCTATATGTTAGGTATTCCTTATGGGCATGTGTTTGTTGCTTGCTGACGTGGATGAGAAAGATAATAGGTTTGCTTCTCTATACATCACTAACTTATAATACTGAGCTTTAACTGCACTTCACCTTCTAAATGTGTCCATTTTGTTGTTCCTCAGCAATACCATAACTATACTGTGCCCAAGTGGGCTAAAGAATTGTGGAAAGATATGATGTACCAGAGTGACCAGAGCTTTGTCTTCCTTACCAAGACTCCTCTTCTTAAGCGACTGCGTGCAGGTGAGAAACATGTCTTTACATAGTGTTGCTAGCCCTGCACACACTGATTAATATCAATAGTGGAGCCTAATGGTACAGTTAATGCTTAATTTAATTGCTTAACACTTACACACATACCCACATGGATGCAATATTCAAGTGCCATAAAAAATTCTGTTGTTATCACCAGTAATTGTTATAGTGGGGTTGCACGGGGAAAGAAAAGTACGATAGGGGGATGGCCGAGATACGGGGGTGGCAGAGCTGCTGTTAGAAAACTGTAACAGTGGGGGATCCAGTGCCCCTCCTTAGCACCTTCCTCCACCATGCTGCTGATTGTGTGCTTGTGTTAATTCCTTTAACTGTGTAACCCTGCTTCCGGCACACTTCTACAACACCACAAGGGGGAATTACTTGCAGCAAGTGACATGCAAACTCCATCGAGGCATCGAATTGGTAGCCCCAAAAGGGGCCTCTTAGATCTGAGAAGGTTCTTGTGGCAGCCTGTCAGGTTAAAAAATTCAGAAAGAACATTCTCATGAGATCATCACAAGTGTATCACCATGTACTCTTATTGGCTTGTGCTAGAAAACCGCATGTCCATCAGCCACACATGTGTCTGGAACCACAGGCTTGCAGCAGAGCGTTGAGTGAGAACATGACCGACAACAATGTCCTCTTGAACGTAACCGCTCATGCTGAGCTTGTGCCTTGAGCATGAGCTGCACCTCTTTGTCTCATCTTTGCCTACCAATGCCAACATGCCCACCTAAGATGATGCCTTGCAGTGGTGGTGGGTGCCACACATGCTTTATGGGAAGCTTGCCAGCATCCTTCTCCATGGCATCTGATAACCCACGTAGTACAGAGGAAGGCGCCTCACAAAAACGAAGCCTCTGGCCAGCAGGCAATCTGGGTGCAACACTATCGGCGCATTTGGCACAGTCCTCTTGTGTTTCAGCGGGTTGTGTGGCACACACTGTCCACTCATTTTTGGAGGGTAGAAGGGTCACTTGAGCGAGGCGCATGATGTTGACGACATGAAGAAAGTGGGAAAATGGGTTCTCTTGTATGAGCACATGTCATTGTCACCTGTCAGTGGTGTGACAGGTGAGGATGCAGTGGCTCAAATTTTCCTTTTTCTTTTTTATTTTCTTCCTTACATATTAGTACAAAATTTGGTGGTCAGGCTTTATCATTGTATGATTGATAATACAGCTTGGAGCGTGTGGTAAGTTGGCTATTTCACCAAACACAAGAAGCTTGACAGCTTCTTATTGTTGTCACTGTCATGTTAAAAACAATATCAGCTTAAGTTGGTGCAATTGTATAAATCGTCATTGTGATTATGTTCATGTGTAAACACTTGCTTCTTTCTTTTCTTTCTTTTTGTGAAATATGGCATATTGTAGGGCCAGAATCAATTTTTCACTGTAGGACAAAAAAAGCCAGTAAATTAACTCTTTTGCCAGTCTTCAGTTCATGTTGTGTAGCATTGCACCATGATTTGACCAGAGTATACATTGTGGTGAAATGTTACTCTGTCAAGTTACTGTTTCCCATAGCTGGCAGACTTTACCATTAAAGCTGTTTGTATTTTACTTGAAGTGGATCTATAAACATGTGATGGAACAAAATATATTTTCATATTGTGAGGATTTTCAGTGTTTTGGTTCAAACGGGTCATGTCAGTGTGTGACAAATTACTTTCTTATCAATCGCCTGTCTAGTTTAACACCCCTGTTTGTATAATTTCTGTGTCATGTCGATACCAATTTGAGCATCTGTACATTGACAGTTTCTTTAGAAGCGTACCACAGCTACTGTTGCTTTGGTGTTTGCACTTACTAACAGGGTTGCTAGCTGCCAACTTATCTAGGAACCTGGAGGAAGCAGCGCAGAACAAATCACAATACAAGGTCTTCATGTACTCTACAGTAAGTACTAATTTATGACTATGTTGTGTATATTAAGTTTAGTTTGACAGTGTGTAGTTTATTTGAGCAGGACTGACTGTTGGGCTTGTAGTGCCTATCCTTGTTTGCTTTGTCTCTTTTTTTTTTTTTTTTTTGCAGTAATCAACTTGGTTCATAGTCATAGGCATGTGCAGGGTTCTCCACTAGGGAGGGGAGGGAGGGTGAATGTTCACTACAGTGCCCCCTCCTCCTAGCCTTCACCCACAGAGGCCAGTTCAGTCAAAACGCAGTGCATTGTAAAGGTATGGGTAGTCCCTCTCATGTGGTTAGCAGGGGCAGCCACCCCTACTTTGCACACACTTATGTTCATAGCCTGTGTTCATAACCAATTATAGCTGTATTGATTGAACAAATCCCAACTCACTTCTCTGTTCTAATTTACTGGAGTCGTGCTAACTTTCAATGTGGTGTTCCAAACAGTTTCACTGTCTTCTTGAGACTGTTAAACATATGGATGCACTATGGTCCTGTGTTTTTCTTGCAAGTCTTGCGAGCTGGCTAATTTGATGAAAAATCGTGGAACAGAGAATGTCGTTGGAACCCATGTTTTGACAAAAGGAGTTGTTTTCAATAGGGCAACATGGATGAAAACAAGTTTCTCATTACTTCAATCGCCTTGCCTTCCCCTGAACATCTGTCTTGTTTGATACCGTCGAATTTTCCTGACAAGAAGATATAAGGAGCTACGGAATACAAATAAAATACCTCATTTGCACATTTTGGAACAGCTGTAACTTTGCAATTATCACCTAGCCTTTAATTGTACTTATGAACCTCCTTGTTTCAATTCAGCTCATTGAGGGAGAGAAATTTTTAACAAAGGAAATATGTAGGGATTGGTTTGAGAATCGCTACTTTGCACAGAGGAAACATGGTTGGCGCAATGGAAAGGAAGCAAGGGGTTGATGATATTAGGAATATGGGTTCATTTACAACAGCTCATCATAAGCAGAGGTAGTTGGGGCAGAAAAAAAAAACATGTCTGACTTACTCAAGGTGGCTCTTGTACAAAAGTGTCACAATAACTCTCGCTTCATGGCCCAGGCTCTGAAGTCTCTCTAGGCCTCTAGAATCATCTGTTACTAAACAGCTTCATCCAGCTGTAGCAAATGTTTCCTGAAGTTTTCGGTGCCACGATTTCTTAATCGGGAAAAAAATGAAGGAACTCTTTGTGAGTGCCCCTCTCGGGTCAGACAGGTAACATTGTTTCTACAGCCCATCTTACACAAATATTATATTAGAGAATGCCACTTCATCTCAGTCTAGGCAGTAAGTCTTGTAAAGCTCTTTAACCCTTTTTGAAATTGAAGTTGCAGGTATGTGTCTACATATAACATTAAAGGGACAACCTTGTTTTGCTGGTTACTGTAATTAAATACGTGCTAGCAACATATAGTCTGCTAGTATAATTTCAGAACTGGTACAGCCTGCATGCCCATGAGCTTATTAACCGTACTTAAAAGGAGTGTGGCTGGTGCCTTAGCGTCCAAGTTATACAACCGCTTGTTCATTTCATCGAAACAGCAATTAACTATACGGGGACAAGAAGAGGTGTGCACAGGACTTGTATCCTCGTATAGTTAAGTTGTCCCCATATAGTTAAGCACTGTTTTGGCGAATTGAATGTAAACCAACTCGTCCAAATTACCATATTACTTTGAACAATAGTTGCATGTGCCATGCTGGGATTGCAGGTTCATTTCTTGAATCCTGTGTTTTCTTTATTCTGTTTCCAAACAGAAGAGTGTTGTATCATTACTATGAACGCTCACTCTCATTTATGCTATTGAAGTGAAGCTTTCTTTGGCTCTTCCTCACACTTTACGGATGCTGCTGTGTTCTAGCTTGATCATGGACGCAACTTAAAACTCTATTGGCTGGCACTCTGCTCCACACGGCCACAAGTAGCGGCACCAGCTGCGTGCGGGAGAGGGAAAAAATAGCTCAAAGCTCATCTTTATGTTTCCGTGGCTGCACATTAATGAGCAAATAAATGCTTCTTTAGGATACAGTTTATTCAGATTGCATTAATTGCACATGTGCATGTTGCCTCCAAAATCAGGGTGCATTCTTGGCTATTACACAACCTGCAGATCACATGCTTAAAGCTTGATGAAAATTTCATGTCCTTATATTTCAATGTACGATTTCCATTCTTCAAACACCAAATGAAAACAATGCAACAACAAATGACACCCGTGGAACACTGCAAGCATCACGAGCACTACAGCTGAGCCTGATGAACAACCAAAAGTGACAGGCAAAGCAACAATGGGCAGCACTGCTATGAGAACAGTGCTGCTTTGCAACTGATAAATTTGGAACGGCTGAAGCATCTGTGTTAGACTTGAGCTCTCTTCGGGCTTGTTGTTGGTTGTCTAGTGCCACAACACCACCACATGAGGTGTCCCCAGCATGAGCATTTTGTGTAATGTTCATTTCCACATACTTTTTAGGTTTCAGTGGAATCTGACGGTTTTATTGTTTGTATAATTGAAGCCTGACATGGGGGGGGGGGGGGGGTCATTATTACCAAAGTGCTATAGTTATGGTTGTGCCTGTTTCGGTGTCATTGGCCATTGGCAATGTTTTAATGTACGTGTGTATTCATGCATGTATATGTATACGTCCATATGTGTATGTGTGTGTGTACATACATACATACATACATACATACATGCATGCATGCATGCATGCATGCATGCATACATACATACATACATACATACATACATACATACATACATACATACATTAAAACATACATGACACATAGCCGTTGATGTACTGCCTATATTACGTGCAATTAAGTACCAAATACCGTAATACATTTTTAACTTCAATAATGTATTGCACATCTTGTGAACTGCATCATGTTATATATGTGCCAAGCAACAAGCATACAAGAGCATAAGATTGCAATATAAAAAAACAAAACATTTATTGCCTCCTGGACATGCTTTTAGGTGAAGCTTGCCCTCTAATGTCAATAAGTGATGGAAACTGCACAAATATGGAAACAATTATTTTAATAGCAGTGCACTGTAACTTTCTGATGGTCTCATTTTACAAAAGTTCTTCCAAAAAGATATGTCACAGTGACTTTGTCAGTAGAAAAAGGCTCTCACAATTCACTTTAAGTCCAAGAATGCAACCTAAGACAACCTTCGTGTGAAACAATTATGTTTAAAATACTTAAGATCATGCATAGCTAAGTTATATATGAATACTCTTTTTCTGCATTATATATAAATTTTCTTTGTTAGTGCTAGATGTTACGTTCCCCGCAAAATTGCAGTGATTAAGCTATTTGTGAATCATGGAAAAATACATAGCTGGTGTTTGGTTTCAGTGGCAATGCATAATACAGGTTCAGCATTCCAGTATTTGTCTAGATTGCCTCATCGCCTAAAGCATATATGCTGTGGGCAGTGGGTGGCACAAAGGTCATCTTCTATGGCCATATTTTGCACCATTGTAATTGTGATTTTAAAAAAATGAGGCGACCTACTGGGTGCATAAACATATTGAATACTGTACTTCAGCAGAAACATCTTTTCCTTTATTATTTTCCTCTGACTGCTAGTGCACATGTATATATTACATTGGTAAGATTTGTACCAGAAAGGGTCACGTTTTTCAACTTTGCACACTTCTTTTATATCAAATTGACATGAGTATTCACTATGAGAAGAATTAAGAGGTACCTCACACTACACAATTTCACTTAATGAATGTTCTTTTCCCCAGTGGATATCAAGAAGATTACGTTTTTGTACATAGATGCTTATTTTTCCACAGCACGATACTGAGATTTCGGCCATCCTGGACGCCCTGGGTGTGTTCGATGGCCATGCCCCTCCTTACTGCTCTGCAC
This sequence comes from Hyalomma asiaticum, assembly GCA_013339685.2. Taxonomy (NCBI): domain Eukaryota; kingdom Metazoa; phylum Arthropoda; class Arachnida; order Ixodida; family Ixodidae; genus Hyalomma; species Hyalomma asiaticum. The sequence continues at coordinate 115,904,104 of CM023482.1, read as the reverse complement.
TCTTGCTTGAGCTGTGGAAAGATGGACCAAGCAATTTCTCTGTGCGAGGGTTCACGCTCAATGCATTCAATTTGAAACCTCAACCTTTGCACTTTCCTGGCTGTGATGGCGAGTTTTGCACCCTGGAAGAATTTCTCAACTTGGCCAAGATGTACATTCCAGATGACTGGCAACGAGAGTGCGGCCTTCAACGATCCTTTTTCCTCTCTGATGGAGGTAGGTGAAATGTGCCAAATTAATTGAGTAGTCTTAATTGAACTGACAGTAAGTACAACTGAATGTTTAATATGTCTAAGGTTAAATTGTATACATTGCTTGTCGTCTTCTCTGATTTGGAGTCTGCCGAGGACTGGCGTTGGGACCACCACCACACTTGTTGCTGGGGTTGCTTTCCCTCTCGCCAGTCCTCGGGTATCGCATCGAGTGAAGTGCGCGTCAGCATGCACATGACTGTGGGATCTTGCGAGCTCTGCTTAATATTGCCACAGTAGGCTTTTCCAGTGGAGTGACTGCAGTTTGTGTCATTGTATGATAAAGGTAAAATATCTGGCTTTTACAGAAAAATCTCTAAAAGGTAATTATAGAGGAGGTCCATAACTTGTCATGTGGTGGTGCCAAAGTGTGATAACCTAGTTGGTAGCATGTGTCACCCAGCAACCAGCCAATGATTTAGCTTGGAGCCCGGGGGCAGCCATATAGCCACAGCAACGGTGAGAGCACACAGTTAACGTCAGCAATAAACTGTAATTAAAAGCCAGCTGTGCTGCTGGGATTGCACCACCATAGCAGTTCTATGACACCAGGCCTTCGTAAGGCAGACCTGTGTACTGGGACAGCTAACTATAACGCAGCATTTGGAAATCTGTTCTGGTTATGCTGAAAAGTTTGCTGCTTGGGGAGTCAGCTGTTGGAGTTAGCTTGGAGTTAGCTGTTGGCAAAAACTTGGATATAGCAGAGGAATTGCACTGGATATATTGAATTGTTTGTAAATATGGTGTTTTACCATGTAAAGTCAACTGACGTGCATTCTCGGTTGTGTGTTAGGTTTTTGTAGTGTCATTGGAAAATCCACATGGCAACTTTGTTTTCAGGGCTCATTATACATATATGCTTGCACATTCCAAATTAGCAAAGAGCATTCTATTTTTTTGTTGGCATGGCTTTTGAACCTGAAATTTAAATTGTGTTGCTATTGCCACACTGTACTTGTCACAAACTAAAACGGAACGAGAAAAACATCTTGCTTTTAGCCTCCTAGACTGAAGCTTTTAGCTCTCACATCCACGTTTAGAGCCAGTGTACGTAACCTTGATGCCACTATACCTGGCGACAACTTTCTGTGGCAGCACAGCCAAGGCTACAGAGCCGAAGCATGCTTGTCTTACTGCGCCACAGCATGTAGTTCCCCAACGAAAACGTTTGTATACTGTTCTGGGTAACTAAAATTTTACCATTCACCACTTACATTTTTTGCAGATTTATTTTTTAATTAGTGAATAAAAACGTTGTGCAGTAGAAAAAATTTCGTTTCATGCTCTCTCAGGTTTTGTGGGTTTCTTTGGCTTCCGTCGCTTTTTTACCTCACCGCATTCCTCACCGTCAAAGATGGCGTCCTCCGGTTGCAGCTTGTCAACGTCGCTTACGGAGGAAACACCGCCGCGTGCCGTGAGTCCACCAGCTTCGCAGCCGTACCAGGCGTTGTCAAACCAAAATCTGTCTGTACAGGCCAAGAAGGTGGTGCACAACGTTTACGCGCAAGTAAGGAAAAGCGACCTGCGCTGGTGTAATCGAAACCGAAACACCCGTCGAAGCGGTCGGACTACTTGGCGCAGTAGCACATGTGCATAGGCTCCGCCCACGTAGCCTTGGCCGTGCTGCCACAGAAAGTTGTCGCCGGGTGTAGTCACGTCTCAGTGTGGCCAGCACAGGTACTGCAGGCTTGGTTATGGCACAGCTGATGACAGGTGAACACCAGCGGCAAGCAGAATGATTATTTATTCTGCCTTACCTGTTGCCCTCCCCAGCCAAAGGTGGCTATCCCTACAAGTGGTATAAATTCTGGTGCATATGAAATACTAGGCTACACTGATAGGTGAGAAATGGAAGAAAGTTACATTAGTGATGCAGTGGTTACATACAGTTAAAAATTAGCAGGAACTAATGGTTGTGCCATTCCCCCCCCCACCTTTTTGCAGCATTGGCCTTGGTGATTGGGCAGAGTGCCATATTGGCTATTGTGGTGTTCAGCTGCACTGCTTACTGTCTTCTGCGGAGGCGGAGGACACCGAAAAATGTGGTTGCTTACTCACCGCTTCCCACCGAGTTTACGACGACCAACTGAGCGAATGTTGCACAAGCGAAGATTGTCATTTGTGTGGAAACTTATGCGCATTTTGCCATGACCAGTCGCAAGATTGGCATTTATTGGAGGACATGACAGTCTATTTTTACCCTTCCTCTGGCCACCAGGAGAATGCACTGAAAAGTTGTGCACATACAAGGTAAAAGAGCAGGGCCTACCAATGTTCCACATCTGTGCCACAAACCCTCATAAGTGAGCATTGCTTTCACAGCCCTGGTGTATTTTCAGTATCCAGGAAGATGGTTCAAGGTGACGCCCAGTATCGAGCACTTCCATCAATATATATGTAAAAAGTGGTGAGACTAGAGACTATGTTCACTTTTACAAACACGTGCAAGCATGTTATATGAACACAAAAGAACCTTCTACCAGTGTAACTGTCCTCGGAGTGAGTCAAGTCATGCTCGTGCTCTAGGCATTTTCCAGTGCAACACTATCTCTCAGCATTCACGAAGAAGGTTTAATGTTATACCTAGTGTCGAGCACTTCCATTAATATCAATATAGGGTGGCGAGACTAGAAGCTATCTACACTTTTACAAACTTGTACATGCAAGGTATATGTACACAAGAGAATCTTTTACTCCTGTAATTGTCCACAAAGATATCAAGTCATGCACTCGTTCTAGATATCCAGTGTAATACTGTTATGTCGCTATCGGCCTTAAACCAGCATGGGCACTCCTGATTATTTTTTCAATGTGGGCTGCCATGAGACATTCCTGAATAACATACTGAGACTATCGGGCAGCATTTATGGGCATAAGTGTTGCAGTTTTTTTTAACTGAACATTAGAAATGAAGTCATGGTCTATGGATTCTATTAAACGTGCAGTAACATTGGAGTGCTGGGTATTCTCCCTGTGGCTGTAGGTGTTCTCACATGATTTCAGCGCATTAATATTTTACTGGTTATTAGCTGGCAACATAAATATTCGTGCGCTTGCTCTGTGCCACTTACATGTCTGGAATGCGTTCCTCACTGAAATGGGTGCACATGATTTGACGTGGAGATTTTTATCTCTTCCATTTGTGGATAACCTCGTGGTACGTTTTTACATGAGGCACTGTGAATATTGTTGCACATGTTACTTTCCTGGTATTGCTCAAACTCAACTTACTTTTGCCGGTGAAGAGCACTTATGAGTAGATGTAAATTTGGGGCACATTTGTCTTGGAGTCATATTTGCAGTATTATAACTAAATGGGAGCTTGTTCTGCTGTGGTATGGCACTCTATTTTAACATACCTCCTTAAGAAGACTTAAAGATTCAGAGGTTGCTATTACAGTTGGATACATGCCTGTTACACAGCAGAACCATCATGGGCATTAATTAGTGTACTTCACACTGAGCGCATAAAACCTAACTTTTTATCTGTACTGAACTTATAGTACTTTTGGACTTTAATAAAAATGTTTTAAAAAAGAATATCGTCACTTTCACATCATTTTTCCATATTTTCTCAACCTTGTACAACATAGTCCTCTTGGAAAGTCACATCTTTTGTCTCCCTAGCTAAACAAGAATTGCAGAGCATAGGAGCTTTGCAATTAATAACGCACAAAGAGAGTAGGTTGCAGTACTGGACCTAAAATTGATGGTAGAAAGCATTTGAAATTGTTATATATGTAGAACACCGAGTAGCAAAAATTTCCGGATTCCTACACTATGGCATCTCTCATTATCTTATTGTGGTTTGGAGATGTAAGACCGTAGAAATCAAATAAATAAATAAATCAAGCAAACATTTCTGAATACTGCAAAGGTGCAGATGTAAAATGTAAATTTCAGTAGGCAGCGGTTGCTTGTGACACTTCGTGTCATATGATGCTCTGAGCTTCCACTGCACTGCGAAGCAAGTGACATGATGTGCATCACCATAACTGTTCTTTAAAAGAAACTGTGACAGGACTCTACACTGACCCCACCACACTTCCTGTGTAATTGTCAAGTTTGTGCAGCTCTAACGCTTCTGAAGTGCCACCTCTGCTTCTAAAAGAAACTGCTACACGAAGCACTTATTTTACAAAATATCATGATGATACATCACCCCAACTACACTCAATACACTCACTGTGTCTATTAACTTCTTGCAGACCCTACACTATGTAAGTGTGCCCATACATTTAATGACGAGCCGATTTGATGTTGGGTCACTGTATCTAGGTTTCTACTTTTCTTTCACAAGCAGCTCATGTGGGTCACTTAAATTTAGTGAAACATTCATGGGCGTTAGCGGGGAGGTGCCAAGGGGGCGCTTGCCCCCTCGAGTTCCTCTAGCATTGCCCCCCAAAAGCACACCATTACTACATCACCCCCTCTTCCTTGCTACAGATAAATAAGCTAGGAGTTTGCCACCCTCAAGACAGAATCCTGCCGAAGCTGGTGCATAGACTTGAAGCTCACAAATGTAGCATGGGCGTCAAGACGTGAGAAGAAATGGTGGATCAGGCTTGCAGAGTGCTGTCAGCCTAGCTTGTGCTTCAAGCATGCATTACGGCATGAACTGCATTCCTTGTGTTCTGTCTTTCCTTTGCTGAAAGCGTTGTACATTTTCACCTATCTTTAACACTGTATGGTGGCTTGCCTCGTGTGAAGATTAAGGCTTTCATGTTCCCCATGCCACCGGCTTGTCGGTGTTGTTATGTATTCAGCTACAGGCTGTTTGCCTGTGGTATCAAATATTACCTTGGAAATCGCTGAAGACAATCGACACTAATTGATTGCAGCTGTAACATTCACAGAATTTTCGCACATTGTTATCACATAGGTGGTCGCATCACACATGGCATGCTGTTCACTAGTACATAGCCACTGAACATATGCCAACAGCCTGACGTGCTGCAATACTACTGTGCATTCATCATTTTCTTTAAGTATGTTGATATTAGGACTTCCTATTCTTATCATTTTGGACATTCATTCTGTACAATGAAACCCTTGATGTTGTAATTGTCATTGACGCTTCTAAAGAGACACTAAAAGGAGACTCGTTCAGGTTGAAGGTGTTCTTTCAGAAATATATTTTCATGAATACAGTAGTGACATAGGCTGATTATTGGTGTATAAAATGTAGGTCTTTTTTTCTCTTACCTGCTCATGTGGTAGCATGACTTTTCTTTCTGTGTTCAAGGTCATTGGAAGTTCTTATACCAGGCGTTATTCCGACCTTTTCTCATATAAACTATGATACTGTACTTAATACTGGTAAAACAACTGGCCATAAATATTCATAGCATGAAGGCAGGATGCCAGCTCTTTCCTGGCCAACCAAGCATCATTTCAAACTTGGTGGTTTTACTGGCATTGTACTAGTGTATTTTGCTAACACAGTTAAAGCAATGTTCTCTCTCACTTTGGTGTTCCTTTCATATCTGTCTCTACAGAGTTGAGAGTCATGGACGTATTTATCTTAGGCAAAAAGGTGCGAAGTTGCAGTTATGTAGCCAGTGTATTACAGTATACTAGCCGAATTCTTTGCTAAAACATTTGTTTTTCTTTCGTGGAAATTTGATCAGTAGTTGAAACACAGGTGGCTGTAGTGCAGATTTGGAGTAGACCTACAAATAAGGTCAAGGCATTTTGTGCGTTTGTATCCAGTGGCCGTAGTATTCCGTACATTAATCAGAGGTACCTTTACACACTCCTTAGGGGTTGTGTACACACCCTATCCTTTTTTCCAAAGGCACTTCCTTAATCTAATTCAAAAATATCTACTGCTTCAGCTCAAACAGCAGCCCTCTTCCCCCAGGCATTCAGGCACACCCCCTAATTTCAATTCCTGGGAAACCTCTGCATTTATTGTAGCTAACAATGTTGTCGTTATGGTATTAAAGAAATATCAATCTTTGGGCACAGGGACTCTGATCTGCAGCCTCTCCCACGCACTCACAACCGCCATCCACTGTACTACAGGCACTGTAACTGTACCTCCGCGATGTCGCGAATAGTTCTTACTTTCCGAGGGTTGCATGACGCCGATTTTGTTTAATTGGCTGATCCGAGAGGTCCATCTGCTTCAGTTAACAGCCGCCGATTTTTTTCAACAACGCCGCGCCAGTCTCGGAGGCTAGCTGCCACTGCTGGTAAAGTTCTACATGGGAACGTTAGATGGCGCCAACCATGCCGAGCGCGTGAAGCTTTAGGCGCGGTACCGCTCGAAAGAAACGCTCTAGCGTGACGTCACAATGGCAGTGTCAAAAGCAGTCACAAAGGCACCTTCGCAACCACCGAAGTCCAGTCCGTTTCCACTCATTGTTCACTGATTTCTGGGGTTTTACGCTCCAAAACCACGATGTGATTGTGAGAGACGCCGTAGTGGAGGGCTCCGGAAATTTCGACCATCTTGGGTTCTTTAGCGTGCATTGGCATCGCACAGCCACTGGCACAGCACACGGGCCTCCAACGAAATGCAGTCGCCGCGGCCGGCATTCGATTCGCCGACCTTCGGATCAGCATCCGAGCGCCATAACCACTGGACCACCGTGGCGGGGGTGCCCTTTTGGGCTGTCCTGCTGCTTTTGTTCCCCTTTCTGCGTTTTCACGTCTTCGTCGAGCGTCCCACACGCAACCTTTCTTCTGCGTCGCCACAGTATTTTATTTTCGGCTACCAGCGTTGTCTCCAAACTGTTGAACGATCCTAAACAATTATGCCCTTTCCGTAGCTAATCGCCCTTCTGAGCGTTCCCGGGAATTTAACTGCGGTTGCAGAGAAAAACAAAGAGAGAGAGAGGGGGGGTACGGTGGACAGTGGCGGTGGGAGGTGGAGGTGGGCTTTTGTCTGTGCGCCCCTTGCACTGGGTTGTTCGTTCAGGCTAGGGGTGCTGGTGGGCGGAGGGCCGCAGATGAAGATTGCCCTCAGTTGTTATTTGGTAAATCATTGACTGAAACTGTAAACATTAGGTGTTCATACGCACGCATTTTAAATGAATTTTCCTTCTATCAGTTACAAAGCGGGGAGAAACGTACAAGTATTGCTGATCTCTAATTTCTTTTTTTTTTTTCGAGTTCTTAATGTTCTCCATGTAGCCAATCCAACTATGGGCCGAAGTTTTCTAAATGGCAAAGAATATGAGCCTGCAAGAATAGGAGCTACTGCACCCCTGGACCACTTCAACACAACCAACAAACGCAGTAAACAGGGCTATCAAATTAGTCGTGTCTGGAACTTAAGATTCTTTATGTAGGCCGCCGATGCATGCAGTTGAGTGCCGATCGCTAGAAATAGTGACACTTTTTTTTATTTATTTTATGTAGCGGGCGATATGTGATAACATTATGGGCGATACAGATTTTTCCTGTGTGGTACTACGCCTTACGCATGTCGTGAAGTTATTTAAAGAACGTGCAAGGGGGGAAGGGGGGGGGAGGGGGGTCGTCTTCTGGGAAGAGTAAAGTCGAAGTAGTGCTACTTCACATACTGCTCAGTGCCCCGCCACGGTGGTCTAGTGGCTATGGTACTCGGCTGCTGATCCGAGGGTCGCGGGATCGAATCCCGGCTGCGGCGGCTGCATTTCGTTGGAGGCGATATGCTGAGGCCCGTGTGCTGTGCGATGTCAGTGCACGTTAAAGAACCCCAGGTGGTCGAAATTTCCGGAGCCCTCCACTACGGCGTCTCTCATAATCAGAGCTGGTTTTGGGACGTTAAACCCCACAAAACAACAACAACATACTGCTCAGTATGTTTCGGCTATTCAAATAAATATACATATAGCCGCAATATCCGTAGCCACTGTAGCTACGGAATACGCACAATGTAAAGTTTATTCAAATCTCACTGCGCCTGTGCTTCACCATAAACAAAAGCCTTGGCGCAGCGAAACGTACGGGTCCTGACGTACGTCGAAATCCCTACAGGCCGCGCTAGAGCACTGTGCATTGTCAGAACAAGCTTTCTCGGCGGTTTATTGGCTGTCCTCCTTTCTAGAAGCTTCAAAGGCTGTAAACTGCCATTCCTTTCCCTTTTTGCTCTTCCACTCCCTGTGGCGTACGTAATCTTTTTATTATCTTTAATATTATCTCTGTATTTCCAATTATCCCGTTTTAACGTAACTCCGTGTGGAAGAAGAGAGTTGCAAGAGACTTCCTTCCCCTATGAACGTTTTTGTCGCGGTGTCCTCCGCCTCTGGCAAGTCCCCGTGCGATGCGTCAAAAATTAGATTGGACACGCTGTTACCGTGACAGCGCGGCTACTGACAGTAATCGATGGTCCAGGAAACGGACAGCTCGAGAGACCTGTCACTATCCATTGTGCGGGTTAGAAGTGCGAGATGTTGGAGGGCGGTTAGGAACGAAACAGCCTGCACCCAGCGGCGCGGGAAATGCAAAGCGTTGACCGCGTATTCAGGTGTTCCCGGGCAAGTTTCAAGAAGCACTACTTCGCGTACGAGGCATGGCGAGTGCTTTCGTGTTCCCTCCTTTTGGTGGCGTATAAGTGCTGCCGTCTATAGCAGCGTCCATTGGTGTCGGTCCCGAAGAAACAAGCGGACGCACTCATGTCCTTGACCCACCTACATGACAGTGATCCTGCAAAAGACAGTATAGAAAGAGATAAAGAAAGAAGGAAGGAAGGAAATAAATGAGAAAAGAAAGAAATTAGAGGCTAGGGATGCGCAGAAGGGAAGAGCGGACCCACTCTCTCGTCATCTACCCACTACTACATGACAGTGATGATGAACTTGACAACCTTGTCCCACCTCAGCTGGTTCTCATGAACTCATGTGCGCACGCCGAACACACACACACACACAGACATATATATATATATATATATATATATATATATATATATATATATATATATTATTATTTATTTAGTGTGCCCTTTTTGCTAACTGCGCTCAAATTTCAGGAATCCGAAAATTGATGAAAAAGTGTCCGGTGGCCGGCGACCGAAATATAGCTTTTTTTTTTTTCAAACAAGCTTTCGCTGTTCTTTTTTTTTTTTCTTTTTATACAGGACCAAGTGTAGAAGTACTGTTCTGGAACCAAGCCACCGGCCTTTCTAATCTGGAATAGCCTTTCTCTCTCTTCCTCTTCCTCTTTTTTTTTTTTTTTGTGCGTTATAGGATTTTGCAAAGATCTGTAAGCGTGCTTTCCCGCAAGGAAATTTCCAACCAGAAACACTCGTCCACATATTTTTTCTGCTCTAAGCACGTTCGCACCTGCGTATTCCAGCGAAGGTGCACGAGAAAATTTTTCAAAACTTCTGAAAATTTTCTGGTGTGTGTGCCGTTTCATGGTGTGTTCTGCGATGTACAAACCGATGTACACTTTGTACAAGGAGAGCGGCAAAAGCGAAACGAAGGAAAGGCAGGGACGGTTCCTGAATAGAATGAATGGACGCTTCTGTCTGTATCCGAGGTTATTTTGGTTAAAAGACACACTTGCCCACGCATGGGCACGGTCGAGCTTTTTTTTTTTATTTTTTTACTGTTATTACATTTCCCTTTATAAATGAAAGACATTAAGTACCTTAAAACGCTGTTTGGTTTTGTAATGCACATTTTATTTAACTTGCGCTATCAACCATATAAAGTATTGTCTGCATAAATTTGAACGGAGGAAAAATTCTGTCCGCGGCTGCGTTTCGATGGCGGCGAAAAGTGGTTGATGATGTTGATGATGATGATGATGAAAAGTGGAGATGATGATGATGAAAGGACGCTAATTTCTGCAGCCCATGTAGCGAGCACGGCTAAGCGTCCGTTGGGAAAGGGAATGAAAGAGAGAGAAAGGAGAGAAAAGCCGTAGTGTAGGGCTCCGGAAATTTCGACCACCTGGGGTTCTTTAGCGTGCGCTGACCACACTACATGGTCCTCAGCATTTCACTCCCATCGAAATGCAGGCGTCGCGGCCGGTATTCGATCCTGCGACCTTCGGAACAGCAGCCGAGTGCCACAGCCACTAGACCACAGTGGCGGAGCAGCGCAACAAATACACGGACACAAGAAGGAAGAATAACACAACACAGTGGTCTGTTGCGTTATTCTATCTTCTTTTGTCCGTGTTATTGCTGTTCCCCAAGCACGATGAGCAAACAAGTTGCTCTGTTAACATCGCATTGCTTCGTGCGTGCGTGCGTGCGTGTGTGCGTGCGTGTGAGAGAAAGAGAACAGAGAGGCCACGAACAAGTGGCCCCGCCAATTTCCATTGGACACGCTCGCTCCCGCGTTTCCTTTCTGAAGTTCTGCTAGTCGTCGTTTCTCGCCTCTTCGCAGCCCTGCGCGAGTCCCGCTTCAAAGAGAAACACCTCCGAAGCGATGAGTTCCTGACGTCCGACCACTTCTTCGAAGAACCTTTTCTGTAGCCCTCGCAGCTCCGCAGGAGTGGACAGCCGCGAAAGAAAGGTTAGTGAAGGGGCTTAACTAATGGCCACAACACAATTGTCGAGCTCAAGTATAGCCGCCGACACCTGAGCGGTGGTCATGCGTGAAAAAGAAGGGAATAAACGACGACGGGGGGGATGGAGGTGGGGGAGGGGGGGTTGAGACAAGCGCTCTGTGAGCGAGTGTACGTCGCCGAAGAGACTTCACTTCTGCCACGCAAAGGCCCTTCGCCGCGCCGTCCCATTCCCTCTTTTGTCAACATCGAGACACCGTGCAAAGACCACCTCATTCTATCAATGACCGCCTCAATCTACCTCATTATATAATGTAACAGTACACACACACACGTTATTCAAAGGTAAGGGTCCAAACTAGAAGAGAAGCACAGGGCCAAGCCAGAGGCTTGCATCCATGAACAAATCGCTAAAGACGATACAGAACAGGGAATGTCGCTGGAGCCAACGTTTCTGCAAGTGGACTTGTCGTCATGACGGTAAGTGCTTTGCTTTCGAGGTGCTGACGGGCTCCTCTGGTCGCGTAGTGTGTATACATGCGAGGACGTCTACACAGCGTGTGAGATCAACGGCCCTGCATGGTTCGCTGTTTGTAAACAAGGAGCGTACCTTGCGTGGCCGACGATAGCGCGTGCAGGTGAGCGCAGCTTGCTTGGCAGCTTCTGCGAGATAACGAAGCGTGGACCCCCCACATACCGGCTAATCCTTCGCCTATCTGTGCACACAATGCAGACTTCGCGTGTCGCACGCGCGTGGCCGCCAAGATAGACGTTTGCGCGACCCTCGTTGGCCGCGGTGTGTGTCTATGTTGCGCATCAATACTTTCCAAGCGTGTCAAGGGGCTTCACAACGAATGCGAAAAGGTCGGTTTCTGCGTGTGACTGGCGTGAATGACAATTTGAGGCTCAGATATTCGCGCAGAGAAAAGTATCTCATGAATTAGCACCATTCGCCCCTTAACTCTCCGTGTCAAGGTTGTTTTCTTTCCTAAGTATATTGATTGATTTGTGGGGTTTTACGTCTCAAAACCAGCTTTGGTTATGAGAGACGCCGTAGTGGAGGGCTCCGGAAATTTAGACCACCTGGGGTTCTTTAACGTGCACTGACATCGCAGGGCCTCAACATTTCGCCTCCATCGAAATGCAGCCGCCGCGGCCGGGATTCGATCCCGCGACCCTTGGATCAGCAGCTGAGTACCATAGCCACAATACCACCGTGGTGGGTCTTCCTAAGTATATTATAAACAGACTTGCTTCTTCTTCACCTGTCCCCTTTTTACCTCAGGAACAAAAAAAAAAAAAAAATCTTGGACGCACAATAACAGACTCTTTACTTTGTCTTTCTGCCGCCGTTGTCCTGGAAACGCGAGTCCGTTTCCTAGCTCGAACATAACGGCACAACACTTTTTGAGAAAAGATATACCTCGGCCTGCCTATATACGTATACTGAGAAGCAGAGAGAGTGTATACGAAACAGACAATAGGGGGAACTGTTGGCCGACAAATTCGGCCTGTTATGAAGGTATACTTATCATATATGACACGTCGTGATATATATTTGAAGAGGTAGCGTTCAAGCACAACTCAGGGTTCTGCATTTAAATGCATGGTATTAAAACGCATAAACGTATACTTACCGCGCTGCACAGATTTGAATTGAGTTTGTCGCATTTGAAAGAAAAGGACAAATTCAAGCGGCAATATAAAACAAATAAGATTAGCTTTTTACTGTCCTCTCTCTCTGTCTTCTTTATTGACAATTCCATAGTACACTAGTGGGAAACATTGCACGAAAAAGAGATAATGCACTTTTGTTATCTATACCTCAGATATAAATTGCCCCTAAGAGGCTGTTACCCTCGCCCCCCTCCCCCCCCCCCCGCGCGCCTTTTCTCCTTGCTTTATTATACGAATTAAGGGGGTGCCTTTAGAAAATAAAGGAGAAGGGGAAGGGGGGCGGTAGAGCCAAGAAGGAGGAGATGTGCACTGGCGGTTTGTACATGTTCAACTAACATGTGGCGTGCAGCAGCATCAATTCAATAAATTCTGACATATATGTAGTTTCTCGTGTGTGTCTTCCTTTGTTTTTCTTGTTTTTTTTTTTTTCAGATTAGTAAAGCACTAGTCCTTCGACATCTTTGTTAAGATATTTGTAGTCCCAAACGTTGCTGCTCCCACGGAACCGCATTGACCTACTGAAAATTCAATATCTGCGTCTTCGCCACAACCCGCAGCAACGCCTCCTACACCCCCCCCCCCCCCCTTTCACACACACGCACACACCTTCACATTTAGACACAGCACCTAGCTACAATTTCTGGGCAAACCCCTTGGTGCCACGGTCTGCTCTCATCATTTAATGCATGCGAATTATTCGGTCTCCTTTCATTTTGTGTGTCCGTATACACGCTTGCCGGCGCGTCTCTTGTTCTTGTATTCGCGTGTGCGACACCAAGCTCTCTAATATTTTTTTTAACTGCTCCTAACAAAGGCGTGCTTATAAGTTTCCCACTTTCCACGTCTTTTTCTTCCCATTTGACTTTGAAAAACCGGCACTTCCTCGCCACACTGGTAGTTGGCTTCACGCAGCGCGCACAAGCGGCAGGTGAAGCATCACTCGGGCACAGCGAATGTGACGAACCTAATTCGCTGCGAAGAGAACTTGCCGAGAAATATTGCCGTTTTCTTTTACGGTCCGCTGTGCCCGCCGAGAAGTGTAAAGCGAAAAAAAGGAAAAGAAAAAGAAACTAAAGAATCATTAGGAGGCTACGCTGTCGATGCGGATCTGCTGGAGAAAATGCGGAACTGTTCGTATAGCGACAACTTTTCCGACTCTAATCTTGCCTTTTTGCGTTACGTAAGGGCTCAGAGAAGTGTCGCGGTCGCGTCATCAGTGAGATCAGTCGGCCCTGAAAATGGGTGACAACTTATGTAAGAGCGGCATGTAGAACCGTGTACTTTTGAAATGCAAGCGTGTATCATTACATGTCAGGAAAATGTGTCAGGCAGCACGAAAGAATAAAGGCAGGGTTTATGACGTAAGCGTGACGTATATACACCTTCAGCTGCGACATGTGAGAAGGCTACTGAGGTACATATGCGAAAATTTGCGTGTCTGAAAAACTTGTGTGTTTCAAGTCCAGTTCGACGCGTCCCGTTATCATCACATCGTGTAGGTTTAGTTTAATTCTAATTCTTGGTTATATTCTAACAATGAAAAAGAAAGTATTCCTGAAGTCTTCCTAAACGGCTCTTTGAGAACTCGCTTCGAAAACTGGAAAAAAAGCACAAAAAAAAAAAGCGAGCACTCGAAGTTGGCGATCGTCGCATTCGCATAACGGTGAGCGGACGCCGTGTTATGAAGGAGATGAAGAGGGTGATGGTACGCATAGCAGCGATAAACTGTTATAAGGTGAAATTGAGGACATGACGGTGCTGTATAGCCGGGAAGACACTCCCCTATATTTACTGCGCTTAAGCAAAATTGTAACTGTATTTGCCTATCCGTATTCAGTATGCGCATAGTTTGCGAGTGCACGCGCACGGGGATTGCTCGGATCGGCTATGTATAATACTACTTTCATCTCCAAGCTCATGTGCACAGCTGCATGCAAGTCCGGGCACGTCCTCTGGATTCGGTGCGCGCTCTTTCTTCCCTATCTGCATGTCGTTTCTATACCGAACGCGCTCGACGAGGACTTCCACGTGACTGGATCACAATTGCGAGCTGCTCTGGTGCTCCACCTGTACATGGCATATATATATGGCGTGAGAAGAACGAAAAAAAAAAAAAGTAAAAGCTGCTTTAAACGCTCACGAAATAGAAATGTGCCTCATTAGGCTGATGGGTCTTTTATCGCGTAGTAAAGGGCGCTTCCATTGCATCTAAAGCATGCATACGCGCCGGTTCAACATATCCGCGTCTATGTATACGTTCTCTTCACATGGAATTTACTATATTAGAAAGTCGGGATAAAAACAACAGGGGAAGTTATTCAGTCACCGCTCCTCTACGATGAGCACAATGTTGCTGTCTCGAATTTATAGCCTTGACAACTAATGTGTTCTGACAAATGCGGTATTGAAAGAAAAGGTGCTGCTTTCAAAATGGAGGATCGCCATTTGTTAAACATGGGGCCCTCGAATCGCTGGTGCAATGCAGGCCGCCACCATGCAGCGCAGAAAGCGCTGAACGCGCTGCTTCATTTCTTGAGGGAAAAGTGCACTCATAACGACTTTGAGAAGTGTCGCGCACTGTGTGGCACTCATGGACAGTGTACCCCATCCCCATTGTTCTTTGTCTCTTTGTTTTAGAGGGTCAGTAAGCGACCCCGAGGTCCAAATTTTATTTTATGGAGATAAATGCCCATGCGAACATAATGCCGCGAGAACTTTGCAAGTACGTGCTGCAATAAGGAATCTACAGGGGACACAGAAGAACCTTTTCATTCATGGCCGCTCCATCGCTACCGCGGTTTCTCGTTCGACCTCCATACTGCAACGTTTACCGCCGCGGAGCGGGATGGGCGTCCCGTCGTCGCGGCAACGACTAGTGGGATTACGTGGAACGACGTCATCGAGCAGCGTTCATCGCGCCACTGCGTGGTACACTTACCCTTGGGTCTCAAACTCACCAAATAGCAGGCCGATTTCACGAAATTGAGTCTCAGCAAGACCCGGGACAGTGAAGAGGGTTGAAGCGGGGGGAGCATACATGCAGTTAACCAAATGTCCACTAACGTTGCTATCTGAAAGAAAGCATTTTCCATAGACAGCTCATATATTTGGCGTCAGTATTCGAGAAAAAGTATCGATACCGATCTCCAGAATGCTGATTATGATAAGATGAATTATGCCATGTGCAGGCCGGGCTGCTATATCAAATGGTCTGTGGGCCGCGTGTACACCTGCTCTAACCGGAGGGTCAATGCGCAGTTTCGTAGTGCTTGTTTAAAAGTATCTCAATAATGCGTCAACTTGGGAAGTGAAAAAGAATTGACGTCACTGCGCAGGCGAAGAGGACTGGACAAGTGCCGGAGACGCGGCGTGGCGCTTATTCGCAAAAAATTGACTGCAGCAGCTTTCTCATTATTTAGAAGGTGCAAATTGGAGTTCTATATATGTGTTCTTTGTGCGCTGACTCGGAACTATCCATCGACCATCCGCGGCTTTTGGCAGCCGAAGTTCTGATTTTGTAGTACTAAATCAATCAATCAACACAATTCAGAGTCGCGCCTGTCAAGACGACTCTAATACGGTCCAGGGGCTTACACTTATTACATAATTAGTTAACATTGCATAAAATTTGATTTTGATTTTACAAACAACCTATGCACGTTTGAGATTTTTGTGGGGAGGGGCTGCAGCCAGGTTCACGAAGACTTTCTTTTTCGAGAGCCGTATATACTATAGTCATGCATTTGAGTGCACGACTGTGTTATACAAATATCTCACGTAAATATCTGCACATGAGGACAGTTTTAGCGTAATAACGTGTTTTCTTCTTCCGTTCTTTGATTACACGGGCTCTTATTCGTGCGGATTAAAGTCAGTATAGTAAATCAATTATACGAAGTCACGATTTTCCTTCGATTTCAAGGTTCAGGACATTTCTCTGACGCAAGCCCTGCTTATCATGTTTCCTTTAAAGGGCCACTAAACAGGCTCCTACTTTTTTTTAAAGCCGCCCAAACATCTAACTCAATCATAGAGAAGGTTGCGGCGACCACATTCTGCGAATATGACAGCGTTGCGCGCCACACAGACGCCGTATTTCAAAAAACAATTCCCGCGCCTCTTTCCTGCGATTGACCAGTCGCGCTCGCATCCTAGGTGTCGTCACGTTCTACCGCGAACAACCTTGCGCAGTTGTAGCTCGTTGATTGGTCGAAACCAAGTCTATTGTCAGATCCTCTGCCCATCCCACCGGCGTGAGCGCAGGAGCAACCGGAACTGCAGCGCAAGCGTCAATGACGTCAATTTGTGACGTCATGTCACGTGTCAAAAGTGGGCGGAGTCTCGACGGCGCGCCGCGCGTACCCTCTTCTCGGCAGAGAAGGGTGGGGAGGCCGACCGAGAAAATGAAACCGACGCAAGTGTCGTGTAACTTCCGTGTGACTTCTTTATTATTGCACCTATTCGCAAAATTCTAGCGGGAGCATGTTCACATCGCAAATTTTGGACCTCGGGGTTGTTTGGGGCCCTTTAACAAACCACTTCCAACAAAGCAGTGAAACGACGCAAAAACTGCTCTAATTAACAGGGCAGTCTCGTGCTTGCACACTCGCACCATACACAAAGACCTACAATACGGTTCCGCGACGGAAGCTCACAAGCATGCAGCCCACAACGCACGCTGAACCGCCAATCCTTGAACGAGAAATGCCACAACGCGAAAGGAACCGGTATGACAGAGGCCATACCCTCGGTGCGAAACTTCGAATTGGCTGTCTTGCATAACGAACGGTGCGCCTGGAGCAAAGAAAGCGAACAGTGGCTGCTTTTGGGAGTGCATACATCGGTGGTTCGCACTTCCTGCCCAGTCACACCCATTACATACCTAATGCACCGCGGCTGCCGCGCTCGGACTAGAAAATTATGCGCTGTCAGCGCACGTATGCCACAAAAAGAGGCGTCAGCCAATAGAGAGCTTTATTGCAGGGAGGCTCAAAGCGCCATCGGTTCCGCGTTCTTGTGTTCTTGTCTTGTCTCCCCGCCTTCCTCTGTTCGCCTCAGAGCGAGTACGAAAGAACGAGAGTACGCACAGCCAATTGGGTATACCAAGAAATGAAACTCCCATCGGGCTTACGTCATTAACGAAGGTAGTCGGCCAATGTAAAAAATCTTGCACGAGAAGTGGCCGGCTGATTATACTTTCGCCGGCAATCACTGTGACGGGGTCATTGCGGTTGTCGACAATTTTGAAGCTTTGTGATCGGCCCTATATTGTTGACTCACTCTTCTATAACAAAGGCTGGGTTTTCCGTTTGCCGTGATGTAGAGTTTGTCATATTATCAGCGAATGCGGTCGCCCAATGGCAAACAGGGTCGGATGTACGGATTCGTTTCGTTTGATTCTATTCATTTCTTGTCCAAACCTCTGATCCCGCTGCTAACGTGAGCGGAGAGTCGCGGCGAACCAGTCACGAAGCACGAAGAGGAATTGCATTAGTCCCAATATTCGCATCAGTTAAAAACGAATAGGCTCGTTAATTCATTCCCGGATATGTTTCACGATAGGTGGACATATATTAGCGATCGATTAAAAGGGACCCCGAAAGTACCAGTGTGAACTTAAGTACTTGGCACTGTAACTATTGCGAAGTATACAATTACGAAGGGTCGATGATATCGATATAGGCACACGGACAGAGATAAGAGCCCGTTATGCCGCTACACAGAAGTGTCGCGTGTTATCTGCCTTTGTAACTTTTCCACCGGCGTCGGCAGGTCGTATGATTAAAGCTTTTCATGACGGCAGTGCATGTTGCTATATACTTGACCTTTTGTAAATATGATGGATTAAGCAAATTGTTGTAATAGCAATATATGCTCACATTCTCAAAAAAAAAATAAAATAAAATAAAAAATAATATGCGAACGTAGCGGTGTTGGATATATTACTAGTCAAAGCGCTGCCGGCCACTAAACTATAGCAGCATAATGCGACCCATAAACTGTGCTTTCGTCTCTTGCTCGGTCATTCTCGAGAAAACGATAAAATGTCGCTTACAAAAGAACAAGTAATAACAAGGGGGCAGTAATAATTATGGCTCACGAGGGGCATAATGAACGCACGCTCATGAAACCAAGAAAGAAACCCACGCTAGTTTAATGTTGTATGTATAGGTTGGAATTGGAACACCTGGAAATTATCATACACATGAGATTCGAAACAACAGCAATTACGCCGTCACAGATCAAGAAATAATAAAAATATTCTTAGCAATAATCTTCATTTGTATAAAAGCAATTTATGAGAAAGAGAATCCGTCATACCTCCTATCTGTTTCACTAGTTGCGTGCAGTAGAGCCGAGGCTACGAGGCCATCGAACGCAGAATTCTTGCGAAACAAGACGAAACGCCCATTGTTCGGAGACGCCGTTCCTACCAATAGAGGCCCTGTATTTCCTCCTCCTCCCACGGCTGAACTACTGAAACAAAGCATATATGTATGTCGAATAGATAATGAGAATCAATATTTAATTATATGCTAGAGGTGGCCTTGGTGGACATCATGCATTGCAGAGTGGTTGCGTAAAATTTTCAGGGCCCCATACTCACAAAACATTTTTACAGTCAACTTGCTCGTAAGATAATGCTTCAGCCAATCGGGATGTTCGACATCTGATTAGCGATGTCGTTTGGCAAATAGCAAAAAGTTCTTACGAAAGAGACGTTTGATGAATTCGGCTCCAAGGGCCGAATACGCAAGACTTCTCTTTCCTAAGTGCTTTTTGCAATTTGTCAGTAGCCGTATCTAACAGTATGCCCAGCATCGGCATTGGCTGAAATTTTCTCTTAAAAAATATTTTTGTCATAATCAGGGGTCGAATTCACAAAACTTCTCTTTCGTAAGTGCGTTTTGCCATTGGTCAGTCGGCTTCTGTAATGATATGTCCAGCATCAGGATTGGCTGAAATTTTCTCTTACGAACATTTTTGTCGTAAGTTGCTTTTGTGAATACGGGCCCTGTTTTCGTGAGTACGGGCCCCGGTGTCTGCACTAGTTGTTGCTTATTCATATTCACACCACGGCTTACTGACAACTTAAGTGTGCCCCTTTTCCTCATTAGTAGATAAGCTCATGGACAATTCGATAGAGCTCATGATCAATATATATATATATATATATATATATATATATATATATATATATATATATATATATATATATATATATATATATATAGTGCATTTGGGAAGTTGCTTGTAAGCGGTTTCTAATAGCAAGTCCATGTGCCACGGCTGCACAACACATTCAAAGGGTTACTCCGACCAAGAAAGGAAGAAAAAAAAAAAACATAGGAGCCGAAACCAAATATTTCACTTTTCGTCGCACTTAGTGGTCATCACGATAATGAGCAAGGACATCGACGTAGGGACGCTCCGAGTAACGCGCTCGATTTGTTTACGAGCAGCGACTGAAAGGAAACGGCGCATCGCAAATAGCCTTCGCCGCGGGCACCGAGCACTTTCTTCGCGAGCGGGCGTTGTACCCAACGGCGTCGTCGCCTGCCGACGCCGGTTCCATGGCCACTGTGCCACGATGCGGCGGCGGCGCTGCAGTCGCACAACTGCCCCGCTGCCACAGAGGCCTAGTTGGTGCGGCGTCCGCGGGGCGCCGCTGAGCTCGTGTGCGGCTCTGCGATTGGCTGAGCGCGCTTGCCCTACTTAGGCTGCCGCCCCAAGCCATCGCCGTGGAAAAGTGCTGGGCGTGCAGCAGCGCGGCCGCGAGCTCGACGGCGGCAAGCCCTTCCCCCTCCTCTTTTATTTTTTTATTCCGAGCCTGCCCGTGGCTTGAAACAGCAGCCCGTCTGGACTACGACCCGTGCGGCAACCTCGAGCAGCAGCGACTGCCGGCTTGGAATAAGCGTGCTGTGTTGTGCGTTTGCGACGCCGCCGAGCGAGCGGGTTCTCGGTTTAGGCCTACGGCCACTCTCGCATCGTCCGTTGCCCGGGATTTGGTGTGTGTCCTCGCGCAGCGAGCTGCTCCGGCGAGCAACGGCGTGCGGACCCCGTCGCCACTGGGTGTCAGGGTAAGTGCCCCCCCATCGTCGTCGGTCCGTGCGCGCACATGGCGGCTTCGACGAAACCGTGTGCCGGTGTTTCTTTTGCCGCTGCTTGCGCGGTGTGCCCCGCCGGTGATGTAACGCGAGGGAGCGCGACACTCGCGGTGGCTGACCCTAATTTTGAAGGCCGGTCAGTCGCAGTGGGTGACCCCTTGGAAGGTCGTGGCGTGTGCGCATGCGCCCAACCCCTGTGTTGCCGTCGTCTGCGGGCTTGGGGAGCACCCTGGGGGCGCCCCAGTTTTCGGGCCCTTTTTCTTTCCCCGGGTGCGGCTCCCGCACGCCGGCCCCGGAGCTTGCACCCGGAGCAGGCGGCGGCCGTCCGCGAGCGGCACCCTGCCCCACGCGCGACGGCGGCATGTGTTCGCCCTGCGAGACCCCCTCACTGCAGCCTTTCCCCCTCGTGGGGCCGTGCAATCTGTCCCCGAACGGTCACGACCACCGCAGCGTTGTTGCGTGTGGAAGGCCGGTGGGCTTGCCTTATCGATTCGCTTACGCGTCGCGGCCTCATTCTAGGGCCGCGCTCTCCGCCGAAATCTACCTTGGTCTCTTTCCAGGCGGCAGCTATCGCGGGCCCCAGTCGATGGGCTTTAGGTTATCGTGCAGACCGCGTAATACACAACCGTTACTGTGCGTTGCGTGCTTGTGTCGCTTCTGGGACATTGGTCGTGAGTTGTCATGTGTGTACCCAATGTTTTGCCCCCCCTACCTCCAAACACGCGCACACTTTCCTACTCGGTAGATCGCCTCGTCCACCGCCCCCCATCCCGGCAAGGATGTTTTGGTCAGTGCCGTGCCATCCGTGCAGCCCCTCGTGGGAGCTGCCGGCGTGCCGCCGGGAGCCGCTGACCTGCTTTTTAGGTTCGGCCCGGTTCTGATGCAATCGGGCCCCGCGCTCTCTCTCTCGTGGAACCCAGATTCTTCGCTTCGCCGAGTCATTCTCGCTTTTTCTTTCTTCCCGCTTTGCCCTTTTGCATGCGCGGTTCGGTGTTCCCTGTCAAAACGCGTCGTGCGGCCGGTTGTCCAGACTGCTATGGGCGACAGCTGCATCAGACAGCCTGATCCATCGGAGGCGAACTTCGGACAAAAACGAACAAAACAGCGTTGGGCAGCGACGCACGCTGTATAACGAAATTCGCGTGAAAGCCCAGTCAAGAGTGACAGGTGCCCACCGGCCTTCGGCCGTGCCTCCGCCGCCGAGTGTCGCTTCTGATCTTCCCGTAGCGGACGAAGCCAGCGAAGCGTCTGAAATGTAGCGGAACATTATGCGAGAGCCGGTCAAACCACAGCTCACGCGAGAAAAGACTGCGTTACACAAATGCGAGCACTTTCTCGCTGTCTTACTTCTCTTTGTCTTCGTGATTCACTACTGTTTGCGTTTAAGCGCAGCCTCTCTCATTTTTATTATTATCTTTTATTTTCGGGAGAGGCAAGAAAACCAGGGAATGTCGTAGAGACATCGACTGTCCGATTTTAATAACTCTCACTTTCTTGAATTTCAGCGCAGTGTTTAAGCATATATACATCAGCATTTCTGCCGCTTTCCGTATATGGGACGGGGCAGGAGCTAGGAATAAAGCTACAAAAGTTCACATGCCGTATATGTATGTGTGAGTGTCGCAACGAACGCCTCCACAGATGGGCGGTGCTTTGGACGGATGACCTTTTGGCGCGACCATCCTAAGGGCTCAGCTGACCTTTGTCCTTATACGGAACTGTAGGCGGGAGAGTGCGCTCCGCTTTCGTTGCTTCCTCCACAAGTCAAAATTCGTTTTGAAGATGCCATCCGAATGATTGAGACACAAGGTGAATAACTACTGCGCGCTTACCGTCTTCAGCGATGTCTTTGAATTATCACGTATTACGACTTGCGTGTAGGATCCGCACAGGTTGAAGATTTGAGATGTGTCAGTGCGCGTATTCGAACTGGATCTGCGTTGCCATTGTAGCGGTATAGTAATTCTGTCCGTTTTATCTGTGGTACTCGTGAAGTGTCTGTTTCGCAGCAAACTGCACTGCTAACAATTATGCATTGGGGAGCCAGTTCTGCGGGAAAAGTACACTCTGCTTTCGGTATTGTATGTAGCGCTCTCCATACCTGCATGGAGAAAATAATCAGGGACGAAATCGCATGGGCGGTTGACCCTTTCGGCGGATATTATATAACGGTAAACTAATAGCACTGTATATGTATAAATACAGTACTACTGTTATATATATATATATATATAATTTTGCTTACCCGTGTGTGTATATTGGACACATTCCATCACTTGCGTACATGTGTCCCGTTCGCACGAATGACAAGGTTGCCAAAAAGCACCCGTGTATCGGTTTCGTGCAGACTGCCTGTATATCACCTGCGCACCGGGCGCCACGCCGCTTTTGTATAGAAACCTTATGCAGAAGTGTTCGGCAAATATTCGTATGTAGGGAGGAACGAACGACGCACGCGACATGCGCTATACGTACAACAGCCTTCATTGAGCAATGACATGCGGTCACAGAGGCCTTGATGGCCTAAAGCTCATGCAGATGACGCCCAAGGCTTCGGTTGCATAACACACTGTGGTACGTATACATAGTGCACAGGCGTGGGTCTGAGCGGACAGCAAGTTGTATACTTCTAGGACTGAGGAGCCCACCTGCCAACAGGCGAAGAAGCAAGGCCAGCTTTCTCCGCTGATTATTTCTTACACATTATGACTGAAATAAAGACTATACCACTGATATTACTGTATGCTACTGCTGGCGTCACGAATCATGATGGCCTTTGTTCGGTGATCGCGTCGCCTCCGCTTTCGCGGCGTTTCTCATACACGAATCGTCTGATCGCGCGCCGTCATTTCGTTCCGGGCATCGTTAGAGCGCGGCCGACGAGGAGAGTGCACCACTGCGTGGTGTACATTGATATCGCCGCCAATGATTCGGACGAAACTGCCATCAGCGTCGTGCGCGGCCTCTTTTTGCCGGAGCTTCGCGAGGAACCGTGCACTGGGCCGCTTTCCATTGTGCTACCTTCGACGGTGTTACCGCGGCCTAAGGGGCAAAAAGAAATAGAGAAAGAAAAAAAAAAAAGAAAGCCGTGTCGGAAAAAGCTCCCTCCCTCCGCGCGTTCCCTCTGTCCGGTCGGGCGTCGTCGTCCTCTTGAACCAGCGAAAGGGCTGCTTGCTAACACACACACACCGCGCGCCTATTGATTGAAGCCGCGGCGAACGACCGTGGCCGGGACCTTTCTGCATGGCTGATTTCTCCCTCGACGACACGTCGTCGTCCCTCGCGTGCTGCTGCTGCTTGCCAGCGCATGCAGGGAGCGACGACGCGCTCCGCTGCCGCCAACTATCTTCTCCCTCGTCCACGTCCTCGACACTGCGGGGATGCAATAAGGTTACGGCTACTTCACTTTACTGCTGCGTGCCGTCGGATAGATAGACACCCGCCCGCGAACGCGTGCCAAGTGCTCGCTGTTCCGATTTGTAACAATTGTCGCCGTGTGTATACGTTCTAGCTGTTTATACACGACTGGCCATCGCGCTGAATTTGGTCTTTCTCGCGCCGAGTTAGCGAAGCCGTCAGGCTAACGAGTGTTCTATAGAACATTCGTTAACTATTGAACACTCACTAACAAGTGTTCTATTTCACAAGTGTTCTATAGAACCTGTATTAACTGGTTAACAACCTGTATTAACCGGTCAACAGATCGCTAAGAACATTGCAGAACAGGGAATGTCGCAGGAGTCAACGTTTCGGCAAGCGGACTTGTCTTGGTCAGGACAGCAAGACCGCTTGTCGAAACGTTGTCTCCAGCGACATTCCCTTTTCTGCATCGTTTTTGGCGATCTGTTTATCCATGCAACCCTCTGTCTTCCCCTGAGCCTCCCTTCTAGTTTGGATATTAATCGGTTGCCTTTCCTGTGATGACAGGTCCGCCAGGATTTCCTTTAACTTTGTTTAATTTTAGTGTAATGTTTTTTTTTTAATCAAAGCGATGGTGATCGTTCTTTATATGTATACGCATTTATAGGTTCGGCCGGGACTGGATGCTACTAAATATTGAGGTATATATATTTGACATAACGGGCTGCAGAAACCAATGCCACTGGCTGCACACCATATAAGAGCCAATTCGCATACTTGACATTGCCGTTACCAAAATGTGCCGTTCGAATGCATATTAAAAACGACGACCGTTTCATACGCTTACGACATGGCGCGCTTTTTCTTGGCTCATCTATATACAGAGACGTTGTCATGACTGACGTAAGCAACGGACATGGGACGCTGAACGGCGCCCATATAAGTGAGCCATTAGGGCTCGGGCGGTTTTCTTTTTCTTTTTTATTTCTTGCCGTTCTACGACCGCGAACAACTTTGTTCATTATATTCCGCCTTGAAATAAAGGCAGTTCTCGCTTTCCGACGCTTACCGCGCAGTCCGAGGAGGCTTTGGTTCCCATCAGAGAGTGGTCTTTCTCTTTTATTTGCGTTAACTTTTTTGTTGTTGTTGTTTCTTTCTGCGAATGCCTGCGGCGCGGTGAAAGAGAGTGTTATGTGGCGCAGCAGCGTCAGAGAAAAAGGAGTCACCGACGATTGAGGTCAGTCGCTCTCCGACGAGAGGGTTGTGCGTTCTTTCTTCCTTTCCTTCGAAGCCGGCGGCGCGGTAATTTCGACTCTGCTCCGCCGCTGTCCCTCCTTCGGCTGTGCCGCAGCGGCGGCATTGCGCCACAGACCAGAGAAAGGAGCGGTGGAATGGGTCGCCGCCATCTTGCGGCAGCCTCAGGGAATCGGCAGAGAGGGCGGCGTAATCGTCTGCAATCAGCCTGCCGCCGCCACCGCCTTCGGTAACGCTGTCATTTGGGGGTGCTTTTGCTCTTTGCGGCCCCGATGCTGCTGCGGCGGCAGTGGGGAGGAGGAATTATATTTAGGACTACGTCGACGGACAGGAGGGTCCCCTTATACGACGACGGTGAAAATGCGTTGCCTCTCTGTACCGTGTGATCGGTTTTGCTTATTAATTTTTTTTTAAATACCCGCAAGGATCTTGTATACGGTATTCCCTTGTCGGGCGACGACGTTCGCGAGGGCCTCGAGCGGCGCGTGGGCGTAACGACTATGATTTGGGTGTATATCTCGCAACTGTTCGTAAGAACGGCCGACGCGTCCAGTCGTACGAGCGAACGTAACATTTAATTAACTAACGCTACCTAGGCTATAGTACGATGTATCATAGAAAATATTCGTAAATTTTGAAATCCAGGGCCGCGGTATTAGAAAAAAAATAAGCCCCCTTTCCCTTTCCTCAAAAAGAAAGAAAAAAGAAGAGTTAGGGCCGCTATTAAGAAATACATTATAAACATGTTCGCAGAGAAAATATCTCGAATCCTAATGCTAGACATATCATTAGCAAAGCCAACCGGCCAATGGCAAAAAGCGTCTTCCAAAAGAGAGGTTTTGTGAATTCGGCCACTGATGGCTATACATATATACAGTAGCGCGGAAGAGAAAACTTGCAGCCAGTCATGATGCTGGACGTGTCGGGGAAATCGGCTGTCCACTGGGAAATGGCACTTGCGAAGCGCACGAAAGCTTTTGCAATTCGGCCGCACTGTACGTTGTTTTGATAGGCCTTGTATAGTACAGTGTAGCGGTTCGCCGTGGACCGGGGGACGAAAGTTTAGGGGCGCTGAAACGCGTCGCTTTATTCCATGATGTTCCGGCACGCGGTGTATACACAGGAACTGCCACATATCCCCCCCCCCCTTTTTTTTTTGTGTCGCTATTGCCCTTCTATACACTGCAGGAGTGCCGGCTTTTGTTTCCGTATCTCCCGTTCCTTCGTTCCATTTAATTCCCCCCGCAGAAGCCGGATATTAATTCAAGTTATAACTTGTCTGCATATACGTCGTTTCATTTTTTCTGTCTGCCTCTTGTATACGCAGCGGAATCGTACTCAAAAACGCTCTTGAGGCCAGTGGTGACAGCGGCATGGGGTCGGCATTCTATTGGTTCGCTGCTGAACCGCTCCCTTGCTTAAGCGGGGCGTGTAGTCTGGGGCTATACTTGGATTGCCATTGGCCTGTCGCTGCTCGCCGCTCTTTCTTTTTTATCACCGGCGCCGCGGTGACGCGATCGCATCAGGCGCTCTGATACATGCGCACGCATCCCCGTCTTCAGCGTCGCGATTCGATTGGCCGGTCATACGTCGCGGAGGAAAAAAGGGGATGTAACTATATAGGTGACCCTTTCCCAGGTGTTTGCCTGTTGGCTCGACAGCGCGGTGTGCGATTTTGTGTGCCCCGATTTAGTAACAAAGAGGGTGTGTGCGCGCTTACACCCGTCGGATGTGCTGCTTTCGATATTTATTATTTTATTTTTATTATTATTTTGTCGGTACCTCTGGCATTTTCCTCCAATCGATAGCGCAAGGAGTTGCGCAACGAATTCAGCGAAAGCGGCTGTCGCAACTGGTTGCTGTCCTAGAACGTTGTGCAACGACCGAAAGCTTCAATCAGACGACGTGACCTTTTGATGGTGTCTTCCGGAACATAAGATTATCGTTTCACTCCATTTGTTGGCGTAGCTGTGTGTCACTGGAATGACATGTGGGAAGCGCTGGATTAGAAGAAATGAATGGAGCCGCGGAGAACCTGTTTCGCGTAGTATTTGTCCCGGAGAGCTCGATGAATAGCTTCGGCGACATGAATGATGTTCTTATATATATATATGCACCTTACCCTAAATGCATGTGCGCACGCGTTTTGGAAAGCAGGTAATTAAGAGCAAGCGCTACATGATCGTTGGGTGCCATCGTTTCACTCTCGACAGCATGGGTAATTGATATTGGGCGATCCCCCCCCCCCCCCTCCTTTTTATTTTTAGATAGCCCTCAGCTCGTAAAAATCAGTTGTTGAAATCCGTCTCAAACTTTCTTACGTGTATACATTGTGCACTGCAGTCTTAAGTCCGGCCATCGTTTGACCTTCGGGGTACTCGAAATTTGAGCGTTTCAAACGGGTATCTTGAACGATATATGATTGTGTTGGACACGAACCAAAAGTTCGAAGCTTAATGAATAGGTATTTTCAAAATACCCACACCCGTTACGATGTGCATGCAGTATATATCGCAAAGTCACTAACCGTGCCAAACCCTTGCACTAATTATGGATCATTTACATTCGCGCATGCCGCATCGAAGCTCTGGAAGAAACCACCCAGACCGAAAACACCACAGTTACCTGTTACAAAGCTAACATTTGTTTTTTTTTTCTTTATGTTCGTGTTACTTTTTTAACGAGAATGTTTCATATCCCAAATGCTAAATAGAATGCTTTGTTGGGCGCGTTGGTTCAATAAGGGATACATTTGAGCGCAAACAAGGACGAAACACAAGGAAAAGAAGACGACTACACGAGCGCTCGTGTAATCGTCTTCTTTTCCTTGTGTTTCGTCCTTTTTTGCGCTCAAATTTATCACTCCCTAATGCTAGACGCACTTTGTTCGCCCGTGTTCTATAGTATTTGTATATAACAGAATACGAACTTCTGCTGTGGGCCCTGCATTTGTAACGTATAACAGCACGTATAGCTAATTTCAAGTGAATTATTAAAATTCTAGTTCAAAGCTAGTTCAAAACCGAGCAGTTAGATTCATCTACTCAGCTTACTAATATCCTACCAGTGTTACTACCCTTAA
Source organism: Hyalomma asiaticum (assembly GCA_013339685.2). Classification (NCBI taxonomy): domain Eukaryota; kingdom Metazoa; phylum Arthropoda; class Arachnida; order Ixodida; family Ixodidae; genus Hyalomma; species Hyalomma asiaticum. Next base: position 115,875,920 of record CM023482.1, on the reverse strand, counting down.
AGGAATAGCAGATCTACCTAACCTTGACCTACGCCGTAAGATTTCTAGACTATCCCCGTATCACAATATGTATCATACGTTTCATTGTAACTCTCCCATTCAATCAGCCCATCGTACTTCAGCCCGCACAAGTCACCACAAGGCCGTGTACCCACCTCCTGCTTGCACCACAGCCCACCATCACTCCTTTTTCGCTCAAGCAGCCAGGGACTGGAACGATCTTTCCCCCAAGTGTCATCCATCATTGCAACACGGATAAATTTAGAAATGCCACATAATCATTGTTTTATTAACTTTATATTGTCCGCCCACACCCTCATGTAAAGCCCTCTGTTGGGGGCCTTTGAGGTATATTAAATAAATAAATAAATAAACCGTCGCTTTCGGGCGGCGCGACGATGCCGTCGTCATCTGCTTCTCTCGCTGCCCCCGTATACTTATGACCATCATGTTGTTCAAGCCCCGTGCTCGGACGGCGGCGGGCGACCGCGGCGCGCTGAGTGCCTTCTCCTACGCGTCCGCGAAGCCGTCGGTCGCCCCTATGGCGTGCTAACGACCAGCGGCGGCGCACTGGCCTGGCGCGGTGGAAGGCGTGGCATGCGCACCCCTGCTTGCGAAAAACCAGCTGGGTGCACGCGTGGAACGTCCGCCGCCCTATGTGCCTGGCACTGTAGGTGGGGAAGTACAAGGAAACGCAATTAATAGCTCCTCCGGTTCAGAGCCCGAGGCAAGGAGGACGGTAAAGAATAGTCCTGCATACGTGTTGCGTAACAGGGACTGCCGGCCCCTATTGTGCAGAGAGCCACAGGAGGACCTGGAGAGTCGATGAAGCCAGCCAGCTCCGGGAGATGAAGCAGGTGTATTTACAGAGACAGTGCCAGGCGAATGTTCCAGGACTCCCGCTCAGCTGGTCACATGAGACTGCTCGCGCTCGGACCTCTTCCGTATTTTTTAAGTTGTTTCTCTGTCTCTCGTATTTTTTAAACATATTATTTATTTGCGCTGCCGGGGAGCGAGCAACGTGTACGCGATGGAAACCGATTGGAAAACTGTCGATTAAACAGGGGTCCGTCGCAACTATACTCTCGATGCTATTGTGGAGCAAGCCTATTTGGGCTAACTATAGTGTTGTGTGGCTGTCGTGTTCATACCGCTTTATTGCCTCGTTTGCTCGAAAAGGTGGGGAGGGGGTGAGGGAAGGGATGAGGGGTGTGGCAAGAGAGGAAACGAAGAGTTCGATGGTGATTCTTAAAAAGAGAGAAAGTGGGGGTAATGAATGCACGCTAACTGTTTCTCGGGTTTCGGAGAGGACACTTCAACCGATACACTCACAGGGGAGGGGGGAGGAAAACGGATGGAACACGAAGAGCTTGAAAATTGCTTGTTGTCCGCACGGACGAGTGAGAGTTTGCTGCGGTAGAGACCGGTTGCACGCACACGCAGAGGCGAGTGGGAAGGTGGTGTCTATAGCGGTTTGCGGCAACGATTCTCGTTGCAGAGCGCGGTGGGAGGAGGGGGGCACGCGAATTCGCCACACCACGGCACGACGCCCTGCCCTTGGCCCCGGCGTTTTGGCGGTGGACGAGGCGGGCGCCGCTTGCTCTGTAGCGCGTGTCGTGCGTGCCCCCGGCGGGGCCTTCGCGTTAACAGCGTGCCCAATTACGCATAAGGGCCCGCACGCAGCAGCCGGTGCGAAGAGCGAACCTCCTCATGCAGATATGCGGGGCCCTGTTGCGCTGGCCGTCTGGGACCGTGACTCCTCTGGCCTTGACCATATGGGCGAAGGAAGAGAAAGGGTGCATCTGGGGGGAAGAACGCGCGCCGCTGGCTTTCTGCGGTCGGCCCGGCCTGTAGAGGCTTGCCATACTGCCGGCCGCCACCGTGGAGCGCTCGCCTCCTGCTGCATTGCGCCGTCGCCCTTATCGCGTTGTGCTGGAATACAAACTGCTTTTGGCGAAAAAAAAAAAAAAAACAAGGGAGATAGGAGGGGGGATGGAAGCGGGGGGGGGGGGGAGACTTGTCTTGCATCGCCAAAGCGGCGGCGGCGGCACGATTGCTAATCTCCCTGTGCCACCGGAGCGCGCGATCTCGAGCTGCACTGCGGAGTGCGTCGCATTCGGGAGGGCGTGCGTGTAGTAGCGCCTTGCGGAGGAGCCATCCAGCCGCCGCTAGTCTTCTGCCTCGGGTGTCCTTGACGGCGTTCACTTGCCTTGTATATCCGCGGGCGCAGCACGGGTTGTTTTTTTCTTTTCTGAAGCTGCTGTTTTGACATGTCCCTGGCTGGAACGCCGCGTGCTTCTATACGCATTTTCCCGCCTTCTCTTCCACCTCAGTGCGCGTGATGATAGTCGCGTAGTAGCTCCTACACCTCTCCCCTTCCTTCCCCCAGTTTATTATTATTTTTTCTTTTTCCACTCAGCAATTCGACAGTGCATACGTATAAGCAGCCGTTTGCAGAGCAAGCAGCTGCTCGTCTTCACCGGCCCGCGCGTACCGTGTCGCCGGAATGTTCGATCAGCTTCTGCGATCTGAGGAGACGAGCTCAGTCAACCGCGCGCCCGTTCTGTCGGTGAAGCCGTGTGGAACGTCTTGCGCTTGCCGTTTGCTCTCGCCACCGGCGCTTGTTGTAACGGCGCAGTCGACGTGCACGTGCGTTGCAGCAACTTGTACAGTAGCGCACCCAGGATCTCTGCCAGGGGTGGGTTCGATTTTTCACAAAGGGCCAGGCACGCGATTACACAGTTGTTGCGTGTGAAAAAAAATAAATGAAATGCCAAATAATAGTAACATCAATGACGATGATTATTTTTATTATTTCTTTCGGCGTTTTGCAGAGAAATTAGCGCCACATTCTTCTAGGACATAGGAGCAGTTATAAGGTGGGAGGGGGGTTAGGCCGGCCTCCAGGGGGTAACCCCCCCCCCCCCCCGTCGGTGCGCCACTGAACTGGTACGCTTTGTTCACTCGTAATTTTTGGAACTGTTATTTTTTTTTTTTTTTTTTTGCCAATGCGAAGTGCCTTGGATGAAGACACATACGTCGTGTATACGACGCCTAGCGAGGAGCCACAGGATCATTTACGCGCGGTATGCCGACTTGCTTTGCGCCGGGGTGCAAGATCGGGGTGCATCGTTGCAGACACCGCAACGATGACCCCGGTTCACGCCACTTAGGACCGCCAAAAGGCCCCACGGAATTCAGAAGGTGGAAGCAAGCTTAACATCGCAAAGTTGAAAGCCCACTCCGAAATGCAAGCTCTTTTTGAGTACGGCAATATTATATCGCGCTACTTTCACGTTTTTGCTGGACAATAAATTTTGATCCCTCGGAGAAAATGGGAGCTAGCGCTTGGTACGCTTGTTCGCAGCACTTCCACCCCATATATATATATATATATATATATATATATATATATATATATATATATATATATATATATATATATATATATATATATAAAGCCAAAATGTTCAGGGTCAAGGCGCAAATACCCGAAAAGACGCATGGCGTCCCGCGAAAGCCCTGTGCCCAGCTCGTCGACGGAGGAGCCGTCGGAAGTAGAACAGTAAGACGAACGACAAGCGATTACCAACACTTCCGGACACAGAATTGCCCTCGCATCACATTCAAATTCGATCACTTGTCAACTGTCGCGCTACGTTCAAAGCAATGGCTTTTTGAGTGTTTTTACGACGAGGTAACGAGCAGTAGATGCGGAATATTTTACACTCGCCGGCTTGTGAACGGGTTGTGCAAAAAGCAGTTGTAGTTGATGAGCAGTTGAACTGCACAGTGAACAGCTACATAAAGCAAAGAGCTTTCGTACAGTCTAAGCTGTGCTGCGGGAATGGAACATCTACTCTGCGAAGTTGACGAACTGAAGGTATGTGAACGATAGCGACAGAGTACGCGCAAAAAACTGCTTGGTTTTCACGTTACGCCAGATCTGTCCGAATTGTTTAAGACACCGTAGAAAGGAGCTACTGCAGACACCAGCGAAGGCAACCATTAAGAATTTTAAGATGAAGAATCTCAGAAGAACGCTTCTTAGGGCCACAGCAGATCGCGAGAAGCAGGAGAAACAAATCATGGAACCGAAAGGAGTGATAGAAACGACCTCGGAGGAGAGTGCCTGAACAAGCAGCTGGACTGCCTCCCACCGCTCCAAAAGGTGGCGGCTGCAAATTCATTTCGCAAAATCAAAGCAAAAGCACCGTGTGGAATGCGTACAATGCAGAATGGTTGCTTAACTGCATGCTTGTACGAATCGCCAGCCCACGGGCCTAAAGGCTGCTGATAGACCTGAATATGCTACCACTGCCAACCACGAACCGGCTGGCACAAATACTGGAGGCCATTTAATATAAATATGGATTTGAAGCCGTCTGTCTGGAATACATACAATGTCAAATGAGCAAGCAGCTTGGGGACGCTTCTTGTCGTTGAAATGAAGCTTAGGCATTCTTACGAGTTCAACAAGTCTACCTACAAAATATACGACTTTGTTGATTACGGTGGGATCGCGAAGGAGGGCACAGCTGCCAGTTAGCCCACCATGCGTTGGTGGTTATATTCGTGCCATGTTTGAAGGATGAGTACAGTCTATAGCAAGTTTTGTCACAAAGGTCGCCGCACCTGGCCGTGTGTTGGCCGAGCTTGTGCTCGAAGCCGTTTTGCAGCTGCACGAGTACGGTGCGGCCGTTATTGCCGCGGTAAGCGACGGTGCCGGAAATAACAAGTTCAGGTGGTAGCAGTTTGGCGTTAATGGTGCCATTTCAGACACCAGGCATAAAAATTCAACACCCGTGCAATCCAATGAGCAATGCATGCGGGTCGATGCATACAGACGACCTTATGCATATCCACTTAAGTAGTGCACAAATGGGATGTGGGAACGTCGACTGGACGGACGATAAATGTTTAACTTTCGCAATAGCACTACTAGAAAGCCGCCGTGCGAAATGCGCGGTTGACCGCCGCTGTGCTCCGTCGTAGCAGACGACGCGCCGAGAGTAGCGGAAGACGCGACTGCAGCGCCGCAAGTTCACGCGACCGCCGTTTGGACCACCCTCTTTCGCTGGCGGAGATACGGAGCTGCGAAACTGAGTTTGTCTAGTAACGTTGGTGTGGACGATTTACAATCCGAGGCTGTGTTAATGGTTTTCGCCTTACGCATCTGCGCCGTTCCAGAGGGCGAGAGGTTGCGAGACAGTGGTTGTTCATAATGTGTGTATACGCACCCGCGACACGGGCCCGCGTCACGATGTGACCGGCTGCGGTGGGGCAGCATGAGGGCAGGCATGGAGACCGACACGGAACTTAGGAAAGTTTGACCATGGTGCCCGATGACGTTCCTTGCGACGCGAAAGTGCACGGCTGCGTCATCTTTCGCTGACATTTCAGTCGTCGTCATATACCTTTTCGTGAACGATTCCGCAATTATTTTTTTTTCTTTAGTTTCCTATTGCCTGCTTCCTCACTAATAATGGAGAGAGCGCTGGAAAATGAGGGTTGTTCGGGGCGGCTGCAAGAAAACGTCGTCAGGTATAGGTGTGATAATGCACAAGACTATCCAATCATTATGTATTGTATACCCACGGTCGTGATATACCCCGCGGTGTTGCCTTATCCCGTGACTTCCTCGCACAGTTACGCAAAACTATATGTTAAGTTGTATAGTCGTGCCTCCGGAGTGCATAAGTTCATGTCAAACAAGAAACAAGGGCTCCATTTTTCCATCATTTTCTTTTCCTTCCTTATCCGGCTCGCGCTTGTATGCCGATTTATTTCGCTTCTTGGTTTCTATCGTACTACAGATTTGTCTGTTGCGAATGTCTTTTTCTTTCCTTTTTTTTTTTTTTTGCGACACTGGGAGAATGGTGTCCTCGACTTTATGCCGTGTATAATGGGGGTCTATTGAAGCGCGCGCTTCGATTATGCCATGTGTTGCAATATAGGCTTTCTTTTTGCCTTCCAACACATACACACACATGCACACACGCACAACCGTACTAACGGAATGAAAGGACGGCAATCTCCCCCCCTCTCTCCCTTTCCTGCAATAACCGATCCCCTTGCCGACAGTTTTCCAGGAAAATTATAAAGAACCAACGCCGCAGCAAGGCGCGCGACGATCGCTCTCTCGTACAGCATCATTTCTCCTTTTGTTCACAAGTGTAATAACGCGTGCCCCGCGGGGCAGTGGTGGGGATAGTCGCGTCGCATGTGAACGAGGTTCCCTGTATAGAGTCGGAGAAAAGAACGAGGAAGCTTATCCTTCTCCCAGGTATGTTCGCGATGTTGACTTAACAAAACACGTTGCGGGGTAGTCGTCGTTGATTTAGCTCTCTCCTGTCGCGTCTCCACTGCGAACTGTATTTAGTCAACCCTCGGTTGTCCCTCGACCGAGAGGGTGACGTAACTCGACCGGTGCTTATAACATGGTATATATCGCGTACTTGTTGTACACAAGAGGGAAAAAACAGCCGCCGGTGCGTACAATAGACGTAACGCGTATACTTCGTGTGCGCAATGCAGCACTGATGGATGTACATATATGGGCCTTGTCTCATATATAAGCCTATCAATATATACTTGCTTACAAATTCACCTGCCTATTGCTGCATTTTCTGAAGTCGACAGATCACTGTGCCCTATCGTATACATATATGTGTCCGTGCGCCGATGCAATGGTGTCTCTCGTTTCTTTGTAATCTCGTAGGCTCACATATATTCCAGTGTAAGGTAGCAGAACGCGGCGTATTGTTGTCTTCGCCGCGTTCACTTTTTTTTCCCTTCGAACTCGACCAACTCGGCCAAAGAAAGGGATGGAAGGAAGAGGAAAGGAGGAAAGACAGGGATGGCTTTCCGCTTATCCTTCCCTTATGGCTCAAACAGAAGGCGGATACAAGATTTTGCGAGGGCGTGATGACTATATATGGCACATCAGCATACGGACAAATCGGCGCGCGTTCTTTCACATACGAGGCGATGACGATGGTTGACGTTACGAAAGGATGAAATAATCCAAGTGTCTGAGGTAGGTCCTTTTCTTGGAGGTATAAATCGGAGAAATCGGAAAGGGGTGAGGTTCGGAAGAGGGCTGGACATCTGGGCCATCCCCAACTGGGATGAACCGAAGGATTAATCGCGGACACTGCATGTGCGATGTAATTGAGCTGCGATGCTATAGGTCGCCTGTCAAAGTGTTTTAATTTTGGTGCTGTAACTTCAACTCAGTGAGGCCACGGGTGTGTCTTTACGTGTGCCCCTTGCGTCCCCCCTTCTGGCTTATTGCTAGAATTACGTACCCTAAATGAATGAATGAATGAATGAATGAATGAATGAATGAATGAGACCTTTATTGAGAGGCTGTTGGCCGCCGTTGGGGATGAGGTGGGAAAGGGATTAGGGGGTTAGGGCTTGATGAGCAGCTTCATTTCACGCCTTCGCACGGGTCAGTCAACCTCTCCTACATTACTCCAAGCAGGCCACCTTGACTTTCATATATTTAAATAGCTTTTTGTGCTTCATGTACTAAATAACGTCCTCGTTTCCCGCTGTGGCAGGCAGACGGTGAGCTCCGGTTTCCGATTGGCCCGGCGACGCGACCCGTACATCTATCGCTGCGCGCCCTGCTGGCGCGCGTGCAGCGCTTGGCGAGTCCTGCCTGGCAGGCGCGAGACTGTAGAGTGTGCGTGGTTTCACGCAGTTTGGCAGCGCTCGTTTGGTCGAGCGGGGAAAATACCGCGTTCCTCGCGCCGATGGAGTTCACGGATGAATTCATAACCGGTTAATCGAGTCACGAACCGTGATGACGGTGAAAGTCCGCCGCTGCTTTTTTCTTTTCTTAGTTGGTTGCCCTTATATAAGAGCTGCCCCTGTGGAGCGTTACAAGGTTACATGAGAGAGGTGACGTCAAGGCAGAAATGGATTATTCCTGTGTACAATGTATAGTTGAGCTCTGTAATGCGCGAGTGGCGAGGTGAAAAAGGAAAGAAACTGAAAGAAAAATTGGTCTCTAACAAAGAGACCATATCTACGAATGGCGCGTGTAAAAAGCAACAGGCAATGAATTCAAAACGGTGAACGATGAAGTGACGCAATCTTTCACAATTTTACTAACGTACAAAAGGGTGCTTTTCATTTACTACGTGGGAAAAAGTGTGTTGCCATTTCTGTCACGTTTACGCTACATAATTACGAAGGTTTCAGCTATAGTGGTGACATTGAGGAAAAAATTATAAAAGCAGTACTCAGTTCCTAGGTGACCCTCTGGATTTTAATAATAATAATAATAATAATAATAATAATAATAATAATAATAATAATAATAATAATAATAATAATAATGGCATAATTGTCACCAATTGTCACCTTAATTCAGAGTAGCACAGGCCAAAGGTGATTAGGAGGTACATGCACTGCAAGTATATGACCAGAGGATTGGTGAGTTGCTCCGTGTCATTGAGATTAATGTGTCTCCTCATGCATATAGGAACATTGTTAGCGTAATAAAAAAGAGCGTCCCGTTTATTTGTTTTTTTTTAGAAATCAGATTTCTAGTAGTTCTTTTATTTATGTACTGCAACACTTGAGTCATATCCGCAATAAATTGATTTCAATATATACGAAGACTGCAGGTGCGGCCTACAGCCAACGAATCCGCAGCTGCGTGCGGGTCACTGAGCCAGACAAGATAGCAGCACGCTTGAGGGCTCCACATCATTTGACGCCTAATTTCCCATAATGCTGACCACGTTAATTGAGAAGCTGAAATGTGTGCGTTTTCACCTTAGAAAAAAAAAAACAACTAATAACACTTTTTGTAAGCCTAGTTACCACAATCACGTTCAATGAGAAGGTACGGGAATGTTGTGACGTCGGATAGTCGCTCCCTGTGCTTGGCGTCCGTCTTCGGGCAGCAAGCTGTATAAACAGCTGAAATCCTAGCCCAGGTTGCCGCTGCATGTGCAGCGGGAGACCAAGGCGATCGGGCAGGGTCGTAACGAGTCGAGATCACATGAGTTCTCCATGATACCCTTTTAAAGAAAGTGCAAAAGAAAAAAAAATACGAAGATGAAAACTTCCGTGACGTTTAAAATAAGAAGGATGGGTTCCGCAAGGGATCCCTCTTTGGACCGCCCCGCCACGGTGGTCTAGTGGCTATGGTACTCGGCTGCTAATCCGAGGGTCGCAGGATCGAATCCCGGCTGCGGCGGCTGCATTTCAATGGAGGCGAAATGTTGAGGCCCGTGTACTGTGCGATGTCTAGTGCACGTTAAAGAACCCCAGGTGGTCGAAATTTCCGGAGACCTCCACTACGGCGTCTCTCATAATCAGAGCTGGTTTTGGGACGTTAGACGCCACAAATCACTCAATCTACGGACCAATCACGAAAACCCGTCTTCCGAGTCGTTTACCGGCGCACAGGCAACGCTTCAGGCTCGCCTCTACACGGACACCTGCCGACACTGTGGTGAAATGCAGACCGCATGAAGACGCTGCACTATTCTCCGATAAGGGCTTCAGAAATTGACCATTACAATTTTTTCGCGAAAGTTCGATTGATTTGATTGATTACTGGGGTTCAACGTCCCAAAACCACCATTGATTGTGAGAGACGCCATAGTGGAGGGCTTCGGAAATTTCGACCACGTGGTGTTCTTTAACGTGCACCGACATCGCGCAGCACACGGGCCGCAACATTTCGTCCCCCATCGAAATGCAGCCGCTGCGGCCGGGATTCGATCCCGCGAGCCTCGGATCAGCAGCCGAGTACCATAGTCACGGCCACCATAGCCACTAGGCGGGGCGAAAAGGTCAATTAGCGTTCTTCGAAAGGACCGGGGGTTCGAATTTCGAATGAACTGCTCCTGCGATGCAGTGCTTTCGAAGTATGAAGAACTGTTGAGCTGTGGGCTGCCGTTGGCCGGCAGCCCACAGGTCAGCACAGCCCACAACGGGTTCGATTGCCATGCCGCCGAGCACCTACCGGATTTTCTGATGGGGAGAGAGGCATCCTGACCTGGCGCTGAGTGCTGTGGGTGGCATCTGATCTCCTCTCCACTCTCTTGCGCTCCCCTTCCCCTGTGAACGTTCCGGCTGAGGTGTCCTCAGTCGCGAGACAGTTACCGTGCACTCCGAGCCGAATTAGCTTTCCCTTCCAAAGAATCACTAACCTCCCCCCTCCCCCATCAGGTGTCAGCTACGCTAGCCAGACTGTTCCAAACACTGTTTGTGTTTGTCTTTGTGTTCCCTTTTCCGCTGCCGGACATGGTTTGGTTATGAGCTGTGCCTCTCTTCTTTCTTCTCTCTGTCCCTTTAATTCCCCCATCCCCTGAGTGTATCGGTTGAGGTGTCCTCACTGAGAGACAGTTACCGTGCACTCTTCACCCTATTTTCTTCACTTCCTTAACTAGAATCTCTATCTGTTCCTGCGGTGTCAATGAAAACTTTGCTTGTTCTTCTCCTCCTTTCGTCCAAAGACTTCCAAGAGCTGCCGGCAATCGGCACCGTCGGACATGACACCGTGGCAAATTACTTTGACGCGGGACGCCAGCCGTGACACGGTTGCACTTCGCGAAGCCCGTAAAGAACCGTGGGTGGGCTCTCGAAGTCTCTTCATTCAGCCACGGAGGGGGCAGAGATAACTGTGGCTACCTTCGCAGAATGGCTTAAAGGAGTTGCTGCACCAAATTTGTGGCTTATGTGTTCTTCGTTTCAAGCGTTTCTTATTCAAACGAATAAGAGCGCGAGCGACGGGACGAGACATGAACATACGAAGCGCCGACTACACAAACCGAAGCCCCGCCACGGTGGTCTAGTGGCTCTGGCACTCGGCTGCTGATCCCAAGGTCGCGGGATCGAATCCCGGCCACTCTGGCTGCATTTCGATGGAGGCGAAATGTTGAGGCCCGTGTGCTGTGCGATGTCAGTGCACGTTAAAGAACCCCAGGTGGTCAAAATTTCCGGAGACCTCCACAACGGCGTCTCTCATAATCAGAGCTGGTTTTGGGGCGTAAAACCCCACAAATCATCATTACACGAATCGAAATTTTATTGCGCGCCCAGAAAGTATAATGAGCAGTGTAGGAAAGAAGCCAGCGAACGATTTGAAAGGATAGATTTTTTAAAAGGTCATACCTGTTTCCGGCCGTGTTTATGAGCGCATGCGCATGTGTGAGTCATTCGGAGTCGAGGACCTCTTTCCCTCGTGTATTGCATACACAGGCGTCGTCCAATGGCGCAGCTTGCAGGATGCCCGGACAGTGGTGCGCGTGGGCGTTTGTGAGTAATTACGCGATGACGCACATTGACGACGTCGGCGCTGGCAAAGGGGCCCCGGCGTACCGGTTTCTACTCGGGCGCTCCATTGCTGGCCCTGTCGTCATGATGGTCGCCTCCGCGCATACGACGTCTCATCGCGCCTCCGACACACTGCGTGGACGGCGCAAAGACGTAATAGAGCGGAGGAAGAAACACGATTAATTGTAAGTTGATTAACCCTAAAATGTTAATTAACTGCATTTAAAGAGATGTTGGTTCGTAGAAAGACGCGTTACCGTGGTAGCATTACATATTGCCTACGTTCACGTGGTTCACGAAATATGTGTTTAGTTACTGGAAAGGTGCCAAATGGTGAGTTCCCATGTCAAGCACCGTATTCCATGACTCGAGTGTCAGGGAAACACACGTAAAGGAAAAATATGCGCGATTTCAGGACAGGCAGTTTTACGTGGACCCCGATACAGTGTGCAATGTGTTGCGTATAACGGAGTTTAATAACCATAAGAAACTCCAGATTTATTGGGGGGTGCCGCGCGAGGCATTTATTACGTCGACTTTCTTTCTTTCTTTCTTTCTTTCTTTCTTTCTTTCTTTCTTTCTTTCTTTCTTTCTTTCTTTCTTTCTTTCTTTCTTTCTTTCTTTCTTTCGATGTCACGTTTGTCTCAAAACGGACAGGTCGTTTTTTTTACTCGAGTAAAATCGTATAAAATAAAATAAAATGCGTACCCGTCAAGAATGTTCTCCGACCTAACTCGCCTATTCTGGGGACACTTGAAGACCTTTTCAGAACCAGGGTGGAGCAGGGGGAAAAATTTTTTAAAATAAAGAAAGAACTTAGCAAAAGAAAAGGAAGCTAAAGGCAAAGGGGGGGTAAAGTATTTATCACAGGAAGTTCGCTTTTTCGAGTGCCCGACACAGCCGCAACTGCGGGAAGCTATTGTTGGCCACCCCTCTCTACGTCGTTGCCTCCGGCAGCCGTGGTTTTTTGAGGGACACTTTGGTTGCCGGCTTGAAAGCCGCCGAAATTTGTCTCTTTCATTTGACTGGGCGTTCTCCTCTCGTTGACCCCTTTTTTTTCTTTTCTTTTTTTTTTTGTGTGTGTGTATAACTGTGGGACTTTTATAACACAGCGTGGTTTTGTGAATGCTGCCGTAACTCGAAGCTCGCCGATGCGAGCGTGCTACTTTGAAATCGACTGCAATGTCTGCGTTCCTTCTTTTACTCTTTTTTTCTCTTGACAATATTTCTTTCTTTCTTTTTTTTTTTTTTCAATCTCAAGTCGCGTTTCATTTTAAGTGCGGTCCTATGGCATCCTGATGTTTTAATCTTGCTCGGATGGCATCCGAGCAAGGTTCCACTTTTTTGGAGAATATGACTTTGGCGGGATGCTGTACCTTTCTTTGCCAACTGGAGCAACGGCCAGCGTTTTTGCAATTTTCTTTTTCTCAGCCGATCCCTTTTCGCGGTCTTTAGTGACCTTGCTTTTTCGTTCGTTCTTTCTCACTTTCTCAACGTATACGTGCTCGGTAAAGGACGCTTTGCGCTGATGGAAAGAAAAGTTACGATGATATTACAACTATAATGACCCGTGGGGCTGACGCTGTTCTTAATAGTCGCTTCTATAGTGGGTACCTTAAAACTCGTTCTCGTCTGCTCTCATATTAGTGAAGCGGTTGGTTTTATGATCGAGGTATACCGCGGGAGTGAATAAGGTCACTACCGCCACGAGCTCTGATCCAACCGATAGCCCACTTTGCAGTCCTGTAATGTACACTCAACTCAGTTCCCACTTGTCCACCGCGATGGTCTAGTGGGCGCGCTTTCAAACCTGGCCGCAGCGGTCGCATTTTCGACGGAGGCGAAAATGCTATGGGGACCCGTGTACTGGATCAGCGCACGTCAAAGAACCCCAGGTGGTCAAAATTTCCGGAGACCTCCTCTGCAGCGTTCTCTTCTTTCTACTCTTTCATTTCCTTTCCACAGATGATTGTGGTTCGGTTAAGGAAAGGACGCTAATTTCTGCAGCCCATTTCGGGAGCACGGCTAAGCGTTCGGGGAGGGTAGGGGAACGGGACTGAAAGAGGGAGAAAGGGGAGAAAAACCGTAGTCGAGGGCTCCGAAAATTTTTGACCACCCGGGGTTCTTTAACGTGCACTGACAACGCACAGTACACGGGCCTCTGGCATTTTCGTCTCCATCGAAAATGCGATCGCCGCGGCCGGGATCGAATCCCGCGTTTTCTTGGGTGGCAGCCGAATACGATAACTACACCGCCCCCCCCCCCCCCCCCTCCCCCCCTACGGGCACTGAGGCGTGCTCCCGACGAGGGCCGCAGAAAATTGGACTCTTTCCTTAACCGGACCACAATGGACTTAGTTGCCCACGCTGAAGAGGTGTCGATCCCTTTCAGCCGATTAGCCGGTCCCAGCAAACCTGCAGGAAATGGCTTTGCGTATTTGTTATGATCGCGAAGCTCGACGCGGAACTAACACCAAGCTGGTTCCCTAACCGAAGCACTGGCGAGTGCCTTTGACATTCTTCGCGCCCGGCGGAACAGGGCGCGTGTTGTGTGTGCGTAGGAGACCCCCCGTTGTGGGCACTGTGTCTGGCGGAGTCTAGCGACCGCACGCAGGCTGCTTGCTCTGTTGTGTCGCTGCTAGCACGTGCGCCACAGCTGCAGGCTAGCCTCGCGTTCTCCTTCTCTCTCTGCCGAGGTGCTTGCTTGCTGCGCCGCGTCGGCGGCGTCGACCACATGTTGGATGCATCCACGGCACGTACAATATATACACACAGACTTGTGCGTTCCGCGCCCACCAAAATGGCGGTGGCGTGACGCACTTGCAGCCAGCTCGGGCGGTGTCACCTTCTTTTCTCGGTCTTTTTTTTTTTGCTGTCGGATCAAACCGAAACACGCTGGTTAGTTGTGAATGGTGAAATTGAGCAACATCGGCATTTGACGACTTGGCAGGGATACTGAAAAAAGGAAAATGGTAAAACTATTATAGCTTAACATAAGACTCCGATAAGTAACCGACGAGGAAGTTAACTCCGACACAGAAAATAAAAATAAATAAAAGAAATATGGCAATTGAGAGACAAGGATAATGGGTGCAAACAAACCTATAAAGACATTTCGAGACCGTCATACATAGAAACTACAAAACGCAGGCAAGCGTGTCCCTTATATAAACCGAGAAATTCAGTCACAGGTGACGTAGTCATGCGGAGGAAAGGAAGGAAAGGATTGCGTAACTGTATGTATGTATGTATGTATGTATGTATGTATGTATGTATGTATGTATGTATGTATGTATGTATGTATGTACTTCAGCTGTCTAGGCCATGAAACGCTGTCATACACGGGCGTATGCATACGCTCAGTAGCACCAGAGTGCTTCAAGGTCCTTTTGCCAATAAATGAGGCATATTTGCTCAGGACTGTGGCAGGCTATAGGAGGATGAAATGCAGCACTGTTTCCAAAGAATGTCACCTAATGAGCAATTAAGAGTACTTGTGATGTGCTGGGACGCGTGTACAGTCCCATTGGCTATACATCCATCGGCTGCCACCAACAATGCGCGCTGTATAGCAGCACTTTCGTTTCACGCACCGCGTTTACCCACGGGACAACGCAGACAGCCCGCTCCTCTCCTCGTCCCCGGAGGCTTGTTTTCGCTTTCTGTCCACAGCTCGTAGTTGGAGGCTCGCTCCTGTATAGCGACGTCGTACTTGACAGATGCTCCGCGCCTGTCTTTGTTGTTTTATTCCCCATAGGAAATACTTATTGTGTGTGTGCATTTGTTTCTGTGTGCTCATGCTTCCGGTCGGACGGCTCGCAGCGCGGGAATACGGTTGGTTGCACTGTGTTCTGTTATGTACGAGCGTCTCGCTAATACGGTGGCAGCGCGTTGGAGCGCCTTGTGACGCGCCGGGCTAAGTCACGTATGTAGTCACCGTCATGTATGTAATCGTGTACAGCGACGCGTGCAAGCCTCCCGCCGGCGCACGCAGACGTGTACACGTTTCGAAGGGGCATATCGTCCTGTTATCGATATAGTATGTCAGATGTCACGAAGTATACCGCATGTCTCTTGCTACTATGCGAATGTTCTGGTTCCATAATGCATACCGTGGTGTATAAGCTTAACTCCTTGGTTTTTCGCCCAACTTGAGTGATTGATTTGAGGGGTTTAACGTCCCAAAAGCAGCTGTGATTATGAGAGACGCCGTATTGGAGGGCTCCGGAAATTTCGACCACCTGTGGGTTCTTTAGCGTGCACCGACATCGCACAGCACACGGGCCTTAACATTTCGCCTCTATCGAAATGCAGCCGCCGCGGCTGGGATTCGATCCCGCGACCTTTCAGTCGACCTTTCATGACGTTAATGTGCAGAGCAACTAGCGCAGGCGCTTCCGACTTATATAGGGCACAGTATTATACCGTACCGAGTGTACACGGTGTTCAGACCGCTTAAACCCTGCAGCGCAGCCCCCTTCGAGGGTGCGCATTCGACGCGGTTCCGGTAACGGTGAATGCGCGATCTTTCCCGCTATCTGTTCCTGTACCGAGAGGGGACGGAAACGTTGTCTCTTCTCTATACCCTGCATGCTGCGTGGGCGTAGAATTTCAAGAGAATCTCGGAACGCGCGCCTCATCGTATTTTGCGCGTCTCTTTTTTCCTCTAATCTACAAGCGTCGAGGTGTGTTTGTAGCGCCTCTTTATCTCGAGAAACTTCCAAGTCAGGGCGAGCTGTGTAAGTCGGGAGTGTTTCAGCGATTTCGAAGAAGCCTGCGCGAAACAGAAGCCAGATATCTCGAAAAGAACCCTTCCACTACGCTTTCTTCCTTTTATTTTTTTTTTTCGTCCCTTCCTCCTCTACCAGTTTGTATGATATACGGATTGCAAAACCCACAATGTATGGTTTCCTGCACGGCAGAAATTCATGCACAGTGGCGCCGCCGCACTTCCTCGCCGCGGTTGTTACGTGCATTGTAGCGCATCACGTGTTCAGCTAGAGTGCGTCTTTCGGCTTCTGCGAAAGGCTGTGCTGCATTCTTGAAGTAGCTCTCAGCAGCATATTATGGAGCATAAAGTGCGTGAAAGAGAACGTGCGTTCAGTGGCCAAGGACGTGCGTGCCAGCACACCCTGTACACTGCACCTAACTATTGCGGCCCGGACGGGTGTCGCCGCCGTACTGCATGCATATTCGCCGTGCGAGAGCTGCCTTGCAGGTTTTGCAGCTCATCTGTGTATTTGTTTAATCGCTTATTTGTATTAGTTTTGACGTATTCATCGGAGCTGTACCTTGTGTGCCATAATTTGCAATATAATTTCGACGTGATTACGAGGCACTCCGTAGTTGGGAATCACCGCGTCCTCTTGAACGTGCATTTAAATCTAAGTGCGCCGTTGTTCTTGTATTTCACGGCCTTCGTCCTTGTGAAAACGTGCATTAATAACGTCGTCCTGGAGAAGAATTAACAAACAACGCATGGTAACTTGTAGGAATGGAACCCGCATACTACGTGCCGAAGCCCGTCCATCCGGGAACATTGTAATGCATTTTGCGTGATGCTCCGTTGAACGCGTCGTCTCTGTTCCGACGCATGCATATGTACTTACGAATGCTGCGGCCGTATATATAGCACAATTTGCTCTCTTTCTTCCGCCTGCGCTTTCAGCGAGGTTTGTTCTTTCAGTCTGGGCGCGTTTTATTCCTTGTCTTTTATAAAGCTCGCTCTTTCGGGGCGACTATTTCCAGCTGCTGCGAATGGTCGCCGGTTCTCGCTATTGCGCAGCTAGCTAACTTGCCGCAGCCCTTATAGACACCTCCTTGGCGGTGACGTCTCCTTGCCCGCTTGTTACGCTTTTGCGGACTAGCTTTTCTTTCTTTTTATTTTTCTCTCCTTTCGTGCATTTTTTGTTTCCTTCCTGACTACACTCCATCTCACGCCGAGCCTTGTTTTCTCTTGCCTCGCCGCTCTCCTTGCAGAAGGGTAAAAGCGTGCGATATAGTATACCGTGCTGCAGTCAGAGAGGAGCGGCCAAAGCAAACGCAAACATTTTGTCTGTGTGTGCACACGGGTGTGCTCTCGGAGGAACTCCCCTCCTGCGCTGGCGTGACTCCAGTCCTGGCGGCCTGCTGTCATTGGGGGGACGGACAGCAAGAAGGCCCCCTCGCGGACGAAAGACGACTGCCTTTTTAATCGCCGTCATTCAACGGAAGCCGCCGACGCTTCTTCTGTCGCACACTCTGCTGCTGCTGCATCGGGTGCGAGCCCTCCTCAAAGTAAATTCCGAATAAAGCTGCTTCTCAATCTCGCCCCCTCACCCTGTGGATGCCTGTGCGCACTCTGCCGCCTTCTGAAGCATCCTCCCTTCCCTGGCTTCTGGCCCTCCTCCGGCTTGCCTTTGCCGCCGCCGCGCTGTGCCACAACCACCGCCGCTGCTTCTCTTCAGCAAGACGCTCATCTCGGCCGTGGGTTGAGGAAGGGCAGAGTGTGCTGTCTGTTGCTGCGTCATGGCTGCCGCCGCTGCCCTCCCTTATATATTTTTATTTCATTTTCATATACTCCTCTCGGGAGACCCGGTGGTGTGTTCCTTCCGCGGTTCATGAGAGCTATCACCCTTAACCTCCCACAGTTGCCCCCTCAGAACGTTCCACGCATGCGCTGTTGACGAAAGTATAGTGCACCGATACACGATATACGAGTGCACGAGTGGTGCTGTTGCTGAGGTGTTCGTGTGCACTTGTTCTGTGTGTAGTGATCCTGAGCGGAAGCGTGCGGCGAGTCACGTGACAAGACAAGTTTATTCGTTTAGTATATATAAGTTGTGTGTGGTCTGATGTCTTACCACCGACTATTTCGATTAGGCTGTCGGAGCTAGCAAAAGTACGTTACCGGGACAGTTGCTGGGCAGAAAGAAGCCACCGCAGCTATAGTCATCATCATACGAGACTTCGTTGATCAGCGTGCCTGTCGTATGACCGAGGTTGTATATGGAAAGTCGCTGAAGGAATTTATAGGCGCATGTGTGGTCGCCATGCCCACGATCGTTGGCATGCGTATATATAGGGTGTACCTTGTCGAATCATGCAGCAATAACAGTACATTCTGTAGAACAAGGAAGGAACACAAGGTAAAGGACACTTGAATGACAACAGAATGCGCGTCATCCGCAATGTTTCGGCTCTGAGTGCTGAACATTCTTGCCTGTCTTTTCTGCAGCCTTTTTTCATTATATATTTTGGTTTTTTCTCCCCTTTTATACGTAAAGAATTGTTCTCTTGACAACTGTAAACATGTGTGTCATTGTACCGTTGTGCGTGGGCTTTGTTGGGCGCGCGCGCCTGCGGTCTGCACTCTTTCAAGGTCTGAACAAGGACGAGTGCGTCGCAGCCTGCGTGCATGCATGCTCATTGTCGAGAATGCGCGGCGCCTGTGTAACATTGTATGCACCAGATGGAAAACGGTCTAGCTCTCGTCATTAGCACGTTGAGACCGTTGATCGAGCTGGCAAAGCGCAGTGAAGTTCTAAATTTAAGATTTTACAAAAGGTGAATTCTGAGGCGCGTCAGTAGTACAGTATATCATGCATGGTGCACTCCGCAGCAGTGGGGGACGCCGGATTAATTCTGACAAATAATATAAGGAGGAGGGGGGGGGGGGGGCGGTTGCATCAGATGTGGTCACCCATTTTTGCTAACGTTGTACGTTAGGGATCTTCATCGGGAAGCAAAAGTCAGTCAGCGCTGGTGGTGGCTTGCTGGACGCAGTGTAAATATATGCACGCGGGGCTGTGAGCATTTAGCTGCGAATTGAACGAAACCAATTTACTTCGGTTTTGATTTTGTGGACCGCTGTTTGAGCAGCATCATACCTGAATTAAGGCATAATGCCTGCGATTAAATATTTGAAAAAGCAGGGGATATCTTACTTAAACGCGTATGCCCTTCATATTTATTTAATTGTTTGTGTTTATTTAGATATACCAGGCCCGAAGGCATTACAGGGGCGGGCAGGGGTAACGTGGGAGCTGTGAATATAATCGCAATGGAGGCAGAATAAAGCAATTCAATAAACACCAGAAAATGCGATGCCGAAATGAAAAGAAATATTGGTTCAATACTATTAAGGAGAAGTTAAGGAGAAGTTCTATGCCAAAGCCTTTCGAAGTAAATATATGATACAAAAATGTGGGCAACGCTTCCAGTTGCGGATACATTATTTTTTCCGAGACGGGGTCAGCTTGTGGGAAGTCTGATGCCTACAGAGCTGTATATGGGACGCAGACGCCTAGATCGAAAGAAATCCGCGCGCGTGCCTTCATGTGCGAGGCAGCTCATATTTGACGCTGCTATAAAGTCAACTATGTGGATGTTTTATGAAATACGTGCTGTTCTTGAGGGGTGTACATTCAAAATTAAAAAGGGGGTCAGGGCGTGCGGACCTCCCCTTTCTCGTGAAGCACATTCTCGGCCTTTGGCACGCCACCTTCCGGCAATTGCCAGTGTTACACGCTGTCGCGGGGATCGCCATTCATTTTCCTTTTTCGCAGTTGAAAGAAAATAAAAGAGAAACAATCAAAAAAGGCTGTTCAAAGCACGTGGCTGGCAAAAACCGAGCGAAATGACTCCGAAAGCGGTTCGATTTGCAGCTGGCATGGAGCTCGCATTGAGGGTCGGCTAGCTTATCTGCACTACCTTTTTTTTTTTTTTTTCCACCGCGTCACGCTGCAGGCAGCCATCATGTGTCACTTGTTCCGACTTCGATGCGAACGGGCGCAGCTGGTTGCCTGGCTATTTTTATTTCTCGCTATGCCAGTGTGCGGTGTTGTAATACTGCCCCGCGAACACCCCCTTTTCCTCCCTTCCTCCATCCCCTTCTCCTCGTGCATTTACAAAGCACTCCTTGCGACTGCATATGCATATTGAAGGGTGGAAACAGACGCGACAAAGTTAACAACGCAGCGAATAGAACGGGAACGGTGACACCCGTCGCTGACGCAGTGAAAAGGCAGATGTGGACTGTTATAGTAGGCCACCTCTACGACGATGTAACTTACATATAAAAGAAGGATTGCCTACGTCCATGCGCATGTGGCTTTATTGCTGGTGTTGCGGCGGGAAAGATTTACAACTAAGTGACCGGTGTAACGAACGTTGAAGGCACTTCGCCGTGTGAAGACGGGGGCACTCGCACCCTATACACATACGACACACTATATGCATGCATGGGGGGCAGAGACGAGTCGTGTACGTAGCGCTATACCACGCGTATACCTCTATCTCTCCGCCATGCCTCGCCCCTGTGCCCACACTGCGTGTCCGCCGTGCGCAGCCATCCAACCCAACAACGAGCGCACCGCCCGAGCGAGGCGCTGCTGTCGGGAGCACGTATTCGCCGCGCAGGCGCTGAATAGAGAGTCTCGGAACGCGACGCTGCCGCCGTGAGATTAGGAAGTCTCCTGCTGCTGAGGCCTACGAAAGAACAAGCGGGCCACTTATACGGGGCCGTGCCGCCCGTCTGAGTCACTCCACGCGAGATCCCCCCCCCCCCCCCCTTCCTTTTGGCCCAATGGGTGGGGGTGGTAGAACCGATTATTGTAATACGAGTGCATAGGCATTGTGAGGGACCTATATACGCACCGCGCTCATGCCAAAGAGAAACTATAGACGCGCCCTTATAGCGTAAGGTGGTGTAGATCAAAGAGTTAATGCGATGTGATATCTATTAATTACCTGTACTCGCTGCACGGGGGCTGACTCGCGGTGGCGACATTCGGTGCTGACAAATACGGTCAAATAGGGCACGGCGCATATACGCGGAGCGTTCTTTGTGCGTTACTAGATTTTCGTTATTTGCTGTCCGCTTTTGTGGCCCCCACTCGTCTCCCACCTGCAGTGGTCAGGGACATGACCACCGGCTTGGTTGTGACAGGCTGTGTGCTAACGCGTTCTCATTCTCTAAGCTTTCCTATCTGGCGAATAATGTTGCCCGCTGGCTGGGGGTGTGCCGCGAGCCTCATAGTGGGTTCCTACGCTGGACATTCATCTTATAACAACTACTACTACTACTACTACTACTACTACTACTACTACTACTACTACTACTACTACTAATAACAATAATGCCATGTAGTAGTTCGCGCCTCACCAGGAGCATGATGAGGACGAACCATCATTTACACTTTGCGAGCAGTGGTAGGTTTGACAGTTGTGCTGAATAAAGCGAGAATAATCAACAGTAACGCTAAGCACGTGAGATGTAACCGAAGGTGTTAATTATGACATAATGCTTCTTCAAAGCGCATACATTTGTCATTCCGGTCAGATACATATAATAATCACCGCAAGAATGAAATGCATGGAGGGGGTTAGAAAATAAGCGGCGTATGAGATGATTTGAGATATGCATTCCCATGTTCGCTTAATTGTAATGTGTGTTTGTTGAGATCGTGCTTGTGACATTTATGTTATTTATTAGCGCGTTTTAGCACGCGTTCGCTGTAACATGTTCCTCGTGAACATGCTCGCCAAACGCGATATATGTTTCGCATATTCACGCTCTGTTTTTTCAAAAATCGAGAAACGTTACTTCTTGTTGCCATATTATAGTGCGAATTCAAACGGCTTCCATAACGAAGCGTGAAATCTCTCGCTTTCTATATTCTCGATTTCTTCTGTTCTGTTGCTTGCACCCGTAGGTCTGCCTAACTTATATGTTGCGGACGTGGACTTTCATTCAGAGTTTTCCCACGTGTCCTGGATTGATTTCGCCGTGCCCACTTGTTTGCCCTGCTCCATATTCAGTGGGATCAGACTGGCCGCTTTTCTGGGGAAAGCCATATCGATTTGAGAAACGGATCGCGAATCCCCTCCAGTATCTCGTATGTGGGCGGCGTATACGCGCCCACACGCACACGAGATACTGTGTATACCGGCCCACTAGAAGGTTTTCGTATTTTGTGGCTGGAGGAGTGAGAAGTCGCACGTCCGTTGTTGCGGGCTCAATTGAATCGCCGAAGAACGTGCTCGTGAAAAGCGGATCCAGCACAAAAGGCGGCGTGAGGAAATCCTCTCTCGAAAGCGTACATAGCGTTTTCCTGGGGCTTCGATTTCGCATTGCGGGGTGCGATTGGGAACGGCGAAGCGTTGAGGAGAAAATTGCAGAGAATAAGAAAAGGGAATCCACCCTTTCGCAGAGGAAAGCTGAAAGTGGGCGCGCGTTTGAAAAAAAAAAAAAGGGGGCTAGGCTGGCCGCAGCCTACGGCGCGGTGTACAGGCCGGCATGGAAGGGGAGATTGGAGCGGAGGGAAGGCGCCGTCGCCATGGCGACGGCGAGCGCGAGGGGACAACCTTGAGCGCGCCGCGGACGAGCGACAGCGGCAGCCGCGGCGGTGCCCGACCGAGCGTTGCTCCCTGGACGATGACGTCATTTCTTGCGGGGTCACGTGGCCTGTGTGACGTCGAGGTCACGGGGCCTCTTCAGCTCAAGGTCGGATCGGTACGCTGGCTCGTCGCCAGCGGCAGCGGGTGAAGGCGCTTTTGTTTGAACGCCGGCCGGCTGGCGCGCGCGGTGGGGGCTTCGTTGGACGCCGAGTTGAGGGTGGGTGGAAGTGGTGGGGATGCCAGGCGATCAGCGCCCGGGTTGGAAGCGCAATTCCGGGAAAAAGCGCTGTGTCGCAAGAGAGCCGCGCAAAAAAGCGCGGTATGCGCGACGGCGGCGACGACCACGACGCCCTCCAACGCCGCCGCGGCGTCCGTGTCAATGAATCGACGCGCCGTCGCTAAGCCTGCATCGCCTATGAATGGCGCGTGTGGGAGCGCCTTTTGTTCGCGTTGGCGAGAGCGCGACGCGTGCACTCTTTGTTTGTATTATTTAAAGAAAGAAGAAAGAAATGTCGGCCGTATGGGGCTGACTCCGTTTTTGAGGCGGATTGTCGAAATACAGGGAGTTTTTGTTTCTGCGAAAGATGCGGAGAAGCCGTCTTTTTCGCGGTGGCGTCGTTGTGCTGGCCCTGAAATTTCAGCACACTCCCCCTCCCTCTATCGAACGTGCTCCGCGGCCGCCGGCTGAGAGTTGGATACAATGAAACTTGCTCGTCGAGGACGCGCTATCGATCGTCGGGCCTTATATCTCGACGCACTGGCCGGAGCGGGCTCCCGCCGCGTGCTGGCGCGGGTTTATCTCGGCTGCTGTAGCGGGTCACGTCGTGTTGCAGTGAAGAGCCTCATTGTGTCTATCAGAACACGTGATGGTCCGAACCCTGGATGTGTGTCTCGACCGTGTGGATTTGCGGAACTATATACCCTTCACTCGCTATCTCTAAAGAAGAGAACTTTGCCGATTGCATGAACGTTCGCACTGCTTCGTGTCTTTCAGATATACGTTTAGTAATGACCGCGAAAAAAAATAATGGTGCTGCCGAGTTACTCTCTGCCTCATTCATTCTCTTTCCACTAGTCCGCGTGTGACAGAACACGATAGTCTTGAAATGATCGGTGTCTGTGAATCAGAGATTAAGTAAATCTGCCTTAAGTGCATGCTGCTCTGACGAATGAAAAGTTGCTGCTTAATATTGTTTAGATCATTTTGATTTTATTGTTTATGTCCTGTCGACGAGCCTACGCCATCTGCTTAAAAAAGAAAAGGAAGCTCTTTGGAGGCCACCGCGCTTTCGTCGTCTGACGTGTAATTAGAACTTGCTGACGTTGCTTCGTAACGCGGTACTGTGTGGAATGTTTTTCGTTCAGCGTGTCCAATTCTCGGTAGGCGAAGCGTCCTATTCTCATTTTTCTCCCTCGGCGGTCGTTTCAAGTCGTGGCAAGCCGGCGTTGCCTCCGCAGGTGTATTGCAGCTGGCGTACGTGAAGCTTAATAATGTGAAATAGGTCGAACCCGCGGGCACATCGAATATGAAGATCACAAAAGGTTCCATGTTCCAAAGAAAGGTTTCGTACAGCAGTGTTCAATGGGATTTCGCGGCTGTTCCATGTACGCAGTAATTCGTTATATGCGAGTTCGATATATCAGGGTTCGAATTTACGGGCACTGGTGTGCTGTTCGAATACGACGCCAACGGTTGCGGTGTTTCATATATAGAAAGTAGTATTCCGTGCTGCGTAATTCGACGCGTGCATACCTGGAGGTCACACAGGGAATACGTTTCAAGCGCTCACTTCATCACTGCTCGTCGTCCGGGGCGAGCGTGTCATAGCTCTCTCATTATTGCTCGTTTTTATTTATTTTTTTTATTCTTCCTCTCGCGACATGGGATTGGTCGTGGCTTTCCCCTCAAAGGACTCGTATGCGTGTGCGCACGCACATGCGGGCGAAAAAAAAAAAAAAAGGAATGGAAAAGGCGCTGTCATCAGCGGTAAACGGACAGCTAGCCTGACCGGGAGTCATTCCACTCCACCCTCTGGGCTGATAATGTGTTTTATTATTCTCTCGCTGGCCGTACAGCGCGCGCCTCTCCCTCCTTCCCGTGGCTTGCGACTTCATAATGCGGGCGAGCGGGGGGCCCCGCCGGTTGAGGAGGCTGCTATTTATATGCGCACGCTCTCATGTCTCTCGGCGAGCCGACCAGCTGGCCGTCGTTATCAAACGTTACGCGTTCTTCGCCGTCGTCCGCCGCCGGGCTCTTCTCTCAAAAAAGAGAAGAAAGGGAGCAAGTCCGGCCCCAGAGGAAGGCGCACTCAAGCGGCGCACCGAGGGGGTTGGACGGCGCGCGAGCACAGCCGTTTTCGAGAAAGCGCGCTGAAGCAAGGTCACCGACGGACCAGTCTCGTTCTCTCTCGAAAGCACTAAACCCCCCCTCCTTCAACTGCCTCGTCCCCCCCTCCCCCCCCCTCCTTCGACTTCTTTTTTTTTTTTTCCCCACTCGGCTGTCTGCGTTCCGAGCGGCCGCTGGAGAAATCGTTGCCTTGTCTTGCCGCCATGTGCTTGCTCGCTCCGCTACCACCCGTTGCTTGAACCACGGAAGGTCCGCAGAGCTCTGCCGGTCCCAGGAACAAGCACCGTCGTTCGCGGTATCTTTTTTTTTTTTTTCCCAATGCCCCAGTGGCTGCGAAGTTTGGCATAGTTTTTGGACCACGGTGGGTTTGGCCTACCTGACTCACAGCCATTTTTTTCTGGCTGCGAGTTCTTCTTGTGAGTCAGTCAGGACAAACCGTTGTTTGTTCCTTTTTCTTTCGTCGGACGACCATTTCGAAAGATGCGGAAAAGAAAAATGAGGTGTAGGAGGGAGACTTGGCTTCGCTGAAGCATCGAGGACATTTGTCAATGTTCGATACTTTTTCTTTGTGGTTTCCCTCGAAACTGTGCGCTGTTGGTAATTGGCCAGGAAGCCGGTGGCATACGCGAGAAGCTCATTATAATAAACGGAATGTTGGTGGATACCCCCACAGGTGAGCTGTCAAGTAGCTGAGTGAAAAAAAAAAAAAAAAACGACGCGAGAGAGAGAGAAAAACTTTATTTCAGTGAGATATTGTAAAAAAAAATATTGCAAATCTACAGAGCCCACAAGAAAAGTACGAGTGCTTTGCGCAGAATACCGTAGTATCAACAGAGATGGATGTCAAAATTGTTATTGTTTAGCCAGGTGACATGTTGTCTTTGTGGCAGCATTCTATCCTGTCCCTTATTCCCCCAGTCTTGCTTTGTATGTCGTAAACTGACTGCTCCAAGAATACTATCCCAAGTATAGATAGATCACTATCAGAGCGCCTCAGTGGAGAGGCGTCATCGAGCGTATATGTACGATTGCCGAGGTGTGTAGAGCGCAATGAATCGAACTGCATGCGCTTTTGTTATGTGTACCTGTCCCTAGACCTCTCTCCCCGTACGGTGCCGGAAAAGTGCAGAGCTGTCGGTTACTATACCTGTGCGGTGTGCTTTTTCCGGGAAGGTACGTGCTCGCTGTCACCGATGGCAGCGGTCGCGTTTGTTCGCGCACGCTGCGGGGTCCTATCTGTGTCGTAATGGAATGCGCCTGCTTTGTTTGGGAACCTCGTAGGGGCGTCGCTTATTTCCCTTTCGACACTGCGGCTTCCAAGGCACCAATACGTGGTGTGCAGTGCCATTTTTCTTTTTCATTGTCATCGAGCACGGCGGCACATACCTATACACGCGTGCGTGCCTCCAAGTCTGTTGTCAACATCACGCATGACTTAATTGATGAGCTTGTATGCGGATTAATTGCGAGGCACGTCGTAGTTGGGAACTCCTGCTCGAAGCCTGAAGAACAGCTTAAGCTGATCGACAGAGGTGGCAAGATGGCGAAGGCCGCAGGGGCCCTGTACTGAGGTCCACCTTCGCCTGGAAACTTACCTTACGGAAATAAAGTTTTTCGTTCATTCATTCCGGACTAGTTGAGACTGCCTAGTTTCGCAAACGTGCGTCTTAGTACACTATTGTTCTTGTATATCGTCCCTCACCAAGGTATACGTCATCTTTGGACGGGAATCGAACTGGCGCCCTTGTTCTATAGAAACGCTGAAGCGAACACATGGGAGTATACGCCGCCGTTGTCGAGAGCATAGCCGCTAAGGGGACCGCCAGCATACGGTGGTGGTCCTCTAGCGGACCACCATTCTAACTAACGCCGCAGGGTGTGACAAATCGATCGTGACGTTCATGTGCTCGCGCTCGACCTTACAGCGATTGAGCGGCTTTGTTCGTACATCCCGGGCACACTTTACACTATAGGCCGACCAAGGCGCTGTAAAACACTCCGACCGTTTGAAAGGGTAAAACCATTACTCATCATCGTACAATCACCACGATTCGAACCAGCGCGGTGCGACCAACTTGTCGTTTTCTTTGCTTTCGATGCCTCTGGCGCAGTTAGCCCCGCCACGATGGTCTAGTGGTCATGGCACTCGGCTGCTGATCCGAAGGTCGCGGGTTCGAATCCCGGCCGCGGCGGCTGCATTTCGATGGAGGCGAAGTGTTGAGTTCCGTGTGCTGTGCGATGTCAGTGCACGTTAAAGAACCCCAGGTGGTCAAAATTTGCGGAGCCCTCCACTACGGGGTCTCTCATAATCAGAGCGGGTTTTGGGACGTTAAATCCCACGAATCAATCAATCTGGCGCAGTTCGGACTTTCCCTCATTTGTATTCTGCAATTCGTGACGAAGCTACGAAAGATAGTGTGCACGCGCGTCACCGAGAGCGGCTGTGCGTCACTTTGGGCATTCGACACCGGCGTGTTCATGGTTGGCTGCAGCACGTGAACTGCGGCCGCTATGGCATCCACGAATGGCGAGTGAGCGCGGGAGCGGCGGACGTGATGTCACGGGAACACTATGTATATAAAAAAGGCGATTTCGCTGCAGCGGCGCAGGCGTGGATGGATGGATGGATGCTATGAGCTTCCCCTTTGTAACGGGGCGGTGACATGTGCGCCACCAGGCTCGTAAGAAGATTTAAGAACTTTTTTTTTCTCTTTTAATTTTCCTCATGCCTTTAAATTTACTTCAATCAAATCGATCATGCCATATCAAAAACGGAATTTCATATCCCAGTTCCCTGCCCCTTATGGCAGAAATTCCATATTTTTCCCTATAATTATTTTTGTCCGTTCTCTCTAGTTTTCTGCCACCAGTATTCTAACCGTCTCTTACTTATTTCAATCGCGGCTATGTTCAGCTTCCCGTTGTTCGCCCTAAAACCCAAGGCTTCATGTAGGGTGGTGCCCAAACGTACACCTGGGTGGATATTTCCGCATTCAATCAGAACATGCTCTGTCGTTTCCCTATCTTCCTCACAGCATGTGCATTTTTCTTCTTCTTTACTGAATTTCGCTTTATAAACACGCGTTCTAAGGCAGCCCGATCTCGCTTCAAACAATAAAGCGCTTCCTCTTGAATTATCATAAAATGCCTCCCTCTTTATTTCGTTTTTGCCCTCTCGGTAGTTATTCAGAGTCGGTTTTTTTTCCATCGCTGTCCTCCAGTAAATCTTCTCCGCCTCTCTGACTTTTCCCTTTACGCTCTTTGTTGTCAGTTCTCTTAGAGCCGTATATTTACTGGTGAGCCTCCTAGTTCTCTTTCTCCACTGCGTGTCAACGCTCTTTCTATATAAATAGCGGAACACCTTCACTGCCCACCTAACCTCTTTCATATTCCTTAGCCTTTCTTCAAACCTTATTTTGCTCTGCGCTTCCCTTGCCTCAAAACTCGCCCATCCCATATCGCCCTTTACAGCCTCGTTTGTAGTTTTCCCGTGAGCACCCAACGCGAGGCGTCCCACAGTTCTTTGATTCACATCCATTCCCGATTGTATCTCTGGCCTCATGCACACCACTGAGTTCCCAAATGTAAGCCCCGGTGCCATTACCCCTTTCCACAGACCCCTAAGCACCTCGTACCTATTGTGTCCCCATAACGCTCTGTGCTTCATTATTCCTGCGTTCCTCTTTCCCTTTGCTGCCAAGGCTTTTTCCTGTACCTTCATGTATCTATCGCCCTCATTTACCCATACGCCAAGGTACTTGTATTCGCTTACTCTCGGTATTTCTTGGCCCTGTATGGATACCGCCTGGTCGTTGGGATCATTGAATACCATCAATCCGCATTTTGTTACACTAAATCCTAGTCCTAGATCCTCGCCTTCCTTCCCGCATATATTCACCAGCCGTTGTATATCATCTCGACTGTTTGCGAATAAGACAATATCATCAGCATAAAATAAACCCGGAAGCATCTGCTCAATCATCACGCCGCCCTGTTTGTGTGACAGATTAAAACCAATGTGGCTATCTCCTAGCGCTTTTTCCATTCTAACCATGTACAGCATGAATAACAGCGGCGACAAAGGACATCCCTGTCTCAGCCCCTTGCTAATATCAACGTTCTCTCTGCTACTTATTCCTTCCCATTCTATGCAAACTGTATTTTCTCGATATATTTCCCTCAAAAGCTGTACACAATCGTCGCCTATGCCCATTCCTTCCAAAATTTCCCACAATATTTCCTGATTAACATTGTCATACGCCCCAGTGATGTCTAGAAAAGCCACATACAACGGCCTCCTTTCTATTTTAGATATTTCTATACACTGAGTAAGAACAAATAGGTTATCGTCTAAACGCCTGTCTACTCGAAATCCATTCTGAAGTTCTCCCAAAATATTGTTACGTTCTGCCCAGGCTTCTATTTTTAATTTTACTGCTTGCATAGCCATCCTGTATAGTACCGATGTAATGGTTAGCGGTCTATACGAGCGAATGTTATTCTTTTCCCCCTTGCCTTTATAGATTAAGTTCATTCTGCTTTTTCGCCAACTGTCCGGTATTTGCCTCTCCTGTAAGCATTTTTCTACGGCTTTCAATAGCGCTTCTTTAGTGTTCTGTCCTAATTCGTTAATGAGGCTATCGGGGACCCCATCTAAACCCATAGCAGTGCGCTTTGGAATTTTTCCTTCGGCCTTTTTCCAGTTGAAATTCTCAAGTTCTAGCTCTTCCTTAGTTTCGCTCTCCGTCATGGTTTTATCCACTGGGGGAATCTCTTGGACGATCTTTTTAAACGAATCGGCTGTTACCTTCTGGATGTAACCCAACGCTTCGTACCCTTCCAATTGATTTCCTCTTTCATCAACAATATGTTGTTGCAATGTGGCAGACTTTTTACCTAGCGCTTTTATGTGGTTCCAAAATATCCTAGGCGCGCCCTCTTTCGCCCTCTTTCGACAAGGGGCTATCTCGGAAGGGAGAGCCCGGGGCCACCCGGGGATCTGCCTGGGGACGAACGGCGCCTTTTCGAAGCGCAGCACTGAGCGAAAAGGAGGAAAGGAAACGGAAGCCGCGTGCTGCCCCCGTAACCTCTGCGCCCTGACCCGGACTGTTTGTCTTCCCTTCGCACTCGGTTAGAGAGCAGCAGAAGCTTTCCGACTCCCGGCCTCCGCTGGGCGCGATGGAAGAAAGCCTCCCCTCTCACCCCCCCCCCCCCCCCTTCCTCTTTACTTTCTAAGCGAGGGGCGGGTCACTGGGACAGGCAAGCCATGAGGACTTCCTTTTCCTTGCGCGTTTCCCGTTCTCCCCCCTCGGATCGCTTTACCGTCATCTTTCTTTCCTTTTTTTTTTCTCGTAGTTTTCCCCCACTCTGCAGGGGATGCGCAGTTGGTCGGCGTGGCGTGCGTTCGTGCGTGCGTGCTGCGGAAGTCCTCGTGAGTTGGCCGGACCCCGTGCGGTCAGCCACAAATGCGCTCGTTAAACTTGCCTCTTCAATCATACACGACGCAACTGCTTCGCGTTCGCGACATGTCGGCTCGGCTTTTCGTTTTGAGCAAAAAAGGAATGTGTGCGTGCGTGTGCACGAGCTTCTATCGATACGAGGCAGAACTCAGGTTGCGTGTATATATGCTTCGTGTAGCTGTGGTTTCACTTATACGAACTTTTACATAAACGCGTATCGATAATTTTATGCCATATATAGACGAAATGTTCACTTGCGTAACGCTTAACGAAATTCGTTCTAGCCTGTTTGGTTCATATTAATGTATAATGGAAAACTGGAAAAAGCCGTTTGAAAACGTGGCGAGGAAGAAACGCTGAGCCTAGCAATTCGTTTTGATTTGCCCCTTATTCGACTGCGCTTCCCAGATTTTTATTACGCAAGGTTCTTTTGTCTGCGTTTGCTGAGTCGATGTATATATGGTGTCGGATTGCGGCTGCTATTCTGTCTCCCGATGCACTTGCATTTAACTGTAAAGCCTTCTGAGCCAGTTTCGCAGTGCAAAATATCCTTTTACTGAAGAAACCCGACGGGGCTGTGAAAGCGAATCTGTTCTCCCTTTACCGCTTCTGGTTTTTGAGGCTTGGCGGAGACGCTGTGCACTTCGCCTGTGTCTTCGCGTGCTGGCGCCACTTTTTTACTTCTTAGCTGCACACATGTAATTTTACGGCTGCAAAACACGTTCGTTGCATGGTGTGTGTGTGTGTGTGTGTGCTTGCTTGCTTGCTTGCTTGCCTGCGTACAGGCTTCAAAGTCGGCTGAATGTCGACGCCATCGTAAAAGGGCCTCCAGATGAGGCCGTGATCCTGCCGTGGCTCGTTAAAACAGAGCTGGCGTGTTGCCCGCGCGCGCGTTTATAACACAACGACGTGCATATATATGTGTGTGTGTGTGTGCGTGGAGCTGCAAAGTGTCCCGCCATCCGTACGTGCCTCTGCTCCGCTGTGTGTGCGGTCTAAATGTAATGTGGGCAAGCTGTATTAAGAGAGAGAGAGAGTTGTCCCCGAAGAGTGTATACGGGAGGGATGTCAGGCTGGCCGTTGATTGCCCAACCCCACGACGTGCGCTGTATGTACTTGGGAGGCCTGCGGCGCTGCATGCTGCCTTTGGGATCGGTTATGTGTATTGCTTGGTGGGGGAAGATGGCGGTCGCGAAGGTCGGCGTTACGCGCGCCCTTATCGTTCGGGCCGTTGCGCGATGGCAGTGCGCCTGTTGCCGCGCTGCATGCTTCGCACTGCCGCGATTGAGACGCGGAAACCCTAGGCGCGCCTGCGTGTCGCCGATAAGGAGAAAGTCGCTTGGACGATACATGCGCACTGCATAGGAGGTCAATTATAAAAATCGCGCCGTGGCAGCGGTTCCTTTTTTTTCTTCTTTGAGAGAGAAAGAGTAGCATGTAATGATCACCGATTATCGGCTTCGAAGGGTACGCGTCGTTGCGCATGTAGTACATATATAGGCCAGCGCTTTCCGTACGGAAATCGCTTTTTTTTTGTTGTTGTTGTTGCGTTGCGACATGTATGTGTGAAGTTATACAAGTTATAATGTATATGTGACATTGTATCTGCAGGCCTTTGTAAGAACAAGTTGCAGTGATGGACACACGTGTTTGTTGCACTGGTGTCAGGCGGGAAGGCTGCAGGCAAGCAAGGCCCCTTTGAAATTCCGCTCGTTTCGCTCATATTAATCGCAAATAGTTAAAAAATAAGTGTGGGATCGGCGCTACCATCTCACCTTTCACTGCGCGCTGCTATCATCTTTCGAATGTCCAGGGCCTGCAGGCACGCATACATAATTTAATGGGCGGGGGGCTGATAGTTGTATCGTGTTATTGCATGCATAGTACAAGCGAAAAAAAAAGAAAAGGTGGATAAGCAGTTCGCGCTTTCATCACTTTATTATAATACAATCCGTGCATTGTGAGGCCAGTTAAGATTTAATGTGGAGACATAGTAAACAATGCACGTGTTGTGGTATATAGGTGCACCGCACATGCACAGTGGAAATGCACATCAACGTATACTCTCGGTGATTTCAGTATATTATGCATGGCACGACATTAACCGCGCGCCTGTGTAAGCAGCCACGTCCGCGGAACTTGTCCGACAGTTTCGTATACACGCCGACGATATTCTGCGCACTCGAGAGGCAGTGTCGCTTGCACTGCGCATGTGCGTGACCACACATGCGCACCGTTTTTGATTCGATAACATTCGGTGGGTGGCGCGCCGCGCTCTCCATGGTCAATGAGCTGCCCCGCGTGTATACACATGACGATGGATGGATGGATGGATAGATAGATGGATATTAGGAGCGTCCTCTTTATAACGGGGCGGTAGCCGGGCCACCAAGCTCTAGCTTTATTTCTTTTTCCTCTACAAACATTTCTTTTCCCGAATCACACATATTTTCACAACTAATTTTTCTCCTCGCCTACCCATTTTATCTATTATCGTTCCGCTGTGATGTAACAATTTTACCCGAACTACCTTGCGCTTCTGTTTGCTCCATACTTTTGCGCCACCAATACTCTAAGTGCCTTTTACTTATCTCTATCGCCGACATGTTCAGCTTTCCCGTGCTACCCCTGAAACCCATGGCCTCCTGTAGGTATAGTGTCCACAGCTACAGCTGGGTGGACATCTGTACATTCAATCAAAATATGATCTGTCGTTTCCCTAGCTTTTCCACAGCACGTACATGTATCCCCTTCTTTATCGAATTTCGCTCTGTAACTTCGGGTTCTCAGGCAACCGGACCTTGCTTCAAACAGTAAAGCGCTTCCCTTTGAATTATCGTAAAAATTTTTCTCTCTTCATTTCGTCTTTCCCTTTTCGGTAGTTGTTCAATGCCGGCTTCTTCTCCATTCCTGCTATCCATTCCGACGAGTGCTTGCTTGCACGACACCTATCGGCGAGCACCGTGTATAGCGACGCGTCGTGTGTCGGCATGCTGCATATATCGTGTGTGTGTGTACGCGGCTTCTTATGTGCGCCAATCCATTTGCTTCGGAATGGAGAGGCATCGCATGTGAGCGAGACAGGCCGCTGCGTGCTGCTGCCGTAATCGTGTATGTAGGCGAACGAAGGCGGGCTCGCCACTCGTTTTCCGTGACCTCCGCGCCAGCCCCCTGCGTCCTTGGACGGAGGTGCATGTGAACGGCTCTCTCTCTCGCATCTCCCCTCTCGCGCATTCCAGCGCCACCAACATCGCGCCGCGGGTTTGTTGCACAAGCTCCCGCGGGGCGCTTTTCGTCGCGGTATTATAATTACTCTTCTGACAGTGCGTTAAAAAGTACATACAAGAAAGAAAGAAACGGCGATCTGCGTTTCGATTTCAACCGACTGCGCGGAGATATAACGTCATCTCCGATCGTGAAAGTCGTCTGACTGCGCGAGGGCCGCGATCACGATCGCGGCCACGCTCTATATGACGCGCAGTCGCTTTCTTATATATGAATATGGCTCGTCGCTAAGGCTTCTTGTCGGCGGGGCACGTATATATGCATGCATGTATGTATGTACAAGTGGTCCTTGTGCAAAGCGAAGCCGCGGCTCACACATGCAAGATGGCTGTCGTCGGACTTTAGCCGCGGGGACTTTGTTGTGGGCGCCCTCTACATGGCATCCTTGAAGGTCGGGCTAATGAGGAACAACACGCACACACATTGTATATATATTTCGCGGCCGCACATCAATGCATGTGCAGCGTTGCAGTTTGGAAGCCTTCCTTTATTTACTTGCTTTTTTCTCAGTTTGTTACAGTCGTTGGGATCGAGGGTTTGCTTTTTCAGTCTTCTGATTTCATTCTTTATAGCGTTGCTGTTCGTAACTTTGGTTGTGGGAGGAATATAGGGCTGTCCTTACATGTGGCGCAGTCGTGGCACTTTCTTTAATAAGCGTTTCTTCTTCTTCTTTTTTTTTTCTTGTTTGCTGTCGCGTATGCACACGCTGCTTGTCTCTCTCTCTCTATCTATATAATATATACGACCACAATTTACGACGTGGTTGCCTCCACACTTTCCTGTTTCCATGGTCGTTATTTATTTGCTTCCGGCCATTTACAGTTACAGAGTTCGTCATCGTCATATCGTGGCATGTTCCGAGCGCGACTGTGCGCATTGTGGTCGTAAATGTCGCTCGCTTCATCTATATAGCATGCCTCTGCAGTTGCGTCGCTTGCCCCGGTGCTTGTGCTTCGCTGTGCACGCTTGTCTTAATGATAGTTCACATTGCTGTCTACAACTATACACAGCTGCAAGTCATTGTAGTCATGTGGTCGACGCGGCCTGGTGCAGCTCAGGCAGTGATTTCAGGCGGGAGAGATGGCAGTGTCACACTCAGCCTGATCAATGATTGGTGCAAATGAACTTTAACGAGGCATGCCGCACGCATTTGTTTCAAGCATGACAGCGAATGTACTCACTTACGTTAGTCGATAATTGCCCCAGCAATATCTCCCCCTTGCAGTACTCCCTCTCAATTCTCTCTCTCTCGCTGTGTGTGTGTGTGTGTGTGCGTGTGTGTGTGTGTGCGTGTGTGTGTGCGCGCGCGCGTGTGTGTGTGCGCGCGTTTCCTTTTCCCGTAAGACCTCGTCGACAAGGGCTCATGCGAAATTGCCCAATATATATCATATCGCTTGTGTGGCGACGTTGCTGGGGCGTGTTATTTTTGGATGTGTATTGCAATTGCAATGCACAGTGCAGACAAGCGCTATGATGTATAGCGCACTTTCGCCCAGCCACATTTTCCTCTTTTAAGTTTTCTCTCGTTAAAAAAAGGGAACTTTCTAAAGCATTCCATTTATTGCTTTTCATGCCGTCATCAAGGGCTGCACCGCGGCCGCCGATCTTTCTCGTCGTGCAGATGTTTGCTGCTCTCTGCATGCGGTGACGTCATGTGGCGTGTGCAACCCTTGCATGTGCATGTCCAAGTTTGTTATTTCTTTAAGCATCTCTCGAGCGGTTTTCTTGTCACGACAACTACAATTGTTGCTCGGCTTTTGAAATGTGTATGTATATATAGCCGGCAATCATAAGGCGAAGGAAACAAGGCCTTTGCTGCGTTATTGTTTATCGTTCTTTCAAGTTCTCTTCCCCTGCGAGCTGTTCCTGCGAATTGGGGCCCTACTTCCCCCTTCCAAGGAGAAAGGGCCCCTTTTCCAGTGACCCTACTGCCGCTGTCACTGCGGCGTCCACCATTGGCAGTTGCCGCGGCGTGGAAGGGCACCTTTAACATCTCTTCGCCCTCTTGAAGCCTGTAGATTCTGCAGTGTTGCACGGAATTAATGAAACAGAGTGTATGTATTTGAGCGCTATCGCGTCTCACGCCAGCTGAATGCGAGCGCCCCGTGTCTCTGTCCCCTTGTTCACCTATAGCGCCCTCTCTCTCGCTCAACAGCACAAGGTGTCTGTCACTTTAGTAGAAGAGAAGCTCAAGGGAAGATGATTGATTTGTGGGGTTTAACGTCCCAAAACCACCTCTGATTATGAGAGACGCCGTAGTGGAAGTCTCCGGAAATTTCGACCACCTGGGGTTCTTTAACGTGCACTGACATCGCACAGCACACGGGCCACAACATTTCGCCTCCAGCGAAGTGCAGCCGCCGCGGCCGGGATTCGATCCCGCGACCTTCGGATCTGCAGCCGAGTGCCATAACCGCTAGACCACCGTGGCGGGGCTCAAGGGAAGATGGAGGCTTGAATCAATGAACAGATCGTTAAAGCAACGAAGAACAGCGAGTGTCGCTGAAGCCAACGTTTCGACAAGTGGACTTCGTCAGGACGGCAACTGCTTTCACCTAGTAGTACAGTGATTTATTATGGAAATGACGCTTAATTGTGCAGCCCATATACGTAGCACGGCGCAGTTTCAGGGGGAGGCCTAGGGACGAGACCTTGAGCGTTTTAAACTGACTCCGTCTCAGCGTCGCGTATGTATTTACAGGTTAATACCAGATTTCAGGTGCATGGTTTTTGCATCTCATGATCGGAATGTGCGTATAGAGAAAAGCAGGGTATTGGCGCGGGATGGTTCGTCGAGATAACGCTATAGCGCGTGCGCGGCGTCGTATGGCGCCAACGCTAAGCCTACAATGCCGCGTGACACGATGGAAAGCTCTGAAGGGAAGGGAAAGAGGAGTGAGTGCGGCCGTCTGTATATGTGCGCCTGCGCCCGCACAGGCAGCGGCGGATGCTCCGCGCATGTGACAGGTTTGACCAGCCGTGCTGCTGCTAACGAAGAAAAAAATAAATCGCACAGTGAAGAAGGGTGAAAGCTACAGGCCTTGGACTTGGCGTTCGCGCGGGGTTGTGCTGGGACGCCAGTGTCCTTTGCTCTCGTGGTCCCTCGTCTCTTCTTCCCTTTTGGTGTGCGTGGCTATCTTTAGCCCCGGCGGGGACTGCAAGTTCGTGGTATGGGTTGAAAGAAAGGGAAAGGGCGGTGGAGGAGTAGAGAAGGGGAGGCTCCGGCATAGAGCGGGCGGACGATGAAACTTCGAATATCACGCGGCGCGCAGTCGACGTAAATCGTCCGCGCTTCCTTGG
This sequence comes from Hyalomma asiaticum, assembly GCA_013339685.2. Lineage (NCBI taxonomy): Eukaryota > Metazoa > Arthropoda > Arachnida > Ixodida > Ixodidae > Hyalomma > Hyalomma asiaticum. The sequence continues at coordinate 115,838,843 of CM023482.1, read as the reverse complement.
CCCCTGGCCAACAGTAATATCGCCGTCGATCCTCCGGCAGATCGATCCGCCGCCGGACACGGTGGTGTTGGGCGCTTAATTGAGGTAACCCCTCCCCGCCCCTGGTATACATGAACGAGAAGGGATGGTCAGGAGAGTGAGTGACCGGTCGCCCGGCGGGTCCCTTGCTGGTGCCAGCGGTTCCTCGCTGCCGCGTACCGTCGAAAAATTAAAAACACTTGGAGGAAATATGACCTAAGATATGGACACCCGCTTTCTCTATGTCTTTTCGTACGTTCTCGGTGTTTTCTTCTTCTTCTTCGTCTCTCTCTCTCTCTCTCTCTCTCTTTTGCATATCAAAGCCTATTGAAACTTTACGAGGAACTGTGGAGCTGCGATTGCTCAGCTACCATGGAAATTTTGGGTGAAGTATGTAAATTGATAATTTCCGTGGTTGTGGCCTCATTCAGATGGTGCTTGGGGCTTGATATGCGCATACTTCGTCTGCTATTTTGACCTAAATTATACAAAGCATTCACTGATTTCCTTTTAAAAGCGTATAGCTGTTTAAGCTCGGTGATCCCCCCATCTCGCTTATTCAAGAAATGATCATCATCATGAAATAATAGGTGCGCGTGCACTTCTATAGGTCATGCCCATTGTGCGGAATTGGCGCCCATGCCCTCAGCCTACTAATATGTAAAGGCGGAGGCGTTTCACCAGACTTCCTTCGTCTCTTGCGCGCATGCAATGAGCCATGCAATATATAGAGGCGGGTATGCGGCACAGGAAGCGGGTATGCGGCATAGGAAGCGGGTATGTGCCGACAGCTATAACATATAGCATAGCCATGCATAGTTGTAGCAAGGGGGTGAGGAAGGGAAGTGAACTAGGAGTGATATGAGGGTGAGGAGAAAGGAAATGGGGAGAGAGTGTAAAGCATGGAAGAACTTTCCGTATAGTGTGTTTCAGGAGTTCCGTGCAGCACTGCGGAAGCTACAGGCCCCTTCGGCCAATCACGAGGGCGAGCACGTGTTAAACGTATCCCTCCGCGCCATGGCATCTGCCAATGGTGGACGCTGCAGTGGCAGCAGCCACGTTGGAGGAGGATGGAGTGGGCTCGCAGGTGCGGGTCCGAACAATGACATTTCGTCTCGCCTCGGAAGAATTCTGCGCTCGATGGCCTCGTAGCCTTGTCTCTGCTGCACGGAACTGCTGAAACAGACTATAGTGCATGCGTCACGGCAAGCGGGTTTGTGCCAAGCAGTTCTTAGCATAGCGCATATAGCTTGTGGAAAAGTGACGGTGAGTACAGGTTGTGACGTTAGGTTAAGGATGAAGGAAAAGAGGAGAGAGTGCAATATATAAATAGATCAAGAAACAAAGAAAGAAAGAAGAGAAGCAGATGTTAAAAGAGATAAAGTAAAAAGAGACAGAGTGATAAAGAAAGAAATCAATCTGCGTTCGCAAGGTGGTGGCGCTTGCTCGCCGGCTACGCTTATACTCAGATTGCGCAGGCGTGAAACGGCGTGCAACCTTGATTTCGCGCATGCATATATTGACTGCGTCTATAGTGTGGCCTACTTTCTCACCTGCTCGCTGCCTTATGAAGTGCCATTAAGCACCTCGACCTTGTTGCGTCAAATTTTCACGTTAAATGTGAGAAATTAATTAAGGTCACAAGGTCGTGTGATGCCACAATGACGAAGCTGTAGCGGTATGCTTCTGGACATATACTGACCGTATAATTTCCGTGCTGCATGACGTATGCACCGCCGCGCTCCATCCCCTATGGTGATCGCTGCGGGAAACTCCCAAGTATACGTTAAATAGGTATATATATAGAGTCAATATACGTACGTATTTGTTGAGCGTATATTTGACTGATCTTTCGGTTTGGCGCCCTTGTCTCGTGGTGTTCGTTTGTTACGAAAATAAGTACATTCCATTTGCTTTGCCAGAGGTGACCACACGGTAACAAGAGTGAGGCGTTGGACACAGTTAAACAATTTGCAACGTGGTGGTGAATAATCTTCGTGCTTTTCGCCAAGCTCTCATCGTTGTCATCATTGGCGTGTTACTGACCGCGTTATATATATATATATATATATATATATATATATATATTATATATGACGTGCGATGGGAAGCTTATTGAATAAGGCCACCCTATATGTATAGCGAGTGCCTTTATTGCTGCTGCAGCATGCTGTATATACGTGTCGGCCGGCCCTTCTGATCTGGCGCTGAGATCTGACCTTGTGCGCTGCCGCCATGTCGCATCCTCGTTTGCACCACCACCGGCTGCACCGCGCTGTGTTTGTTGGATTCATCTTCTGTTCGGTACTCCTCTCACGCACTGCACGCTGCACGGGGACATGGCTTCGCATCATCTGTCTCTCCCTCTTTCCTTTTTTTATTTTTATTTTCTTCCTTTCTGGTTTTTTTTTTATACTTTCGGAATCCGCTTCTCTGCAAGCTATATGGCTTTGAAGTGAGATATCGTCTCGCAGCTGTCACATGGTTGCTATATATGTGTGATCATGATGCGGAGCTCTTGCTATATATATATATATATATACTTGTATGGTCATCGTTCGTTAGTTTCGCTTGCGTTCTCTAAAGCTTTTCCAACTTCTCCGTCCGGCGATTTGCGACGTGCGTCGCATTTTTATCGTTTTCCCTGTTCGCCCTGGCTTTCAATGGCTCTCGATGTAGGCACCACGAGGCCGCACCATCGTTACGTGGGCTGCTCGGGCCGGCGGGCTGGCAGTGGTGGTCAGTATGAAGTGGAACACTGAAATTTTATTCTTCGGGATGTCTTATCGTACCTGCTTGTGCATACAGCTGTCAAGCACGCAAGTTTCCGTACGTCCAAGCGGAGAGACGTCTGTTGCAAATTAATACGTCAATTTTGTATGTGTTCCTTTTTGGATATTACTGACGACTGTATTCGGGCTCGAAGGCACTTAGAAAGTGAGCGGTATATTCCGAGTATATTCCGAGGACAGGCCGATTGCTCGCCGCTGCCGGTGGTCCCTGGAGCGAAGCACGAACGAGCAAAGTTTCTCGGACTATTTGCGGTTAACGGTTAAAAGAGAGGAGAGGCAGCGTCCCGTTTTGCAACAGCGCCGCGCGGTTGATGGCCGGCGGGCGTCCTTGCCCGGCGGCAGCACCTATGCCTCCTGCACTGGTATCGGGTCTCTCGGCAGTCCGCTACAGAGCACAAATAAGGCAGTCTCGCCGCGCGCCGTGTCCCTCCCCTTTCCGAATCTCCCGGCGCACGAAGGGGTTCATGGTCGCCGTAAACGGCACGCCGTAACCTACATCGCTCTTCGTGCTTTCGCGCTGCGATAACGAGATGCATGGAAGGAGAGCTGCGACAAGCATGCCTCGCTTCTCCAGGGCTGGAGGGCTTATGGAAGGGGGGTTGCAACTGAGAGTGAGGGGTGGCGAGCAGGGCAATGTACACAGTCCACACACACACACACACACACACACACACACACACACACACACACACACACACACACACACACACACAAGTCGCCCCATTGCACTCCCCTTATCTTCCGCTTCGGGTGGCGCGCGTTACGCAAGTCTCCTTTTTTTCCCCCGTTGCTTTGTACGTGTGTATAAACGCACATGTACGCTAACACACCGGCGCGCGTTTTACCCAATGGCCCGTGGCTATATGTGAGCGGTGCTCGTTGCCGCAGAAATTACGCCTGCGCGCGCGCGTGCTGCATATGCACGTCGTCGTCTACCGGTCGGCGGTGCATGGCGCAAATGGGTCAGGGTTTCCCCTCGGCTCTCCGTGCGCAGGAATGTTGACGGCGGCGACTGCTGCAAGCCACCGTTGCGCACGCGTACCTCTCTCGACGTTCTCTGAAGAAGGAAAAAGGCGGGGAAGGAGGAGGAGGGGATGCAGTTCCGCGCAGGCGGTTGCCCTTCACCTCTATTCTTCGCTGCTGCTGCAGGCTCTCTGGGGAACGAGAGAACCAAGAGCTGTGTGCTTGGTGCACCTGTGTTCCACAGAACTCGTGTTCAAAGGACGACCTGCTCTGTGCTCAAAGGCAGTGGCGTAGGCAGGCATGGGCTGACTGGGCTGAACAACCCCCCCCCCCCCCCGAAATTTTTCCAGAATGTGCCCCGCCGCCTTGCTGGCCCGTCACCTATGAACAAAGGCGCACATCCTTGGAACATGTGGCTCTGTATGTATAGTCTGTTTCAGGTGTTCCGTGCAGCAGAGCCAAGGCTACGGGGCCATCGGGCGCAGAGTTCTTCCGAAGCGACACGAAATGCCACTTGTTCGGACACGCACACCCCGCTTTATCTTCCTCCTTTCAGGGGTGCAGCTGGCACTGCAGCGCAGATGACAAGCCGCGGAAGGACACGTTTAACATGTGTTCGCCCTCCGGATTGGCCGAAGAGGCCTGTAGCTTCCACAGTGCTGCGCGGAACTTCGCATTAGCCCCTCCCGAAAAAAATTTCCGGCTACGCCACTGCTCAAAGGGTACAAAGACGCGAACGATGGTCACATGGTAGAGCGTTCGCCTCCGGGCATCCTGCCCTTTCCTCTCTCCCTCCTGCCTTTCACGTTCTTCAAAACGCTGGGCCGTGCTCCCCTCAGTAGTCGAGTGGTTTTGGGCGCCCCGTCTCCAGTGCGGGCTGTACCAGGTTCCAGTGCCGCCGGGCACCGCAAGGCTCTCTAGTGGACAGAGAAGTGCCTTGACCTGACGCTCGATAGTGTGGGCATGGCCTCCGTGATTCCGTGCGCCGTGCATGCGATCTCGGAGGCCGTGATATGGGTAATATCCTGTCTCCTTTCCACTCTCTTCTTTTACTCCTCTCCCCACTGTCAGTGTTTCCGTCGCAGCAGAAGGACTCTGGTGGAAGTTTCCTCAATCGAGAGACAGTTATCCTGTGCTCGGAACCGTATTTCATTTCATTTTCTTCACAAGAAGAATGTCTCTGTGGACGGTCTGTCCCAAACTGAAACTGCTAAATCTTGAATATGCAGTTGTGAGTTAACCACGATATTCGCGTTTGACTCGAGTAAGACCTTCTAAAACTCGTTTCTTCGTTTTAGACTCGTTCGAATCCGGCTTCCTGCCACGGGCTGCATAATATGGGTCCAGTGGTATCTGCACAGCGAACGGAATGCGCGGCGACGCTCTCTTATTTATTTACTTAACACAGGCGCAGGGTTCCCACCGCTTTTGCGGCGACCGGGCATTTCGCGAACCAAGCGCCGTGTGTGTGTGTGTGCAAACGCCGACGGCGGCTGTATGAGAGATCTCCAGGGATAAAGCGTGTCGGGGTCACGAGGACCTTGGCGTTCCCGCGGCGCTGCACCCAGCGCCGCGTGACAGCGCGGTTGCGTCGGGTTGATTTGTTGGACGACGAGCGCCGGCGGCAGGCGCGCTGGTCTTCTTTACTTCGACGTCGCCAGCACGGGCACCGTATGCCACAGAGAAAGCGCATGCACCGTGTTATATAGCCTGCCTGCCTGCGTACGTTCTTGAACGCAGCAGGAGCGCCCGGAGGAAGCAATTTATATTCATGACACACACACGGAGAGAGACTGACGAGCACCGTCACTTTTGACTCCCGTTTAAAAGGTGCACCCTCGGCGTTCTTCATCCGTCAAACAACCGTCGCAGCAAGAAACACAAGCTCTATAATGTATAGATTGACGAGAGATAGGCGGTGCGCGGTGGTTGTGAGTGGATGGCGTTGTCAGTTGGAAAAAGGGGACTTGCGTAAACGATGCCCGATGCAATTGCCAGCCGCCGTCCTTGTACCGCGCCTCTGCGTCACTCCAGCGGTTCGCGACCGTCACTTTGTCTCTTGTGGCTCGGAGGAGGCCCCGGGGCTTGCTCGGGGCGGCAGTCACGTGGTGGTACCCTGTCCGCCTGCCTAATTGGCGCTTCCTTATAATTGCTTTCAGCACTGACGTTGCTTCAGCCCGCGGAAAGGCCGCATGTACAACTCCGTCGTCGCCGCGCAAGGCCTTTCCGGAACTTTTGAGCCGCGAACGGACGGATATGTGAACTGTTGAAGGGACACTATTAAGGTGGAAAGGCGAAGTGGTTTAGAATGGTAACTCATATTTCGATAACTTGATTGTCGTTAATTTTGAGATTTTGTGATCAGTACTAAAGGAGAAAATGAATGTCAAGGCTCTAGTCATGAAATTCGCGCCGGAACTTCGGAAACTAGTTACGCCTGACGGTCCATTTAATTTTTTTCGTAGTGTAGCCAAATGTGCTCCATCAAGTGCTCTGAAACTTTCTGGCTTCCTTGGAACACAATGTGGGTATCTCTTAGCGACAGATAGTTATGAAGGCCGCGGCAGTGTCAGCAGTGCTCGGTTTACCTACGACACAGCGAGCAAAGCAGATGCAAAGCGCACGCCCAGCACACCTGCTACCGCCCCCTCGCCCCCGGGGGGCGGTAGACAGTTTGGCTACCGCCTCCGGAGAGGGACAGTTTGTCAGCGGTGTATCCGATCTATGTCTCATAAAGATCGGTGTTGGCTTTTTACTGATATGCTTGAAAGAAGAGTTAACTATGGCGCCGTAATAGTGCACCCTGCTGGCGCTTGAATGGTGGGCAGTAGTTGTGCATAGTAATTTAAAGGGGCCGTGAAACGTCTTCTGAAGATTTTGTACGAAGTGTGCATTCAAAATCCTGGCCCTCCAATCAATAATATGCATCGTTTCGTTGTTTTGTCTGGGTTGATTTAGAGCGATAAAAAACGCGGTTTCGGTTTCACTGCGCGCGTTCCCCTCAGCTCTGCAATTGACGTCATCTTAGTCGCCGCCGGGCCTCCTTTCGGAGGCCACGGGAAAGGAGACCGTGCTCAAGCCTTGCTTCCGAACGGCGGCACCACACGGTTTACAAGTATTTTTGTTGCTTTCTAGCTTTGAACTAAATCAATTATTTTGGATCAAACGCTAGTTCACTATACCTTTACAACTTAAAATATCTTAAGCTGACTTCACGCAAACGTCACCGAGTAGTTCCCATGCCGGCCCGTATGGTCGCATAGTCGTTTCGGGAGCGCGAGAACGCTAGGATTTCAAACGGGCGTTATTAAATGCACGATGAATATTCCGCCGAAATATTTCGGAATCAAGCAATGAAAATTACAACCGGGCAGCTTCATACTCTTTTCACGACCTCCTTAACGTATTATGGCAGCTGTAGCGGTATGGTACGTCTAATTCATAGATTTGCCCCGTTCATTATTTCGCATCTATTGCATATTTTTTGTTGACCAAAATTTATGTTACAGCCTTGACGATGATGAAATTATAGTACGTTTCCTCTTCAGTCAAGATCTTCAGTTGACGTGTACTGAGTGGTACAGTCGCGTTCCCTACTTGTCATTCGTACTTTATTCCCTTACGCGCTGCACATTACTTTTGATAACGCAACAGGGGAAGTGGATCGCGTAAATAAGGGCGATAATTTATGTACGCAACAGACTGACCACCCGCCAAAAGCTTATATATATACATACAACTCCATTGTGGAGTGACTTCCTATAGAGAGAGTATATTTGTTACCCAGCCCCCACCGCACCAGCAGCACTGTCAAAGTGTGCGTATACGTCTGCGAGCCGCATAGGTGCACCAAACGACGTGGCTGCCGCGCGCGACCGCCCCGCGGGCTTCGTGCGGCGCGCGCCGTCTACGCCGTCGTCGTGGCCTACTTGTGCCGTCGGCTCGGTGTGACCCACATGGGCTGCGGGGAGAGTGGGTCCCGCCGCCGCGCGTTTTTCGCCTCCGCTGTGCGCGCATGCTGCGCTATATCGCGTACACAGCCGAGCGAATGGGCCCCGCGGCGGCCTGACCTCAAACGCGCGTTGCGAAGAGTGCGTTCGCGCGTGCCGAGAGCCAGCCGCGTACACACGTGCTGCGTGGTTATGCACGCGGGCCTACTATAAGCTATAGCTGTACGCGTATTATGTGGGGAGCTGTTCTGGGAACACTCCTCCCTCTTTCTCTCTTTTATAGAGCGACGACGCGTCCTTCGAATCGAGCCCACCACCACTTACCCCTTTGCTCGGCGAAAGGCTGTCGAGATCTAATGCAGCCAAACAGGCGCTGTATGTACTACATCGCGAAACAAACGATTGAGGCTTGACCGTTTGCTCCTGTAGGAAACCTATAACAGTGCATAGAGAGGACTTTTGTCCGCAAACACGGTGCTACGGTCTGGCTGTGTTGCTGTGTCACTTTTTTTGCGTAGACAGCTGTGTCGAACGGAAAACTGGGAAGGTATATATACCTCAGTCTATACTGGGACAGACCTCGGCGTATACGCTCAAGATGGGAGAGGCGTAGAATTAAATTAGATGTAAAACATGGTCCCCCGCAAGGTATGCGCTAGCGCGCAAGCTTCCATGGCAAAGAAACTCGACCCCATTATGAAGTGCATGCATTTCGACGAGCGCTGTTCTGTATAGTGTATATATTTTTAAGGATGTCAGCACGGTGACCTTGCAATCCCTTCGTTCTCTGACCTTTGTAAGGTGTGCAGCCGTCGGTTTGTTTGTCTTCCTTCTGCACGCATTTATATCAGGCCTCATTCGGCGTTCTCGCTCGGTGGGTTCGTTTCCCTCTCCTTTCGACGATCGTCGGGGTCACCGTTGCGGAGCGGTTACGTGAACAGCCACTTTCGCGAGGGGAAAGCAAGCGTCGCTACTTAAAGAGACAGAGGGGGGAGGGAAATCGGCCCCCTTGGCCTCGTTACGTCGTGCCCTGTCTTCCCTAAAATGGCAACAGCTCGCCGGCAACCGCCGGCTATTTCCGCGCCGACGTTCCTCCGGGACCATTTCGAGCTCGCCCCACCCCGAAGCGCGCGCCGCTGCAATAACCACGCGTGTATACTATATGCGATACACGGGCCTGCTGGTGACGAGCACCTTCCGGCAAGAAGTTTGTCAACGCCCCTCGTCGCGGCCCGGAAACCGCGAGTTCCGCAGCGGAAGCGTTTGGGTTCCCACCGTCGGTTGTGCGTGTTTTGCTTCGTTTTCAAGGCAGGAACGGCGTTTCCAAGATGCATACGCGATCGAAAGGGTTCACGGGGTGGTTGCAGTGTGACGGAGTTGCGGAAAAATAACGCTTTATGCCGAGGCTGTCGTGCCCGTGCGGCTGTTTGTTCGTCCGGTGTCAGATCGTGGTCGAATGGTTGAATGAAGAGACGATTACGAATTGTTAAATTTTAGAGAAACTGTATTGTTACACAAAAGAAATAGCGGAACCTAGGAGACGGACGGTCGCCGTTTCGTGGCCGTCGTTCGTCGTGGCCCGTAGCTCTCTGTTCTGCTTTTTCCTTCCGGCCTTCTCTTGTTCCTCGACTCCCCGCCGGGGCAATCCTCTTTTCACCGAAAGGGGTTGCCCCGTCGAGGGGGTGTCCTCCGTCCTCTTGGAACTTGCCAGGGTGGACGGGGCTTTGTTGTGCGGTCCTCGAGCACTGCTGACACCTGTATGTGTAGTTTTCTTCGTGTTCAGTTCTGTCGCGCTGTCATTTATACCATGATTGTCAGAGGCGACGGACGCTTCTTTATACATTCTTCAGGTAAGCTGACTGACGCTCTCAGAAATGCCTCTTAACCCTCGTGTGCGGAGTGAGAGGTGCCGTCCACGAGCCCAGCGCAGAAAGGACTTGGACTAATTAAGTGTCCCTAAATATCCCCTTTCGAATGCGACACGGTTGACTGCACTACCCACCCCGCCTTTGTGACCTGTTTGCCACCTATACATGCTGGTTGTAAATAAGGGCTCGTACTCACAAAAGCATGTTGCGACAGGCCTGTACTTAGGAGAACATTTTAGCCAATATCAAAAAGCACTTACGAAAGAGAAGTTTTGTGAATTCGGCCGAGGTGTACACTTGTACGAAGTTATATCGGTTTTTCACTAACCTTGTAACCCTGTCTCCTCCGTTAGCTTAACATTGTCGAAGCGCTGGGGCTTCGAAGTCTAACTGCGTGGCAATCCAGGGTCCAGACATTGTGAAGAATCGAGAACCGCGCAGTATAGTCGTCAGCGTTGAGATTAGAGAACTCGGATCGCATATCATAGGAGGCAGCGATGAGATTGGAAAATCCAGGTGTCAGCGAATGACAGCTGCGACACTGAGTATCCAAGATTCCAAGCTAAACGGGGCGCGAGGTGAAATAACACCGATGATTTCTTTTAGGGGCGAAGCTCCTCTTACCCCCGTATGCAGAGATGTAACTTGGCTCGAACTTGACTTGCGCCAGTCTCAAGAACGCTTCGGCGCATGTCATAAATCGTACTTGACTTGCGGGTGACTTGCGGAGGACTTGGACGGGCCGAAGTCCGCTCTCATTTCAAGTCTGCTCAGGGGCTAGCTTGAAACTGACTTCGTGCTTCATTCCAACATGGCCGCCCCCCGTACGGACGTCAAGCGGAGGTTACCTGTTCGTGAATTTGCTTGCCACACCGTGAATGCAGCATTTTCAGAAGCGCATCGCGTGTCGAAAATTACGCCACCCTCCCTGCGTGACCAAGGTAGCCTAGTGACGCTGTACGACGAACCTCACTCGCCACAGGTGCACGAAACCGCCGGGCGACAGCGTCTCCGTACGATGCCTCGCCGACAAAGCGGGGACTACTCCGGAAAACAGCCTGTGCCTTCGACGCTGCAGTTACCGGCTCTGTGGTTTCACGGCACCAGTACGCTTCAAACAGTCGCCGATGGTCTCATGGGGATTCCTCAGTCAACACGTGTGCCGTGCCTTTGGAAAAATGACTGCTCACTGTGGAAGCCCCTGTGCCGGATTTTGGTGTGCTTCCTGCAGTTCGCGAGATCTCCAAAAGTGAGACGGGACTTTCATGAAGCGGCCGAATTACTTTGTGTAACCGGATGCCTCGACTGCACACACGCGTGCAATAAAATGTTTGTGACGACGCGGAATGCTCATGTATCTTAAGCGATTCCTTTATCGCGAGGAATCGCTTTGTCAACCGTTTGCCTGCATGTGTAAACAATCCTCAAGGTAAGAAACACGCTTCGCTGAAAGCGTGATTACGAGCTTCCTTGTTTCCAATCGCTTTTGGTACTCATGACTGTATTAACGTTCAGCATGCAGAACTTGTCACGCAGTCAGCTAACGAGCAAATATAAAAGCGGCTCGAATGAGCCAGTAATGAAGGACATGTGCGCTTACCAATTTTGTTGTGATCTCGCTTTGCTTTTGCAGCTTCCTTATTCCGCTTTCTTTTAGCTTATACTAACATTTTTTCGTATTGCCGATTACCGTGCCGCGTGATACCGTACGTGATTATCCTTTATATGTTTCAAACATCGTGGCATTCCGTGGTCTGCCCGTAGTCGTTCACGAGTACGGTCAGCTGGCTCCTTTCATATTTTGTAAAACCGAGTGCCGCCTTTGGTTGTAGTGCGTTCTCTGGGGACGAGATCGTACACGGCTGCAACGTTTCAGCGTCAAACCCCGTTGACATGACAGCAGTATCATTCCAAACGAAGCGCGGTCGCCGGCACGCGGGCTCCGAAACCTGATTTACTAGACGATGGCATGTACAGGGTCGTCCACTCTTAGGGTGAACACGGCGCAGCGTGGCTGCCTTCTTTAGAACGCCAGCGCTCGCGATGGGACTGCGCGTCGACGCTAATCTAGTGCAGGCGTAGAGGGGCTTGGATCACTCTGTGCGCCTGCACATTATTAGCTTCGATGCGTGCCCACGTCGCAAGCACTGGCGTTCCAAAAAGGGAGCCACGTTGCGTCGTGTTCACCCTAAGAGTGGACGACCCTGTACACTCTAGTCCTTTTGTTGTCTACGTGGAATGTTTCACGTAAAGCAGACTGCACGTGTACTTTCCTTCTGCTCTTCTTGCGGGCAGCGTGAAACATGCGAGACTGGACAGGGGGACCCACGTAGCCCGTACTCGTCGTTCGGAGCGCGTTTATCACTTTTTGTTCGTTCTTTTCTTTTCTTTTTTTTTTTTTTTTGCTAACATTCCGACCTAGCGCGTTCGTCTATCTTGATCTTTTCTTGAAAGGGTCACGTAGTCGGATTATAACAAGGGCAGCTGCAATTCTTTTGGAGTGCCTACGGGAGAAAGAAAGGCGAACTCCTTCAAAAACCGATCATATGCGATCGCACCGGCATATCACATCAAGGTGTCAGCCCAGACGACTCACGAGCGCCTTGGGACAATCTAGAGCAAGAGCCGTTGAAAGGCAACATGAACGCACACCAATCCTTTCGTGTGTATGGGAAATTATACACACGCGAAACAAGACCTTTAGGTAAAGAGAAGGGAAAACAGAAACAAGGAAGGTTGTGCAGCTCTTGGAGACCGCGCTGAAACCCGCGGATAATGGCCTCTTTCAGCAAGCAACACTGTGTATCACAGCAGCAGCCCGTCGCGGAATGCAATAACTTGACCCAAAGCACACTTCAGCGTGTGTGCGCTGACTGATATTTCGAAGAAGGCGTACTTTTTTGCCGTACAACGTGTCTTACGCTAATGAATTTATTATTAACCTCGAACACAGACAAGCAACACGCGCTTGCATTGAAGCACGGTCTTGACTTCCTCAAGTAAGTCAGGTCTGGTCAGGTCGAGCGTCTATGAAACGCGAAAGCAGACTTGGATGGTTTCAAGTCCTCTTCGTGCTTCGGGCCGACTTCCGCAAGTCAAGTCCAGGCGCGATGCAAGTTACATCTCTGCATACGGGGGTTAGTCTTACCTTGTCAGGCGTAACCCGCGTGCTGGCAGGCACGCGCTCGCCCTCGGCGTTCGCCTCGGCGCTTGCCTCTCTCTCTCTCCCGGCGCGTGCCTCTGCTGTCTTGTGAGAGAGAGAGACAGACAGAGAGAGAGCGAAAGGCGCGCGTTGGCTATGGAAACGCTCTTCCTTAGAGGAACGCTGTACCAGCTCGCAAAGAAGGAGAACGCGCTCTCACACGCGAGAGACAACGTTGGCGCAGGCAGCGTCTCCTAGCGAGTTTCTTGATTGAGAAATACCGACTGCTCGCGGTGGAGAAGCGTTCACCGGCAACCCATATATATATATATATATACATATATATAGGCACTGTATCTTGACTTGCAATGAAGTGCCGGTGGGAGATTTCACTTGTGCATAGTTGAACCATGAGGATTCGTAGCGTGCGCGTTAACTAAATTAATCCGGAACACGGCACGATCTACGATGAACCTCCCGAGCTTCGCCCACTCATCATCATTCACTCCGTGGATATGCTGTAATTTTTTTTTTCCTCGCTTATTTTGTGTGTCGATACGGACTTTTTTGCGGAAGAGAGGGAGCACCTCCTTTCTGGACAGTGGTGGCAACGGAGAGCAAAGGCTGACGTCACACGTCTAGGAAGCGCGTCTCCGGGTATAGTCGCGCATATTTAGCACAGCCGAGGCGATTGTATCGGCGCCAATCGGACCTTCTGGGGGGAAAATGCAGTGGTTTGACAGTTCCAAAAAAGACACGGTCGTACGTAGGTCTCTCTATTGTCGCGCTCTCTCCCTGTCCTTATCTTCCCCCAGCCCAACTTACTGGGAACCGCAGTGTGAGCTTTGTGAGCTAGACACTTACTGTGGTCTCCAGTAATGAATGTCCTTTTCGTCCCGCCAGTTACCCACAAAGGACGAACCGAACCGCGGAAGTAAACGATGCATGTGCATATTTTTCCGCGTAACTCCTCACTTCCACGATGTCAAGAGAAGGACGGGGGCGTTGAACAAGGACAAAGCGCAAGGAGCGTTCCTTGAAAGTGATGGAAGAGTTTGGCAAGTGCATGAGGGACGGGGTGGGGTGTGGGTTGTTGAAAGCTTGATGCCTTTAAACGCGGGTACCATCCCGGCCGTGGCGGTCGCATTTTCCATGAAGGCGAAAAAATGCCCGAGAAACGTGCACTGTCCATTGTCAGTGCACGTTCAAGAACCCCAGGTGGCCGAAATTTCCATAGCTATTCTCTACAGCATTGCTCACCTTTCTATCTATTTCATTTTCTTTCCCCTACCACCACGAACGCCGAGCAGTGCTCCCAACATGGGGTGCAGAAAATACCACCGTGTCTTCCTGTGTGCGATGCCCAACGAGCACCGCAAAGGCGCGACCAGCGGTAGCTATTTTCTGTATATGGGTTTTATGATGACAATGAAGACTGTTTAAAATATTTCGAGTCAGTAATCATTTTCGCGTGTGAACTGAACACATCCAGGACAAGTGATTGTCTGAACATATATTACGCATTTTTCATAATATTGTGTAATAAAATTCTATTTGATTGATTGATTGATTTATATACGCATGGGCATGTATACATGCTTCACTGAGCGGCATAGCATCGCCACGATCCGGGCATAGCGTGCGGTGGTTAGCGTGCTCGACTGCTGATTCAGTTTTCGCGAGTTGGGATCTCGCGCGTTTCTTGCAAGTTTTATTTAGTTTACTTCCGAGTGCAACTTCTGCATATCGATTATGCATTAATCACGCGTTTGCATGAACCTCGATATGAAGAAATTCAGCTAAGCTACCTCTTTTGTGTGTGTGTGTGTGTGTGTGCATTTGCTCTGTATTGAGAAAAGGCAGTCATTCATCAGAGGCATCGGGATAGAGCAATTAATGGTGATCCTTTTGAGAGCATCGTGAAGGAGCAACTTGTGGTCCCGCGCGAGGAGCTACCACACGGGGAGTAACGGTTCGTGTTCTCGCTGTTCTGGCGTAGCCAGGAATTCGTTTCGGTGGGGGCACCCGCTTGACACGAAAGTGCCTGGAGGTTGGGCGGGCTGGTGTGTTGTCCGACACCTCCTTATGCTTCGTATCTCATGCTTATGTAAATTTCGCTAGGGGCACGTACCAGGTGTGCGCACCTCCCTGCTACGCTCCTGCCTCGCAGTTGCCCCTGTAAGTGAAGAACGGGCGTGTCAGGTCACTTCCTCCCTTTTGGGCGTAGATGTGCAAGATGGGCGACGACGAAACACCTGATGCTGGTGTTGTATCCTCGCTTTAATGTTCGCCCCATATTTCTCGTCCCGTCTTATCTATTCCTGTTCATTTTTCGACTAACGATATCCTTGAGATCGAAATCGGTGTGGTCTTTCCCATTACGTGCAGGAAGTGTGGCTTCATGTTCCGTCGGCTTCGGAGAGAAATGTGTGGGTGTTCCTAAAAGGCCCCCGGCCACGAACCCGTTCCGCTTCGCGGCCACCTCAGTCAGGACCGTCGCAATTATCCGCAGACAGCTGCTCTTCACATTCAAGGTCAGCATGCGCAACATTCGGTCGAAATTGCAATTGCTTAACCCTCGAGGCGTGAACGGCCAGGGATCGCCTCCACGCGCGCTGGCTGTGAAAAGACAGGTGCGCGCGCGGGTGTCGCAACGCCCGAGGCACGAACACCCGGAGCCCACGGAAGCGTGACCGCTATGACGTCGCTCGCGTGATCGCCGCAACGTTCGTCACCCTTATTTAGGGGTGTGCGAGCAGTGATTTTAAGGCGCTAGCACCTATAGTCTGTTTCAAGAGTTCCATGCAGCATTGCCAAGGCCACGAGGCCATCGAGCGCAGAATTCTTCCGAGGCGAGACGAAATGCCATTGTTTGGACACGCACCTGCGAGCCCACTCCGTCCTCCTCCAAGGTAGCTCCTGCCATAGCAGCGTCCACCATTGGCAGATGCGATGGCGCGGTGTGATACGTTTAACACGTGTTTACCCTCCTGATTGGCAGGAGGGGCCTGTAGCTTCCACAGTGCTGCACGGAACTCCTGAAACACACTGTAGTGACTTGATGCTTATTGCTCAAACCTTCCCGGATGGGGGTTGATACGAAAATTAAAGAACTCCGAAAAAGAAAATCATGTAAAAGAACAGCACATCTAAAATTTGCATGAGGTGGAGACGTGGTATCACAGCATGCGTTTAGCAGTACTTAAAGGAGCCATTTAAACAAGAGGCTCATTAATGAAATTTATTGAATGAAGGCAGATGCGCGCATTGCACAGGCGGGTATGAGCTGCACGTACAAGAAAGCGAGAAGTACTGCGCATGGTATAAGAGCCAGTCCCAGTCCACCTCAATTAATGAAAAAGTGCAACAAGCGCCAGCGGCGAGCGTCCACAAAGGACCCCCCTCGAGCCGATAGTGCTGGGGAGGCTAGTGCCGCTGTGGCAAAGTGACGTCGAGGCCGACTGCCTTCGCGCTTCCGTCGCGAGAGAAGGCAGAAGACGTGTTCTTCATGGCTGTCTCCGCTGTTTCGCTCCTTTATTTCTCATTGCCCCAGGAAAGTTGTCAGTGGTGTGGTTGTGCATAGATAGCCCTTAACGTTAACGTGTTGATCTCCGCTCAATATATATTTCATGTTCGCTCAAAATAAAGACGCCATTGGGAACGACTTGCGGGTGCGGATGCACACGGAGAAACCCTGGCTGAGCGCTCTTCGTGGCTGTAGGCAGCCTGTTGTTACGTCACGTTGACGCCGCTGCAAAATTGGCGGAGGGGGGAATCCTATCAAAGCGAAAAGCCGCATTTTTCCTGACCTCCCGCCTATGTACATCGAGTTTCTTTTTTTTCTCCCCCCCCTTTTTTTTTGTTATTTAAAGGCCGGCGATTTGCAACGCGTCATCGCCGTCAGGCGCTTGGCCAACTGCCGTCGTGTCGCGTCCACCACGCCTCTCTGCTGGGCAGGTGTCATCGGGGAGAGGGGTGGCAACGCGATGGAATGAGGTAACCCCTTCTTGCCCCGGTGTGACGATGCGGCATGCCATGCTGTGAGGCTGTAGGACGCGCGCGCCCGGTGGTCACGCACGGACGGCGGCGGTTACGGAAGAGGGAACCGGAAGCGCTTGGCCGTGAGCGAAGGGAAAGGGCCCCCTCCCGAAGGAATGTTTTAGCCGTAACTCTTCTTTCCGGCGTGTGCGGAAGTTACCCATTAGGGGTCGAAGGTTGCGGAGCCTAAGGTAAGGGAAGAACGAATGGGGTGGGGGGACGCTTCGCTGGCTTGCGGAAAGCGCGATGTTTCTGGGACCGGAGGGGCGGGGCTTGTGGGTTCACTTCAAGCTTTTTCTTTTTTTCTGTTTGGGGCGGACGCCGCCTCATGAGGGCGTCGTGAAAAAAAAAAAGAGAAGAATGATAGAGAGTACGTGGCGTGTTTTTGCTTGCCGAGAGGAATGGACGAAAGGAGGTTAGTGTTTAGCCGAGAGGTCATGTGTGCTGTGCCCCGAGGCCCGCTCGGAGAAAGCTGCCGCTGCGGTTGCCACAGGAACCGGGCGGCCAAGGTCGCTCTGCTCGGCGGTGAAGGAGCCTCCGTGCACGAGGCGAAAGCGATGTGCGCCCGCTCGCTCCTCGAAGGGTGGAGAGGACATGCCGCCATTCCATGTCCTACTTCAGCATCTCCAGAGTCTTTACACGTGGGCGCCTCTGTTCAGGGTGGGGACTGCTTGCTTTCCTCGCTTGCTTTCCTGCGTGCCACACTTTTTTGTTTTGTTTGTTTGTTTGCCTGTCTGCCTGCTCGCTATTTAGCGCGAGTTTTGTCTCGGCAGCCTGGACGGACCGATGATACTTTTGTTCGCAAATGGCAAGAAATCGAACAAGCGAAATGCGTGGCGCCGTGCGCGCAGTCTGTGTCGTCCGGCGGGATAGTGCGGGTGATGTTGCTGCCAGTTTTACGTAACGGTGTCAGTCGGTCGTGCGTGCCGTCGTTCGGATCTCCCGTCGGGGCGAGAATTGGTTCACGATCAGTCGTACAGCAGGAAGAAGAAGCGTTCGCTCTGTTTGGCAGTTGGTTGGCAGCCGTGATTCCGCTGCGCCCCGCGAGGGTCGGTGGCGCAAGGTGTAGCTCGACATATCTGGCCACGTAGTCGCAAAATAATAGCTTGAGCTAGAATTACTCTCTAAAAAAATATCTGTGACACTTTTGTTCCTGCATATTAGTTTGTGAAGCCGGCTCGCAATGGCACAAAATACTCGCGAATTGTACTCCTCCATGACTTGGTAATCGTTGAAGAAACAAAGACATCCGTGCGAGCAGAAGGCGCATAATATATAGTCATATCGGAGACGTCGATAATTATACCCTGGAAGATAGAATTATCTGCGAGCCGACCGAAAGGAAAGGAATCGTTGCACAGTATATTGCGTCGCCATTGTTGCCAGGGGCTTTCTTTGTTACTTTCTTCAGTAAAGCTCGGCGTATAGCACCACTTCTGTAATGACCCTATAAATGGCTGCAGTGTTTTTTTTTATACCTTTATTGCGTCGTATCTCGCGTTATTAAGCAAAAAACGAGATGGATAAAGAGGAGAGAAGCAAGAGTTTATGAACATCATCTCTCGGAGGCGCGTGTGGTCATTAAGTCGCCATTAGCGTGTGCGACGCTCCTTTAGTGGCACCAGAAATTTAAAAAAAAATTTCTCTGCACCTTGAGCGTATTTCAAGTGACTTTTACCCGCAGAACCATCCACGGTTTGATGGAAACAAAAATTATTATTATTATATTATTATTATTATTATTATTATTATTATTATTATTATTATTATTATTATTATTATTATCGTATACTTTCCGTTGCACCTCACCTTCCTTGCACACGGCACTCCTTCGAAAACGATATGACGCCCCGTTTTTAAGTCTCTCTCTTCTCGCATTATATACGATCGCTGATTTTGTGTCTTGTGAATCTTGTACACCTGTCTGTTCCTGCGAGACGCCCGGGGTGTTCTACATTTCTTCCATAGCATTTGCATCAATTTACACGCCGTGGATGCGCGTACAAACTACATACACCAAACTCCTGGGACTGCCGCCGGCTGTTTCGGTTGCGGCGGCGTTTACGAAAGGATGAGATGGCCGCCGCACTCCAGATGGCTCCTTTTTTTTCCCGACTCCCCCTACGCAGTGTTCATTTGAAGCAGTGGCCCGCGATAAGGCTGACCACGCTGACCTGATACCGGAGGAGGAGCACGCGGCGGGTTGCGTAGCGAGCGCTGCTTGTTCCAGTGCTCTGTTTCCATGGGGGGTACGACGCGCGAGAGATTACGTTTGTGGACGTTAGCCCCGCGCGCCGGCCACCGCGGGCTCCGGCGACGACCGTCTTCTCCTTCGCACCCTTCCTCCCTTATCTCTCTCCCTTTGCTCTCCTTATGCGTATGTTTCTGTTTGTGGTGCTACATGACCTCTAATCCGTAGCCTGTATGTAAGCCGTCTAGTGCGTCTCAGGAAATTTTATAGAGCCAGTGAAAAAAAAAAAAAAAATCTGAAATCCGCGACATCACGCTGAAAGTCAGTTCCTGGAGCATAGGCTTAAAAAAAACAAAAAAACAAAGAAACCCGAAGACATCGTTGGCATTTCCTTTTTCTCTTGTGGTAATGAACCTACTGTAGCAATATATAGACATCTCTAAAGAGAAAACGAAAGCTACCGTTCTCGTGAAGACAGAAGAGTGACACTAGTTTCCGGAGCCCGAGGATGGGAGCACGGCTCATAAAAGCACCCCGCCGTAGCTGCCCTCTCTGCCCGCATCATGCAAAGCGGCCGCACCGTGCGGGCTACTGCTATCTTGGGCAGCGCAAGTGGTATGGTGGGGAGGGAGGAAGTGTAGTGGTGTAGCTAGCTCTCTTGAGTCTCCACGCCTCTTTCTAAGAAGCTTTGTTTGCGCTTCTCAGGAAGAACTGATGACGGGTGCCCCCCCCCCCCCCTTCCCGCCCCCCTCCCCGCTTTTCTCTGCTCCGCTTTGCTCCCCCCGTTTGCGGTGCCGCGTTTGAGCAGTGCCGGCGGGGTTCAAGAGGCCCGTCGGCGGTAGCAGTGTTGCCTCGATGTGATCGCGGTGTAGCACTCTGGAGAGGGAGAAAAATGGGGAAGTGTAGCGAGCGCTCACGCCGAAAGGATGCTCCGGTTTAAACTTTCTAACCTTTGCGTAAGTTTTCGGTGGCTGCTTCGTTAAATAATCGACTGCTTAAAGAGGCAGGCCACCTGTCGGGCCTGCGTTTAGCCCTGTGCCTCTGCTTTTGCTTGCAGTATAGTTGTGCGTGCAGACTGTAGCATCCTGCCAGGCAGTCAAACGATGAAGCAGTCAATTTTTCGTAATGGCCTTCCTTCCTGCTCGTTCCGATTAACTGCTGCGACACGTTGATGGACGAAGTTTGGGCTAAGATGACTTCACTGCGAACACGAAGGTTTAATTACGCAAACTATACATATTTACAAAAGTTGGCCGGGGCGGCCAGTGCTGTCAGCAGACACCACACCAAGCGGTTCATTCCGAGCCCTTAACGTTTGCACTCAAACGGGGTAAGCACCAAGATTTACCACTGTATCACTCAATCAGAGGCAGCGCCAAGTTCGACCTCTGTCCGCCTTGTCGCGTCTACGACCCGAGTTAGCGCTGAGCTCTCTCTTCCCTCCTCATTTCTCTTTCCCCGTTAAGTACATCCGATCGCTTCTGAGACCGCCTTCTGGGACCAACCCATATGCGGCTCTTTACCAATAAACACGTGTTCACTCTCTCTCTCTCTCTCAGCGCCTACCGTTACGCCTTCGCGTTCGCACACTTCGAAGCGCTCGGTGCGCTCGGTGCACCGAGCTTCTGCGAAAGATCGCGTCGGGGACTAATCCTGTCATGAGTTAGCAGAACTCAGCAGCAGGGCCAAATTGCCACTCTATTTACCTGGCGGCAGGCATAAAAGGCGCAGATTGAACGGGGCTGCCTGACAGGTGTATTGTCATCAAAAGCACTTCCGTGCATTTCCATGGCGCGGTCGTCTCCCTCGAACGGGCGACCCCCTGGCGACAGTCAAGCGCGCAGAAAGGTCAAAGGATTAGTTCGACCGCGAGCCCCCGCTGTTCTTGCAAGCGACTGTCCCCCTTCTGTTACATTCTCGGATGCCGGGTTCCCTTCAAAATGCTCTACTGTGCCACTTTGGAGAAACATGTCACCCGTCATGTCCCCGCCGCTGCGCAGCTGTGTACCCCGGGGGTGTCACGGGAACAAAGCCGCCGCTCTTACTGCGTACTGCGTGAATACGAAGACGTTTCTACAGGAAAGTCCCGCGCTAGGTCGCCGTCGCCTACACTGCCCGCCGATCTACCGCCGAACATAACAGATGCCGCAAACACTCGGGGAAACAATTAGGTGCCAGTTGAAGGGCGTTTGCATTGTAATGACTGTGCCCATAAAATTGCCGGTGGAGTGCGGGAACGTTCCGCTAATGCACTTCCAGGTCGTTGTTAGTACTTGTTTGACGGGGCAAAACAACACCGCGGCAAGCGATCCGAACAGGCTGGAGTTTCTTGCGTCCTTTGACGACGCTGGGGCACCTATAAGAAAACGCCCAGTTTACTGCAAGGGTAGCACGTCATCATGCACCGCGCTTTGTGGAAATGGAACGTGAGTTTTTGAGTATACTGGGGCACCGAACCATTTGGCTATAGAATAACCCCTTTGGTTAATTAAGGCGTGTCCGAGTACATTAGTGTTGTAAAACGAAGTATCGCCGTTAGATAAACGCAAGTGTAGAACTTCTAGTCATTCTGTATTTAATCAGAGGACTAGAACGTTCCCTACACTTCCCGCTTGTTACGTTCCATCTTTTCGTCGCCGTTGCCATGTGACGAAGCCTGCTGTCTGCCCCTCTGAAGTCTACCTACAACAGCGGACAACTTTTCTTGGCAGGGAAGCGAAGGCAGCGGAACCTGATTGCGATAGTTCTACAATTGCGTTCGTGTTTTCTGCGTGAGAAATAAAATAGGGATTATTGCTTTATTTTCTACATGAAGCTTTTTGAAAGAGGATGCAGCAAACACCAGGGAGGTACTAATATTTGTTTTGCCCTTGACTTTGCTATTTCGCGTCTTTGCGCGTGTGGGAACGTAGCACCTTTTAAGCGCTGATTCAGGTGAGCCTTCGTGGGTCCGTGGCTCTCTCGTCTTGTACATTGTATGTCTGGTTCTGACTCGCTAAGAAAAGATTGGGACGAATTTCTTCGGCGAATGAGTGCTTAATCCTTAGTGAGTTATCTTTGTCTGCCTTCAAATGCGCACAGGAGTTGTGGAAGTTTCACCACCTGAAACTCCCGTCAAACCGGACTATATAATGCTTGGCGTAAGCGTACGTCTGCGGACGCTCCATCCTTTCCCAAGAAAATTTGTCGTCGCTTCCTGATGCTCAGGATCTTCGCTGCCTAGCAAGAGTGCTGATAATCCGAGTCACCTGCCCATAGTGAGGAATCACCTCGCTCTGCGCATTCCCGTCAAACGTCGACAAAGCCCAAGACATACTAACCCAGCTTCCGACATCGCTACTTTGGTCGCATCACGACAACTCATGAGAGGCGGGATGCAAATTGCGACAAATGCTCGGTTCGCAACATTTAAGCTGAGACGACCACTGTCAAGTCTCGGTGGGCATGTTTGCTCACGGGAAGTATATACTCTCGCGCGCTTGTTTTTTTTTATTCTTTTAAAGGACCGGCTGAAACGGCGTGCAACGCTTCTTGGCCCGCCGACCCGCTTGGGAATTAATCCTTTTCAAAGGAGAAGAGAGAGCGCGAAATGTGCGCGCGGAGAGTGATGGCGAGCGCGGCGGTGCGCGACCGAAGCAGCGCCTTGGCGGCGGCTGCGTTCCCCTTCCATATTCCCGTTTTTTCTTTGTTTTGCTCTCATCTTCCTCTCTCTCTGGTGGCGCGCGGCGCGCTTGTCTGGTGCGGCGCATGCGCGTCTCTAGCGTGGCCTTTTTCGGGAGGCCTTGAAACGGCGGGAGAGCATTGGCTCTCTTTCCCCCTTCCACCGGCATCAGGGGCGAGGGGGAGCCGGTCCGCGTTGCGTCACCGGCCTCCCGGATTCGTTCGTGCCTCTCGTGTGTGCGTATGTGCGTTGCGTTAGCTGCGTTCAGCGCGCGCGCGGCTGCGTCGCCACCAAGCGGCCGCTGCCCGTGGCAACAGCCGAGAACGTAGGGGGGACCCTCTCTGAATTTTTTTTTTTTTTTGCCTGCCATCGTCGGGACGCCGGCGCCACGTGGCTGACGGCGGCGCTCGGGCGACGCGCTGCGTCGGTCCGCGGAGTCCTGCCGGGTCGCACGGGCGCTTTCTTGTGGAAGTCTGTTGTGGTCATAGTCAGATGCCGTTAAATTGATAAATTCTGTAATGGCCGAATTTTGAGCCAAACAGAAAAAAGAAAAATGCCGTTAGCAGCACTTCGAGCCAACAAGAGCCGATAAGATGGCGAATGTCAACACAACTGAATTATTACCATCTCTCCCGCAGTTATATATGAAATGCTTTCAGAGGGCGGAAATTATCCCTCCGCGAGGCTCGAATCCCTTGACAACGTTGCCTAGTGAATGGACTTGAACATATCCGATATGACCGACTATATATACGTCATGGACTTATTTTGTCCGCGGAAAGATGCCATGATAAATCAAGACTAACGGTTGCCTGTGTATGTGTTTCATCAATGCATTCAGACTCGTGGTGCGAGACGAGGTGGCTCAAGTCCGGTCAAAGTACGTGGTCACTGTCTATGACAAGGAGTAGCTGAATGGCCCCGACGCCATTGCTTGGGTAGATTGGTCAACACTGTCCGCGCGTCCCCGGGAGCACAGTTCCGTTACATAAACGTTGCGCTAGTGATACTTAGGAATCACATTCTCCTCCCATACCGATGTCCAGGGGAATGAGAGGGAAGTAAAAAAAGTTGAACACTCTTGACTGTACGACCTCTCTCCTGCATTTATTTGGCGACCAGTTTGTTTCAATGGTTTTACTCATGGCAGCGTCCCGGAGGCCATGATTACAACGCCGGTGGACCCGCACCTTCAAGTGCATACATGTGTTTGTTCCTTTGAATTAACTTGGTTATCATGTAAACATGGTCGTCCACAAAGTCCAGATTCCGTATGGAAGAGTGCGGTCGTTCTTTTGGTACAGGGCAGACGGTATACATCTACACGCATGCAGCGTCGTTCATGTGGTGTGCTCTGAAGGCAGATGCAAGGTACGTGTTAAGCAGGATGTGTAACCTCATCACGATGGCATACAAGGCTGTCTCTTTAACGGAACCTGGAACCACAAGTCCTGGTTTGCTGAGATACCAAATCATTGCTATGCTAAAAAACGTGTGAAGAGTAGACAGAGTACACGACCTCGCTACAGGATCAAGGATATATATTTATAGCGATTGTGAATCTGTGATGGTGTTGGAACGTTTCTAACCTGCGGTCGCCATGTGAAGCCGTTAGGCATCTGCAAGAGAGTGAACCATCTTTATTATTATTATTATTATTATTATTATTATTATTATTATTATTATTATTATTATTATTACGAAGGAGTTGAGCGAGCATCATGGGAGGAACCCCTGTAGTCCGGGGGTCCCTAGGATGATCCTACGGACCCCGCACTCTGCAAACACACCAGTAGTCACATATATGCTTTGTCTTCATCGGTAAGTGATATCGTACGATGCTATATATGGGTCTCTATATATAATCGCGCAGCGATTGCTTCCCTCCTTGTTGGGAGGCTCTCTTCAATAGCGACTGCTTGCGCCCTATATATATATATTATATATATATATATATTTGGTATAGAAGGGCCGCATTTGAAGGAGGCCCGAAGTAGGATGAACGTTCCTCGAAGCATATACATATACGGCCGTTACAAGACGGCTACCTTGCGATAACACCTGAATGAAATGACCTTATATACTTTACATCCGCTTGGCCGACGCTCCTCGCTGACCGTGATGTGTGTCTCCTTCCTGCTTCTGTGTATGCGTGTACGCACCCGTGTTCTCTAACGAGCTCACTCGTTAGTGTAACTCTTGTCCGGTGTCGGCGCGTTCACAGCACGGCTTCCAGCTGGCGCGCAGCCATGTTGGAACCGCGGCGGACGCGTAATCCTTTGAGCACGAGAACGGGGTTTGAAAGTAAGCGCCGCCTTCTGTGCGGCTTCCCGGGCGGCTGGTAAATTATGCGCGGAATATGGTTGCTGGTCGGTCAAACAATAAGCCGAACTTGGAATCGTTATGCGGGAAAGGCACGGCATGACGCCTAGCCAGGTCGCCCGATGGGAATGCGCGAGGGCGGTGGGGGGGCTCTTGCATGAATCTACGTAATTTTGCAACCTTGTGGCCAAACTCGCACGCGTTCGTCGGCTTGAATACAAACTAGCCGTATCAGGGGCGTTATATACGCGCACTCTGTAACTCCGTCTCCAGAAGCCAAGACCAGATTAGTTAACTCTACCGGTGGACGGGATTTACAACGTTCGCCACACATTTGCTAATCTTTTCTCTCTTTTTTTTTTCTCTTGCGAAATTGTAGGCGTATTTGCGATGGTCCGTTCTTAACCAAACGCTCTTGGCTCGTCCTAAAGAAGAAAAGAAAAGAAAGAAGGACGTTTATAGCGAAATACATGGATGCAACTTTCGTGTTACTTGAGTGTGTACGTGTTCTGCTATAATGTGTAACGGCTGTAATCCTGCATTTGCACGAAGGCAGCATTAGTTCCCTCTCGATATGCATGCCCCTTCTGCTGGAAACATTTATATTGTAAATTTGAAATCAAGGGATGCATCGCAGTGAAGCGAACCCACGGATTCTCTCTTTTCTTTTTGTCTTTTCCTTTCTTTATTATTATTTGTGAATGTTACGGTCAGTTTTATAGGTTGGGTATGCGACCAGTTGCATTAATTCTGTGTCGCTCTTTCACTGCCCAAACGTGCCCACATTTTTGAAGTTTTTTTGAAGTTTATTCGAAATTTATTTCATCAATTCAAGCATACATATCTTATCCAGTGGTACATCGCACTGACATAATGCGCGCCTCCATTTCGATTAGATAGTAGAGGTCACCGGAAGCTAATGCATCCAGAGAAAAAAGGATGGCACCCTTTTATTGCCCGACCGAAGAGAGATGTTCGCTATTGCCTCGGCAGCCATGACACGGTTGCATTTATATGGGCCACCGAGTTAATGGCGATGCTTCGGGTAGTAAGCCTTGTGCGCGAACAACAACGACTGGGCCTTAATAGTGTCGACAAGTATAAGAAACGGCTCGTTACACGAGCTTTTTTTCAATTGCTCCTGGACCTTGTGTGCGTATAGTCTGTCGACTCGAAGTCGTGCGGTTCACGGCGGCGCACAACCGGTTCGTGCGCGCGCTGTTGTTGCGAATGGTGATGGCGAGTATGGTGTTTTGTACATGCCACACTTTCTTCGAACGCATGGTTTCGCAGTTGCCGTTTTATTCAGCGCCAGATTTTATGATACACCGTGACCTGCCACTTATGACCCGACAGTCTGGAAGCATGGTGTTCTTATGCTTTATATATACGATTTGCTGTCACTTTCTGGCGAAGAGCGCGCGGGCATAGGAGTGAACATTTAATACTCGCTCATGTTTCCAGATATATAGGTGTCGACTTTGTAGCTTCAAACTCGCGAGCGTCAATTGCAGCTAATTACACCACTATACGTCGCTTATGTGCCCTAAGTGCGTGGGAGACAAGACAGCGTCATAGAAAAACTTGTTTCTTTATCCGCTCTAACTTTCACGATAGTCGGTTGTTTCCTTCGAGTTCTCTGCGCTCGCACGATTTTGTATTCTTACACATTAGCCGTTCTGCCTTTCCCTCGTTAGATGCACTTGCAGGTGATGAAGTGTTCATGTGCCACGCCATCGCTGCCCGGACCTGCAGTGTAAAGACCGCGATCCAAACCTGTATATATATATAATGACCGTTATAATCGCATGTAATTATGTACGCAAGCAGGCAGGGCTGCGGGGCTCCTTTGAAAACTGGGAGACTGCAGTGCCTCAGCTCGTGCGGGTGCCTTATAGACCACACCACAGCGCCGGCACTCACAGTCGTTCTCTCTCGTCTTGATGTCGCTACTCGTATACACTTGATGTTAGCCTGCAGATATAACTGCCGTGTTGTCGAATGGTCGCGTCGTTAATGCCGCTGGCCAAAACAGCGCGCCGTCGTAATACCGAGGCGGCTATTACGGACAACTTGGAAGTGAGGCAGGCTTCCTGCTGGCGATTCACTGGACGAGGCCTCGATTCTCTCTTCCCCCTTTTCTCTGACGCGATGAGGGTCAGCGCGCAGCGCGCCGCAGCGAAATGGGGCGCACGCGAAAGGAGGAAAGTGGGCCGCTTACGGCCGGCCTCCATCACGCCTCAGTGACGTCATACGCGGCCCGCGCGAACACAAAAGAAAGTGACTCGGTCCGTCGGCGATTTTCGTTCTTGCGCGGCGGCGTCCCTCTTAGCTCACGGACTGTGCGCGTGATTATGCAACGCGGTGTATCTTCACGGAGGCACTGCTTTTTCGGCGGTTTCGGGCGCGAATCTTTCTTTTGGGGAGGTGCTTTTTTTTTTTTTCCTTTTCGTTTCGTCGTGCTCGCTGGAGTGTTCTCTCTCCGGGTGGTCTCTTAGTGTCTTTGTGTACGTGGAGCACTTGCTCGAGGACGCGGAAAATGCCGTTTGATATCGACCGTGCGACGCGATGCGGCAGACTCTGGAAAAGAGCGCGGGGTCTTCGACATACCGTATACATGATTTCTGTAAAGGGTGCTCTCCCTCTTTCTAAACACCTATGGTGACCTTGCATGAACTTTCGCTGTAATGCTTGTTCTTGAATATGTAGGCATATATCATACTGTCTCGTTCTATCAGGTATGCACTGTAACTCCGGAAACACCGCACAGAGAAGGCTGTTATAGTGTGATGTATACGTGCGGTGATGTTAGAATGCTTTAGCTTGTCCCCCAACCAGTAATCTGCGAGAGCTGCGAAGTTTCAGTAGGTGGTTTAGAAGGTGGTTTGGTGGCGCTGAGCTCAACTAAGCAAATGCGTCAATAACTATGGGTGTCCTGTACCTTGCTGCTGGTTATAAGCGGTATACAGTCGCGGGCGTTTTGCCCTCGTAGATTGTATTGTGCTGTATTGCGAGAATGACGTTCGAAATACAGCAATAGCGGATACATTGAAACTTATTAAATTGTGGTTCGGGAGGGGTTCCCGTAGGCTATGCTGATGCAGGATACATTGAAACCTTATTAAACTGCTGGTTCGGGAGGGGTACCCGTAGTCTGCAGGTGCTCAGACGCGCTCCCTAAAGGGTTGCAGAAAATAGCGCCTTTTTCTTCCCCGGCTCTGTCACTTTTTCTGCAGACATAATTTGAAACTACGTCCGTCCGTGGTTGATGCGTCCGGGCGGCATTTGGAGTGACCTCTGCTCGGCACCTCCGTTAGGGTTAACCAGTATAGGGCGCCGAATACAGTATATACCTAGGCAAATCCAGCAAATGCTTCGCCATTCTTCCTTGGCACATTGATCTGTGAAAGGGGGGACGGTGTTTCACTTTCTGTTGCGCCGCCTCGGCGCCTCCCAAGCACTGGCGCACTGGAGCACGGGGATGGGAGACGTATAGGAAATGCCCCGGTGGCCCGGTCGTCGCCGCGGTGGTTGCCGTGGCAGCGGCGGCGGCTGCGCGAAGCCCGTGCGTCGGGGAAAACGGGCGTCGTCGAGCGAGCGCTCTCGCGCGGCCGGCGTCGTCGCCCTTGACTCCGTTGCCGGCACTCGCCTGCTTTCTTTTTTTTTTCTCTCTCTCTCTCTCTTCTTTCTCTCGTCCTCCCTAAGGTTAGTTTGTAGCAGCGCTGCTCTCGAGCGTCCCTCTTTGTGCGTGCGTATGTGCGTTTCCTTCTCCTGGCCTGCCCGCGCGCGGTACGATGTCCCCTTCGCCGTCTCTCCCGCACCTGCTTAGGTGCCGTGCCGGCTTTTCCCGGCAGCGAGCTCGGCTTGCGCTAAAGGTTGCGCAATAGCGCCACCCCCCCACTTCTCGGATTCTCTTTCTCCGCGTCTTCCTCCCTCCATGGCGGTAACGTTTCGCGCCATTTCGAACGCCCGTTTGCGAACAGGCCTTGGCGAGTTGCGAGGCACCACGTGCAGTTTTTAGGAGCTGTGATGGGAGGAGGTCGCAGTACCTCTTGGCGGGTTTACCGGAAAAGTGTTCGGGAAAGTGATCGGCAGAGCAGGTAGCGGCAGTCATGATACGGTGCCTACTAACCAGATGCACACAAAGCTATTATAACCGTGTCTAGCACGCTTTGCTTGACTGCCGGTATGAAGCATTGGCGGTGATAATAATTAACTCACAGTACCTTCATTGTTTTCTTTCGACGACAACACTTATGAGAATGGAAAGAAACTCCAATGCATTGTCGTCAAGCAAACCGCAGCAAGGTGTCGCTACCAGTTCTGCTTCTGCTGCCGTAGGCGCACTTCCTCGCACGGACGAAAAGGCCGGTTAAAAAAAAAAAAATGGAAAGTTGTCACTCTGCCCCATTGACTGGTCTGGTGTAAGGTGTGTTTCTTCTCTCTGTCCCTTTAATTCCCCCATCCCCTGAGTGTATCGGTTGAGGTGTCCTCACTGAGAGACAGTTACCCTGCACCCTTCACCCTATTTTCTTCACTTCCTTAACTAGAATCTCTATCTCTCTGGGGAATCTCCTCACGCCCCTGTTCTGTGCCTTGCGTGGCGACCAAGGACGAGCGAGCGCCTTCTTGGCCTTGTCACTACAAGACTTCGCGGAAAAGCTCACAGCACGCCGTCTGGGCCGTTCCGTTGTAGGGTGTCGGGACGACTGTGAAGTCGATCAGCCGATCTCCAAGGGACGCCGCTTTGCCCACTGGGTTTTCTTCACGTCGAAGCCAGCGTGCGTGGGGACAAAACTTCGTTGTTTACAAATTGGAGGGCTTCTGAATCACCGTGACCGCAGCTTGGCGCCATGCTCCTCCGAGGGCGGCTGGAGTAGCGTCTTTTTTTCTTGCCCACTTTCGTGCACGCACAGAACCGTCTTTTGTCCAGCACTGCGGTCAGTAGCATTTCGGGCCCATTTCGGGCCATTGCACGGTGGGGACACTAAGCAATCCGTCTCGTTTTTCGGGCTTTTTTCGAGCTTTGTGTGGTTGAGCCGAGCGGATTCCGTGTATCGGCTACGGCTTTCGTTATTTGTTCACGGATGCCCCTTCAACTCATGCAGTTTTCAGCGCGCACTCTCGACAACGGCACGCAAGAAAAAGCAGCTATGCACAAATGCTCAGTGGTCCGACATGCAACAACCTTCTACTAGCGGTCTCAACCAATAGTGATCGTACAGTACTTAGCGTATCACTACTGTCCCACCTACACGCGCAGAGCTTACCACTTGTGCTTACTTAGATTTAACAGCACCGCCGTGCGAAAAGCTCGTAATTTGGGAAAGGTAAGATTAGATGCCGAGAGGAATTAAGTGCCGTGACACTATGACCACGTTATATACAGGAAACGTTGCCGCGAATCCCAGTTCCGACCTAAGTGCCGTGACATTCACCTTTCCCTCCCGCCTTTAGTTGTGAAATGCCGATAATTCCGCAACTTGGCATCGATATATACGCAACTCTACCGTTGGAAAGGCAGCAGAGTCGTCGTCGCGTCGTTTCAGGAACGACGAGGCGTTGTCCCTCCGTCGCGGCCGGTTGAAGGTGAGACGCGGGAAAGGGAAGCGCTAGTACACATTGCGACACCCAACGCCCCGTTTCGCTTTCACTTTGGGCGGTACGGGGCGCGCTCGGCGGCCTTTCTCCGGCGCTGTTGCGCCTATGTGTGTAAACGCCGCTGTGATATCGCAATAGCTGACTGGTCGTCGCTGCGCTACTTACTTTTGTTGTTGGTGCCTTTTCACTTTCCGGGGGTGCGCGTAGAAGGCAGCGTTCCGCGATTGCGTTCGCTGACTGCACAAGTCATCAGGGGTAGGTGGGTGGGTGGGAAGAGTGTGTGTGCGGGCCCACGCGGTCTACAACTTTCCCGTCATCGATCGACTCGGCGCAACCTTTTCCGCGGAGTTGCTTGGAGTCGCTGCTATGCTGCCGCTACAACCGCGGCTCGTCAGCGGAGCGTTTTCAATGGTCGCCCGAAGCGTTTCGTCTCTGCTTTGTCTGCGCCCGTTTCCAGAACGTGGTGTCAGTTAAATTTCCGGGTCGGCTTCGGGCCTCGGCTGTTGTAACGTTGTCTTATTTTTCCAGTATTTGACAAAAGACCACCCTTCCAGAACGAAAGATGTGTCGACGCTTGTATGTTTACTTCACATACCGCAGTTCGTCGGCCTTGTTTCACCAATTTTCACTCCGATATCCTGGTTTTCAAGGTCGCAGTTTCCGAGTACATATTCTGCGTGTAAAATGAGCATATTATGGTGAGAGAATGCAACCTTTTTCAACCAGTGCGACTGTGGCTTGTTGTCCTTGGTATAGAATGAGATCTTCATTGCCAGCCATCTTTGTCGCCGCCACTACATTGTTGTATTACACTACATAGCTGCCACACTTCGACGCCGCGGACACCCATCTGCAGTCGAGAACTGGAACTGTGCTCTGTGCGGGTTCTCAACCTGTACAGAGCACATGGCGTGACTCTAGTTCTTGATTCCCCTGTGGGACCGGTCTTCCTAGAAGGGGCTACTGTTCTCTGCCCGCCAGTACAGTTACGTCTAAGGAACTCTCGGAACTTTTCTGAACGACACAGGGCTGGGCAGCCAGCACTCGGCTTGTTTACCCTGGTTCACGGTAACCTTGCTTACCATGGGACAGCAGTGGGACCGATAACGCCGCCGCTGCTTCACAGGTCATCCTTCTTCACAGGGTGAAAGCCCACTGCATTTCCCTCTCCGTTCCTGGTATTGTAGCCTTGTGCTACAAACGGATTTCCTACAGAGGGTGGCGTGGGAGCGTTCCCTTTCAAGGATTCTTTCCATTGGCTCGTTCTCCCACTCTACTTTAATTCTGTAGTTCTCGAAGAACTGCGAGGCGCGCGGTAGCCCTTGTTTGGGGCTAGCTAAGTACGTGGACGTCCGCAGAATTTTGTCTTGCGGGTGGAAAACCGTTGCATCGCAGAGGGGAGGGGTGAGAGGGTTTGTTGAAGCACAACGGACGCTGGTTGAAGTAATAGCAGTGACACCCCACAGCGTTTAAAAAACGAGAGAGAAAAAAAAAGGACGAGTGGAGAAGGAGGACTTCAAAGCCGATAGGTGGGGAGGAAGGGGTTGCAACAAGTGCTGGTGTGATCTAGAGGGAGCGATGGCCCCCTTTCGCACTGTCCTGCCGACGGCCGTGGCTAAGCACGTTAGCTACGTTTCGTCTTCGGAGTGGGTGGAACGCGGTCTCCACAGAACTGCAGGAACGTCGCGGTCGCTCTGAGAACTTCGCTCCTTTTTTGCAAATCACTGGAAGGTGAAGAGCCCCCTTCAACCTGAGTTTGTTGTATTCTTCTGTCTGGCCTTTTCAGCTGCCAGTTTTTTTTTTTTTTTGCTTTCGTTTTTTTTTTTCAAAAGGCACGACGTTCTTATAAGTCAAATGAGTTCTGCGGAAACCCGCAAGGTGGAGTCACGTTTATGACAGGGAAAATTGGCATCCACCTGTTTTGCAGCGCAAGGCTACAAGGAAATCCATACGGATTTCTCATAAATGAACACTTCCTAGTTGCCGAAAAATCCGTCCTGGTCCGGGTTTCGAACTCGGGACCAACGCCTAACCGGGGCGCTCGCTCTGCCAACTGAGCAACCACGACGTTCTTGACTGGACAGAATGATCTTGTGCTGGCGCTCCTGAACAACTTCGGAAGTGTGAAGTCGTCCGTTCCCGTTTCTTGGAAGGACACTGGAGAGCACAGCTATCTTTCTATCAATAAGCCGCCCTTTCACAACTTCAAAAGCGCCCTTGCCGCGAGAAGGCGCTCGTTAAAAAAGAAAATAACTGGTGGTGACGCCGTCTTGTTGAAGTTCCCGCACAAACTCGTTGTGACATTACAGATTTCGAATGCGCCTGCTAGGGTGCACGTAATTATTCAGCTGTAAAAATGAATTGAATTGTGTTCGTGGGTGCTGGACGTGGTGAATTTCATGAAACTGCATCGAGCCAACGTATTCAGATACGAAAAAAAATAAAAAAAGGGGGGGGGGGGGGGCTTCGCATTTGCGCCGTCATGGTGACGTCAAGGCGCGGATGTTTCGGCGCTAAATTAAAGAAGTCTAAAAGATTTATTCTTTCTTCTAATACTGAACCCACAAGGGGGATATCAACAACAGAATTGTTAAAGAACCAGGTACAGCTCGTTTCTGTGCTTGTTTTTATCGCTGGTTTTCGTCCAACATAACGAACCAAGGGGACAGCAGCTGTCATCATGCGCTATTTTGTGCAAGGCCGTCTGGCACACACAAGTTTCGGGAAGCTAAGAAAGATGAACACTCCACTAAGGAACCGTACTTTCATAGGTCGTTCATTCTAGGGTGTGAAAGGACAAACGTAGAAACCTGTAGGTGCGGTTTGCAGATTGACAGACTGAACAGCCCTGTAAACTGCGTGCAGTGCTCCGCACACAACATGCATCTGCTGCCTTTCAGATCTAACCGCGTGGATGGGCTACAGATTTTCTCTGCCTTAAGCAGGTAGTGATTTATGAGGAGTTGCGTGTGCTTAAAATACGCGCCTACCTTCAATGCCGAAGTATCCGCCCTGAAATGTGGCGATTATAGTTACAGTTAAGCTGACGCGAGGGGTTGCCTACTTGCGAGTTTACCGTCTGCTTTGGTGAAAATTGCACATGGCGGAGCGAGAAGCCTGCGTCGTGAAAAAAAAAAAAAAAGATTAAGATAGAAATACGGCGCTTACCTGGCCTTCAGTCGTCGCGTATCGTGTTACACCGCTAGGCAAGGAGGCTACGTTGTTTTAGCGTGCGCATGCTTTCTTTTGTCTGTATATTTCTTGTCCGTTTCCTGCGACCGAAGTCCTCACCCAGACACCTATACCTCCTCCTGGCCGCCTTGTTGCCGGCAGCGAGCGCTTGATGTACGGCCATACTTTTTTCGCTCCCACCTAGTTTCCTTTTGTTTCTATATATTTCGTTGCCCCGTCGCTTCCTCTCTTCTGGCGTTCTCAGTCGCGAGCGTGAGTTACGGCACCGGGCGTTTCGCTGACGAACTGCGGCGACAAGCGCGGGACAAACTTAGAAACGGTTTTTGTTTTTCTTTTTTTCCCTCTACATCCATCTCTCATCTCCACTGCCGTTCCGAGTTCGCTGCTGTGAGGAGGGGGGGGTACGACCGGCGCGAGCCGATTTGGGAATGCGGGGTGTCCCGAAATGTTTTTTGTTGCTTTATTCGTTGTTCACCCGCTGCACGGTGTCGACAACGGACGGGCGACAGCGTGTAGGTCGATGCGTTTTGCTTGTCGCGCCATCGGAAACAGCGGCGACTGGGTGCAGCGCCTGTTTGTTTCGGGAAATGGGTGATGTCCCCATCGGCCTCTCGAGGATGTCTTCGTTCTCGCGCGGTGCTTAAAGCGTCTCGCTCGGGCACGACGGGAATTCGTTTCCGCGATAGGGTAAAAACGCCACCTTGGTGACAGACTCGTCGTCTCGGCGCGTGTCGTGTACGTTTCCTGCAAGGTCGCCTGCATGTGGCTGGCGCTTTTATGTCTGAACGGTTGTCACGGCCCCTGTTGCCATAGCTGCACTGGACCAATATATATATATATATATATATATATATATATATATATATATATATATATATATATATATATATATATATATATATATATATATATATATATATAAAACGATGTTCGAAAATACGCTGTCTTCTGTGACACCCGATGGATATACACTATGAGGAAAGGGGGAGGGGTGTTAGAGAGGGGCATACTGTAATGGATAGGCACGGCCACCTTCTTGAAATGAGTACCCATATATTACCGAGCGTCGAAGCATGGTACCTATCCCTCTTTGGGAAAACTGGTGCACGGGTGTCCGGCGGCTCTGCAGGGTATTCAAGACAGGCTTTGCTCGCGCAGGCTTTACCACTTCACAGTTCTGCGCCTAATGACATCGGAGGAAAATGTAAAGGCGATTCGCAGTGGACATTTAAATTGTAGTGATGTAGTGGCTAACGGAGCGGTGTTAGTGTGCCTTCAGAACGTTTGCTATATCGCAAGCGGCACGTGCGGCTTTGTCTGCGGCCGGAAAAAAACTATAAAACAGCTGGTCACTACAACGCGCTAATGCATCGAAAGGAAACGTACGTGCGCAAACAAACTATATAGGAAAGTTCAGTGGGATAACTCAGTTGGTATATACGGACCGAATGCGCAAGGCGTATACGAGCAAGTCAAAGGCGGAGTTAACGATTGAGAACAGAGGACAGCTGGCGTCAGGAATCAGTAAGCTCCTTCAACGAGAACAACTTTAGTCTCCACCTGTATACGCAGTCATCACGCGTGCATAACTGGCGCGTGCTCCACTGGCCTACACGACCATGACTGGATGCGCCGGCTGCGTGCTTGTACGCGAGTGGCCACGGAATCTTACGTGTGGGTGGATGTGCGTGCGTACGATGTGGGTGTGTGTGTTCTTGTACGAGCCATCTGCAGCGCGGTGCGCAGACTCTCACGAGTGCGTGCAGTCACCGAGCGCGGCCAACACGGACGCGCAACGCCAGTGCTACGGTAGCGACACTGCATTACTCCTCCAGTTTTTTTTTTTTTTTCTTTGGAGGCGTCCCATACTTGCACTGGCTGACTCCACCGAAGGTTGCGCGAACGCACCCAGCCTGCGAGCTATGGCGATGTTATTCTTGGACTGATTGGAGAAAAAATAAATAAACAAACGAAAGACGCGGGTTCGTTTTGTAGAGAGTATAGCTTTTCGCTCGCCCCCCGTTTTACCACCGGCCGCGCTTCGCCTGGCACGACCGCGGGTTCGTTAGTGCTGCGCACGCAACGCCAACCATGCGTTCAACTTCCCACGGCGGTACCGCAGCCAGGGGAAGGGTGCGGTTTTCGAGTTTGGGTTGTTTAGGTTGGGGCTGAGCGACATCGCTCCCGATAAACAGCAGCGAAGAAGGAGGCGGCTCATCGAGTGAGCTTTGCTGGGTGCACGGCGCGTGCGCGTGACGTCCGTGCGAGGCTACGGCCGCGTCCAGGAGTTCGGCGCACCCTGCAGACGGTGCAGGTGACTGCTTGCTATATAGAGATCGACCGATAGGCTGCGGCCTCGTACGTGGTGCGGCTTGGCTCAAGGACGTTGTCATTTCAGGTAAAGCGAAGCGGTACATTAAACTTACGTTTTCTCTTTCTTTTTCGATTACAGTCGTGCGTACTTTTGCTTTATTTTTCGTGTAAACAATCCGCGATGAGCCTGAGTCGCAGTATTTTCGCCTCTTTGTGTGACAACATCGATGTACGGGAACGCTACATGTCCGCACAGATATACATGTGTACACGATTGGTCTGCAACAACTTCCTCTGGGACGACCTAGATATTTAAGACCTCTTTTGAATAACCTCGCTGTGAATACGTTTCCGCATAAGCTTCGGCTGTCCCTTGTCTGCATGTTCTACTGCAGCGAGGGCGGCGCCCCCGATACGGGAAAGTACAGCGCACAGAACAACACGGTCTTTCTTTCTTTTGGCTCGCAAGTTCACGTGCAACCCTCACCGGAACAGAGGACAATAAGAGACGCCACTTCTGCAGCGCACCTCCAGAAGTCCTGCAAAGTATTCATCGCAATACCACGGGCCTTGTGTGCGCCAATAGTAAACGCAAACTTGACATCCGGTGAACCCTTTAATCCACCTCTTCGGGCCCGCGAAAAGGTTAAAGGACGCTCGAACGACGATCCCGTATACATGTGTGCCCCGCGGCTCTTGCAATTCCTTTGACGTTGCGCGCCAGCGAACATAATACAGAAAGGGTGCAGTATGGGATAGGGAGTAGCTGGAGAGATGAAAGGCGTAACCTGGGGGCCCGTTAGTCGGCGACCTTTCTATGCACAAACACCGCGTGCGCCGTATATGCAGGAGCTCCAGCCGCAGCCCTTTAACTGTGCTGTGAATGCCGTTCCTGTTTCTGCGAGTTCCCCGTCCTTTCTCCTTGTAATACCAACCCGGCAGTTCTTCCCCACCGCCTCTCTTCCTTTTGATCGCGGACACTTCTTTTTTGTCGCGTTTGGGATCGGCCCCGTTGCGAATAGGGGCACCAGAAGCAGCACCTGTATGAGAGCAGCGACGGAGTATCTTTTCTTTTTCATTTACGCATTTCTTTTCCTTCTTCTACTTGTATTTCTTTTAAGGCTGGTATCCACGTTAGGTTCAATCGCGTGCCTCCCGGCTCCGCATATCCCTGATTTTTTTCTTTTTCTTCCTCCACGCCGCTGCGTTTGAATGCAAGTAGGGCGAGCGCAGCATAATGGAGCGTTGTTGTTCCCCCGAGCTGATTCACGCTCGCACCGGCCGCTCTCAGACTCAATCTTTCCTGCAGCAGCTGCCGCTTCCTCTCTCCTTGCAGAGCGGGAGGAAAGGAAGAAGGCAAGTGAGTGCTGAGGGCTATAACGTGGAGACAGAACGCATGCCGGGGCGTGGACGCACGCGCGATGGGTGGAGAGGAGGACTCCAGAAGATCAGGGCTTGATGGTAGCTCTCTCTCTCATAAACGACAGCTCACCGATGCATCCTCCGGATGTCCTTTAAAGCGAGGTGTCCAGACCGACGTCATGTACCATCACCTTCCACCTACCCGTGTGAAGGGATAGTGTCTTCGCTAATACGGAAGTTCCATCTCTATCGCCCCTCTGCTTTTGTTTATCATGTGGTTCGCGTCTTTCAGTGTACTTATCGCTACGACAAGCAAATTGTGACTGGATAGGTGGCGCTACTCGGCCCGCAGCGATATAGTTCGACAGTATGTATGTGTTTAAATGGGCCCACGTAATCCCGCGTGCCACGGGGAGAATTCTCCTGCCTTCCCGCTGCCTCGGATTCTCACTGCACTCGCGTTTTCGCCTGCGCTCCCATAGCGTGCGGCGACTGCTGCATGCTCTCCTCGCGCACATATGGAAAAACCGCGTCGGAGGCTCGCGGGAACGCAACTGTTCACAACGGCCGTGTCCACCGGCGTGGCAGCTGATCAAAGTTACTTCCACAACCGGGGCCACCACTCTGAAAAGCGTGGGTGCGACTGCAGCAAAATCGAAAGACCAAGGGGAGGCTGCCTGCTGCGCGTCCGTGTCTGGACAGCCCCCAGTTGGAGAGGGGAGGAAAGAGGTCTTCCCCGTCCGTCATCGTTCTTCCTCTTGCCTTACAAGGAGCCAACACCGCTTTTCTCGTGTATGTGTATGAAGGGAAAAGGGGGGGTTGCAATGATCTGAGCCGTGTTGCGCGCCATTCTCCGACGGCCCAAGCCGAAGCAGCGGGCATCGGCGCCTCAGCTGTCCCGGTTCTTTTCTCCGACCGGGGAGGGAGCCGAGGAAGGGGGAGCGATAGCAGTCTTGAGCTCCGAGCCGTGGGTCGTCCGAAGAAGGGGAGAGGAAGAGCGGCATTCATTTTCGTTGCCCTCCCGAGTGCACTGGTGACCCAGCGACTGGAACCGGAAGCCCCGTGAAAGGGTCCGCCTCTTCTCTCCTTCCCTGCGAGGAAAGAAAGCAAAAGCGGGCTCGCGCCCGTCGTCTTCTCTCCGAAACGGCGTGCAAATATGCACGGGAGCAGATCTAGCGTCGCAGCCGCCGCGGGTGCGGCTTCCGGAGCGCCAATCAACAAAGCCGCAGGGGCGAGTCCCTTCTCGGGGCTCTGCTGCTGCTGTCGGAGAGAACAGACGGTGCGTGTGTGTGTGCAGTTGCGTCCCGTCGGCGGCGGTGCGTGGCCCCCCGTTCAAGGGCAAGGGCGAGAGGACGTGAAAAGGTCCCCAGAAGGAGGCCTTCTTCTTGCGCCGCGCCGAAAAGCGTCTGTGCCGAAGAAGAAGAAAAGGCGAAGAAGAAGCAAAAAGAAAGGCAAGTGTGTGGCGAGCCGAGGCAGGGGTCCGGGACACAAAGCGCCAGCAGGAAAACTCGGCCAGCGTCGTTTCGGAAGAGCCGCGGGTTTCTTTTCTTGGGGCGTGCATCCTGTGGGCCTGCTGCTCTCTGGCTCCGCAGCTGGGCTGTTCTGCTTATCGGGGGGCTTGCCTGCCTGCCATGCTTCCAGAGCAGCCTTTTTCCCTGGGAACAGAACTCCGCTTGCCGGCAGCCCCTCTCGTCTGGCGGCGTGCAGCGAGAAGCCCCGTACCACCATCGCAGAGTCACGTTCGCAGACACCCTTTGCGCAGACCGGGCTCTCTCACTCTCGACCTCTCAGTTGCTCCTTCCCCCTCCGTTTCTCTTAGAAGAACCTGAAAGTGCAGACATACAGGAACGAATGTCGAAGGAGCGAGCTTCTGGTAGCAGCTTGAAAGCTATCAGCTCTTATCTGGCATCTATCCACATCCAGAGCACGTATATATTCCATTGCTCACTAGATGTTTTCGAAGGAGCGGTAATTTACCGACAGTACAGACGAAACAGATCACCCGCGCGCACTAAAATCGAATGTCTGGAGGAAGCGGTCACGTTGACCTTTCCTAAGGCTTTCCCATGCCGGAGGCCTCTCTGGTGCATGTGTCATGCTTCGCGGTGCCCTGATGGTCACTCTCTGTGAACCGGGGTAAATACGGACAGGCCAGAATAATTTTCGGTGCCCCCTGCGCGTGTCAGATGAAGTTGCTTGCGAAGTTTCTCATTGTCTAACATAGAAATAACATTTTTTTTTTCCTAACTACTTCCTTACCAATCGTCCCGATTTATTGCTTCATCGCAACGATCACGGTACCGCAAGAAGTACTGGGCTGCCGCACAACAACGCGTGACCACGCGTCACGACAGAGAAGGTTAGGGGGGGGAGGTCCTGCCGGAGCTGCACTCGTGACTCGTGCGTGTGCTTACGCACGCACGTATACGCGGCGAGAAGTTACGTTTACGTGCCCGTCGTGGCCGTGTGTGTGTACGTGCGTGTGCGCGTGGAGCTGCATAGTCTCTCTGCATGCCTCAAAGCTGCGGCCTCAAAAAAAGAAGACGGGAGAAAAGATGTTGCCCCAATGTCGGAAGGACGCCGTCACGAGAGCGCCGCGAGTCCATGCTAATGCGCGTCTTCGTTGGCAAACATCGCTCGCGGAGGTGGGGACGAGAGCGAGTCGTGCGGCCGCCGTGTATCGCCGGTACACCGACGCCGCCCACCTGCCGAACGCCGCGTCGCGCCGGCATGATAGACGCGCGCTCGCGTGGCCTTGCGAATGTATGCACCCGCGTCGGGCGTTGCGAAACCCTCTTTCTTGCGCGCAGCCCCGAATATCTCTCTGCACATGCACGTATAGTAAAAGTAGTGAGAGTGGAGAGAGGCGATGCATCACGCGTATATGCATGCAAGTCCGGGTTCTTTCTGGGCGAAGCGAATCGCTCACTTTGTGGCACCTGCGTCTGATAACGTGGAGGCGAGGGGACCAACGTGCCTCGGTCGAACGTTGCGCTCGCTCGCGGCGTTACGACATATGTCTGCAGCTGTAACTGCAATCGCGAGCAATATGACGGAAACCTAATGCCATGGCGGAAGAAAGAATGAACGCAGTCGCAGCCGCCAGGCCCACTGAGCTCTGAACGAAGCTCGGTGGCGCAGCCGTAGGCGTTATTAGGCAGCAAGTACGCTCTGGCAGGACACGTTTCGCGTCAGTTGGTTCATTCCGCGATGTCATGCTAGAATACATAAAGTTTCGTAAGCAAAATAATAATACTAATAATAATGAAACGCTCAAGAGGCCTTCCACTGCATCTTCATTGTATGAACTCGGTTTGGTCAGCGTTCTATATATATATATATATATATATATATATATATATATATATATATATATATATATATATATATACCTTAGTCTGACGAAGCAAAGGTGGATATCTAAAAGTTCATAGCGGCTTGATGTTTTATATTGTTATATTCTAGAGGGAAGGATTGCTCTCAACAGCGCCGCGTGATATAGCGAGCGCAAGGAGCAGTGTGTTTCCGGCCGCGCTACGGAAAGAAAGCTTCTTTCTCGTGCATATATATATACACCCGAACACTTTTCGTGCATCTTTCAGCACGGCCGCGTTAAGGCACGCCGAAGAAGCCCCGAGTCCGGCGGGCACGTCGAAGCGCGGTCGCTCTCAAAACACACACACGCGCGCCCGCGGCCGAAGAGCGCAACGTCTGGAGAGCATATCACAGCACCGACGTGCGTAAACAGCAGGAGCGCGGGCGCGCGGTAGGGCCGAACCCTCAACGTTTGGGCAGCGTGCATGCACGCTTGACCGTTGCTTTTCTGTGCGTTCCCCCATACGCTGTGTCCGGCGATGAGGGACGTTAACTAACGGCGGTGCGATTCTTTGTTTGAGTAGCTTCTCTGGTGGCCAATGGTATGATGCTTCTGTTTAGATCGCGTATATAGCTGTTCGGTTCTGCTGACACAATCGTGCATGAAATACGTCCTCATGGATAATCCATCTTTTTCTGCGCGATTGCGTATTTACCTAAGATTGGACAAATATTAATTTCTGAGGTTTTGTACGTCCCAAAACCACGGTATGATCATGAGAGACGCCGCCGTGATGGGGGGCTCCGCAAACGCTGTGTAGAAGCCGGTACTGCGGGCGTCATTTCGCCTTTATCGAAATGCAGCCGCCGCGGCCGGGATTCGATCCCGCGACCTTCGCATTAACAACCGCTCTATAGACCGCGGTTGGGCCACCTGAGGTTGGATGATGCGACTTGTAAAGGTGCAGGGCACTTGTGCCGATATTCCCCGTTTAGCTTTGTCTTTCACATTCAAACGACCCACAAAAACGTTTTACATGCCCTCGACACTGCA
Source organism: Hyalomma asiaticum (assembly GCA_013339685.2). NCBI lineage: Eukaryota > Metazoa > Arthropoda > Arachnida > Ixodida > Ixodidae > Hyalomma > Hyalomma asiaticum. The sequence goes on along the minus strand of CM023482.1, from coordinate 115,797,061 downwards.
GCAGCAGCGCGGGTGAACTCTAACCGAATACACCGAATACTCTAACCGAAAAAAAGGCCACGGCGACCTTTACTAATTATTTTCGAGTTGGTGAGCACGCCTTCTGGTGGTTGCTTTGGATAGTGCGATTTTAGGATAACGCTTTTTAATCGCCTGTTTGTCAAGGTGTATCAATATCATTCCACTGTATTAAATATTACATCTTTTAGCATGGTTTAGATGTGTACTGAAGGATACATGCACGATGTTTATACCTGGGGTGACATCCAGTGATGTTATTTTCGGCTAAATACAGCTAATAAGCTCTTGCACCGAGCAGTGAAATCCTGCCGTAACTATATGTCGTCATGATGACCATATATGAGTGGTCTTTTAACAGCGGAGCTGTTTAAGCTTTTGGTTATAAGCCGTGGAGCGTTCGCAGAAATGTAGGCCGACCCCCGGTGGCAGTGCGCCGCGTGCGCTGCAAAAAAAAAAAAACCTCAGTCGCCGCTCGAAGTTGCAGGTTCGATCCCTGCAGCCGCGGGTGCATTTGCATACAGAAAGATAGAAGGAAACAAAAAATAGAGAGAACGAAACAGTGAGGAATAGAGAGATATGGGAAGAAAGACAGAAACACCTGCCACAGCTGCACTTTGCCACGCTTAATTGGCTCAGATACCGCTTTACATAATCATGTAACTATATTCACGTGATCGAAAGCACGTAAAATCACATAGCAGCTAGTCACGTGATGTCGAAACCACGTAGGATCACGTAACGGCTAGTCACGTGGTGCGTTCCCGCCAGAACCACGCGGCCTCCAGCCTGCGGGAACCTATACAAGCTGCGTTTTTTCTTTTTTCTGTGAAAGAACAAGGGATGGCCAAAGTCCCTAGATATTCTCTTCCCGCGGAAAATCTAGCGACTTTAGGGATGACAACTCAGCGGCTTCGCATTCGCTACAGACACCAAGCTAGGCTTAGGAACACTGATGATGCTTTTATTTCGTTTCGTTCGTTTTCAACCCCATGATATAGCTAGGCAAACATTATATATAAGCCGTCGCTTATGCAGGGAACGCTCACTCGAGCAGCGGCAGACGCAAGATTCGTTATCCGACATCTAGCGGGCGTCGTTGCTACGGCGACGCATCTGTTCCCCTTCCTTTCTTTCTTGGCCCCCTCACCCCCCCCCCCCCTCCGCCTTTTTTTTTTTTTTTGCCATTTATCATTTGCGCGATACACGCGGCGGCGATAGTGCGAGATCAGCATGGGCGAATTTTACAGCTGCTTTAACGTCGCTGAGAAACGGTGCGTTCAGCAGCAAATCCCGGATACGACGTGGCACTATATCGAGCGAGCGAGTGTAGCGGGCATGGAAAAAAAAAAAAAAAACATTAAAGGTGGGGCACATCGGCGCACATGCACGCTATATCGTGTTGCAGATGGTGTACAGGCAAGCCATGAAGCCAGCAGTGTCTGTGCGCTCTTTCGAACGTTATCACAAAATTTTATGGCTCTTAGCTGTGCGCGCTTGAAACGACCGTCGTGCGTGTATAGTTCAACGCGCTCGCAAGCGCACGCAGGTGCCCAAACTGTCACCGATGTGTCGCAAAACGCCCGACAATGATGACAGTCGGAGCCGAAATGGCGCCTCGTGTCCCGGAATGGTTCTCCGCAGCTGTGCGCAAGCCGCCGCGTCCTTGACTATATACGGTGCGTTATACCGTGTAGTCGTGAAACTCGAATGAGTTGAATTGCGCCGCATTTATTCCGAAGCGGGGTATTATGTATGGTTATGCGCTGTAGCGGTAACCGTTGCAAACCTGTTCTGCTTGGCTGTTACGTTACGGCATGTTCCTTCTTCCCCTGTCGTCACGATAAGGATCGGCGAAAATGGATCGTGATAGTCGGTCGTTCGTATTTAAATTTTAAAGGGATGACAGAAAGGGAGAAAAAATGGTATTGTCCTTTCAGGACGCTGAAAGATGTGAAACGAGGTGTTTTCTCTCTGTGAGCAGACGCCATGATAACCGATCAAAAGTGCACAAAAATGAAAAGGGAGTTCCAAATAGGTGTGACAGATTTTGGCGGCGCCATGCTCAGCAGAATAGTTCTTAATTTGGAAGAAAATGAACTAAGTGGTGTTGCGAGTGAGCAAGCGGGCCGTCTCCTGTGTCCTTCCTTCCTTTACTCTTGTCCTTTGCTGCCCCGCCACGGTGGTCTAGTGGCTATGGTACTCGGCTGCTGATCCGAGAGGGTCGCGGGATCGAATCCCGGCTGCGGCGGCTGCATTTCGATGGAGGCGAAATGTTGAGGCCCGTGTGCTGTGCGATGTCAGTGCACGTTAAAGAACCCCAGGTGGTCGAAATTTCCAGAGCCCTCCACTACGGCGTCTCTCATAATCAGAGCTGGTTTTGGGACGTTAAACCCCACAAAACAACATCTTGCCCTTTGCTTCCCATTTGTGCTCTGTTACCAACATGTTCGACATAGCTTAGCAAGTTTCAGATGGGTAGATACGGACGGTTGCACGGTCGGGCATATATATATATATATATATATATATATATATATATATATATATATATATATATATATATATATATATATATATATATATTGGTATCAAATGGAATGGGCTTGCGCAGCACAGGCAAGGATGGAGAGGATTGGGAGAGGCCTTCGTCCTACAGTGGACATAAGATGATGATGATGATGATGATGAAAACTTGGAAGAAAAGAAGAGTAGGAAAAACAGGAAACGGACAGTTCCCATGAACGCACGAAACACCAACATGCGTTTCGTCAAGTTTTATCGATTTTTCAGCATGTAGCCAAATTGCAGATAAACATTGAACTCAGCGACGTCACACTTAACATTCGTGTGCCGTAGCACATCTGCTCGAAATAAAACAAAAAACTAAACAAAACTGACGATTTCATATTGTAATGAGAATTTAAGATTGCGAAATTAACGACTTCAGAGTGTATACTCGAAGCACGAACTGTCACGTAACACCATTGCTGCTAAAGACCCATGCTGCCACTGTGAACGCATGTGCGAGTTATGGGAACTTGTGCTGTTCCTCTGAAATTCCCTCTCTCTCTCTCTCTCTCTGAGGCGGGCGTCGGCGGTATATACAGTATGGCGTCAGGCATTATCACTAGCCTGCAGGACCGCGGAGTTGCGCTTTGTTGAAGCGGTCGTGATGTCAACAAGGGCATTGTATAGTTACGCGGCCATTCAGTGCCACTCTTTTGCTTTGAGGTTACTTTTTAACTTTCTCATTTTAGTTCCTCCGTTTAACGACCGGATTCGCCAGCCGAAGCACGTATGCGTGCGACGGCCGCGGTGACCGCCAAAAATGCCAGAGCGGAAAGTGCCGTGACTGCTGCAGTTCGCAATAACAACGCTGCAGCAAGCAGAAGCAGCGTTGTTTCGCTCCCGCAGTTTGGGCTTTTTTGTTCCCGGTGTAATAGGCAGGTGGTACGTGAACGACCCCGTTTTCGTTGTTTGAAGTTGTGGGTTCGCTGTAAACAGCGTTGCTCGCGTATAGGTTTTACGGACGCCCTACGCATACTAAGTTGATGCTTCCCTCTCTCTCCTCCCTTGTTGTTGCGTTAACTGCAGTTTAAGTTGTTTTACTTGACAGCTTAAGTTATTGTGTTGGGCGCTTTACTGTGCGCGGATGCATTGGGCGGCAAATAAGAATCTCGCCTTTGTGTATGAGTTATTTCCGTCGTGACCAGATAAACGCGGCCAGACAACAGGTGAACTCTTCGGCCTAATTCTGAGAAATCGTTTGAAGAGGTTGCATGTTCGGTGTGCCAACGCTGTCGCAGCTGGTTACTCGTATCGTTGTATGGGAAGTAAGACAAAGTGCCACAGAGGACGCTTTATAAATAGGCATAGTTTGTTTGCTGCGGTAAGCCGTTAGTTGAAAATCCGCGTAAGCCCGGTACACTGATCGTTAATTTGAATCAGTATATTTCTCCGAGCGTTTTACGTTTACTCGCGAATGCCATGCATGCACGACATTTTTAAATGTAGCGGTAAAGTTTACTGCTTGAATAAGATCACTGCAGAAATCGATTAAAGCATGCAGAAGTGCATCGTTAATTCTGCGGCATCTTGAGAGGAGAAGCAAACGAGGGGAAGACTTGTAGAGCTGAAAGAGAATGGTTGGAAGGAAGGTGCATGAAAGCTGGAGACCGGTTAACGCTCGAACGTCGGCAGTAGTACGGAAAGGATGAAGGATGAGAAGGCGGGGATGGTGAGAGGGTATGAGAGGGCGGAGATGAAACACAAAAACGACGCCGTGCACGCGCTTTGCATCACGATGCAAGCGGCGCATCAGCCGCGACATTATACAGAAACGACAGGAGGGAGGGAGGTTTGGGCTTTTGGGGGCCACGGCCATTGTGCAGCCAGACGCGTGTTCAAGGTCCCGCGACCGCTGCGGGCGAAAGGATCGGTTCACTTCCGCTGCCGGAAGTGGCGGCCCTTGAGGACGTAGCGCGCCGGTGACGTCTACTCCGCTACGGTGTCCCATTGGCTGCCGTCAGTACGCCCCGGCCTCCGACTGGTCGCGCGGCGGCCGCCTCGTGTAGCGAGCCTGGTTTCCCTTTCACCGTTCTCGTTTGCAAGCGAGAGTTATTTGGCAACAAAAAGCCGGCCGGCGGCGATCATTCAAGAGTCGCGTCCTCTGTCGCGGTTTTCTTCTTATTTTTACGTATTTTTTTTTTTGCTTGGCGTTACGCGAGTGCTATTTTTTTTTTTCTCCTGTTTAGCGTGTCGCCTTCCTTTTGCAGCCCCCTCCCCTTTCCGGTCGGTGCGTTCTAGCGCTTTATAGCAGCAGCAGCCCAATATGGAAAGCACACCTAGCGCGCGCGACGGGTGGCCTTGAAGCCCGACGGAGGTACGGGTGGACCGACGCTGACCGCGTGACGCCGCGACGTTAACGGAGTACGGGTACGCGGCAGTCGGAAGGAGACAGACCTGCGTATTCCCGATGACCCGATAACCCGCATCCAAGTGACAGCTTGCTCGCGTTTAAGCGCAGCTGTTTTCGTCTTGTCTCCGGTGTGGGCTGCCACCCGTATTATACTGCAATTGTTTCTGGGTGTATTCGTAGTTAGTGCTTCCAATCGCCGAGCTTTTTGTTTTGTTTTTCTTTCTTTGATTTTTCTTTTCTATTGCCGCATGTTCTTATGTGTAAGTGGCTGTGCATTGGCTGACTCACGCTGTCGAGCTCATACGTTCGGCTGGCCTTTCCGTCTCACATCATTGGGAGTGGTCATCTAGCTCTTTCGAACAAGGCCGTTTGTTTTACTGCGCGTCTTTTTGAAGGTCGTGTACACAGGTGAATTCGGTGTCACTATAAACGCACTGACTGTTTTGTTCGTATACGTATATATTCGTTAACGTCGGGTTGTTTCCACATACTTGTGTCTTCGAAGAACCAATGAACAAACTTGATTATACAGAAGGGCTATTAATTCATTCGCCGAGTGTTCATGTCGTGAAAGAGGCCAGCGTTATCAAGTCTTGTGTCATGGCCTTTATATACTGAGTCCGTAAACGTTCATATAAGCCAGAATTATCGGTACGCGAGTTACTGTGTACGTACAGTAACTCTTAATGGCACTATAGTTTGCTCTTACAATTGAGACAGCATCATTTTCGCATGCATGCAGACTTAGTTGAAAAAAGCAAACGCAAAATTCATACTTTCGTATTTGTGCTTCGTATATATGCGATTGAGCTTCAGAGGCCAGTGTCGCGACGATCCCGTACATTCTGTTATGCAGATCCCACAAAAAATACAATCCTAAATATAAAGAGGAAAATGCGACGAGTTTTAAAGTTTCAAACGCGAGAACGCCCGATGTCATTAAGCGATGATCTATGCGCGCGTTCGTTTGTGCTGGTGGTGACACATCTTTATTTCATGGTCACGGAGGGTGGTCCTCAGGGTGGCCCATCTTGGGGGCGACTCCTTCGGCCCAAGGAGTCGAAAGACTCGTTGACGCCGCGTAACGCAGAGGAGACTCGTTGAAATCGTTGATGCTGTAACGGCATTCTCTTAAACGGCTTCGCAACGAATACTTCGCGCCCTTCGTTTCATAACTCGTCAGAAAGGTCATGCCACCAAGAAACGCAAGCTCTGCCGCGCCCCCGTGCAATATATTTTCTTAGCACGGTGCCGAAGACCACGCGGTAACATTCCACTAGCTGCTGCCACAGGATCTTTTCTAACCCTTATGTGGCGTGGCTTTGAACTTGACGGCCCCGTCTCCATTACGGTGGAATCGGATCTTCCGCGGAGCCGGTTGCGACAGCGTCACACGCGGCTATATCGTTTTCGCTTCACGCGGTCGCTGCTATAGTGTTCTTCAAGCTTGCGTTTCGTAAGCGCTGCGCGTAACTTGAGTTCGAAACGTTGTTACGAGCCTTAACGGATGATTGACGCCCTCGTACTCGGATCGATCGCCCGATTTCTTTGTTATTATGTAGCTCGAGAGGAAAAAAAAAAAAAGGAGCTTGAACCACTGTGTGACCGGGGTTCAGGCGCTCCTGGGCAGTGTTGGGTGTGGGCGCTCATTTTCCCAGCCTTCGGCGCGCGCGCTGAGAGAGCTTCAGGCGCCGGCGTCGTTTCTTGACGCCCACAGCAGTGATGCGTTTTATCTCTAGGCGGCGCTGCTGCGCAGCGCCGCAGCTCTTTCTCTCGCGCTCTTCCACTCTTCCTTCCTCTCCGGTTCCCCAGCGGCCAAGGTCAAGCGCTGCATGCTGCCTCCATTTTTCTTCTTTATCTCTTCGGTATTCTCTTCTTTTTTTCTTTGTGTTATGCGCGCGGAGCCCCCCGATCGATGGCCCTGCGCAGCGGAGCTCCAACCCGGGTTGAAGGTCGGTCGCTGCGGCTACTGCACTCGGCGCGCTCGCGCTGTTTGCCGCCGCTAGCCCGCCGCTTGCTCTGCTGCTGCTGCATCGGGGGCGTCGATGGGACTTCACCCCCACAGCGCGCGGTGCTGGCACCCTGCGCCGGATGATGGTGATGGCCGACCCGGGCCGACTGTTGGCGCGGCTGCCACCGAGGGGCTCGGAGAACATGGTGCGGTCCGCGAAGCCAGTGGTGTAGCGGTCGCCGTGTGGTCGTTCACACTGCACAGGCCGCCGCCTTCGAGGACGTGGGTGAAAGGGGAGAAGAAGATATATCGGGTGTTGTCCCGGAGGCGAGCCAATTAGTATACGGGCATCCCCGCGCGCCGCCGTCCCTGCTCTCGGACTTGCGTCGTACGTTGGCCGATGGGAGGCCAAAGGACGCCAGAATATGTGACTTGTCGTGGGTTGTGGCAGACCGGTTGCCATGACCGGCAGTCCACGTACAGGCGTAGGAGGGTGCATGAAAGGAACGTCGCTTACGTCACTTTCGTTGCGTCCCTGTGACCTGGCGTTAACATGGTGGTATTATGACAGGTATATCACATTATTTCAAGGAAACGTGGATGATGATTATAGCAGTTGTGTATATCCCTTCTTTATCATATATTTTTTTCCCTTCGATGAGGACATATATCGCACCACTCAAGATCGCACGAACCTATCGAGGAGAAAGCAGCAGAGCGACGCTCTGGCGCTCGCTCGACAAAAGTGCGCCATGACTGCAGCCAGTCATGACACCTTTGCGGGGATATTATTTTCAGGAGAGGGTGAGTTGCGTATAACCAGTGTAGCCGGGTCACCGTCTTCTGGCACTGATATCGCTCAAAGTTTATCGACGTACAATAGCTTGGTATTGTGTGCATATAATCCGACGTTGTAACAATCGCTGGCTCTGCGCTTCCAGAAAGCTACAACGCCTAATCTCTATAGAAACCAAAGCTGTGCCTATAGTCTATATGACTTATCAAGTATATGTAAATTCACAACCAGTATTACATCCTTTATGATAAGCCTCGCCACTTCTTCGTTTGTATAGAATCTGGTTTTCTGTATCAATGTCCGGCTGTGTATAGATGACGTCGCCATTCTGACGCTCAGTGCAGTTTCGAAACGCCTATCTCTGTTCCCAGTACGCGGCTGTAATTGGAAAATACCGTTCTCCTGACATTCGAATGATAGCACTCACCCGCTGTGGCGTCCGTTAATTGCGCCGTGCTACAGTGGCGCAAGAATGCGCGCTGTGATGAGAGAAGTGCAAGTGGTCCTGTCAACTTCGTATCGCGCAGGGTGCCTTATCCATCTCAGTCGACGCCAACGCATGATGGGGGCAGTCAAGACACGTTGCGAAAGTAATTTGTTGCTGAATCGCTGATAAGTGACAGCAGGGAGGCTGTGTTAAAAACAATGTCAGGCGTTGTCTGTAAATACGCGAGGATGTATGTATACCACCGGTTTGACATCGGACGAATACATCGCGGCTGTTATAACTGTAGATAGGCTACATTAGCCAATTACACCACCGTTTAACTAGCTATAGCATATTAACCAGCAATAGCCAGTTCTATAACTGTAAGAGCTTGAACAACCTCTACATAGTTTACCGCTTCCGCCGTTCACAAATTGCTGAATCGGGTGGCGACTAGGTTACGTTAAAGATGTATAAGTTTCGCGCACAATAGAGGAGTTATTATAAATGTGGGAGTACACGTCGTATATATATAGGAACCTTATCAGACAACAAAGGTACAACTTAGTCGGCTATCGACGATCGTGAGAATGCGCCATTATCAGCTTGCAGCCGAGATAAGGATCGTATTTGCATGTCGCAAATGCCGGGCGCGGCGTTGACAAACAATTTGGGGCACAACCGATCTAAAGCGGCACGTTCCCGAAAGTGCAGTCACCTTTGCTGGCGATGCACGCTAAAGTGAGTGTTTCTGTTTGGAAGCCGACCATGTTCATGGTTTTCGCATGGCCACGCGGAAAGCCGTACACGGTGAACAGCTGCAGCCGACTTGCACGTGCGCGTCGCATGGATGCATACCCCCGGCATCACCGCACGTGCACGTAATGAATTGCGCAGTTCTGGGAGAGAGAGATGCGCGGTAGCGTGTCGCGAAAAAGGACTCCTGGTTACGTTTTCGTTAGTTGCCGAGAAACTGGGTGTGCTTCCGCTAGTATACGACGCCCGACGTTATGCATTCACCCGCCGGCCGCGTGTTCAGACGTGTGGATCATTAACTCGCAAATTCCTCCAAAACACGAAAATTGCGGTGTCCTAATGTGGGAGCCTAACTACCTGAAGTAATTTATAGATATCAACGAGCCTTTATCTTTGGTTGTAGCATCCCCGGGCTCGTTGCGATATAGAATCGGAATAGTGGCATAACACACACACACACACACACACACACACACACACACACACACACACACACACACACACACACACACACACACACACACATATATATATATATATATATATATATATATATATATATATATATATATATATATTAGTATTCACTGCCTTTGTAAACATAAATCGGTGAAAGTTTGCAATAAGTACAGGGTAATCAGTGTGCTTTAAGATCACCTTTAAATGGGCAGCTTTAAGATTCATATATGTGTCAGTCGTTTGCCGTACTCTCCCAAGATAAGTTCCGGGTTATAGTAACGTCACGTGGCGCTAAATACATAATCTGGGAAGGCCAAGCGCATAGCACTCATTGTTCCCTGAAAGGCATACTTTGGAACGGGAGCATTGTCCTGATAACCAACGTGCCGGTCTGAACGTTATCTCCATGTGCTACGCCGGGTATTATCTCTCAGATGCCTTCTCGTTTTGCGGCGCCTATCGCCGCCTGTTATAGAGCGCGGCCTGCATATACGCCCGCGACACCTGTGGTGGCCCGTTTTTGCGCGCGGGGAGAGAAATGTGCAGATGGTCCTGCAGACTGCGATCCTCGTTCACTTTGTACGGCTCCCCCCCTGCAGGCTGTTGTCCGAACGCGCCTATTTACGTTGAATGCTGAAATGATGATTGATTGATTGACTTGATTGATTGATTGATTTGGGGGGGGGGTTTAACGTCCCAAAACCAGTTCTGATTATGAGAGAGGTCGTAGTGGAGGTCTCCGGAAATTTCGACCTGGGGTTCTTTAACGTGCACTGACATCGCACAGCACACGGGCCTCAACATTTCGTCTCTATCGAAATGCAGCCGCCGCGACCGGGATTCGATCCCGTGACCTTCGGATCAGCAGCCGAGTGCCATAACTACTAGACCACCGTGGCGGTGTAATGCTGGAATGATGGGAGTAACTGCAGTATATATATATATATATATATATATATATATATATATATATATATATATATATATATATATATATATATATATATATATATATATCGTTGGTTTCGTTGCTATGCTGCAGCCACCGAACTGGTGTGCGTTGGAGAAATAGAGAGAGCTACAAAAATTGGCGGCGGAATCATGTTACGTTCGGTATATAACGCATTGGTTGCCCCGGACGAAAAATAATTGATTCCCTTTCAATGTTATAGTTTAATCAGCGGAGCCACTGCAAAAAAAAAAAAAAAGAAGAATATGAAAGTCATTGCGCAGAAAGCAGGGTCTGCTAATTAACGATGGGTTTCTGTAGTTTCCAAAATGCAATAATAGAAGGTTCCGTATAGTAGTTTTGACCACATTGGGCTGTTAACGTGCACCTAAATGTATAAGCACACTTTCTTTCTTTCTCTCTCTCTTTTTCTTTTTTTTTTTTTCATTTCGCCGCCATCGAAGTGCGGTCGCGCTGTGGCGTGGATGTGATCCCGTGACCTCGAGCTTCTCAAGCAATTAACACGGCGGGTATAAACAGTGAACGTGTGGTCTACCTATACATCCATCATGCGGCGCGTTTAAAATGCATTATCAGGACAGGCGAACATCATCCTCGCGTGGCCTTCGTCGCCTCTTCGCTGATCTTGTCGTGACTGCGATATGTGTCCCCCGCAAATGTACTAGCGAATAACCGCGCGTCGCGAGTGTTGTCCTTCGCTATATGGAACGCAATGAGAGGGAAAAAAAGAACATATGAACGAGAAAGTATATATGTAATAAATGTGCAGGAAGAGTCATTTATCAGCGGTTTCTTTGGCCGTCGGAAATTGCGTGTCTCGCCCTTTCTCGTACACACACCCTCGACAGGGGATATGCGAGTCTTCTCCTTGGCTAATGGCATTCCGCCGCCCATCGTCGCCGCGGTCGTCCTCATATAAGTTTGCTTTCTTTATCTTCCCTCTGTGTGGTTCGCCGTCACCGTGCCAACCGCGCGTCGTCGCTTTTTGCGGTACCTATAAAGAGTCGTATGTGCCGTATTGTTATAGTGACGTTCATTAGACTGTTATATTGTGGTATATGCGCAATAGAAAAGCCAAATCAGCGCACTGCGTCCACTGGCGCTAGCGCTATATATATATATAGCGTCGGACACATGTAGTATACAGCGCTATTGACCCACTACAGTGACCCTTCGCTAGATTACGTTATCTTTTTCTCTCGTCACAAATGATCTCTTGCACCTAGATGCCACCACCCGCGAAATCATGTATGTTGGCCAAATAGGTCTGCTGTAATAATGAACGCGAGGAGCTCTTTCCCTTATGTAACGGCAAAATGGGGACAAGCGAAGCTTGGCGTCGTGCTTGGTCGCTAAATCCGTCGCAGCATGGAGCACAGACCGCAAAGTCGCTATCATCGGTACAGTTAAGTGGAAAGCAACAATTGTAAAGATATTACGTAAGCAGATTTGGGGTGTTGGTCATCCAAAATCGGTTGTAATGGTGGCTCTGTACATTAAAGAATAAAATGGAGGCGGAACATTATCTTCCTTTCCCATGCCGACAAGTCCGTAAGGCGTTTCACGCTCCGTAGCTATATGGAAGGGTCTGACATGTGAAAAAAAAAAAAGAAAAAAAAACGAGAATGCATGGTGTGATTACGTCATGCACGAATGTCAAGAGTGTTTTGTTCTCGTGTATGTGTGCAGATTCTTTTCTCGGATGGCCACCCGGGGACACGCATCCTGCAGAGGCGCCGTCCGGCGGCCCGATGCTCTCTGAGCTGCAGCTGCAGCCGCTGGGGCGCCGGTCGGCGGCGGCGGCGGCTGCCCCATCCTCGGACGAGGTGGCCTCCATGAAACCCATGCTGCTGCAGGCCGCCCAGGGGGCCGGGGGACTGGCCGCTGGCTCCCCTCCGGCACTCTCACCTAACCTGCCCAGCGTGGTCAAGGTGCGTGCGTGTATATACACGCGCGGTGTCACTTTAATATAATATATAGTAGGGAAATTTCTTATACTGGAACTTGTTGAAGCAGTCCTAAAGGCGAAAGCCAGGGCCTTTGGTGGTCTAACCCGGAACCTTTGCCAGTCGAACGTCACGTGAACATTGTAGTTTAACCATGGAAGTTAACATTCAGTCACGTGTGGATCATACTTGCATATCCAATGGGTATACGAGGCACACGGGATTTTGTTATCGTTAATTGTGACTTACATGGCAAGCATTTTACGTTACTGATGTCATAATATCAGTCACGTTGGTCATACGCCCAACCCTCCCATGCGGATATAAGATGTAAACGAGATGCGAGTTAACGGTTTTTCTACCGTATATATTTTGTACTGTATTTCTCTGGCACATTCTTCTTTTTTTTTTCACGGTCGCCTTCACATGAGGCATAAAGGCTTTCGTTTTATAATAAGAGAAGAACGTTGGCAGTTCAAGGAGAACGAGACAGGACGTCGTGCCGTCGAGTTTTAGTTTTCCTGGTTATATATATCTCTCTTTTTTAAATTCTTTAGCGGTTCAAGTTCAAGTGCCAATTCTTACAAACAAGCCCAAACTTCAGTTCTTTCAAGACAAACTTAGATTGCCCGGAAACTGTTTAACGTTTGCAGATACTGGGTCATCGGAGCCGTTGACGGTTGGAGCTGTAGTGGAAGAGCTGGCGACATATTGCTTTGTTTTCTCCAACTGCAGTACGCGTTTGAAAACTTTCCCGGTCGCGTTATAGTGTTCTTGTAGAAACAAAATAACGAAAGTAGTGTCAGCGCGCGACTATCTCCCTGACAATGCGTTGCATCAGCAGTACAATAAAACACGTAAGTACTGTAGTATTACCTTAAAGTGTCTCCGGTCAGGCTCCGAATGCATCATCAGACGTCACTACCAGCGTTGTCGCGCTGGTGTATGATTCTTTGCTAACCTGTTATCCGCAATGGGCAAGAAAGACAACTGACAAACACAAACGGCGACGACAGCGGTGAGAGAGTCAAGCCGGAGTAAATTCAGGGTGAGTTAACTCAAGATAAATCGGAATGTTGTCGTGATCAAAATTGGGAAGTCCGTGCGAGGGTCATTCCCAGAATTATCCTACACGCCTAGAACGAGATGCAGTTGCTAATTACGGCAGCAAGGGTGTATGTGTATGCGTAACGGGTGCGGGAGGAAAGCGGGAGTCTGGACCCACTAGCGCTCGGGCCGGTAGTGTGCCTCTTCTTTGCCACACAACGTTTTCTTACCCACTCGTCACAAAAGCACCTTCGCAGTTGTTTGCTTTTGGCTTTATCCGAGGCGCGCGTGTCCTCGCAGAGCGTGGACTGCTGCCGCCATCTCGGGGAGCCTGAGGAAACTACGTTTCATTTTTCTTTTGCTTTTTTTTTTTGTGTGCGGACGCCACGAAACGCACAAGGTTGGTCATATACAGCTTAAAGGTAGATAAATATATATATGAACGAGATAGGTTTTGTGAATTCGGCCCATGAGCCTGTAACGGCTCGGAAAGTTCCAGACAGTCCTGGCAGTGAGCCATTTATTCGTGAAGGCATGTGGCTGCAGCCTGCGAACAGGAAGACTTTGTGAATTCGGCCCCGCGGGAGCGCACCATCCTATAGGTACCATCTTGCTATTTCGCTGTTTCGTTGTTTGATATACGGTCAGCAACGGTGCTGCTGTACATCTGGGTCAGCCATGTTGTGTGTAGAGCAGCAGGATACAGTGCGAAAAAACCATCTTTCAGTGTTTCGCATATCCACTATCGTTATGCAAAATGTGTCTTGTAGATATCGAAGCGCTTGGCTGCAAGCTTAGCTATATCTGTAAAACGACCCTTGGAGGTCGACGGCTTGGTCGGCGCGGCGCCTTATCTGTTTATAGAGGACATGTGCCGGTCTGTTTGGTGCTTGCGTGTTATGTTCCCGCGTAATGGGTTAATGTTCTTGCAGTTTTTCGCCATCTTATAGCGCAAGCATTCCATATGAATGTCTAAATTTACGTAGCGCTTGAGGTTACGCTACACATGATGTAATCGATGTCGTCATGTCAGCCGTTCCAGTTAATGGAAGCAGCGCGAAAAACAAGAGGTCAGGAGTCGAAGAAACGAACGAGAACAGGACGAGAGCTAATGCCCCCGTGTCTACTTATATCCCCTTGACATATAGTTACATCCTTCAAGTTCGTTCTGGCATGAACGCCACATTCTATTAACTTGGAAAACCGGCTGAAACTAAATAGCAAGAATAATAAAGCGTTAAACTGCACAGCGAATTCTTACACTAATACACATGCTCATACGCCTTAAACGGCTTCACGCAGTATACATTTCTTCATATATGGAGAGTCGCTGCAGACTTCTTTATGCAATTCGGTTAATTCAGTCTGTGCCAAAATAGCGTGTAATCCTAAAAAAGCACAAGGTGGAACACGTACCACCCCATTAAGGCCATTTTGTTTTTACGAACATAGATTTTATCGTTAGTCATATCAAATTTAAAATCATACTTTCAAATACAAGTTAAAGAACGAGCATGTAGGTTGACACCTCACGTAATTGCATTCTGCTACTGAATCCTCGTCCACCAGGTGAACTGCAGTTAAACTCTGAATGCATTTTTACGAAGCTGAAGGGTATTCAGTGCAGAAATACATTACAAAATAAGCAGACGTGAATTCGCGCTACCAATATTCGCAGACGTTTTTTTTTTTTTTTTCTAAAGATAACAAATAGTCGACGAGTCGGATTCATACTGCGTCGATGGCTTCCACTAAAACGGCGACGTAAACAAACAGCGGCATATCATCGCATACACTTTGTTTATTTTAGTTTAAAAGCCCATCATAATAAATATATGAAACACGTCATAAGAATCTGTGGTGTTTCAGAAAGTTCGTGATCTAGAATGGCTCTTGACAAAAAAAAAAAAAAATCTATGGTCACTTGTGTACTTCGTTGCTGGCCTTTGGAAAGGCTTCAGATTTCAGAGTTGGCTTTCTGGAAAGCGCTATGAAGAAATTCATATATGACACTTGAAACGTAAAATTTCAGCGGGGGCGGGGGGGGGGGGGGGAGGGGGACTTACAACGGGTGTGCCCCCCCTCCTCCCTTGACCCCACGTGATTTACACCAGTGGGCCCAGGGCACATGTTGCTGCGGAGGACTCGTGCACCGCCAGATACGATCGATCGCCTGTGTACAATCAACAGCAAATATTTGCGGGAATCCGAAACATTATAAAACATTTAGCCTCGCAACATAGCCTCGAATGAGATGTTACAGCCTATACATAGCAAAAACATTTACCCACTGAAACTATTAATTCGAGGCTATGTTGCGAGACTAAGCGTTAATACAGGTTTTTCCGAAATTTCGGATCCCGCAAACGTTTGCTGTTGACTTCACATGTGTGCTATAAGCGTGCGACGTTTGGTTTGCATTGGCGGCTGAACTTTTCGTGTTCTGTCTCAGGTGGAACCCCGGCTGCCGAGCCCCTGCGTCGGCGGTGCGGCCAGCGACGGGGTGCCTCAGAAGCGCGTGCGCCAGGATGACCCCGGTGCGTGGATCTCGTCGCCGTCGTCGCAGATGTCGGTCGGCTCGTTGTCCCCGCCGCCGCCGCTGCTCAACGGGATGGGCAACAGCAGCGGATTATCGCCCGTCTCGTGCTCCAGCTACGAGACGTACAGTCCACGGGGACCCTGTGAGTAGCCTCTGCGATTGACACAGCTTTTATGTATTGCGTTCCGATCATGCGGGCGCTCCACGCGCATTTTCGCCGTCGGCGTCTTGTCCCGCCTATATATGTTATATTGTTACGAGGCGCACCAAACCAAGGCTGTCAAACGAACGATCGGCTAGGCGAAGAGGAAGAAGAAGAGACAACCCGCGTGAGATTCTGGCAGCCATACTGCCGCAGCCGCAGCCTGTGTATATTTGAATGCGCCCTTCTGGCTCTACCGCATACCTGTGATTCCCCGTGACAATATTAAGGAGTTACACAGCGAAGACTGTGTGGGCCTTTGCTGAGATCGTCGTTGTAGCGCGCGTATTGCGCAGTGCATGTTGTTTGTTATAACCGAGCACGCGCTATATACGATTTAGGGCGTTCTCTGTGGGTTTTGTAGACCGCAGATTACGTACGACCTGTTCACTGATGGTTGGCCTTGCGAATATAGACTCTCGTATTACTTCCCAACCGTAGCCGATCGCCATGCTTTCGTGAACTTCAGGGCAATAGCTCCGCGAAACCTAACGCAGGGTAACTGTACATAACGATTGTGCAGGGACGGTTACTAATCACTGCATCGGAAAGAGGGAAAAAAATTACACCATCTCCCGCTGAAGGGGACCGTGAGGCGATGCGAAGCAGCACGGGAGGGGAGGGGGGTGCACACCGCGTTTGCATCGGTTTGGCTAGGTGTCGCGTTTGCATCGGTTTGACAGCAGACGCGGCCTTCGTCAGCGTTGTCTCTCGCGGGCGAGGGTGCGTTCTCGTTCCTCGCGAGCTGGTAAAGCGTTCAAAGAAGAAAGCGTTTCCATGGTCAACGCGCGCCGTTCGGAGAGGAGGAATGCCAAAATAGAGGAGGCGCTGGATGAGACAAGGAGATGAGGGGGAGGAGGATGCGCAGTGCGGGTGTGGACTCCACACGGCGGATAGAGGGAGGGACATAGCCCCGACCATAAGCTGCTTCGCATCTAAAAAGGACGAGTGAGGAAAGAACAGAACATGTCGGAGTGCGAGCGGTACGTTACATAAAACGCATGGATGTGGACGAGAACATCTACTGATGACCGACGGTTCCGCGGGCGTCCTTAGAGCCGGTATAACGGTGGGGAAGAGTGCGTGTTATGCTAAGAGAGATGAACGGACTGAGCGACCGCCTGATAACGGCAGTGCAAAACGCAGTCAAGGGCATGGACATTGCAAGGAAAACGATGGGAAGTTATCAAAAGAAGAGAAGAAAGAGAGGAACGGCGATATGAGGGAGAGCCAGGCAGGCTAGATATACGTCCTCCGGGCTGTCGCACTTGGGTGCAAGCCGGAGAGGCCGGCTGAAAACTGTCATGCGTGAACAAATGCGAGGCGCTCAGCGCGGCAGAGTGCGCAGTTTCCCAGCTGCGGCGCGGCTCTTATCTTCAGTGTCAAATATAGGTCATTCGCAATGTAGCCGCTGTCGCCTGACACTGTTACACGGTGCGCGGGTGGAGATAAGATATCGGCCGTCCTGTCCGCGCGCCCTGTCGAGTGTTCCCCTGAATGACCCGCACTGGCGAAGGTCGTGTCGTTCGCCCATGCGTCTTGTTGCTGTGTCAGTGGCGGCGGACTCGTCAACCTTTCGATATTGGTATGATGTATATAGGACACTCGCCCCTGTTAAAACAGCACCTCGATGGGCTGACTGAATGGTTATATAACAACTGGTTATGTCGTCGCATCGACGTCACTGTACAGTTCTTTATTGCCCTACTGTATCAGTTATAGGTCACTGTATCACTGTATATAGCGTTTATAATTGAGATACCCAGAGTCTGTGACCTATAAGAAATTGACCAATGGCAGGCCCTATATGGGTGAATGATATGAGGAGTCGTGCAAGAGTGTACTCCATAATTATCAAGAGGGATATATGGCTGTATCGATATTTTTATGGACAGCCCTGCAGCTTTAATCCCTCGAAGTTCAGAAAACCCAAATAGCTCCGTTTCTGAAGATGTTCATGATTCGCCAGTCGCCATTCATTCACTCCGTGCCACAATTGTCTGGTACAGCCGTGTTTATGCAAATCGACTAGTCTAGCGAATGAGCTGCGCGTGTCTCTGAGATGTGCAAGCTGTTGGGAGTGGATTCATAAAGCTACTTGTCAGTGTGAGAGCTGCTTATAAGCAGTATAGCATTAGCCAGCCGGTAGCTTCGCTCACAATCAAGACAGAACTACAAGACAGAACTACGTGTTACACGGTGATTTGTGAATTCAAGCCGGCATTTACTTCCAAAATCTTAAGCTCGCAAGCTAGTTATTTCACGCTCGCAATTTCTTACGTCACCGTGTCCGGAATTCCCATCGTCCCCGTCGCAGTTCACTCAGAGCACTCGTTTCTCGTTTTATTGCGCTGCGGCTCGCGACCCTATCTCCGTGAGCGTGGCGGAGTTACGTAATGCGAGGCTTATAAACACGCTCATGCATGCACTGCGGTTCTTCGCGCTATATACCTGTGCACGTGTCCGTTTGGCGGCAGTGTATATTCCCTTGCGGGAAAGCGTCCAGTCTCGCGATTACGAGTCTTCACACTTGGCTGTTTCACACACCGCCGTTGTGACGCAAGTCAGTGGCGGCGCAACGCGAGTAATCGTAAGAAGATATATGGCCGTGAATTCGTGACAGCTGCACTTTCCAGCGTAACTCTGCAAAGGTGGGAGGGGGGAGAGGGGGGCTCGTTCCACGCCCTTGCTCAGCCTTGGGGGTCCGGAATGTGCTCTCATCAAGAGTTATACACTTGAAGTCATACAATTGCGAGCTGCGTTGTCGATATTGCGTGACCGTAATAAAAAGGAGGCCAACTCATTTATCGCTTAACAGGTGGAGCAATCGAGAACCGCGTTATTACATGTGCTTTTTGTAGCCGGCCTATGTACATTATAGTTAACCGAAGCATCGCCGTGATAAATAATAAGGTGAACGCTAATGGTGGTTTTCATGCACCGGTATCCCATGCGGATTTGTTCTCTTTCTCTCAAGCTTCGTAGGGGCAACGGCGGCATCGTAGACATCGGGAAAATAAAAAAAGCGATGAAAGAGAGAATTCAGGGATTGTGACGCAGCCGTGACGTCTGTCATTATTTATATGAAGTCGCGTTATCAACGACCTGTTCCGATGTTTCAATATGCGCTGGCTGTACCTATATGCGCGGCGGCGTGTGGCCAATGAAGCGTGACCCATTCATAACCGCTTCAAAGGACGGTCGCACGCGGTTAGCCGTATCCAGGCTGTGGAACGGACTGTTGCTAGCTCGGGTTGTTTGCTTCGGTGACGCGAGGGACTCGGCAGGTGGAGGAGACAATCGGTTTCGGTGTTCCGTTCGCTTCGTGGCCTCGAGGGGGCGCAGTTTCGGGACTGCAACTATATAGAAAAGGGAAAGACGAAATCAAGAGAGAAAGATTTTATAACTCAAAGGGAAGCGGCTTTGCTGTTTGAATCAAGGTCAGGATTCCTGGGAACACGAAGTTACAGAGCGACGAAATTCAATAAAGAAGGGGATACATGTATGCGCTGTGGAAAAGCTATAGGGAAACGATGAGCATATTTTGGTTGAATGTATATGTATCCACCTAGGTGTATGTGTGGATACTAACCTGCAGGAGGTCACGGGTTTCAGAGATAGCACGGGAAATCTGAACATGTCGGCGATAGTGATCAGTAAAAGGCGCTTAGAGTATTGGTGGCGGAAAGGTATGGCGCAAGTAGAAACGCAAGATAGTTCAAATAACATTATTACATCACGGCGGAACGCTAAAAGGTAAAATAGGTTGGTGCAGATAATTATTTTTGGCGAATTGTGCGTAGTTCGGGAAAATAAGCGTTTGTCGAGGACAGAATAATATAGAGCTTGGTAGCCGACCGGGCCGTTATAAAGAGGACGCCCATATAGCATCCATCCACCCATACTTGACGCCCCCTTTTAAACCGCTTCCTGCATGTGTTAAAGCCGTCGAAGGTAACGGAACAACAGACCACATACGCTTAGCTGAATGTTTGTTGTCGAACTTGCTTTTGAATACTTGCCGTAAAAAGCACGTCATCACTGCTGTATACTGTAGCGGCAGCGGACGTTTGCCTATGTGAACCGTTCGTGCTAAAGCTCCTTGGAGGGGCTTTAGCACGAACGGAGGGGCTTTAGTTCGTGCCCGTGACCGCCATCTTTGAAAGGGGCCGCGCAGTGTGTTAGGGGTTACGCGTCCGCCGATGCTGCACCTGAAGACTGACGGATAGTTTGCTGTACCCCGAGGCTCGCTGTCCTGTATTGTGAGTGTGGAAAATGGCTTGCAAAGGAGGCAGAGAAAGCGAAAACTGCTCGGATGTGCCTGCGGGGGTGCACCTGAAGTTGCGTACGTCACGGCCCCTTGCGGCTTTTTGCATATCATATGCTTAATGAGTACAGGAAAAAAAAGAAAAGAAAAGCAAGACCAAATTGCGCAAGAAGGTTTTCAGGTGTAACTTATAGCGCCGGTGATAATCCTTTGCCCCTCGTTTCCACGTCTCTCTCTTCTTCACGGCCTTTCGCCTCTTCATGTCCTAGGACAACCGCTGCACCGTATCCCGCAAATGGCATCTCGTGCCCTGGTCTGACTGCATTGCAGGGAGAGGCGTTAGAGAACCTGCATCGGTCGCGAATGGTGTGTCTGCCGCTTTACTTTCCTTTCCAGGCACGTGGAGTTTCGAGAGGCTTCGATAAGATCGACATTTGTCTTTCTTGTTTTGCCAAACGGCGCATAAAATTGGAAGTGTGGGTGCGCGCTTCTTACATACATAACATGTCGCGTTGGCACCCTTTCCTCTAAGCTCCTTGGGACACCCTCTAGCACACGTGCCTTTGCCTCGGTACAAGTTTTTGCTGGTAACCGATAGAAGGAGAAAAAGTTGCACTGGCTTCAGGCTGGCCCCCGTTGTGAGCGGAAATCAAGTGGGCATTTTATTTAAAACAGTGAGCAGCAGGCCGGGGCCCATGCATTGCCGCGGTACGCGGCTCCTTCGTGTCCCGCCTCCATTACACACACCCTTTCCTAAAGTATGTCTGCCCTGCACCAGTGCACGGAGGTTGAAAGGAAAGAAATTATATACCGGTACAAATGCACATTTCGAAAAGAAGGAACGTGTATACCATAAAAAACGTAAGAAGCAGCGTGCTGTCCCCCACCGAACTTATTTCGGTCGGTCGTTCGATCTCCATCTCTTTGCCGAGTGAGAGAGAGAGTTCTCCCGCTGTTCCTGTTCGGTTATTCTGTGCTAGGCAGAAGGGAAAGAGTGAGCGCGGCGAATGTCGACTCCCCCCCTTCTCCATCGAATGCCGCCCGGCGGCAACGTCGCGTCCGCCGCTTCCTCGTTGCTTCTGCTGCGAGCTAGCTCCCCTGTTGATGCAGTCCAAAGACAGGCGGCAGCTGTGCACTTTTAACAGCCGACCGGGCGGAGAGATCGGAATGGAGCATGCAGCGCCGAGGGGCGGGAAGGGAGAAGGGGAGGGGGGGGGGGGAACGTTGTCGTCCTGCGTCGGGGGGCCCCGTTGTTAAACGCAGCTGCTATACCATAGCGCGCTTGGCTTGCCTGAGCCCTTAGCGCGAAGCGTACCGCTCGCTGCGCCGCGCGGGCGAGCTACAGGAGACGGAGCCTCTGCGAGCCGCCTTTGCCAAATGTATATAGACATCCCGTATGCGGTTGCCTCCGGCCGGACTGTGGTGCGAAGTGGAACTTGCTTGAGATTACAGAGGTGCGGGCATGCTTGAGAAACAACGCAACGCGCACGAAGCCTGCACATGTGAATTCGAGCCGGTGTAGATAGAGGTGTCTTCAACACCATGCCGGTGTACGTTTTGACACCAATCGGAAATAACTGTCCTTCCAAGTTCACGATCCGTGGGTTGATCTTCCCGTCGATGTGGTGCAACGCTTAGATTATGTGCGCTGTAAATGCGGCGACCACGATGCGTATACAACACTGGGCCTTTTGTGAAAGTGTAGCGCCAACCACATGGTATTTTATTGCATAAGGTTTGAGCTTTGCCGGTGTCACCGTGCAGCCTTGGAGCCATTTCATCCACGGGCGCTGCGCTGCAACTCACACAGAGCGCAAGAGGGTGCTCCCCGCTACAGTTCACATTCGCCAACGCATGGGCCCCAAAGCCTCGCACGTGTATATACGATATCCAGGATGTAGTAATATTATATAGCAGAATTTACAATCCGTTTCGGCCCGTATAGAAAATGTTTGTCTATAGGTCCTCGCTGACTGGAACTATTAATGTGCCCACTGCCGCTATTAATCATCGTTTTATTGCGCCCCGCTTTGTGAGTGTAGGGACCGTATGTTTTCCAGTCGAGATGCGGTGCCGTTATCCGTCATCGTTTTGTACGCTCAAGGCGTTTATACGCGATACGTGACCCGGTCGACTTTAATAGCTCTCGCTGACGCTGTTAAAAAAGCAGCTGGCTGGCTGTATCGTAGCTCCGAGCTGCTCTCTTTCTCCCCCTCCTGTATACATTTTTATTTATTTATTGTGAGTGCATAAAAACTGGTACTGCTGGCGAAAACATGCCGGGCCTGCTTCTCTTCTTGGCTTATTATTCCTCGACTACAGTGCTCCCCCGCTGTAGGCCCCCACCACTCCTCTGTAGGAATGGCGAGAGAGGAGAGCATCGGTGGTTTCGTTGGGCGAAGTAGACGTGACAGGAATTAGGCGGCGCTTCGCACGTTTCCCTTATAAACCGTGGGTGCCGTTATAGGACGTCCCGGCCCCGTCGCTGCGGCTGCCGAAGAAGCCGCGAGACGCAATATCTTCTGTGGCGCCAGCGCCTGTAATGAGGATGGCGTACACGAGTAATGAAGGCGACCGGCCATTCTGGGACCGCCCTCTTCCCCGCTCTCTCATCGCCCCCTTGTCCGAGTTCAGTGTTATGTGTATTACGCTGTGTGTGGGGGAACGGACAGCGGTGTTTGGAAGAAGAAATGCTTTTTGATCTGCTGTGCTGCGCAGGTGTTTTTTTGTCGGCCTCTCTATATCGAGTGAAGCGTGGCACCCCGTTTATAATCCTTGATTGCTTGTTTTCTGTCGTGGCCGGTATGCTTGAGCGACGAGGAGGGTTTCGGGAACGGGTGGCTTCGATGAGCCCGTAGAACCAGCTTATAAATGAGCCACAGGTGGAAGGAGTGTATGTAGAAACAGACAAAACATGTAGTCATTTTGAATTCAAGGCTGGACATAAAAAGAGTGCCGTGTGGAAAACCAGTAATTTTTTTTGTTGTTGTTGCTTTTCAATTCGCCGGCACCCTTTGCTTAAAGAAAACTGTGGCGTCGGGTATGGAAGAGAGAGGGGGCGACCACACGTGAGATGTACCGAATGAGATGGAGGTTGCGCGGCGAGTCGGTTTGGCCGGTTGGATTAGGACGTCTCTATACGGCTAGCAGCAGCAGCAGCTGCTGCCGCCCTGCTGCGCATGTTAGGCTTGTTCATTTCTTTCTTTCGTTTTTGAAAGTATCTAGCCCAGTAGCCGGCCGCGCGGTCAGTGAAGCATTTCGTGAACGAGGGGAATGAAAAAAAGCTGATTGTGTGTCCCCGTGCCACGCCTTTCGAGATGCAGGTTCGGGCTGGTGATGGCAGCTGGTTGTGGCCACTGCCGTGGCGGACCTATAGAGTATACGCAGCATTATACAAAATGTGCACGCGCAGGGGTCAGCGAGAAAAAAAAAAAAAAAGCGCTACGCAATTAGAACTATATAGCGTAAACTTGCGGTACGAAGCAAGGCGTCGTTCGATGTCTCGGTATGCGTATATGCTCGTCCTATTCGTATAAGAGGCCCGGTTTAATATAGTTCGAAGCCGCCGAAGACGCCTCTTATTTGTACTTCGTACAGTTCCGTCACGTTGTGTGCTTCGTGTATACCGACCGAAGTCTCTTGCATCGAGACTCGTATTCGTACACGGGCTGCTTCACCCGGCATCCTTCCTCGTGTTCCTAGTTACGGCGTTCATTGAGCATTCGCGCAGGCTCGCTTTGTTTGTTCGTTCAACTTCGTTGCGTTGAAAAGCGCCCGACAGTTAAGCGCGCAATGTTAACCCAGTCTCGTTAACCAGCTCGTGACCAAAGGCTCCAGAGTATCTCTCGCTTTCGCCAGCACTCGCATGGGGGACGACGAGACCGCCTGCAGAGCTCATTTGGGTTAATTTCTTTCGCTGCGAAGCCAGAGAAGGGTGCGCCATATAGGACGGCTGCGGGTCCCTGGTGGGCGTGCTTGGGGCAGCGCCGAGCGTCCGCTGGGACTCCAGTTCAGGAAGACAGGGGGGGGTTGCGACTGCCGGTTTTTGGTTTCTGTGTATGCGTGATTTCTTTCTCCGCGCGTCACTGCCGCCGTCGTCCGGCGCTGCCCGGCTCGACGCGTTACTAATTGGCGGCGCATTTCCGTGGCAGCGTCCTGGCGGAGGCCGTGGCTCGCGCGCTTCTCTGTGGCGCGACGTCGCGCTGTGTTTTTGTGCCGCTAACGACGGCCACGGGCTTCCAGGTCGCGACACGGCTCGCCGCCGACCGAACAATGGCGGCGGCTGCGCGCTGCTGCCGCCGCCGCCGCGATGGCGCTCCGCCGTTGTCTCCGACCGACGGAGCGCGCGCGACGCCATGCGCGGCCGCGGGGCGTTGCCCGCCGCTGGGGCACCGCGGCTCGACCAGGGTCGTGCGCCGGCTCTGCCCTGCCTCACGTAATACCGTGCAGCGTTATAGACGCGTAGCAGGTGGCGTGGAGCTTATACGCTGTGCTCGGTTGCCAACGCGAAAGACGCCGGTTCGATCCCGGCCACGCCGGCGAATTGATGGATCCCCCCCCCCCCTTCCCCACCTCCTGCCTCCTGCTCCTCTGTTATGATAGTTGATCCTTAACATTAACAGTTACTGATATCTATAAATGCGTTACGTGCATCGCACTGTGTTCTGTGTATGGCGTTTAGGAATCCATAGAGGTTGTGCTTCTCTTTCACCGTACTTACCGCATTGTTGTAAAAGAAGTCCATGCGTGACTGTCCTCATCGATACGGCATGTTCATGACAGCGAACACGGCGAACAGACACCCCTATCTCTTTATACCTCCAGTGGAGCAGTACAAGCTGCTGATTTGAAAAAAAAAAAAATAAAAATGCCACTAACGCGACGTACCTCACACGAATGTTACGACGCGATGATAATCTGGTGGCGCCACCGCTAGCCATCCGCAATGCTGCATGTTTTTTTTTTTATTTTCTTTAGTCGGGAGTGTGGGGCTTCGTTTCTAAATATACGTTATAGGACTCGGCGCGGTCGCGAGTTATGCCGATTGGCAACGAAGGTGTTAAGCGAGGTAACCGTGTTGCGAAAGGCTCTGCGACCGACGCTTCCGTCGTCCTCCGCTCGGTCGAGGTCGAGGCCGTGCGAGAGAACGGCGCGGCGGCCGCCCGGGCGCCGCCCCGCCCGCGTTCGCTGCATGCGTCGTAAACGGCTCCATTGATCTTGTCCAGCCTTGGAATCTTATAGCCTGCTGCCGTGGTTCAGAAAGGCGAGATCTCGCCTGTTTTTCCGCGAAAAGAAAGGAGACGGAATGCCGCTTTACGTGTGTGTGCGCGCCCAGCTATTTAACTGCGCGGATAACCTTCTTCGAAAGGCGTTTGCCGTTGACGGAAGAAGTCCAACGTTGTACTTTGAACAGGAAAGAAGTTCGCTTTCTGCCGCGGCTGTTTAAGAAGTAACTCGGTGAACCGCGATTGCCTCAATCCCTCGTGCTTTTCCCCTACATAGTGGCTGTCGGAAGCGAACGCTCCAGATGCTTCACAGCCTGCACGAACGTCGATACAGTAACGGCGACCGTTATCGAAAGGGCCTAAAGGACTGCACTGCGGTGTTATAAAACAACGTAAGCAACTGGATTCATAAGTAGCGGTAGCCAAAGTTTTGGTGTTCTATAATGTTTCATTTGTCTAATATATAGCCGAATATATAGCCGAATATATGTCCAATATATAGCAGCTGCGCGGTCTCAAGTGGGTCCTTTCGACCTTCGAGCACTGGCCGCGTTGCAGTTCATGCTGAACGCGACTGTACATGTTGCCATAAGGGACTATAAACACCCTTCGATGGAAGCGAGTGACGTGATGGAAGCGTGCCGATCGACCGCGTTGGCTATGGTCGTTGCTGCGGGACGAGGACTGTTTACGTTAGCCCTCGGATTCTATATGATAACACCGTAAGCCCTCGGCTTTCGCCAATTGGCTGCGGCTTTCTTGACGTCTCGGATGTCGGCCAAAAGCTCATCTGCTTCGCAGCGTCAACCGTGGCCGATCTGTAACATGTAACGAGGTGCAACAGTATCTCCTTGCTTTTTATCGGGGCTAATTGGACGTCTAAATGACTGATTTTGTAACTCCTTGGGGTCGCTTCGTGTGACTATACTTCAGGTCTCACGTTCGCTTCGCCTTTCTCTCTGTCGCAATGTACTCGCGAAGTGAGAATCGGGAACATCAACGCTATGCAGTGTCCTCAGCGAACTCGCTTGCGTTTATTTTTAGGGGCGAAGCTCCACTTAGTCTAACCTTGTCACGCGTCAGTCGTCAGGCGTAACCCGCGTGCTTCGCCTCGGCGCGTGCCTCTCTCTCTCTCTCTCCTGGCGCGTGCCTCTGCTGTCTTAGAGGAACGCTGTACCAGCTCGCCAAGAAGGAGAACGCGCCCTCACCCGCGAGAGAGAACGTTGGCGCAGGCAGCGTCTCCTAGCGAGTTTCTTGATTGAGAAATACCGACTGCTCGCGTTGGAGAAGCGTTCACCGGCAACCCATATATATATATATATATATATATATATATATATATATATATATATATATATATGCACTGGATCTTGACTTGCAATGAAGTGCCGGTGGGAGATTTCACTTGTGCACAGTTGAACCATGAGGATTCGTAGCGTGCGCGTTAACTAAATTAATCCGGAACTCGGCACGATCTACGATGAACCTCGCGAGCTTCGCCCATTCATCATCATTCACTGCGTGGATATGCTGTAATATTTTTTTCTTCAGATATTTTTTTTTTCATCACTGTTTTCCCTGTATATCTTTCCTGTGTTTCTTCTAAGCGATCTATGTTTGCAGCAGCATATGGTGCGCATTCGTCCATATACCCTTCAACATGCCAGTAATAATAATAATAATGCCACGGCGAGTCGTCCTTGTTACTTCGCATGAATCGAATTGTTTCGTGTATGTATAAGATGACATGTACGCATAGCAGGATCTAACGAATACAGGAGGAGAATAAACGATAACGGTTCCTTGTTTCTTCTGCGTGTGTACGTTTTCATGACCTGATTGTGTTGTTTTGACTGCAGGTGTTTGTCGCAAAACTGAGCAAGTGCTTTAGGCCATGGGAACTGCAGCGACACGCAATTACAGCCGTCTGCATGTATCTGCCTGTTTCACAATCTTTACCCATGAAAAGACGCTATAGTGTGAAGCTCCAATTCCAAGTAAAATATAGACATCCGTTCCATCGTGGCTGCCGTCTGCTATTTAGACATCGCCGTTAAAGAAAAAAAAAAGAAATAAAGAAAATAAAAGCACAAGTCTTGACTGAACACACTAATTAAGGCCGTTTTCGTTGAAAGTGTACTGCGCAATACTCGACTCTGCTCACATAGCTTCCTTTCCTAGTTGAAGCCCGAGGAAGAAAGAAAGTAACGAAGAGAAAGCGACGTTCCCATTGTTATGCTGTTTGCCGTTCCTTTCCTCAACTAGCGAGTTCATTGTTACCGCTGACAAACTGCATGGTGTAGCTGCGTACTTACTGTGAAAGCACACCGCAATTTCTGCGCAGCGGAGCTGGCAGTGGCGACATTTCCTAAAGAAAGCGCGGTAGTGCGCAGGTTGACGCCGCATGCTGAGACTGAGGGCGAAGCAGGAAGAACGAGCAGCGGGAACGAGTGTTTGTCTTCTTCTTTTCCAAGCGCCTCTTTCGTTCTCTTTTCATTGCCGGAAGATGCGCGGAACCTGGTTTATTGTACGAGTTGGTTTTTATATTTCTTCGCGGGTTGCAAATTGAGCAAAGATAGGTTGCGGAGGTTGTATACGCGCGAAATATCTTCCGATATCATTCTGCCCGCGGAAGCTTTTCTTTTTTTTTTTTTTTTAATCTCCCTCTTGTACATCAAAGTGGACGAAAACAGACCCCAGGAAGGCATATTATTTTAATTGAAAGCATTGACGCTGTTTCAAATCCGAAACACGCAGTGCGCGGGTCGACCGCGGATGTTAGTGACTTGCCAGGTGGTGGGTGAGGGTGAGGTGCAGTGGAATGGGGAGGGGCCTCTGGGTGCCGTTCCCTTCCATGCGCGCGGCGACTCGCTAGGCGGACACGGAACGGCAACCTCACCCTCTTCCCACCGCTGCTATCAACTGGCGCTCTACATCTTTTTTTCTTTCCTTT
Source organism: Hyalomma asiaticum (assembly GCA_013339685.2). Taxonomy (NCBI): domain Eukaryota; kingdom Metazoa; phylum Arthropoda; class Arachnida; order Ixodida; family Ixodidae; genus Hyalomma; species Hyalomma asiaticum. The sequence continues at coordinate 115,768,584 of CM023482.1, read as the reverse complement.
TTTTTTTGTAGTTTTTCGTACCGAGAATTTCGCAGGTGCAGAAGCTCCACCGAGGAGTGTGGGGCAGGTGGTTTTTTTTTCTCTGCCGCTGCTACGGTCGTTTCGGCGCCGGCTTGCTGCGAACTCGCATAGGACGCCGCCACCATTCTGCTATCTCGCGCAGCATCCAGCAGGGAAGAGTGCCGAGTCGTCACGTAATAGGTTTGCGGGCCGCCTCGAAGCCCCCATATAGGGTTCCGTGCGTCCTCCTCCGTACAGTCGACGGTACAGCGCTTTCACGCATGGACGCCCGTTGCGAGAAATGGATACATCTTCGTCGCCAGTTGAGTGGGTCTTGGGGAAAAACAAAAGTGATCTCCGTGCCTCATCGTCGGCGTTCTCTGCGGCGCCCGCATCCTTCGTGTCGTCTTGCCATTGTTTTCCACAAATGCGCCCGTCGGGCGTCACACCCTGCAGATTCTTTAGTGGTCGTCCAAGGTCGAAATTAGCGCAGCTTGCGTGGTGCGCGTCGTGGCACACCATGGATGACAGCAGTGTGCCTAGAAACCTGTAAATTTACTCGAGGACTGAGCTGAAAATGTTTTTAGAAAAGTATGAAATTTTAAGTTATTTTGGTCGCGGCGTTTTAGTTTCATCTTTAACGGTGTTTCGTTGCATTTACGCTCCAGACAGCATGAGTTTTCATTGAAGGCTTACACAGACCGAAGAGAGACCAGTGTACCCTAGGACGTAATGTGCGTGACACTACGCATGCGCTTTTGTCGAGCGAGTGCAGGGCAGGATAGCGACTGCCTGTTGTTCGGTCCTCTACTTCAAGCTGGGAAGCGTATACAGTAGCTCAAGAAGTATACCTAGGCATACGAAAAGCTCCCTTGAGGGCTGCAGTAGATAGCAGTCTTTTCGTCTTCACAGCGGATGTAAACATCTTTGTTATTGTTCACAATCACTTTACTTCTCTACATCTAGACCTCAGCGCCATCGACCCTGCATTATTATACTGCTACTGTTATTATTGTCAGTTAGCAACTATCACACGTGCGGTTAGGCGCTGCGAGCGTGCTTGGTACGAGTTGCTTTCGTTTGCGGAATAGTGCCGTCGCTTTCTTTCCAGCCACGATCGGGTTAGGTCGGTGTCGCTGGCCGCCGCCGTAACAAGCGGCTCGGGCGTCTCGAGCCGACAGCATCGTCGTCGGCGCGGCCAAGAACAATGGGAAGTCGCGTCGCCGCTGGGAGGAAGGGCTGGGCTCCGCGTCTTCGGACACCTTCGGAGGGGGGTGTGCTCCCCGTGATGAGAACGTAAACAAACGCTCGACGGGGACGAGGGGCGTGGTTCTCACGGTCTCTCGCTCGACGACATCAATCAGCGGGCGCCCGTCCATCTCGTTCATGCATTTCTCCTGTTGCCGATGCGTGTCTGCGCCAAGAGGAGTCGCGCGTGGCGCTGCTCTTTCGGTCATAGTGTGCTAACGTAACTGTCCCTAAACCGCGACCCTATCTATTTAAAGACACATCATCTATGACGAATGTAGCGTCCCCGTCGGCTGCGTAGTCGCACGCGATGCAGCAGCGATGATAATGACATTCGACGTGCCCTTTCGTTGCATGTAAAGCTCTTTTGCCTGCTGCAGGGTCGCATTGTCTAATTTCCATTGTTCGTGCAGCGTCTTTATGCAACATTGCGTCGAACGTCCATTGCATGCGCTGGCTCGCTTCCTCCATGTGGTCGTCATCTTCTTGCATCTCCGGTGGGGGGGCCTGCGAACGGCTCGGCGAACGGGTCCGAAGGCGTGCAGCCCGGCATGGCTGGCTCGTTCTAGGCCTCCTTGTCGGCTTGATGTGTTTTTTCGGGTAGGGGAAGAAGAAGTGAAGATGGCGTGGCCGAGCGGAGGGGGTTGCTTTTGTCGGCGCGGAGGGGCGAGCGAGGAGAAGGCGTGTGTGTGTGCGTGCTGCGCCCGAGTCAAGGGCGATCGCGCCGCCAGGCCCCTCGCCCCGTTTTCAAGGGCAGCGTGCTGCTCGCTTCGGGACCGGCTGTCGCGCTCCGCGGCGGCCCCAAACTGGTTTTTCCACATGCCGCTCGCTCGCTAGCCTGCACGCCGCAGGAAGAACAGGTGGAATCTCTGTGCCAACTCGTTTCTGCCCCGCTGCTGCCGCAGCATCCTTTTGTCCATGCGCCTTTCTGGCGGATGACGTGACCGGTTGCGTGGCGGCTCGCTTCTCCTTGCAACCCGGCCTCCCCCCTCGCTTCGCCGTTGCGTGCACCAGTCCGCCCCCCCCCCCCCCCCCTTCCCATCGCTATGTAGCGCTTTCCTGGCGCTTTAATTGGCGCTCGCTTTTTCGGACTGCCGCCGAGGCGAAGCAGGCAACGAGGTCCTCTGCTCTTGCTCTTGTCGGCGGGCGCGCGCGCACACGCCACGACTTGAGCACTTGCTTGCGAGCGGTGCCGTGCCATTGGCGAGGGACCGCTGTTCCCAGTGCAAAGAGGGAGCCCCATGAGGGGAGGCAGAATTACGCCGTTCGGTTTCCCTCGCCCTTTCGACAACGGCTTCTGCTGTGTAGTTTCAGCGTCGCAGCTCGGTGGTGTGACATGGGTGCAGCCTCTTCTTCTCATCCCTTGCACTTCTTATGTCCCCCTCCTTCTCTGACTTCCCTCTCGCTTATTAAATTTACTGTCACCGCAGCTATCTCTTCTTCATCTTCTTTTTTTCTTTCATGGACCTCGTGAGCTTCATTCTCTCGCTTTTCAATTTCTTTCCTCTTAGGTTCTGTGCGATCGCTTGTCGCTGCTGCGCGAGAGGCACGCTGTTTGCGTTCATCGAAGAGCCAGCATACGAGGCATGCGGGCGCCGGTGCAGCCATTGCGCCAACTTCTCGAGTTGATCGTAGCGCAGGTCGTTTTCTTACTTCGATGTCGTCGCGATGCTGTCTGTATTCATTTCTTGAAGCCTCGTGTGTTGCCATTGGCGTTCAGCTGCGCCTCGTAAGGCTTAGCAACAACGTAGCTGGGGAGCTTGCCTGCAGTCAGGCAGGCTTCCTCTGTTTTGTATGCGGGCAGAGAGATGAAAGCATGGACGGCTGCGTAAGCGCCACTCCACTCGTCCCGCCGCTCGAGGTCGGAGTCATGACTTCACAGAACCCGTACATTTGAATGAACAGGCTAAAGCGAGCTGCGGCTCAAGCTTTTATCGTGATGCCTGGTTGTGTATAGCAACGTTGACCGACGCTTGAGGCACCACTGCCATAGGCGCACGTTCCTGGTGCCCTTGGAAGCACGCAACCCACCACGGTGTTCTGTTGGCTGACCCGAATGTCGCGGAATGGTGGAGGCCCCTGTGTGAATCCCAGGTGGTCGAAATTTTGCGAAGCCCTCCACTACGGCCTCTCTCGTAATCGTATCGTGGTTTTGGGGCTTATAAAACCTCTGAAAGTATTATTTATTATTGGAAGCCCGCAGCGAAAGCACTGTCGGCAGATCCCCGCGAAGCAAGGCGAGATTCGTTCACTTGGAGTCGGTGCTTTTCGGCCGTTCACACATATATATATGGAGAAAACCCGTGACTGAGGCCCCGCGGCGGATAATGTATACGACGTATACTACGAATCACAACGTATGTTGAAGGGCGTCTGTTGCTGTTGAGCACTGTTCAGATTAATGTCCCGTTATCCCTATAAAAGGAGCCTGTACAATACAATAACACTCGTACAACTCTATGCTGGTACTTCTGTGGCCATTTCGCCGTTTTGGTGTAGGAGCTTCGTGATCGAGGTACCGCGCTTTCATTTGCAGGCGGAAAGGTAGACCGGCTGAAATGGACAGTTTCTGATTCTGGAAAGTGGCTCTGGATTTTCCGTTTCAATTACGTCAATATGTATAGACATACTGAGATGACCGAGTATATCATTGCTAGGGAACGTTATTTTTAATTGAAAACGTTGGTTCTTACGAAGAGTGGAGAAAAAAGAAACAAACAAAAACACAATATGTATGGAAATAACCCAATCGCCCTTGTCTTGGTTCTCTTTCCCGATATGCAATCTCCTTCCCGAAATTTCTGCGCCTCTCTCATTGTACTGCTTAGTTATCTCTGGTCTTGATGATTAACGAGATTATGCCTCACATGCGAGATGTAAAGAGCGCGAAGTTCATTCCACTGCGCGATAGCCATGGCTGCGTGCGTTTCTCCTTGTTGTTTTGGAGAACTTGAGAACACGCTGCGTGTACCGCAGTGCTTTATACGTACGGGACTTCAGGCTTTGCTTATTCCGCGACTATGCGTTCGTCTTTCTTTCTTTCTTTCTTTCTTTCTTTCTTTCTTTCTTTCTTTCTTTCTTTCTTTCTTTCTTTCTTTTGATCGAGCGGCTCATTTGCGGGAATCCCCGCCTGCCCATTATTTACCAGGCGCTGTTTACGAGTTGCGTTCTCGTAGTATGTGTATAGGAGAGGGTGGGAGTTAGTTTTGGCTTTGTGCGTGGTTACTGCCTGTCGTGCAGTGAGCAAGCACTTTTCGGCCGCACTCCTTATCCCTTTCCCTGACTTTCTTGTGTCGCATAAAGTGCGCGCGAGGACCGAGGTCACAGCCTTGTGTGTACGTACGCAGTCTGGCACTCCCCCTCCCCCTCAAGGACTCGCTCGCGATTAAAAATCGCCACCGATTATTGTCGTATCTTACATGTTCCGTGCGTTGCTATACAAGGTCTCCGTCGTACCGGCAGTGCGGAATAGCATTGGATGAAGGGGGGGGGGGGGGGGGTATAAGAATAAACCGCCGGAGTAAACGAGGAACAATAATAAAATTGCGATGCTCGGATGATGTCCTTGCGGCGAGTTCATTAAACCCTCGGAACCAGCCAGCCACCTGAGGCGGGCGGGCGGCCGGGCGGCCGCGCCAAAGGGGTATAGCGTGATCTTTATCGCGCGTCGCCATCGCCTTTCCCGCCTCCGTCGCGCGCGGCCAAGCCGCGCGTTTTCGCTTTCGCTCGACGCGAAGGGGGGACCGGTCGACTGCGTGCAGCCTTCTCTCGTCGGGGAAAAACCCCAAGTGCCACACTTTGCGAAAATTTCTGTTCGGTCTGTCGTGGGCACACCTGCCTTCCCACATTGGAAACGTCGATTCGCCCGCCTGAAAACAATGCGATCGCAAAGAAAGGAAGAGAGCTGTGTACACTTGTGAAAGACGCTGCGCAGAGGGAGTGAGACGGGTCGTATTGCAACGGCAAATGGGCCGCTGGACTGATTTCGACACTCTATAGAGGGAGTAACTAGTAACGAAACATTAACGTTATACTGTATACGACCAGAGTCCGTCAATGCTGTGATACCAGCAAGCGGCTTGGCTGCTGACGCTCAAAGAGGCAAGCTGGATCGCGGTGCAGCCAGCGGCCGCACTTTGATGGATACGATATGTACTACCATACTTGGGTACAGGCCAAGAAAAAAGGCGGCTTCTGCCTGTCAAAGGGCCCCCCTCGAGCAAATAGTGCTGCTCTGTCTACGTGACGTCGCGGTAGACCCTCTCCGCGCCGCGCTCTGATTTCTTCTTGAGCGCGACGCAGAGGTAGTCTGCCGCGATGTCGCGTTGACAGAGCGGCACCATTGGCTAAAGGGTTAGAGAGAGAGGGGGGGGGGGGGGGGTCTTTGACAGGCAAAAGCCGCTTTTTTCTTGGCCTGCACCCGAGTATAGAAGCACTCGTGATGGTAGTGATTCCCAGAGCTTGTTTCACTGCAGCGGGCATCATAACCATATTGTTGATTGACACGTAAAATCACAGCATTTACTATTAGCTTCGATGTAAATTGGCCATTGGACCTTAGTAAGGTGCCTGGCACGCTGCTTCGGATACCAAAGTGAAGGTTTATGGTGTTGCAAAAGAATACATCATCCGTCCGTGCAAGCGAATTGACTTGTGATGGACAGCCGCCTCGCCCAAGAGTGATAAAGCAAAAGAAATGTAGGCAAATGTTTTGAACACGAGCAAGCGCACATTCCTGAGGAAAGGAACCTCAAAACCAAGGTACCGAACCGCCTTGCCCCCTTTCTGACCCCCCCCCCCCCCCCCCCCCCCCCCCTTTCTGTTTTTTTTAATGTCGCCCGTCAAGCAGCCTTGCCTGGAGGCTGCGTTCTTTTTCGAACACCCCGTTCCTCGCGCATCGGTGCTCCGTTGCCTTCGTCGCGGCCCGAACCGGCTTCGGCGAAGTCGTTGCGCGGGTGAGGGCACTGTACCTGCGGGACGGTCGCGCAAGTCGCGGAAGAGGGCTGAACGAGAGGGAAAGCGACGACGCTGACGTCGCGCCTTCCTTTGTTCTCTCTGGCCTTCTTTGGCGAAAGCGATCTCTTTCTCCCTTCTCCCCTCTGCTTTTTCCCCCCTTTCCTCGCTGTGCGTCTTGGCGGCTCGTCGCGAGGTGGCGCTCTGTGCCGAACGATCGGTCGACCCGCCCTAGACACCGGAAGGCGCGAACTTCAAACAGGGGCCCCGCCCCCGATGAACTTCTCTTTAATAAATGCTGCTTCTCTCTCGGTCGCTGTCCCGTAGATCTGACGGGTCTTTCATCACCTCCGAGTCACTAACACTGCTCTTTATTGTGCCGATAGGCCGATGTCCAGCTGTTCATGAACGGTGACCGATATGAAGTCGAAGTTTGTTGTGTCATAGTGACACACCCTAGCGGCGCTGTTGGGCACCAACGCCGGCGGCTCCTCCTAACACCTTGAGCGCACGAAAGCCAGTGAGAGCACAAGTAACTTGTTTGAACGCTGACTATTCGAGGTAGCTAGTGGGACGACCTCAGGATTAGCGTCACCGCGTTTATTCTGCCCGATCCGAATGCAGCGACCGTGTAGATCAGGGCCCTCAAACACGCGGCCCGCAAATTTTTTGCTAGCGGCCCTGCCCCTATGCGGTAGCCATGGGTTGAAGCATAACCATGGATCGAAAACTTTCAGCGTCCAGATTGTAATCATTCTGGAGTACGGTTCTTCGAAATCCTGACGCGAAAATACCCTTCAGAAACGACCCATTTACGAGATATGGAAAAAAAGGCAACTTTCAAATGGCAGCTTTAGGAGACTGTTCAAGCTCGCCCCCTTGCAGGACGAAATTTTGTGACTGACCCGCTATCTGAGGTGAGTTTGAGACCCCTAGTGCAGGTGTTAGGCAATTTTAGCGTGTCCGGTAAACTGGTATACGCAAAGGCTACCAGACACCGGATAGCGTATAGAGTTGTTTGTCACAGTCAAGTGGCGCCAGCTATGGGTGATAAACAGAATAAACAAAACCGCGTCATCCATGACCTCTGAGATCCTGGCAGCCACTCGCTAAGCCTACGGACCCCCGACAGCCTCGACCATTTGAGTGTCGCGCTCAGAAACGGTGTAGAATTGGCACGGATGCTTTACTGTCGAAGCTTCATGATACAAAGGTGAAGCAAGTACAACCGTCAATTAGTAACTCTAGTGCTACGAGCACGCGACGACCACTCGAAAGATTCGAAGCGGACGGCATACGCTCCGGCTGGTCGGCCATGTCTACGCATGCGCTGCTTACACCCGGCATACCGCTCTACGCAAATTTCTTTGTGCATTTTGCGGTTTACGAGATATGCTAAAAGTCCTTAATGCAACCCGCGTGCCCATAATGCGGCGGAAGATCGTTCCAACATTATCGTCGGTAACGCGAGCCCCGTTTGCAAGTGCATTTGCACAAGACGAAGCAAGTACTACGGTGCATTGACTGAATCTGTCGCTTTATGCTGCAGCTCATGCGTGCATAGTTACGGAATCTACTGTTTTGTGCCGAACTTCGTTTTCGCTGCAGCTCACTACGCGCGCCACATTTCAGTACTTACACAGGTGCAGCGACATCCTGTGCGTGGAAGAGCGCAGTTGTACCAAGGGAAAGCGTCCTTTGTCTGTTGGTTTGATTTGGCAAAGCTAATAGTTGCATTGAACAGGTGAGTAATTGGAGATGCGCTTTTCGTTTACCCTCGAGCATTGTTAATTCGATTTCCCCATTTTGTGAATTAGGAACGGTGGGCTGGATAAGCAAGCGAAAAAAAACTGTTTGTGTAATAGGTAAGTTTCGGTATATCAGTGTACGCAAAGATGTAGCCGAGTACGGGATAGCGTTCGTAAGCTTACAAACGAGTGCCAGAAAACACTGTGCCTGAAGCGCGCCCACACAACGTCGGCGTGGCTGCTGACGGCATCGCCGTCAAGTGGCACCAGCTGTAGGTGATAAACACAAAAAACGAACTCGTAATCTACGTCTTCTGAGATTCTGGTAGCCGCTCGCTTAGAATAGAACATCAATGATTTTAGTGTGGCCCTCAGAAACTGTGTGGATTTGTCACTAATATTTTACTGTCGAACCTTCATGATAATAAGCTAAGGCAAATAAAACTGTCCGTTGGGAATAGCTTTGGGGCTACAGAGTTCACGAAGAATATTTGAAAGATTCGAAGCTTACGGCATGAGCTTTGGGCAGTCGGCCATGTTTTCGAGGGGTATTGGGCGCACCAGGCATGTCCGGCAAGCTAACGCGCATGCGCTGTTCACACCCGGTTTCAGGGATTTGCCCAGAGTTCGATTGTGAGGGGGTGTTGCACAGTACACGAGGGGTGTCGATACCAAGTCTTTGGTTATCTGGAAAATTGTTTCGGAAGGGGGTTGGGGGTGCGCATAAATCCCTGCCCGGTTTACCGGAGACGCCAAATTTCCCTATTGTCTTCACCTCAGGGCGGGCCCCTTAGGCTGCGTTGTGGAACGCACTCGCAGCTGGGGGCCACGCTGCCACTGCGGCTTGTCTCTTCGTAAACGAGCACCCCGTGCCTTCTACGAGAAGTGTGTAGTGGATCGAGAGGAAAGCGGGTCCCGTGAGCGGCGGTGATGAGTCACGTCTCTCTTTCGAGGCGTGGGCGCCTCGGGCATGCGAACCGAGCAAGGAATTCTTCGCCGCCTGCTGCACTCATTACCGTTGCTGCTATCTCGCCTGCTGCTAGAAAGCGATTACCAGACCAGACACAACACGCGCGCTCCCGCTCGGACAGACACACAGCTGCGTGCGCGTTTATTTCTCCCGCCTTGGCACGCCCCTTCTCGGAAAACCCGACGCTGTCTCCAAATGCCGCCTCAGCGCTGCCCTCGGGAGGCCGATGCCTCCTCCACCGCTGCTGCGTCTGAATGGGTCCATGCTTATGCATGGGGACAAAAGAAGGTCGCTGATCAGCGACGGCGAATTCGCTGTAGCCTTGTTCTACATGTCCCTTCTATTTAGAGCTGGTTTTCTGAGGCAGGCGCACTGAACGGGTGGCGTCATCGTTCTTGGAGCAACGTTGTGGAGAACAATTGGGCCATGATTTTCAGGTACATGACATTTCTGGAACATCAAATAGGTCAATAACATACTGTCAAAAACGGGTTGCTAAGCTTAGAAAGGACTGTAAGTAATCTTCAAATATATGTTGTGGTGAAGGACGAATGCCTGGCGCTGCAGGCGTATCTCCAACGCTCCGCGAGACCCGAGCTCGACACTGGTGACCAGCTCTTGCCGACACGCTGCCTGCTGTTCTTGCGTGCCGTTGATATCTCGCCTTATGATACATACACTTTCGCTTGCATTAATTTTGCACGCTATCTTCTCTGGCCGCAGAAGTTGAGGCTTGAAATTTCCAATGGAAAATCCGCTAATCCGACTTATTGTCCTCAAGCATTCATTCACTTCGCTTATACAACTCGTCAGTTCGTGCGCTTCTCTGCCTATGGAGAGTTACATTAATCAGATCCGCGCAGGCGCACACGTTTTCACGTGTTACTGCAGTCGTGTCGGGAGCTCGTGTTTTGAGGGGGCGGAGTGTGTGTGGAAGGTCGCATTGAGGCACGCACGGCTTCGTAGCGGCCTCATTTTCTGACTCCCCCCTTCCCTCCCCGCTTTTTTTTTTATTTTCAACCCCCCAAAGAAGTCTCGTAATGCGCCCTTGCGGCGGTGGAACGCCGTTTCTGTCCGCGTTAGTGCGTTGTCAAACTTCCGGCGCGGGCTCGTGTGTGTGTGTGTGTGTGTGTGTGTGTGTGTGTGTGTGTGTGTGTGTGTGTGTGTGTGTTGTGAAAGGAACGAAAAAACAAGCAGTCGATAAAACGTGAAAGACACATGACCGGGAGCTCATTAAAAGCGGTTCTGCCAGTAGTGCATATATAACCACAAACTCGACGGACGAAGGAACGGGTATGAAAACAAACATGCAAAACAAGGGAGAAAGGCTGGACTGCTCCTCCTCATTCCGTAACCCTTTCGCTTGGCGCAGCAGCAAGCAAAGCCGGGGACTTCAAGTTAGCAGCAGCAGTCTCTGCAGGGAAGGCGTATCGCCGCCATCGTCGCCCGCGAGGAGAGAGAGAGAGAGAGAATAAAAAGAAGAAGAAAAGACTGCAGTTGGCGGCGGGAAAGGGGTGGAACGCGTGTGCTCGCGCAAGCACGTACATAACCGCCCCGGGCCCAGACGGCTTGGTGGAGAGACCTGCGGCCTGTGAGGGGGGAGGGACGAAGCCGTCCTCGGCGGCGTTGCGCCCTCGTAACTGCCTGACTTCTTTCTCTTATTCGTTCGCCATTCTTTTGCTGCTGTTTTGTTGCCGCGTTGTTCCACGACGCCGTGCTCGCTTCCTTTCGCCTGGCCGGAGGTTCTTGCTCCGCTTCTTCCAGGCCTCCGAGCAAACGGCACGGAGGCGGACGAGCCTGTTGGCCCGGTTGTGTTGGGGAGCGCGAATTTGCGGCCTCAACCGTGAACGGCAGAGCTGTCGGCGGCGCCCGGTCACGGGGAGCAAGCAGCATCGCCGCCGTAACCTTGTTAACGCCGAACAGCTTTGCGTCGCGCCGTCTCTCGACGCCGCGTCGCTGTCTAGCGCACGGCGTGCCACCGCTAATGGAGCTTGCGCGCCCTTTTGGCAGCTCATATGTGCCACGTGTCCCTGCAGGCGCAGCGATAACTTCATAAGCGTCTTCTGTTAGCGCTTGTCCCTCAATGATCCCAATGAGAATCAAGGGCCCGATGTTCGGCCCTGAATGTAGGGCCTTTGATTCGTTTCCCATTACACTGCCGACTGACTTCTCTTTAGGCATGGGTAGTATACCCATTTTCCGCACATATAACCGTACTGCCTCCGTGGCTGTTTGATGCGCTGGCCATTCGCTGCTACGCGAGGCATGCGTATCTTGCACGCACTGATCAGTGAGTGTGTTTCACCCAGCCCGTGAACATTAATATTATCTCATCATGCCTCCCGAAACCACTTTTCACGTATTACATGAACACAACAGACGCCGAATAACACTTTAAGACAGCTTCAGATGTCGCGGGCAACCTGCTCACGCATATGTTGCCGTCATTCTCTTCAACTTTGTTGTAGCAGTTGTGATCGCGGGATGCTCAGTGGACAAGATGGACGGGCGAAGCGCGCCAGCAGCAGCCGTGAAATCGTTTCCTACGTAAAACGGGTGTGTAGGCATCGTTCAGAAGATTCGAAGTACGCTCCAGGGCTTGCAGCGACATCGTATATATGTCGCTATTCCTGCCTTGATCCTGTCTAAAGGAATTCACGGCTTTCAGAGAGTGACGATAATTTCTTCAATCTATGCTCGACCTCCAGGGCACTGGCTCTACAAATGCGATTTTCCGCCCCATTAACTGCACGACCCTCCTAATTTGTTGGGTAATTTTGTCGCACAATCTATTATACAGAATGAAACTGTGAAGTTGAGGCTATATACTTATAGTCGACAGTTCAGCTTCTTTATGCCCATGTCGTGTCCTAGACCCTTTTGTCATCTACGGTACCTGCTGATAGGTGACTGCTGGCGCAAAGGTTATATAGGGTAATTGGCTCTGGCCGCAAAAGGAATCCACCTGCATACTATTACTATACTCTCTTTCAATAGCTCCGTGCAGCACTGTGGAAGCTTCTGGCCTCTTCGGCTAATCAGGAGGGCGAACACACTTTAAACGTGTCCTTCCGCGCCAGGCCTTTTTACCAGTGGCGAGCGCTGCAATGGCAACGGCGGTCTTGGAAGGAGGAGGCGGGCTCTTTAATACGGTCTGCTCGGCAGGTGTGTCCTTGAACAATGGCACTACATCACGCTTCGCAAAAATTCTAAGGTCGGTGGCATCGTAGCCTTCGTCCTACTGCACGGAAGTATAGTGAAACAGTATATAATGGACTTTCGAAAGAGGGGACAATATAACGCATTTTCAGTACTATTTCCGCGCCTAGTCTGTGAGTAGTACGAACATCATTGATGCCGTGAACTGGTCGCTGGATTAGAAAACAGAACAGCTGAAGGAATTATACCGCACCAGCAACAGCCGTTTGTAGAGCTGCACAACTCGCGGCGAGGGCCGAGGCGGGTTTTTCCATCTTCCCGGAGGGAGCCCCCGGCCCGAAAAGGACGACTCGGGAGGGTATGTTTGGAAGAGTGTCCGTATATTGAGGGAGTCACGCTAAATAAATCAGTGTAACGGTCAAAATGTGAAGTACGGGCAGTATATATATATACACGCCCGAAGAAATTCATTCTGGGCTGCTACCCCATCCTCATTTAGCTAACGCATCGGTGCGAGAGTACGACCCTTGCCACGCAAACTTGGTAGTTGTATTACGCGAGCACGTGGTGTAGATATTGTATCCGGACGAACGCTGGCGCAACTTCCATTGTATGGCAGTCGCCTAGCTGCCTTGGAAAAACGGGAGGCGGAGTGTCGTTAGCACACGCTGGCCGAGTAAGACGATCGCGGGAAAGCCATCTGACGGAGGACACCACAGACGGGCCTACCGTGGTGACGCTTCCACAATTGGGGAAGAAGTCGATGAAGGCAGGGTCTGTCCTTTCGCGGGGTCTCCCTGACGCATTCTCCTTCTTCGAGGGGTGTCCCTGTGCCGACGTGTTTCGATGTCGCCGTCTCGTAAGGAACCCTCAGAACCTCCAGGAGAAGTACATACCAGGAACAAGAGCTGATTATAAGTACGTTTATCTTCATGACTATGGTAGCGTATGTTTGAGTGTTCCGTCGCACGTCCTTCCTCCATGGGTTCTTTGCTGGGGAACACTGTTGCTGTCCAGCCAAGGAGCTGCTGTAGTCGCTGTCGTCATAAGGAGGATGTGACGCACCGCCCCTGCTGGTCGTCGGGAACGAGTGAAGGAACCTGCACAGCACATGCAAGTTCTGCGACGAGCCCACCGCCTTGTACCACATGGTATGAGAGTGAAGGACGAAGACCTCCTCTTTACCTCCCCTACCCGAACACTTTCGAACAGTGGGGACGTTCGCTAGCCATTCGGGACCCTGCCGATCAGAGCCTTCTTCTGATCGCCAGAGCTAGGCTGGCTGCTAAGGCTCATGGTTTCCTGGACTGAGGACCTACCAGGGGACGACCACCTTTCGTCTGCTCACAATAAACGTTTATTCATTCATTCTTGCAGAAAGAAGAAATAGCGAGGAATACGAAGAAAATAAGTATAAGTGTCTACCAGAAGGCTTTGCAGTGATGCTTTTCGAAGACGAACGCGAACTAAATACGAACAGGTCTCGGAAAATGTACATATAGATGGATAAGTTAAATGAAACATTGTCTCAGCGCCTGCCATTGCTTCTGTTTTCGTGGAGGTATCACCATAGGATCTATTTAACTACAGTGGAACACTAAAACAGCCTACGCATTACTTTGGCATTCTTTTCGGAACATTAATTCTACCCGATTGAGGGGGTAAGAATACAGTGTTTATTCCTCAAGAGAATAAAAGTTGCTCTTTCTCACAGTGCGGCTCCAAGTATTCTAGAACATCTCGTATCTAAGTTGTTTCGACGCGTCAGGGTCTATTGCTTAGATTTTAGGAACCCTGCGACCGTGTTAATATACGTGCTATCTCCCTGTGGGAGCACACGGTGGTAATCTGTAGATTCCATAATGAGAATGACGTTCAACCCGCGGGGCGTCCTCATTCGCGTGGTACTCGTCGCAACTTTCCTGCGACCGTGAAAAGTGTGCACGAGGAAATACGGCGATGCAAAACCCGTCGTCTCGGGGCATGGCCGGATGCGCGGCGGCGGCGTACGCGACGCGTAGTAGCAGCAGCAGCATTGCATGCACTGTACTCCTCTCTCTCATCGAAAGGAGAGTTATTCGCGCTGCGGTGCGGGAACGGGCGGAAGTGGTAATGCCGACGCTCGCGTTTTGAGAATAAACATGGCGGCGCGCGCGATCTGGGCTCCTCTGACGGCGTCGTCGGCGCGCCGCCAAGTTTTTTTGGTTGGGTCGGGCGGAAGGGTGGGTGGGGGAGGGGTTGCTTGGTGGGCCCCCCTCAGGTTCCTCCTCTGGCTTGGTTGGGGGGCTTGCTGGCGGCGTACGTTCTCCTCCGGCGTCGGAAACGCTGGCGGCGGCTGGTAGTGAGGAAGCTAGCTTCGGCGGCGAGGGTGGCAGCGAGATCGGCGCTACGGAAGGCTGCGCCCGCCGCCGCTTGGCGAAAGTGCTCGCTGGGGCCAAACCGGCTCGGCCAGTGTGAAAGTCCGCGTTCAAGGTGAACCGTTCGTTGACCGGCTGCCGCTGCTGCCTTTGCCAGGCCAAAGGGGTGGGCCACGCTTTCCGGCTACCCCCCTCGCCCCCGTCATCGTGGCGGTTGAAGGACCCCTGAGGCGAAAGTGGCATCTCGCCACGGCAGCTTCTTCGTCTGCTATCCTACGGCCCCACATTTCCTGCGACGACGCGCAACTTGGATCGGCCCGAGAAGAGCAGCGCCAGGACTTGTGGAGGGGGCCCCACTGACGGGGAGGGGGGCCGGCCTTCGCTGTGGCGCTCGGTAATCGGGCCAGCAGCGAACGGTCCGCGCGGCACTTGCGCTGGTGTGTCGAAATCGACGCCAGGCGCGTTAGTGCCGCTTCGTGGGTGCACCAACCTGTCGCGGCGTGTTGTGTGTCACGCGGTAACGGACGGTGCTGCTTCCTAAACGGCTGATGTGGCGGTGCTTGTAAGCTTTCCACGTCGTACAAACCCTTTACGAAGGTGCTGAGTTGGGGCACAACTTTTGTGTCCTCTCAAGCAGATCAATAAAACGCGCAGCAGCGGGTGGAAACACCGACACTACGAGGAGGAAGGCTGTTTGTACAGTTGCTTCTGCCTCAGCCACACTGCATATTGCACCATGACAGTGAAGGCGAAATATGTACGTGACATTTCTTTGCTTGACCTTTATCTGCGGTCTTGAGGGGCAGGTCGAGTCACTAGAAAAGGTACGAAGATCTGTGACCAAAATCAGAGCTAGCTTCCTGCATCACACTGAATCGCCAGCAAGGGCAAAGCGCTAGAGAAATTTGATTAAAGAAGGAACGGAAGGAGTTCCGGGTTGTGTAAAGCCCCCGTGTGGATCTGGCACGACGCGGTCGCATCCGAGCCTCGGTCAGGACCGCGAATGGCACAGCTCTGTCGAGACGAACTTGCAGGCGCACTGTGCGCGAAGCCGATTTGAGGGGCGCGCCATTGATCCTTGCCGGCGAGCGCGGTCCCTCGCCCTCTCCGCCGGCGCAGCGAGCGAGCGGAGCGCCCCGCACGGCGGCCGACCTTGAACGCCGGCTGTGTTTGGGACCAAGTCGTCCGCCGCTGGTGGTGGCAACGTCCAGGCGCCGCCGCTCCGGTCCTCGCTCCCTCGTCGTGTGGCCTGCGGAAGCGGCAGTGCGTGTGTGTGCAGGAGTTATGCGCCATGGAGGCCGGCTGACCAGCGCCGTCGCTTGTCATCGTGCCCGTGATCCTAGTGTCTGTCGGCAGAAGAAGCGCTGCCGTGGCGTGGGTGGCGCGGTCCGAGCCCAGGCTGGCGAGCCCCCGGCGCAAGAAGGGGGGTCCGCCGCCCCCTGCCGGGGGTGGTGCGCCCCCGCCGCCGCGGGGCTCGGCGGGGGCGCCGCGCAAGCGGGCCCTGCCGCCCGAGGACAGCTCGCCCGAGGTGAGCTCGAGCAGCCCGGCCAAGGGCCGTCCCGTGAGCCCCGTGCCCTCGCTGGGCGGCTCGGACATCGCCGACGTGGACCTAGACTTCTGGGACCTGGATATCAACAACGAGTCCACCAGCTCAGGTATAATACCCTGTGTGCCAACTACGGATAACGCTGGCGCTTCGCGGTGCACACTGCTTACCTGCAGGCGTGCGTGTGGTACATGTGTTTTCTTTTGAGCAATGCCGTGTTTACACGATCCACGTCGCGCGTTCCCCTTTCTCATTCACTCCCCGTAACGTAGTACGTCGTCCTCCTTGTAGGGACACGCGGGACCTACATGCCCAGTTGTGCAGATTTGTTGTTCGGACAGCGGGGTCAGTGACGTGCAGTCTCGTGTGTCCCCTGCCCTGCACTCATTGGCCGTGAACAGATGCAGCTGATGACAGCAGGGGGAAGTCGTTCCTCGAGAACAACGAGGAAGACGACGAAATGCCCAGAGCGAATGTCGTCCGATCTCGACTAAACGCGCACGTCGTCGCGCTTGTTGTGGTCAAGCGGCCGAGTGCCGTGCGCTTATCTGCGCGGCTCAGAAGACCGCGATAGCGCGCCCTGCTGCTGCTGCGAGATGCTGGTGCGGCGCATGCAGCACTGCTGGGCCTATGCAAGACGGCGCCTCGACCGAGTCCTCCCTTGCCCTCGCAGCCCAGTGCTGATTAGAAACGGTGCTCGACGCGCTTGCCCGGAGCACTCGTCCCACAGGGGCACGCATAGCGACAGATTGCTGCTCTTCCGGGGCACCTTGACCGTCGTTTCTCGCCTGGTTACTATATACACTTAGCTGTATACAGTGCCCGCTCTTAGCAATGGCGGAATAGCAGTGGGTTCGCGCCCTTCTGTGTGGCAAGCTGCTCCAAGGCCGGCAGCTCTGGTATACAGAAGCACGTGACGTCGAGCAGGAACTTTTCTGCGGGGCGGGGCGACGTGCCAAGGGGGGGCGTGCATTTCGCTGCTACATTGCGCAGTGTCCCTTATCGGCTGAGCTTGCATAAGCGTGCACAGGCGGAGTTAGGTGCAGTATATCAGTGACGCGTTCTGTAGCGAACGAATGACACAATAAACAAAAAAAAAAAGAGCAGCATTATGTTCACACCTATTCGGCCGCTACAAATACAAATGGGGCGAAGGGGAGTTCCGTTCTAACGTACTGTTGTACATTAATTACTTCGTAGACATTCAATAACCAATCAATTTTACAATCGCGCAACTGAAGTGCGCCGCCGGATGCATGTCGAGCGATCCTTGACAGCGTACGGGACCCTTTGAACAACAAACTTCCGGTACCCGTAACGAGGGGCAAACTTTGCGTGCTATACGCATATGCATGTTCTGTCTGCTCGGCCCCCCCTTTGTTTTCGCCATTCGAGCGGTGGGGTGGCAGGCGCTGCCTTCGTTCGGTCGGTGTCGCGTGTGTGGCCCGCAAGCTGCATGGCGTTGCCAGGGCGACGTTTCGCGTCGTCCGCGGCGGCGGTTGTGGGGGACAGCGGCCGATCAACGACACTGGGCGCACATTCCAGCCCGGCCGTGGCGCTCGCTCGGCTCGGCCGTTGTCCCCGCAGCGGGTTCTCGGTGTGTTTTGCTGCTGCGGGACCCGGGGTCCGGCGCGTTCGCTTTCGAGGAAAACCTCCCTTCGCGCCCAGAGCAGTGTAGGGGTGCGTCGCGCTTCCCGGGAACGGCGAGCCGCCACGGCGTCGGCTGCGCGTCTGGCGTTGAGCGGGAACCCCCCCTCTTTCTCTCTCTGTTGTGTCTGTGTGTGTGCGCGTGCTGCAGTGTGTGTGCGTGCTGCCGATTGGAATTTTCTTGATTCGCGGCGATGTAGATGTATAGAAAATCGCTTGTATACGAAACGAAAGAAGTATGCAAAATATACGCTCGCTACGGGAAAAGTGGTTTTGGGCGAAATCGTGTTTTTTTGCGATTTGGGGCACGATACGTGCGCTGCCGTGGGCGCGTCGTCGGTTTCTCTCGTTACGCTTCGCTTCCTGTTTAGTCTTCGCACGGTGATACGCGACTCGAAAGGTCAGCCCCCCTCTCTCACCGTCGTCGGCGTTCTGGCGGCTTCGCTTCGACCGCGTTGCTGCGAGCTGACAAACAGAGGCTCGTGTGTGGACATGTACGACAGTGTTTTTCGAAATGTAAGCGGCAGAACATTTCGCTTCCACGCCGTAATTCTGTTTGTTGAATCCCGTACGGAACAGTTGTCGCCGCTCTGCGTGCGAGCGACGAACGCTACGTGCAGATTGCGTGCATTGCGCGCGAAGGCACGGCGTGTCTTGCGCTGGCACGTGCGGCCTCCACACGGCTAACCATTCGCACCGCGCGCGCTCTCTCCGAAATTTCTCAGTTTTTGAACCCTTTCGTCCTCGCTCGCAGGTTGGCGGCCGCAGAGAGTCGTCTTCTGTGTTGTTTTTGTTCGCGGCCGCCAGTATTACGCTGGCGCGGGAGGCCGCGCTCTCTTGGCAGGGCTTTGCCCTTCGGGCCTCGCGCGCTATTATTGTAATCTCGGCGCGTCTCGTTTATTTATCGCCAAACCCCTCCCCGCTCCCCCTGCGCCTTGGCGGCGAACCGCGGCGCTGGCTGGCTACGTGGCGCAGGTATTTTGGCGTCCCCTGTCACGACGGGCCGAGCGGGTTTTTGGCTCGCAGTCGTGTGTGCGTTGCCGCTTCTGCACTGCCTCCCCCCCATCGGGGCCTTCGAAGATGCCGCTATTTCTGGGACCAGCGGCGCGTGCCTCGGGGTTTCGACATACAAGCGATGGCCTTGGCTTGGATTCAAAACGCTGTGGGCGGCTCGGTCCCCTCCTCCGGGCTGCCCGCAGCAGCGGCGGCTGCACGCACGTCTGCTGTGTCGCGTGCGTCGACGCGGCCCGCATCGCTGACCGATCCGGAGCACTTGTGGTGCTTGGCAGTGTCGAAAGAGAGCAGCGGTCCCGTCTTTTGACAGCAGCGGACGCCAAAAAGGAAATAAGTGCTTGAGGGAAGCTGAGTTTGCTTTGGTGGCTGCACGTCTGGATTGAATATATAGCCCCTCTTGGCGTGCCGCAGAGAGGTTGCAGAAACACTGAAGGGCAGGCGGTGACGACGCGCGGTCGAGCCCCTGTAGTGATGTCATTTGCTGGCACCCTCCGCAGTGTTCCGGCGCTAACAAATGGTTCGACATTCCAAAACAAGCGCTCCTTCTGAGGTGCAGATGCTTGTCGCCAGCATGAACATGTCTCCCTCGGTGCGAGAACTTGAAAAAGAAGTTTGCTGTGCCCCCATTTAATTACTCTTAATTGGAGCAATATTCCTCCACCGAGGAAGCTGCTTGTAGAGCTGGCAAGAACGAATGTGCCTGCAGGTTTACGACATACATTCAGTGTCCCTGTAGACCCACTTATAATGTGTACGTCACTGCGGCACGAGTGAAGCTGTCGGTGTTGGAGGTCATGCTGTGTCACACGCAGGGAGCTTTAAATTCGCGCCGCTCTACATTGACTCGTGATGAGTCCCGCCTTTGCGTGGTGAGCCCACAGGCTTGTTACGTTGAAATAGCATCGGCAGCTGTGAACCCTGTTCGGCTTCTCACAGGCACTTTCGAACTGTCAGGAAACCACTACGTATGGCTGTTTTCTTTTCCTTTGGGGGGGGGGGGGGGGCGAATTCTGTTTTCGTGGGCACTTCCTCGCCGACAGCGAATTAAAAACGCAGCCAACCGCGTACTGAACTCGTCCGGTTTCCTGGAGCTTCTCACCGCTCTCGCATTTCCACATGTCCGAGTCAGCGCTTCCTCACCGGCACACAGAGCAGCAGCATATGCCTCCTTTCCGGTGAAAGAAAAAGGCCCACCGCACCGCGTCCCTGGGGCTGCTGGTTCGTGCGCGCGCAATGCCGGGGTCCGTTCACGCGAAACGGGAATCCGAGCTGGCCGCGTTCGCCGCGGGAGGAGGAGGAGGAAGTGGCAGTGGGTTTCGGGAAGAGGGGGGGTCGCGAAGCCGCTGTGCCGACCTTGACCTCGAGACCCCATTTTGGCCACCCCTCCGAAAGGAACACGTGGCTGCAAAGCGACAGAAATTACGAAAGAGGCAGGCATTTCCTGGTGCCTCCCTGACCCCGCGATGACGGACCGCGGTTGCGGGGTGAGCAGCGACGCTCCCGCTGCTGCCGTCGCGCCGGCGAAGAGGGGGGACCGGTGAGGGGAGGTGCACGTTCTTTTTGCGTGTGTGGTACAGCGCCCTTTCTGGGTGCCACCTGGCGAGAAACTGAACCGCTACATCACCGTAATCACCCCCCACCAGACCAGCCTTCGTTTTTCTGTTCCTTCCCCGGAGCAGGCGCTGCACCGGGTGACGAGGGGTTTGCGTCGCTGGACGAGTGCCGATGTCGCGCGCGGGGGTAGGAGGGGTCGTGGACATCGGAGAACCGCGTGTGTTGCGTCGGTCGCCCGTGGCCGGGAGACGCGCCGTCTCTCTTTTCCCGCGGCGCGCTGGCTGGCTGGCTCGCACTGGGCTGGTGAAGGTTCGCTCCCCTCCCTTCCCTCACCCCGGGGCTTGTCTCGTGCCTCCGTGGCACGAACTCTGGCGCCGAGCCAGGCTCTGATTAATTGTTGTTCCTCTGTTTTTTTTTTTCTTTTGCGCAGCCACGGTGTCCTCCCCCTTCCTGTTTCGTTCTCCTCCTCTTTCCGACTTGTCGCTGAGACACCCTCTCATTTCCGTTTTTATTTCGCCCTTTGAAAGCAGCGGTTCTCACTGAAGCGGCGGTGCAAGCGCAGTGTTAGCTCCTGCCGAAAAAAAAAAAAAAAGGATCAATCCATAGCATTCCGTACGTTTCCATGGCATAAATAAAATCGCACCAAAACCCGCGCGTTCATCCAAAGAGGCCTGCACGCCTCCACTTTCCCAGCTTTTGATCTCGCTACTGACGCGATGCGGTTAAGGTGTTTGGAGTCTGTTTTGAAGCCCGTTGTAGCTGTTTTGCTGGCATCGCGAATATTCCTGCAGGCCGCCTTGTCTTGCCGCTTTATGAGTCGCCGAATGACATAAGACGATTCGCTTGCGCGTCATTGTTACACACAGCCGCGCGGCCATCATGCGGGTGCTCTTCCATGGGTACGCGATTTCTCTAACGCCGGAAAGCAAAGGAGCAGTAACGACGCTGCCTGCGTGGAGAAGTCAACGGCGAACGAAGGACTCCCCCGGGGCGATTTTTTTTTTTTTTTTTCGCGTAGCGAAAGCGACGACGAGCAGTTTCCTACGAGGAGCTCGTCTCGTGTCGACGACGCCGAAAAGCCCCCTTCTGTATAATTTACAGCTGCCCGTTTGCCGAAGACGTCTCTGCGAAAGGTGCGCCATTGTCTCGGCTTGTTGTGCGAGAAACGTGCCTTCCATAGCAAAGCCGCTCGTTCTCTCTGTGCCGGCGTTAGGTTTCGTTTGGTTTCCCCTTTCTTCGTCGCGCATTCCTTTACTTCTTTTCATTGCGCAATCGCTCTCCTTGACGGCCGCTGGGGTGCTTAGAGCTAAGAGAGCGCAGCCTCGGAGTCGTCGTCATCATCATCACGGGCTTGTCTGCCATGGGGGAAGGGAAAACAATACTAGGGGAAGACGTCGCTTGACAATCTTGAAGCTTGTATATCATAAAAAAATTGAGGTAGCCAATCATGGGAAATGGGGGCTGGTCACGTGGTAGGTAACCGGTAGACTGGCGTATGGTCAAGCGCCACTAAACGTCACCGCGTCCAAACAACTTCGAGCATCAAGGGAGCTCGACTTGAGGCTAGCGGAATCACGTGATGCCGTCTCTCTCTCTCTCTCTCTCTCTCTCTTCCATGCTGTCTACGCCCACTGCAGTGCAGAAGCCTCTCCCACAGTTCTATTGTCCCGCGGTACTGCGCTAACTGCGACCGCGTTATCCCCAAGAAGTTCTTGATCTCGGTGATTGCATCGAGAAAGCAAGCTAAGTAAGTTAAACCCCCACAAGAAAAAAAAAAAAAGGCAATAGCAACACGCGGCGAACAGCGTATTCGGCACTTTCGTGTGCACTAAGACGCGCGCACTTTGAACGAAGTGCTGACGCACAAGGGAGGGGCGGGGGAGGGGGGGGGTGGTGGCAGTGATGTATATGAGCGTTTGTTCACGACACATGTGTCATTTCGGGAGCTTCGGAGTCTTTGGCGTTATCCCGACCTCTGCCATTTTGTCGTCACGTATACGTATCCGTACGTACGTCGTCACACAGGCGACAAAATGCGCCTCGTCGGATGTCATGGGTCAGACGCGCGTCAGCTGCGAATAATGCTGCGGCTTCGCTACGTATTCACTGCTGTTTGGCTTGCCGAGTATCGTATGTACGCAGCGTTTACTACGCGCTGCTGCGCCATTGCGTTTCGCGAAGCCCGTTGTCACCTTTCTGGAACATCACACACGTTTCCACGCTGCAGCATGGAGCGTGCCAGGAAAGTAAAGTCGGCTTGCGGTCGACACGTCAACGAATGCGAGCACACTAGAAATTTCGCGCGCTGAATGATCTTTATAGTTATTTTTTTTTTGTGCTAATAGGGAACAAAAAGGCATACGTATATATAGGGTCGCGGAAAAGTGTTGGCCTCGATCACCGTGATTGCAATTATCACTGAAACGTCGGCGACATGGGAAAGAAAAAGAGCTTGGCGGTGTTCGTGTACCGCCGTCCACCCGATATAGTAGCACTGTGTGCGAACAGGCTGCTTTGATAAAACAGGAAGTGTACATTTGTGCTATCAGAAGGCGTGGATAGCGAAAAGCTGCGTTACAGTAGCCCCATTCGTGCGTGACCTTGTGAGGAGGGCCATTTAAGCAGACATGGGCTGCAGTATATATGCGACACGTGACAGGCACCGCATATACATGCGCTTCTTTGGCTTCCTTCATCATTTTTTAATCATACTTACCCATACGTTTAGTAATCACCTTTTACCGCTGGGAAATGTGTGTAGCTGCAGGAAATTCTCTGGCAGCCCAAGCGCAAGTGATTCCTCTGCATGTTCCACGAAGGTCCGGCGCAGACTGTGATGGCATGAGCCGTGCATGCGGCCGTACACAGCCGTGCATATTGCAGTGCGCTGGTTCGATCCTGACGGCTCGTGTCAGGTAATGGAACATCGCTCCGACTGTGCAAGGCGCTTGCACTTATACGGTGTCTCTCGGACTTATTAAGCGCAAGGAACAGGGCTATTTCTGTCGCTTAATTCAAAGTTGGCTGGTGATAGCCGACGTCCAGCATCAGGCTGTTACACCACCAGTCACTGCCGTTCTTACACCAACCTTTGTGCATGATTGATGATTGAGGTTAGGTTATGAAAGGACGCTACTTTCTGCAGCCCATGTAGGGAGCACGGCTAAGCGTCCGTGGGGGTAGGGGAATGGGAGTGAAAGAGATAGGAAGGAGAGAAAAGCCGTAGTGGAGGGCTCCGGAAATTTTGACCCACCTGGGGATCTTTAACGTGCACCGGCAACGCACAGTACACGGGCCTCTAGCATTTTCGCCTCCATCGCCGAAGATGCGACCGCCGCGGCCGGGATCGAACCCGCGTATTTTGGGTGGCAGCCGAGCACCGCTACACCACCGCAGCGGACATTGTGGCATCTATGCCTACCTCCAGTAATTCAGGCCAAGTGAATGTACGGAAGGAGCGGAGAGAAGCGCGTGCCGAGTTGTATACATGCGTCGCGTGTTGTCGGCTGCGGCCGCACGCGATGCCCACCGGCGAGGGGTGGGTGTCCGCCGGCGGATATCGACCCGCGGTGCCAGTTCAACGGATGGTTGTGCCCGTCGTCGCGGTGGTGGTGGCGGTGGCTGCTGCGGCGAAGAAGCCTCGCACGGTCGGTCGGCCGTCGTACCGCCGTCACGCGCCACTTTCGTTTTCTGTCTGGTATAGAGGCGACGTCTCACTTGTTGCGACGGGAATGTCTCCGGGGAAGGTCGGTGATGGGAAGAAAGACTGCGTGGAATATGACACAGAATGTGCCACGGATGTAACTGGTGGTCATTCAGAACGGCATAATGGGTGCCATGGTTTGGGAAGCATATACATAGCCGAAGTTCGGTGGTGCGATTTGGAATTTGGCGGAAGGTGGAATTGGCCAGCGCTTAAAACACAGATGCTAAACTGGAGATGCACATGGATGCCTTCGTCTTGCCATTGAAGTTGTGGTAAACGGAAAGCACTGCGCAGCATAGAATATGATGATGATGATGATGATTACGGTCGTGGCAGATATGTATGGCCACGAGCGTTGCCGCCTTCGGTGCCGAGCTCTGCATGTTTATTGATAGTTAAAAGCGTCGTAACTGTCTAAACTGTTAGCTACTCTGTTCTTGGCGCTAGTTGTTACCGCCGGGCTTGGAACCTTATACCGTGCGGGAAAAGCGTGAGTGACGACTAAAGGATGCCAACGAGCAATGAAGCCAACTCATCTGTGTTTTGCCATCGAAATACAAAATAGGAGAAGGTATGATGTGCCGCCAGTGGCTTGTAGAACTCGTGACGTACGCATGACGCGTGCGGCCTTCAGTGCATGCTACCGTGTAGCGGTAAACGACGAGCAGATGTCGTTATTGTCACCGGCGCCTGTTTTTCGCATTTAGGTGAAAAAGAAGTACTGTTTCCATTCTAGAGGTATTCCGTCTTATATCAATAGCATGGGTGACGTATACGTTGTTAAAGAAAGAGGACTCATCTACCAAAGGGCGGGTATGCATACTTCAAGGTGTCACCCCAGAGCAGTCGACGTTGCTGATTTTATAGGGTATACACCTTTTTAGTCGGCCGTTGTCCCCGTGCCGGCCAGATGTCTATTACGAGCATCTCTATTGCAAACTATTCCACGTATTTATCGCTGTCCCTAAATGTCGTCTAAGGTCCTCACCCCGCGTTTTGTCGTCTCTGGGTGCGATCGTATACGTCACGCTCGCTGCGCTATCGCAAGGGGATTCCCGCGACGCCCGAGAAAGTGCGCGCTCTCGTTGCCTTAGCGCTATAGCTCGCTGCCGCACGGCGTCGCCGCAGACGCTTCGTCGCGAGGCAAATCGAGGCGGCGGCCATGCTGCGCGAATGACTGACGGCGAGGAACCGTACAGCTTCCCTTGTGTACGAACTCGTCGCAGTATGGATAGAGCTCGACGACGCCAACAGCTGTGCATTCTCGACGCTGTTCGCCTGCCCGATGCTAGGGAGCGTTGCGCGCGCTCGTGCGCGCTCCGGGGTCTATGCACTGCGCGCACAACGTGTATTCAAGGTCAGTTGTGTCTGGCACGCCCACCCCCTCCTTGTGTCTGGCACGCCCACCCCCTCCTCTCTCACGACATATTCGCTAATTCACGGCCGTTTCACTGCGAGAGGACGTAGACTCGCGCTTCTCTCCGTTGAACCTCGAGCGGCGAAAGTGTGTGTGTGTGCTGCTGTTTATGGCGGGCCACCTGGTGCCGCCGGCCATGAACTACCACCCCGGATACGAGGACGTGCCCCCGCCCTACGCGGTCCCGGAAGACTTCTGGCGTGCGTACCACCATCACCACCTTCACTGCTTTTACTCTTCTACACCGATCATCAGCTGTTTGCTCTTCGAAGGTGTTGGATCACCCTTGGGCTGAGGGGGGGAATGCCATCATTGGTCTCTGCTGCATGTTCAAGCATGCATGTTATCTGGGACACCCGTGTATGCACGCGCGCGTGTGTTTCTGCGGGTCGCAAAAAATGGTTTGCGTATACTCTGTACGGCCAGCATCATCTCATTCGTCGACGGAAGCTTCGGCTCCGTTACATCTGACGTGTCCCGAAACCCATCGGCTAACGTGGCGTCTTAGTAGTCCCGAGTCCACGGTATAGAAAGATCGAGATCATATCATTCCATCCCGACTTGGCCAGCCGGTGAGCCCCGCCCGGAGTGTCAACGGTGGCTGCGGCGACAACGAATGTGCGGAGCGCCTTTTGTTCGGCGCTGCCTTTTTCTAAAGCACTTGCCACAGTTTATCTATCTTGGCGCGAGCGACTGCTGCTGCCGCCGCCGCTGATGCTGCTGCAGCCGCTGCCGCCGATCGCGGGGCCCCTTACGTCAGACTGAGAAAGCGCGTGCACAGGTGCTGCGTTCCGTGAGTCAGAGTCGGGGGCCCGGCCGGCTGCTGCAGCCGCTCGGAGCTGTCTTCGCTGTCGTGCTCCAAGGCTCTCTCTTAGCGCAAGGCTATCGTCCTTCGCGCTGTCGTTGCCCTCCCAGCGGACGACCTTTCCGCGGCTCTCAGCTCGCTCGAACGCCTTGCTCCGTTGTTCTTCGCTCCCTTCGAGCCGCAGATACGCCTGCCACTGGAACACTTGCTCATAGCGGCGTGCTGCGCGATCGCTCCGTCGAACCGTTACGCCAGAGAATAGGCGATGTTTTTTCTACCTTACTTTCCCCCGGGATTGGCTGTTTGTTTCGTTTACTGGGTTACGTTTTGAGGCACACAGACTTGTAGACGATGTCGACCTCCGAGAAGCACACCACTCCTCGGCCATATCATCGCATGACATGGTCGCTATCGATTTGACTGGAGCGAATTTACACGCGCTATAGACCTTTGCACAGAAGGGTGCGATTACATCCATCTCCTACTGTACGTGGCACGGGAGTGTACAAAGGATGGCGTCGCAGCCTTGGCAGTGCTATTTTTATTTGTGTGTGTGTAGGGGGGGGGGGGGGGGGGTGATCGCATACATTGCGTGAGAAAGTGTCTTGCTCAGTCGTAAATTACACTTGTGACGTGCGTTATAACTTTATCAATCAGATCGATCCCTTCGAAGTCCACACCAGACGTGCATTGTTTGTCAACGGCTTTGACCGACGATTCGAGACGTTGCAACATGTCGCAGCTGTTAAACAGCACTGGCGTTCATCGGGTCAAAGATAACGTCATTCTGCACTCGTTACTCGACGTAGTACATATATGCGGGCTCCTGCTTTCCTTATCCCCCCCCCCCTTTTTTTTTTACCTCTTTCAACAGTATAACCACGTCTTCCCTCAAACACGTGGTACTTGGACCCGCACTGTACTTATATGGTCGCTGCCGGATTTTCGCTGCGAAATAAAAATTGTACACGAAGGACCATGGGCTCGGAGAGAGACGCGATTTAACGCGGTTAAATTTAATCGGTTGACATTCCACCTGGGAGTCGGTACGCTTCACGGAGAGTCTTTGACGCACTTCGGCAGCGATCGCCAACTTCGCCAATCCGCGACGCGCTCCCGAGCGCATTGTTTGACGTGCTTTTTTTTTTTCCCCCAAGAGGAGTGCGCGCGCTGCTTTTGCCAGCCACTCCACAAGCGCGCTTTTTCTTTGCGAAGACGCCGTCGTCGTTCACTTGTTATTTTGTAATACAAGCTTCATTGTACGACCGACCGCTCCTCATAAATCAACTCTCGGCATAGGGCTCTCGCAGTGAGCGCTTGTCGCGTTAGTCGGCCTTTTTTCTTTCTTTCTTTGTTCCTGTCTCTCTCTCTTCTTCAGTCTCCTTTCTCTTGGAATTTTCGAGGAGATAAAACACTGCAGCTCTCTTTTGTTTCCCTTGCTCACTTTCTTTTCTATGTGCATCGTGGAAATATCGACATTACGCACTAATTCCATCGCATTTTACGTAATCACGTTTCCTTGCTTTTTTTCAATTACAAAACGAAAGTGCAGAGCGAGAGACGGGGAGAGATGTGTAGCACCGCGCGGCACATCTACCTGTGGCGGTGTTGCAATGGCTCGCCTCATATATGGACGATCGTACGAGCGCATCTGAAAGGAGAAACTGAAAGGAAAAAAGAAATCTGAAAATAGATTTTTTATTCTTATCACCAGTAAGCCCAATGTCACGGCCAAGTTAGTTCTCCACGAAAGGTCTCGTGGTGCCCGTAAACATATACGCGAACGCCGTCGCCCTCCCCCTTTTTTTCCTCTCTCTCTATCTCTTCGTGGTACGCTTCTGTTGCCTTGCCATCATGTCTCTCTCTTCTATTTCATTTTTGTTTTCTTTGCCGGATTCCGCGTCTTTCTTTCTTTCTTTCTTTCTTTCTTTCTTTCTTTCTTTCTTTCTTTCTTTCTTTCTTTCCTTCTCGTATACAACGTTCCTTTCTCGGACTAGCGAAAAAATAAAGATGATAGAAGAATGAGCGCATGCGCATTTGCCAGCCGCTCACATCGTCGCTGTCGGACGTATCACGTGATCGTCGTATTGATGCGCGATTCGTTGAAGTGGCCTTAGACGAGGCATACGTCACAAAACAAGAAAGGACTACTCCTCATTGGGAAAAGAAAGCAAAAGTTATTCCGAAGTTCAGAAGAAACTCTAGACAGTTGTGGTAGGGAGAGAGAGGGAAACCATCATGCATAGAATGTATGGTTGTGTCGTAATACATTGCAGCCCACAGCATGTCCTCAGACAGACATACACACTGTGACATTTGCGTGTAGATGTTAATTTGACATTCATTAATCCGCGCTTCCACAGTTCGTATATCACCGATCACCTACGTAAGATTGCTCATTCTCGGAGATTGTAAAAGCTCTTTCTATCGCTCTGTGTGCAATGAAGACACAGGTGGCAAACGGAGACAATTCTTATACTCAGTGTTTGAAAGGTCACAAGATTTGGTGACGTCTCTGCGCAGCAAGGAAACAGTTTTGCAGACTAAACTGTAATAAATGAATTAAGATTGCTAACCGATTCTTCTAACTGAGACTGAAAACGTGTAATCTATGTTGTCACGCCTCCAGAGTAAAACGCTGGCCTTTCAGTACCCGCGGCAACGCTGGCAGTCCAAGATGGCGGCAAGATGCGTCATCTTGCCGCCATCTTGGACTGCCAGCGTTGCCGTTTTGTACCGTTAACAAATGAATGAACGGTAGTGTCTGCAGAAGACTCGTACGCATGACGACGGCTGTGCGGTTGAACCCACGCGCTTCACGATGTTGTTAATCTGACGTCACAAAAGTGAGAAATCGTTCGTTAAAAGACCAAGGTGGCGGCGCCTTTGAACGCAAAAATAAAATCGGTCT
This sequence comes from Hyalomma asiaticum, assembly GCA_013339685.2. Lineage (NCBI taxonomy): Eukaryota > Metazoa > Arthropoda > Arachnida > Ixodida > Ixodidae > Hyalomma > Hyalomma asiaticum. Next base: position 115,739,549 of record CM023482.1, on the reverse strand, counting down.
ATATGTTATATGTTACATATACTCTCCTGATCACTGTACGCAGCCTTGTGTTTCCTTTCCTCACTGTATCTTCCTTTTCCCTGCAATACCTTTTCGAACTCTAAAAGTTTTAACCATTAATGAACCATGAACAGGAGGTCCCATTTCAGTTTTTACTATGAGACCTCCTTCTGTATACCTCTACCTGTAAAAGCTTTTTGTGAATTAATGCACATTTGATTGATTGATTAATTGATTGATACATGAAGTGCTAGATAGAACTGGCGAATCAGTTCGACCGAAAAGTCAACTAGATTACGTGGTTGCTGGCTCAACTCGACGCGATCGAATTTCGACCCGGTAGGCCGACTCGATACCCCATTATCGTGTTCTTGTAAAGGTAGCACACCAAAAGACTAGCCCCGATATTATTGTTTATTATTTGTAACATTGCTGATATGCCCCAATGTACGCGCGTGAAGCGGTATTACACTGAACCAAATGTCGCTTGGACCTATAGATTAGATATAAGATAAGCCGGCATGGCGAAGTCTGAAACAGCGGCATGCGTGGATTCGGCGCGCATGTCTGCAGTTCATTCTGTTCGTTCGCTTATAACAGCTTGGTGTTGTATGAAAATATAGAACAGCGCATGAATACCCTCCGCTTTGATTGCAGTCCAGAGACGAGCTTGATTCTTGCCATTGTATGGCTAAAAATCTGTTAAATAAGACTCGACATACGGGCTCTCTCAGTACACGCCATGCAGCAAAGCTCGCTAAACGATATATATATATATATATATATATATACCGTCGCTCGCATGCTGGCGACCTCCCCCACTGCTTTGTTTACGCAACGTATATATGTCGCTTTGCACCGTGTTTCTTCTTCGGTGTATACTAATAGAAGCGTTGCGAATTAGGGGTTCCGGGTATATAAGACATGGGTCGTGAATTATATTCCACCGTGTATGGGTATTTGTGTCGAGATCGATCGACCGACGCGAGATATTTAACGTCAACGGTATATATACAAGTGCAGCGCGTCTATGTATACGTACATCTCCGACTCTCGGATCCGAAAGATTCCACTCTTCAGTTTTATTTCAGGATTTTCTTGTTTCCTTTATTTTTTCCTTGTTCCTTCCAGGCAGTTCTGACAGCTGTGTGTATACCGCAGCAGTTCGTGTACTGTGGCTTTTCCGTCGCGCCTTTCGTGGCTTTCACGCATACCTCGCGGAGTATAGTTCTGCTCCGATCCACGCCCGTGGCTTGGGAGCAGTGATATATGCCTTCACTGCTGCGCGAACCCCAACTGCGCCGCCTTCCTGCAGTGCGCTTCATGGGAATGACATTCATTTCGCGAATGCCATTCAGTTATGAGAGTGATCTGTCTGTGTCATTAATTTGGATAGTCGAGCTGCTGCTGCCTCTGCATGGCCTTGATGCATTATGTAGGGGGAAGGTCTACAGGCCTTTCCAATACTGACGATTGTCTACAAGGGTATGGAACCGAAAATCGACTGCAAATACAGCTGTTCCGGAACCGCGATCGCAGAGCATGAGCGGACGCATGAAATTCGCGTTCGGAATGACGCAGCCAGAATAAAATCGGAATTTGTGGATCAGTGTTATTTCTTCGGTATAGCTGCATGCTGTACACAGCCCCTGGTCTGTATGTGCAAGGGTACACGCAGACTAGGGGCACGACAACGCACGTAACGAGAGGAAAGAAAGAAGAGAACAAAACCGCGAAACACTGGACACAACAAGAGACACCACGAAGCAGTGTCTCTTGCGATGCATCACGAACTGGCCTACACCCACACTATTCTGAGAGGAAAAGGAAGAGACTACGGGCGCTACAAGGCTCTTGCGTGTTATACATCTGCGTGATCTATAGTTATACGCACATATACACTGTTTAAAGGGGCCCTGAAACGCAAATTGCGCTCGTCGCTTTTAGTGTACATTTGCTAGATGTGAGACTCGATGATGACCGTAGCACCAGTGAAAGTGGCGAAGTCAAGCGTATTATATTTTGATTTGTACCCAATATCGGCTTCCGCGCCGACTGTTGCGTCGTACATCAACAGTTTCTTCGAGAGGATGTGACGTTGCTGTGCTGGTTACGCTGTCGGTTCTGATTGCCCGAGAACAGTCAGGAATAAAAATATGTATCGCACATGCTTACTATGTACTGTCTGTAAAGAATTTTAAGGTGAAAACGTGTTCTATGCTTGCTAACGCTAGTAAAAGGCACGAATTTGTGCATCTCAATTTCATTTTTCGTGTAACTGACACAAGGAGCATGTGCGGCCCACGTGGTTGCTGTGGTAGCAAGGTTACAGTGGGCAGCACGGTTCCGGTTCCGCAAGATGTAAGCCGCGTTTTGATTGGAAGCAGCGTGACAGTCTCTGGCTGGGTGAGTGAAATGCGAGGAGGGATGCCGATATCTGTCGTCTGCTTTTATTTTGAAATTGTACGTTCAATAACTTCCGTTTGCCCGCATAGATCTTGCAAATCCTTTTTCTGCATTTACCCCGAGACGCTACAAAGAATCCGTCTCGATGTAAAACTCGGCGGGTAGAATTAGGTTTCAGGGCCCCTTTACGATCAAGGTAGGATCCGAACGAAAAGAACGATGTCGTGAATCTTGCATGGGAACCCCTCACGCGTGTCTTTTTGGTAAGGAATTCGAAATGGCCGGAGAGCGGGAAAAATTACATGCAAGAAAAGCATATGAACACAACGTACAAGAACAACGCGCGATTAGAGGAGATAAAAAGTCGGAAGAGATGTAAGAGTACTTGCTCACCTACGGCCTTATTATCCGTGGCGTGCGAGTCGATACAACGGACCGCCGATTCCTCGCTGCACTGATATCTGCTGAAAGCCATGGCGGGCTCGTTTCGCGTGTCCGTGTCCTTGCAGAAAGCACCGCCTTGGTAACTTCACCCTTCGACCATCGTAGTCACACCACGTCCGCACGCGCACACTTCTCAAAAAAGAGTGTCTCTGTTCGATATATGTCTTCCTCTTCGTGTTCGATGGTGGATGCTTCTTCGATATTGGAAGTCAAGGTTCGATAAAGGTACAAGTTTATTTACACTTACTTACAAAACTGTGCAAAACTTTGTCTCAACAGCATCTCAAACACTTCTCGTAGGAGCGACTGTCGTTTCGCCTTTACTCGTCCGCTCCCCGAGACCCTCTACTCATCTGACCCTTTACGGTCATCGTTCCCTCGCCTCCACCCCACTGCGTTATTCTTTTGGTCCTCCTTTCCTCTTAGTGGCTCAAGCACGTGGGTTGCCAAAGGAGCAACAAATGCGAGTTTTGGTACACAAAGGGGTTCGCCGAATGTTCCCGTCAGCCGGACGGGTGAGCGACCTTCTAGAGAGACGCGTGCTTGGAAACGGCAGTGCGTCGGTTTTTTTCCAAATACAATTTTCCCTTCGCTAGCACGTGAAATTTCTCGTACACTTAGTAATTAACACGCATGATATGCTTGATCCGTATTTTTTAAAATCTTAGTTCACATGCAGATGTCAGATCGTGGTGAGGGGGTAAAATGAAGAAAATGAGATCGAACGGTTGATCTTAGAAAACTGTCCTGTTAAAACTCGACTAAGGTAAGGAAATCACACAAAGGAAACAAGTCATACGGGGAACTCGTCAGTTCGTGGCCTGCGCCGGTCGTTTCTCGTGGCACTCATTTCTCTTGTTCGGTTCCTACGGTCTGTCGTTGTCAGGAGAAGGGAGGGAGGGAGGGGGGGGGGGGTAGTCGGGCGAGGGCGCTGTTATTGTCCCATACGAACACGTCAGCGCTTGGAATGCCGCTCAGTTTCGCCCCCGACCGTTTCTAATCCCTCGAAGCGCTGTCCATAAGACTTGGAGCAGTGGACAAAAACGGGAGGGGGGTGGGAGTGGGTAGCACGTGCACGGGGCGTTCACCGTGCGTCAGCTTAGCTCGCTGTGTCGCGTGCAATCCAAGCACTGCTGACACAGTAATAATAGTCATAATAAATGCGCTGTTTATAAAAATACGCCATACGCACGAACTTCAAGTGAGACTTCAAGTGAGTACATACATATGTTTTTCACACCTTCCGTGTAGATTGTGAGCATGGAGGCCACGCATTTCGTGCTTGAAAGGACGCGCTTGCGTGCATGTTTAAAGGGTGTCTGCTCCAGTAAGTGCTATAAATATAATGACGAGTTTGCTTTGTGCGCCATGCAGGGCCAGTATTCAGAAAAGTGTCTTCAACCAAGAATATTCGTAAGAGAATGTTTGAGACGGTAGGCTGATGCTATACGTCATTCGTAACCCCGGTCGATATGTTGTGAATTCGGCAACCGAACTTAAATGTAGGTGCTACGATAATGTGCTCATTTTGAGAGCGTTCAATCAGGAGCAATCAAATGTATACTGAGTGCGAGTTAGTTAAACCTTGCTTTAACGTTTGCCAATTTCGTATCAAGTGAGACTCAATTGATACTTTCTTGTCAGCTAAATTTTCATTGAGGGCGCTCGTTAGAAATCGTCGTTTAATTGATTTTCTATACGCCGAAAAGGAGCTTTATAAGCATTCAGTTGAAACGCAGAGTGCATTTTTGTGCGGGTTAGCACATACTGATCAAAGAGAGAGAGAGAGAGACGGTAGGACGGGCGGGCCAAGGCCTTCTTTCCTGCCAAGTCCCACTGAATACATAAGTGGACATATGAGGGGGCCTCTGCGAGTTTTCGAACGGGGAAACTATAAGGCCATGCGTGTCGATCGGCAATTTGCAGTGCTGCGTCTTCGTTTGTCGCTTTTGATGAAGTTCCATTCGTCTTTTCGTCGCGATATTCAGCTTTCGCCAAATTGAATTTCGTTTCTTTGTGCCCAGTTTCCACGCATTATTACATTTTGTTTTCTTCGGAAAAACTTTGACATTTCTGTCGCCGATTCATTTAACGCGTGGTTCGTATGTTAGGTGCTGCTCTCGTGAGCCGGAAAGTGCAGCAGCTGAGCTCTCGGCTGTTCTAGTCATCGAAGACGACGGGAACGCGGGGGGTCACTGCCCTTCGCGACCGACCGACTCCGACACTCGCTCCGACCTTTAGATCTCTCTGCACTTTATATGTACACAGAAACACTTATCGGCTATTGCTGTTTCTCGGTCAGTCGGTGTGGCGTGCCCTTTTCATTCGCCCCGACTGCTCTCTTGCTTAAACTTTTGTCTCCCGGACATGTTTGAGGCACTGTACATAGTCGCTTTCTCTTCATTTAATTGAATCCTGCTTGAAATGTCGGAAGCTGTATATTGATACAAGGTTGATGGTGGCCTGTACTCCGTTTCACAGAGATAAGTTACCGTAGCATATAGTGTTAACAGTTCTTGTTGCTTGAAGTCCCTAGGTAAGGAACTTTGTTTTAATCTAGGGATCTTTTTGTCGCTGGTGCCATGTGGTGGCGGTAGTGCTAACCATACAGCCGTGCTGCCCGACGTGGTGGTGGTGCCTGACAAGACGCTTTACCTTACTGCAGAGCTATTTCGCGCGCTGCCCCTGCAAATAGACGGGATCAAGGTCCGTAACGTTATAGTGACAGGTAAGGGACGACCGAATTTCGGGCGTTTGCTTGAAGCGCGTACTTGTTCTGTTTGAGACGGCATTTGCTCTCTTTCCTCTCTATACACGTGTGTTCGTACATTCATTCGTATATGAAAGAACTTGGTCCACGTTTTACGACCCTGTTAGGCCCTTCCTTATCGCTGCGTAACAACTCTCTGACGTCGACGCGATACCATCGTTTGTGAGGCTATCTCTCTCTCGGACGTGGGAAGGTCGTGTGACTCAATGGAGTGCGAGGCCGGCACTATATGTAGCGCAATGTGTAGCATTCGGCATGCCGGTCGACCCCGTTTCAGGAATCGTCTAAGCGAGCACCCTAGGTGAACGGTTCTGCTTGGAATGAAAGTTGATTCACGCACAGTGGGGTCATTAAATCGAGCATAAACTTGGAACGAGAAATTCAGGCATATCGTCTTCGTAGACGGCCGCTGTGCGTTCGGCCTGTTGCGTGTGCATGAAGCATTGTCGATTCCTCCGTGGATTTCCTGTTCATTCTTTATCGCGCAACCTTCGAATGTATTTGTTTTTCCTTCAGTCCGCAAGTGTGGAAAGTGAAGAAACAAAGGCAAAAAAAAAAAAAAGAACACGAGTGTTCGTAAAAGCTTTTGTCAAATGATGTTCGCGTATGAATAAACAGTCCTATGTACCGAACACTGTACTGTGCCTGTAGTTCTTTTTATTTTACGTGCACATGCAGACTTCTGCAAGTATGAGCAGTTCTCTCCATTGTTAAAGGGAACACATGCATCTCTCGCACTGTTGGCGCTCTAACTGCAAGCTGCCGTGCAAAACGCTGTCTGTCTACTGAGCAAGTGCGTCGAAGGGAGTCACAACTGCCAACCAAGAAGTTATAGAGGATATTACTTTCTCTGCACACTCCTTTACGTTTACGGATTACTGGAGGGATATGTGCGATCGGCAGCGATGGTAGCGACAGCTGATGGTGCCGAGACTAACCAGAGGCACAAAAAGCTGTTACACTCACGAGGGTGGGATGGAGGGCGTATAACAATGGACGAGTCGGTACATGCTTTCGTTTGTATTTTACGTCATTCATCTCTGACAGAATTCTTTCGCCATATAGTAAACACCATGCTGTTTTCCCTTGTGTATAGTGAACTTAACCGCGTCTGATTAATACTTTGAAGCTCGGCACGTGGTGCGCTTTCTGTAAAGTTCAAACCGGCTTGGCGTTCGTGGGACGCTTGTGCATTTTTACGCCGGGGAACGTGATAGAATTTACATTTGATCTTTGTCATTAACGCGGCGCGCTACAGCGTGGTGACAAACGCCGCTCTATAATGGCGATAACGAAGGTATTGCGCCTCGCTCTCTATTTGCAGATAATTGTCAGCTTATCCGGGCCTTTTACGAGCGTGACCCTTAATTTTAAAAGGCCAACGGAGCATGCTAGTGCGCGTGCACAGTGTATATACGGTATACATATGCGGGGTCGATATTGGAGTAATACGTTTAATTAATTATTCGGTGAACGCACCGCACCTGAATTTTAGCTTTGGTTCTTAGCGTTAATGCTTCGTGAAGTTGGATACATACTATAAACTCGTCCAGCTTTCGGTCGTGATGCTGCGAATGCGCCACATGGGAATCCTCTAATTATGGGACGACACCGTGTGTATAGGTGGTGTGGTATATATGTGTACATGCTTCTTGCAGCCTCATTCAGGCAAATTCCCGTACTCAACCGTGACCGCGAGCCTCATGGGACCAATCATGAGGTTGCGGAGGAGGCCAACTCACAGTATTAGGATAACCCCCTCCCCCTTTTCCCGCAGTCCCTGATAAGCCCCCCTCCCTCCCACTTTCTTCTCTGCCGCCGGGAAAATCTGCAGTATACTAAAGAAGCAAGAAAAAAAAAAAAAGAGTCGTGATCCATGTTGCTACTTCTGCAGTTCCGAGTGGTGGTTGCTGCTAGCGTGTTGTGTTTAAAGGTAAATCGAGCTTAATACGCCACACCCTCGGCCACGGTTCAGCTCGCTTACGCATGCGCCATAAGCTCCACGAAGAGAAACGAAAGACCGCGCCGGGCCGCCGGCGCATGCGCATGCGAGCGGCAAATGCGATGCTTGCGCAAAGCTGAATCAGGAGGGGCGTCCCAGTATTCCTACGGCAAAACACGTGACCTCCGCCGTGCACATTTTGCTATGTTGCTCGGATAACGGGGGCATCTCCTCGTGTTTTCTTCCTCTATCCATTAGGCGAATTTATAATCACGTGTCGCTCATAACCGCGTTGGGTATGTGGGTATGATTTCTTTCTTCGGCTCATATTCCCGCATACTGACAGACCACATACGGACAACTTCGACTAAAGGGGAGGTGTCTGGTCCCCTTTATGTGTGTTTGTAAAGTCCGAGGACTTCGATGAATAATAACCGGGCTTTGAAGTGCGGCGGAAGACAATACGCCTGAAGAGCGCCGAGCAGCGACACGCCACGATCCGTTTATTCCAAACAGAAAAAAAAACCCAGAACACCACGTGCCACGCGCTCGCGATCCCACTTCGTCTTCTTTCGCCCGCTATTTCTTTTCTCTTATTAACATGTTCGTGCTTGTGTTTGTATGCATGCATACATATACAAACTGAATCTTTCGGGGGTTCCACGCCCTTTCCTTTCGTTCTATAGAAACGTTGCTCTTCCCTACGCCAATTATTGTTTTGAACCAATGGATTCATTATCTGGTTAATAACCACGTGTAATTCAGCAGTATGTGCGAAAAGGCGGTGAAAACGACCAACCCCAGGAGACGCAAGCGCTGTGTAGCTGAAGGGGTATCTGTAAATCTGTATTTTGATGCAGCCAGCATGCCATAGCTGGTAGTGTGTGCGAGTCCGTGCACCAGAGATGTGCGACCAGAGGAATTTTTCCGGATGCGAGCTGTGTCCCCTCATTCCACGACAGCGTGGCTCTATTGTAAACGGCCTGTATCTGCCTCTTTAACCCCTCAGCCATATAGGAGTCGATCGGCGACGATAAGGGCTGCGGACGCGCTCCTCTCGTCGGAGCAGCCTCGTTATCTCGGCAGGCGGCTGCCCTTATAGCTGCATGGCGGCCCTGTTTGTTTTCGCGCCTGTGCCCGCGTGCACCGCTGTCGTACTCCACTGCCCTTATCTATACAGTCGACTGCAGAGGTGTGCGTCTGTGTGTGCGTGCCCGAGAGCGAGCGCTTGGCAGGCTTCGATGGTGTGCTGCACATGGATCACATCTCCTCTGTTGACTTCGCAGCGCCGCACATGGGCCGGGTCCGGACGGAGGAGCCGGCGATAAGCGCAGTCTCATTTTTAGAAATGCCCGTCCCGCGCCCACCTCCCTCTCTCGAGGAAAAAGGAGGGGTCGTCAGCCACGCGAAGCGCAGCGCGACCAAGCTTGGACGGACGGCACAGCGCGCGACGCGATCGATGTGCGGGATCCGGCGATAATGCGGAGGTGTCGTCGCAGGTGCCTTGCGCGCGGTAATTGCGTGGCCGGCGTTCCGGCGAAGCAACCGTAGGGACGCGAAATTTGGGGGCTAAGAACGCGTGGATTGCTGCGAGCTCTCTCTCTCTCTCTCTCTCTCTCTCTCTCTCTCTCTATATATATATATATATATATATATATATATATATATATATATATATATATATATATATATATATATATATATATATATATATGGAGCCAGGGGCGACGTCCCAACTCAACTCATCCTCCGTTTGATCTGTGTGTCAGTCACTACAGTTCGTGCATTTTGATATGGGCATTGTTTCGCTTTATCTGAGTTCGGCTTTATATCACTCGCTTCTGCGGCGTGTGGTACTAGAATTAGCTTTCTGCGGTTATTATTATTATTATTATTATTATTATTATTATTATTATTATTATTATTATTATTATTATTATCACAGACATTGAACGCATCGAGGTCTGCTATGAAGGCAAATCGGACATTCAAGTTTCCGTGGTCGTCGCCTGTTCTTCGTACAACACACACGTTGTCAGCCAATTCTTGAGCTGTCAAACTTTTTATATAAGGGTCGTCTGTATGTATGTGTTGTGCAACCTGTGTTAAACAGAATTAGCAATTTGGCATATTCCTTGGCAGGGCGCGTATACGAGGCAGGCCTTGATCTGTCGTTCTCGGTAATTGGATGCCTCGCGTCGACGACTGCAGTCCCTTGCAGCAGCGGTAAATTCAGTCCCCGCTGTCTCTGTACATATAGTCGTCGACCTCATTCGGAGAGTTTGGCACGGATGAATGACTCGCTTTATGAATAATTGAACACGCTGGGCCGGCTTTGCCATGCATAGGAGGGGCGACATTTGCGTACTCTTCATGCAAATCTGACCGCCCGGAGAAGAAGCCAAGCGTTCTCGGGCCATCCTTATTCTTATTATTATTTTTTTTCATGGAGGTCTGACTACGAACTTAAGATGAGTATCCTGCTTCTCGTTTTATTTTTATCTTTAAAATTTTGCCAGCTTAGATCGCATTTCATGAGCGCGTTATGCTGTATAGTTGTTCGATGACCTTTAGCATTCCGGGAGTATGAGCGTGCTCTATGCAGAGCTGAAATTTCCCTTCGCTTTCGGTATCGGCTCCGACGCACTTTCTCTTAAAGACTATCGATAGTAACCTTTCTTGTTGCTTGTAACTCTGGCGATCGAAAGCTTGTTCAACGGTGCTGTCTTTTAGCTTCTGGCTCCGAGTCTTCCTTCGACATCAACGCCACATGTTACGACACCGCCCGCCCTACATCTTCCCGCTTACGCAACGAGCATGCTGCTCGTTGTCCACCCTCGACCTTTAACGAGCCGTTTTAAAGGAGCTCCCGTCCAAACGAAGTTGTCCCGCGCTGGCGGTCGGGCTTTTTATTTCTATTCCGTTTCCTCTCGCCGAGGTGCTCCTTTTAATTATTCATGGCGCGCAACGCGGTCGGTTGCGTGGACCGGGGCAGAGAAAGAGCCGGCAGCTCGGTGTTGCCCGCTTCGTGAGTCGAGTGCAAAGTGCGTTCGTTGGGAAACGTGGAAGCGCCGCCGCGAGCGCAAGGACCGTCCGATGGTCCCGCTTCGGGCGGTCGCCTTTCGCTAGCCGAATTTCCGTTCGATCTCCCGCGGTAGTGCGAGAGGGGATTAGGAAACTTCTTTCTTTTTTTTTTTTTAAAGAACTCTCTTATTGCTCAATCCGCGCGCGGCTCTTCCCGATGACCGGGAGCGATGTCCTTGTCTTTCGACGAGAGGCGCAGCGGGCAGCTTCCGCTTCCAATTTAGGTTTGCCAGCTTTGGCAACGCTCTCTTCGACGATACGTCGAGCGCAGCGCGGGCTGGTGAGTGCGCTATATGGTCGATCGTCGTGCGGACGTGGCAGCGTCGCGAGCGGGGTTGCCGGTGACGGCAGCGAAGTTGCGTGACCGGCTCCGAACCTGCGGTGGTGGTGCGGCGGGCAGCAGAAGAATGGCTTCATTGTTTGGCAGCAGGCGAGCGGGGCGGGCGTCTGCCGCCCTTGAAACTTTCCGCTTGCCCGCCGCGGACCCGCCCGGCCCTGTTGTGCGTGGCCAAGGACTCCTACGCGCGCGCGATTCTCAAGGGCACCCGGGCTCGTCTGCCGCGGCTCTCGAGTCGGAGAGCGAGAGTCCGTGCGGCGGCCTGCGTCAAGGGTTGACAGGCCGCCCCTCGGCTGTCACTGAAGTGCTGCTGTCTCGTGCGCCCATCTCTCGCGGACGTGTAGTGCGCCTGCCGCGTTTCACGCGTGGCGTGCAATACACCCCCGAAGGCAGAGGGGACGCAGCGCCAGATAGAACGTGGAGTTCGTCGAGCTGGCGGTTGCCGCGCGTTGTCTGGCTCCTGTCGGCCGCTGGGCCGGCGTCGTTCGTGTATGCATACATACCAGCTCTGCGCCTTTTTCGCGGAAGTCGGATTGACATAGAGAAATAGCTTTGTCAAAGGTAACCGATGACCCTTGGCTCGTGTGCAGAAGGTTCGCCTTATAGTTACATTAAAACCGCGAAGTTTGAAAGGGTAGAACATTCCATCCTCCGTGTCTTGGCGATGTGTCCCTGAGGCCCTGCCTTGCAGCATGGACTCAGGGACACATCCTCTTGCTTTCGAAACGTCCCTGAAAAGTTTGCTTGATAGAGCGGTGTGCTTGCTGTGCTCTCCACGAATTCACGTCAGCTTGCTCAGCTCAGCTGTCCGTCGTTATTATTATTATTCTAAAGACGATTCAACGAACTCCGTCCCCCTTTTCTCGAGCAAGTATTTGAACCTCGTCCGTTTTTCCGAGTAATGCCGCTGAGCGCCAGCGGGCCCTCCCATTTTTGGTCGTGTAAGTACCGGGGAGCCTTTCCAGGGCCCTTCCGACCCTTCATAATTGACGTCCCGGCGATCGCGGAAGCGTGGAGCCGCCAGGCTGCCACAGCCCTCTGTAATCGCCCAGGGCGTCTGCGAGGTGGTGTGGGGGTGTGCGGGACACAACGCAACGGAGGGCGAATCGCTGAAAGTGGGAAATCGATTTAAAATAAAATATCAAAAGGTGTATAGAAGCGAGAGAAGGGGGTTTACCCGGCGCGGAAGGTGCGCACTCGGCAGACCTCCTCCGTGCTCGAGCGACTTGACTGCATGCGCGTCGTCCATTTTCTGCCTGTCAGACAGAGGCCGCGACCACACCACCTGTCTGTCGGGATTTTCCCCGAGTCGAGGCGCATCCGTAACCAGTATGTGTACGTTAGGAGAAAACGAGCAAGCGAAAGGAATGCCACTGGAGGAAGAGAGGCGGCCGATCTAGCAACCTCGCACGACCGGCCGGTCCCATCGCGGCGAGGAGAGACGGACGGACGTGTCTGGGCGCGCGGTTCCGTAGGCACGAGATGCGCGCGCCTCCTCTGCTGCCGTGTTTTGATTCTTATGTGCGCCAGCTTCCAGAGGCCACTCCTCACCGCTGCGTTACGTGTCACACCACTGTTGGGAAGCCAGCATCTTCGTGCATGCGTCCACGCAGGCGAGGACAAGTTTAAGGAATGAAAGAAAACACGTATGCGTAGTGCAACTCGCTCAGTTTTCAATTTTTAATGCAAACTGCACTGAAGCTTACGCGAGGTTCACGTATTGTGCACCGGTTCCGAGATCCACCCTCTTTGACTGCGCAGGCTATAATCGGCCCGGTTTTGGGCGACGGCTATATCGACGTACACGTCGCGTGACATCATCACGTGACCTCATAATGGCGTCATCGGTCGGATAATCACGCGCCGATTCTTCAGTCGGACTTCGGCGTTTTTATTATTTTTCTTCCCTGCCAACGAAGAGCGTACATGCTTACGATATCATTTTGTCCATACTTGGCCGCTTTTTCTGGGTATATCGTTATCAAGTAATGAGCGACATCGCATCAGCACGGTGTGACGGTCACTGCTTATGCGCACCGTCTCTGTTGGCCATTTCTCTCTCCTTTTTCCGCACCTCTCTCAAGAAAATGTTTTCGCCGTGCACAGGCTTGGCGCGGGCGCACATGTGATGGCCGCCTGCGGCTCGGAACCAGACTGTTTCTGATAGCGCAACATGCAGGAACGCCAACGGGGTTTGTTGACAGCGCTCGGGCGCTGAATAATTCACGACTACTGCAGCGACGACTTCGAAGGGAATGACCCAGCTCCGCTCCTGAGTGTTTTCGCTGAGACGAGCGTGCTGCCTTTTCCATTAAAAATAACAAACCTGCTGCCTTCGCATCGGCACGCATCGGCTGACGAATGTTAAGGAGACAGAGAAAGAACGCTAGCTAGAATATTTCATTTGTACTCGAATTCCAAGGTATGTGTGCAAAGTTGTCAGTGGGTCGATTAAGAAATTGTTAAGCAGATGGGCACAACAGGTTAAAACATTTCAAGAAGGGGCTCCTCCCGCGCCGATACATCGCTTCCATCAAGATATACGGGCATCGAAGCCGTCGTGGCAGTCGTGTGGAATGTCCTTTAGAGCCTTTGTGCAAGCATCTTTGATCGTTGTCAACTGTCCCAAAATTGTGCGGTTGTGGCCACGGTGCTTATAGATGCTGACCTGAAAAAAATGCAGGTTCGGCAGAGGCCGCGGCGGTCGCATTCCGCGAAATGCCATGAAGGCCCTGTACCGTGCAGTGTCAGTGCACGTTATTAAGGAGCCCCAGGTGGTCGAAATTTCCGGGCCCCTCCATGCTACAGTGTGGCTCGTAACCATATTGTGGTTTTGGCACGTAAAGAACCAGCACTTAGAACCGTAAAGAACCGAAATGATGTTTTTGCGTGGGAGACGTGACGTTCCCACAAACAGTTCTGAACAGAGGCTGCCTTTACAATAGCAAATGCTTGCACTGTGGACTCGCCGAGTTCCACGCAAAACTTGATGGCTTTTCGTCTTTTTTTGTTCCTGCTTTGTTCCAACAAGAAAACATGCGCATTGCAGTTTTCAGGGGAAAAGAAAGAGACTTCCACGGAAAAGCCGCGAGGTCGCGCTCTCTCCAGATGGTCTCAGACAACTACTGAGCGACCGCGCGTGCGTTAAAACGAACTTCCTCTCCACAAATCCAATTATATATATATATATATATATATATATATATATATATATATATATATATATATATATATATAAACGATTCCTGGTGCCTGGGCCTTATGCGTTAGAGCTAGATATGACTCGAGGCGCGCTGTTGTGTGTGTGACTCCGGGTCAGTTTCTACGTGCACGTAAGTCGAGCGCACGGCTGTTTTGCAAGGTGGATCTCTGGTCCACACTATACAAGTACGTCAGAGAAATAATGTGCGGGAAGCTTAACTGCACAAACAAAGCCTGTCTCTCTCTCTTTTCATTGAGCTGCCATATCCGTAAGACGTAGTAACGCGATAATAATAATAATAATAATAATAATAATAATAATAATAATAATAATAATAATAATAAAGCACTCTTGCTCGCGCAGTACTTCGCAATGTGCATGTCGGCGTTACGTGCGCAAGCCGATGAGGCAGTCACAGAGGATGTGTGGCGGCTTCAGCGCGATTCGTACGCGCGTGTGGGGTGTTCGTAAAAGCTTATCCCCTTTCGTTTTCGGGAATAATGTTTTGCTCTCTCTCTCTCTCTCTCTCTCTCTCTCTCGCTTTTTCTTCTTCTTCTTCATTTTCTTTTTTTTTTTTTATCGGCGAGGTTCCCGCGGCCGTCGTTCCTCGGCGGTTGCAGATTGGGCCCGCTGCGCGTCTTGCGTCATAGCCGATCGTGACGCGAGCCACGAGTATAGGGCGCGCGTGTGGGCGGTCGTGTTTGCTGCGGCTCTCTTGGCTCTCTCGGTTGGTTGGTCTGGCAGGGATTTTGCCTCGCACGAAACCCGTGTGGCTGTGGACGGTACATGTTGCGCCCGTCGTGGGCTTCACAGTCACGCGCGCACCGAAGGTCAAGAGCGCACGCGCGCGGCTCTCGCGCGAATGTCAGGTTGTAATACCTTTGGCCGTTACCAAGCCCCTCGTTTTCGTAGGTCGGCACATTGTTTTTGACTCGTACACATGGTGCGCCTGTCGTGGTTAAATCGCGATGACTTTTGTTTGTCTGGCAGCGACGTTCTTTCCGGAATTATACTATAGTATGTTGTAGTTGGCTCTTTATTATTTTTTTCGTGCTTTATTATATCGACGTCCGATCAGGCGTATTGGTGCACCGGCACTTATTGTCCCTCTGCCCTCAATTCGAAGCACAAAGACGATCATGACAAACTCATTCAAGAACGCCCTTTGAATGAACATACAGTATTAGACCACATGCCCACAATGATAATCGGCTCAGAAGACAGTGAAGGTACTTTTATGCTTTATGAAAGGGTACGAGCGCCTTCTGCGCGTTTATGTACGCCTCTCTCCATTATTTTTCTTTCCCTCTCCCAGTGTAGGGTAGCCGACCGGTCTACCGCCTGGCTACCGCCCCAGCCTTCCATTCCTTTTCCCCCGCCTCTCTCTCTCTTCCTTTGCTCTAGCTTTGTTGTTCGTTGGTTTGGTGGTCCGGCTAAGACGGCTCGAATAAAAGATGGTGAAGCCGATTTCAGGTTCCGTGGAAGTCGCTGGAATAAAAAAAAGTTTGGACTCCGGCAAGCAGTTGCAGCGCCTCACTGCGTAAGAAAAGTACGCGAAGTGGAAATTCAAGCAATCGACGAAAGTGCGCACGCGCGGTTTGCTGGATATTCGTTGTACAGTGAGACCTCGTTGATACGATCCCGCCTTATGCGTTTTGCGACAAAATTTGTTTTTCTTCTCCCCGTCCAACACTCAGTAGGCGCAATGTATTTTCGTACGGTTGATGCGATTTTCGGTTGATGCGAATTATTTCCCGGTTCCCGCGAACGTCGTATCGTCTCTAGGTTACATTTGTACTCGGGTCTCTCGTAACCCGCTTCCATTTCACTCGCCGTTGCAATGTAGTTGCGTGATTGCCTATGCGGCTACAGTGCTCCAAAGAAACGCCGGCAGAACTGAGAGCGACGCCACGTTCTCCATCCACGACTGCCAAGCTGCACCGTCGTTTCTCGTTACCCGCGAAGCGTGCCAAATGCCGGCGTAACAGAGAGATACTTCCTGGTTATAGGCGCGGTTGGCTTGTGCTAACCTTTTTAAGCGGGGCTCGGGTAAATGTACGCACGAACGTTAAGGCTTCCTGTGCCATCGAGCCACACGTGGTTAGCACCGAGGTTTTCACGTGTCGTTCGTACAGGCTCCGCGGCCCAAAGGCCTAGTGGAGGCCGTGTAGGTGCCGTGTGCAGATGTAACTGATGGCGGCCGTTTGCACTGCGTACGATGGATAGGTGACCACCTGCGTTGCCTGTCGATGACACGAGCGTTTGTCCAGCGGTCGCGGATGCCCCTGTAGCTCAGCGAGGTTGCAACTTGTGCTCACCGCCCCCCCCCCCCCCCCCTTTTTTTTTTCTTTGGTTTTCTTTCTTTTTCGAATTCCTGTCGCGGTGAGATCGAAATGAGCCAGCACTGTTCGGTGAATAGGCTCTCTTACAATCAGTACTCGTTTATGTCGACATTTCCAAATTGCTACAACGACTTTAATCTTGCTGTCAATTTACGACTGAGACAGTTTAGGATTGTGACTGTCCGTTTTTAGACCATCCCATTCCAGTGTTGCGACGCACAGCTATACATAGCTTGCACGTGACGTCACGACTGCCCAGCTGTCGGCGCGACGGGCATGCTGGAGGACCATGGGGACCACTTCTTGTTTCGTTCCCTGCAGCGCCGTTCATACATTCGTTGATTCGACCGCGTTTTGGTTCGTTTTCTCTAAATTTCTAGGCGCAATGTCGCCGCCGTCCCTTGCGGAAAGATTATCAGGCTGAGTTAATCGTATCGGCACGATGTTTATGTGAGCAAATGCGCGAACGTGCGACGATGTCGATCCCTACACGAAGCTGCCGGACGCCGACGGGCACCAACGCTGTGTACTCGAAGTGACGCGCGGGGACATCGTCAACTACTTCGTTTTTCTCCGTACGGCTTTCATCTTTATCTTACGGCAACGACTGGCACGCACGCAGTCCCGATCGACTCCGCGACTGCCGCTGCACCAGCCTCGCTTTTCAGGAGGCGCCGTCCTTTCAGCGCGCTGTTCATGATCTGCGCTGCTTCAGTGTAGAGACCTCAGTGTCCCATCGATATTTGTGTCCTCCAAGATCTTACATGGAATGCCTACGAATTCAGTTTGTGCTGTTCTTTTCCCCGTGTCCCTAAATTTCAGTCATAAAAAAAAAAATTCGTGACGAATGTCATACTTCCTAATGCAAAATGTGAGCGCAGCCGTGCGCGCGTGTGTTAATGATGCGATATGCTGAGCAAAAGAATTAGATATCTCCGATCTCTACCAGCAAATATAGCTTGCTGCGCCGACGAAGCACTTCCACAGAGTGCGTCACCGACTGTTAACAGAAACTCGATCGCGCTTTGAAGTACGATGAGCTTCCGTTTCGGCGGCGCGAACAGCTGGGTTCCCCTGACTCGTAGAAGGTTGTTTTTAGAATACTTCCATGGTAGCCCAGCCGGCCCAACACCACCGGCCCCGGCAAAAGTGCGTCGCGCGTGGCTTGAGGCGCGCGAGCCAGGACATCTTTCGCTACGCTCCAGTAGCGCACCCAGGATCTCTACCGGGGGGGGGGGGTTCAATTTTTCACGAAGGGCCGGGCATGCCATTACACAGTTGTTGCGTGTGTAAAAAAAAGTAAATAAAATGCCAAATAATAGCAACATCAATGATGATGATGATTTTTATTATTTTTTTCGGCATTTTGTAGAGACATTAGCGCCACATTCTTCTAGGACATAGGAGCAGTTACGGAGTGGGATGGGGTTAGGTCGGCCTCAGAGGGGGGGGGGGGGGGGGGTTACAACACCCGAACACCCCCCCCCCCCGTCGGTGCGCCACTGTGCTCTACGATGCGGTAAAACGCATTTTGTGCGACTTCTGATCGAGTCAAAATTTCACAAAAAAACCCAATACTATAGTCTTACCTTTTTTGGCATCTTGGGCAAGATGTTGAGAGACCGTATTTTTATTCAGGAAGGCGCGCAATAAGTAGAGGAATGCTCTACGATGCGGGAAAACGCATTTTGTGCGACTTCTGATCGAGTCAAAATTTCACAAAAAACCCAATACTATAGTCTTACCTTTTTTTGGCATTTTGGGCAAAATGTTGAGAGACCGTATTTTTATTCAGGAAGGCGCGCAATAAGTAGAGGAATGCTCTACGATGCGGGAAAACGCATTTTGTGCGACTTCTGATCGAGTCAAAATTTCACAAAAAACCCGAGACTATAGTCTTACCTTTTTGGCATTTTGGGCAAGATTTTGAGAGACCGTATTTTTATTCAGGAAGGCGCGCAATAAGTAGAGGAATGCTCTACGATGCGGGAAAACGCATTTTGTGCGACTTCTGATCGAGTCAGAATTTCACAAAAAACCCGAGACTATAGTCTTACCTTTTTTGGCATTTTGGGCAAGATTTTGAGAGACCGTATTTTTATTCAGGAAGGCGCGCAATAAGTAGAGGAATGCTCTACGATGCGGGAAAACGCATTTTGTGCGACTTCTGATCGAGTCAAAATTTCACAAAAGAACCCAATACTATAGTCTTACCTTTTTTGGCATTTTGGGCAAGATTTTGAGAGACCGTATTTTTATTCAGGAAGGCGCGCAATAAGTAGAGGAATGCTCTACGATGCGGGAAAACGCATTTTGTGCGACTTCTGATCGAGTCAAAATTTCACAAAAGACCCAAGACTATAGTCTTACCTTTTTTGGCATTTTGGGCAAGATTTTGAGAGACCGTATTTTTATTCAGGAAGGCGCGCAATAAGTAGAGGAATGCTCTACGATGCGGGAAAACGCATTTTGTGGACTTCTGATCGAGTCAAAATTTCACAAAAACCCAAGACTATAGTCTTACCTTTTTTGGCATTTTGGGCAAGATTTTGAGAGACCGTATTTTTATTCAGGAAGGCGCGCAATAAGTAGAGGAATGCTCTACGATGCGGGAAAACGCATTTTGTGCGACTTCTGATCGAGTCAAAATTTCACAAAAGACCCAGACTATAGTCTTACCTTTTTTGGCATTTTGGGCAAGATTTTGAGAGACCGTATTTTTATTCAGGAAGGCGCGCAATAAGTAGAGGAATGCTCTACGATGCGGGAAAACGCATTTTGTGCGACTTCTGATCGAGTCAAAATTTCACAAAAACCCAATACTATAGTCTTACCTTTTTTGGCATTTTGGGCAAGATTTTGAGAGACCGTATTTTTATTCAGGAAGGCGCGCAATAAGTAGAGGAATGCTCTACGATGCGGGAAAACGCATTTTGTGCGACTTCTGATCGAGTCAAAATTTCACAAAAGACCAAGACTATAGTCTTACCTTTTTTGGCATTTTGGGCAAGATTTTGAGAGACCGTATTTTTATTCAGGAAGGCGCGCAATAAGTAGAGGAATGCTCTACGATGCGGGAAAACGCATTTTGTGCGACTTCTGATCGAGTCAAAATTTCACAAAAACCCAAGACTATAGTCTTACCTTTTTTGGCATTTGGGCAAGATTTTGAGAGACCGTATTTTTATTCAGGAAGGCGCGCAATAAGTAGAGGAATGCTCTACGATGCGGGAAAACGCATTTTGTGCGACTTCTGATCGAGTCAAAATTTCACAAAAACCCAATACTATAGTCTTACCTTTTTTGGCATTTTGGGCAAGATTTTGAGAGACCGTATTTTTATTCAGGAAGGCGCGCAATAAGTAGAGGAATGCTCTACGATGCGGGAAAACGCATTTGTAGGACTTCTGATCGAGTCAAAATTTCACAAAAACCCAATACTATAGTCTTACCTTTTTTGGCATTTTGGGCAAGATTTTGAGAGACCGTATTTTTATTCAGGAAGGCGCGCAATAAGTAGAGGAATGCTCTACTATGCGGGAAAACGCATTTTGTAGGACTTCTGATCGAGTCAAAATTTCACAAAGGACCCAAGACTATAGTCGTACCTTTTTTGGCATTTTGGGCAAGATTTTGAGAGACCGTATTTTTATTCTGGAAGGCGCGCAATAAGTAGAGGTATGCTCTACCAGTAGCGCACCCAGGATCTCTACCAGGGGGGGTTTCAATTTTTCACGAAGGGCCGGGCATGCCATTACACAGTTGTTGCGTGTGTAAAAAAAAGTAAATAAAATGCCAAATAATAGTAACATCAATGATGATGATTATTTTTATTATTTTTCGGGCATTTTGCAGAGACATTAGCGCCACATTCTTCTAGGACATAGGAGAAGTTATGGAGTGGGATGGGGTTAGGTCGGCCTCAGGGGGGGTTACAACACCTGAACCCCCCCCCCGTCGGTGCGCCACTTGCTATATACGCTCGTTCGCGATCGGTTACGACGGGAACCGACGGACGATGCTCAAGGCAGGAACAGGCACATAACTGTGCTCGCAAAACATTTGTAGGCTCTTGTGCACACTTGGATGTGTCAGCGTGTTCGGTGTCGCGATCGGCACGCTTGATACGCGTCAGCCATAAACTGCGCTGCCTAGGGATTTTAGCTGCTTCGTGCGGCCGCATTGACTGTGTGCGTCTTTCGGCACGTGAAAAAGGTTTGTGTTCTTTTCACACTCGTCTCTTCATTGCTCTCCTGCGATTCGAGAACTCAAATACCGTGGCTAACGAGAGCGAGTACAGAAACGCATACGCGTCCGCACTTTCACTGCCGCGGCTGGTCCTCCACGACGGCGAAACGGTATCCCGCAGCGCCTGGTCGTGACGTAGGTGCAAGGCATGTATAGATTTCCGTACTGTCGCACTATCTGCGAATCCGGTACGGCACGATTTCTCGAGCTGTCATGTATAAGCACGTTGAAGCAGGGGACAAAAGTTTCGTTTTATGTAAGAAAGCGGTGGACAAAAAAAGATAGAAAGAAAAACAAACGAAAAAACGCCATCCCGCCCTAGCTGCGAACGTGAATGTCCAGTGAAGCTGTGTCAAACGCCACATGTATGTTGATTATGCGGTTTACTTTTCACACGAGGGCTTCGAATGAAGTCAAGCGGCCCTTTCGAAAGCAGCTGCAGCATTAATAATAAAATAATAATAAAAGAAAATGTGGCTATGATATCCCGGCCGCTGCAGTCGCATTTTCGATGGAGGCGAAATTGCCAGAGGTCCGTGTACTGTGCGTTGACCACGCACGTTAAAGAACCCCAGGTGGACAAAATTTCCTTTCTGTCTCTTTCATTCCATTTCCCCTACCCCACGAGCGCAGGACCGTGCTCCCGACATGGGCTGCAGAAAGCATGTTCTTTTCTGTCTAAATGGACTGCCAGTAAAATTCACATTTCACCTTATTTAGAAATCAGGAAATAATCCATTGATAAACCGAGGCTAGTTCTTCAAGATATCCATTTCAGCTTCGAGGAATTGTTCACACACCTCCTCCTCCCTCTCATTCCCTATTTAAGTGCACTTTTTGTTACAATATGAACACCGTACTTACCCTTGTAATGAAAAAGCATGGACATCTAATCATGCATGAAAATTGGCTGACGCTGATTGACTGACAATCCATGTCACGACATGGATGTGTGACACAATGCGCTCTGCTGGACCATGTGCCATGCATCTTGACAGGCATCATCTGGGATAGCATTTTAAATTTACATTATAGGATGACATCATTATTTCATTCTGAAAGATGAGGATCATTTCATCTAAGCAAATACACCTGGAATCTGTAGCGAGATAATCAGAAATTTATGTTGCTGAAATTGTTTGCCATCTAGCAATCTAGAGGTACTCTGCGGCTAGTTGCAACTGCTGTTGGCCCCGCTGTATGAAGAGTACGGGCCTTCCTTTATAAGAATTTCATGAGGCTACCTAATTGGGGCACATTTTATCCATACTCTTGCACGTTGGTACCTGTCCAATACCTTAAACTTTACCGATATTATTATCAATTCTGAGAAAATTGCCACGTAAAATTGATATTTATTTATTATAAGTGCGACACTGTGAACAAGAAAGTAAGGCGTGCAAACACAGACACATTAGAACAAAGACAACACAAATGGCAATTGTATCACCTCATTGTTGTCTCTTGTTTCCATGTTTGCATGTTTTGCTTTCTTTCAAGATGAAGCCCCCTATCTCCGGAAACTCTAGTGGACTGCCCCACATTTTGTCATTCTATACCATGCATAAAGTTTGTTTGACTGCAGTAAGCAATGGTGCTTTACTGTAACCATGACTTCAGTCTTGTCAGCTATGGGCTTTTATGTCAGCACTCACCGTTTGTTTTTCTTGCCCTTCTCTGGTGCAGGCAAAGAAGAGATGAGCCCTAGCAGTGGTGGTGGTGGAATGAATGGCTACTTTGTGGACAGCTTTGGGGACCCCAAGAAGAAGAAGGGTCCAGCACCCAGGCAGCAGGAGGAGCTCTGCCTGGTCTGTGGTGACAGGGCATCAGGCTACCACTACAATGCACTTACGTGTGAAGGTTGCAAAGGCTTCTTCAGGCGCAGCATCACAAAGAATGCGGTCTACCAGTGCAAGTACGGCAATAACTGCGACATCGACATGTACATGCGACGCAAGTGCCAGGAGTGCCGTCTCAAGAAGTGCCTCAGTGTTGGAATGCGACCAGAATGTGAGTGCTTGCCTGCTAGCCCACAACATCTCTGTATCTTTCTCTAGACGTTTGCTCCCGTGAGGTAGTTCCTCTGCATAAGTCTAGGTTGTGTAGACCTAGACACCATGGCTATTTTAGTGTATAATTAATCAAATAGTGTTTTAGGCAGTAGACACTGGAATTAAACTGAGCGTCTTCTCTCTCTATCCCCTCCTCTTCTTTTTCCTGTACAATACACAGCAATATTTTGGTTCCCTTAGGCAACGTAGCAACGTAGCCATTATAACTGAATTTTGGAGCTCTCCATGGGTGCCAATGTTTGATAGCTGGTGAACTTGTGTTTAATTATTATCCATTATTTATTTTTATTTTTTCTGGTTCAGCACTGCAACTTACTCCTTTTTCAGTTGGAAATGTACAGGTACTGAGCAGCTGCAGGAGTCGCCACTTTCATATCTAGCCATTTCTTTAGCACCAACTTCACAGTTTCTCTCTCATTCTACCCATTGTTATCTACAACAGGCAATGTTAAAATGACTGCCTGAGAGTCTCTCCGACATTGCATAGTGCAGGGCCCTGGTAGGCTTCCTTGTAGTACATACAAAAGTAAAGCCATGTGTCTATGCAATACTGGCATTGTCAAGTAGTATGGAGCAATCTCCTTTTCTGCATAGTGCTTAAGAATGCATTAAATTTTGCTCTCTGTTCATCTCAACTTCTAAAGCTCAAGCAAAGTACTAGTTGTGCATCTTACCCTAGTTTTTCACATTGGTGTTTTGTTCAGTTTATGTTGTTCACTCAGTAGCCCTGGTTATGCATGCAGCCGACTAATCACATTTCTTGAAGCATGTTCTTTTTGCGCAGTGATATGGTGCCATTTAAAATGACATCTTATTTGGTAGCTTGTAGTATGACATTCGAGTATGATAAACAGGCATCAGTAGTGAGAGGCTGCATGTATAGCTGACATGTATTGCTGACGACATTGCCATCATGAAAGAGACGCGAGACATTGCTGGCTGTGCCTACTTATATGGCATGCATAATGGGCACTCATGCCGTGCATATTTGTTCGTGGTCACAGGTGTGGTGCCAGAGTACCAGTGTGCCATCAAGCGAGAGTCCAAGAAGCACCAGAAAGACCGGCCCAACAGCACAACACGAGAGAGCCCCTCTGGGCTGATGGCGCCATCGTCTATGGGTGGTGGTGTGAGCCCCAGCAGCCAGCCATTGGGCGGCGGAGGCAGCTCCCTGGGCAGCAGCAGCAACCATGAAGAGGACAAGAAGCCTCTGGTGCCGAACCAAAACATTAAGCCTCTCAGTACGTCTCAGGAGGACCTCATCAACAAGCTAGTCTACTACCAGCAGGAGTTTGAGTCACCTTCTGAGGAGGACATGAAGAAAACCACGGTCAGTGGGTTGGGCAACACTTTGAAAAATATCGAGAAATCTGACAAAACGATGTAGAATGATGGTTTTTGTGTTAAAAATGTGGTCTTGAGGAGCACATTTGGCAGAACTGGATACTCCTCAGTTATTTTTCGAGGCTGTTTAGTCACTAATGCTTATGTGTTCTCACTTGCATTGTTATTCCCACCCACTTGTACTAATCGATGCTCACTTGCGTTAATAGCCACATTCGCTTACCAGCAACTACTAGTGCTCTTACTGGCATGGAGTCTCAGTCCATTGCATTCATTTGTACACAAATTTCAACTCTCACTCGATGCCAGTCACTTGTATTTAACCAAGGCCATCATCACTGATACCATTTTATATTTGCACTAACTGAAGCTCAGCCACTCTGTCTGCTCACACTTGCTCTCTTACACTGAAGCTTTACTTTTTCTATTTGATGCCTGTAAAGTGAATCTGGAGTGAGTATAAGTAAGTGCACACATAAGTGAGTATGCAGATTTATAAAGGGAGGGGCTGCTTTTTCTATTCACAGTGCACTTGTGCGAGCTGTGAAGTTCAATAGAAAAACATAACGCATCACGCCCAGCAAGCTAGCCCAGCAGTTGCAGTAGCATTGGTTGGCTTCCATAGGAGGCTACGGTAGCTTGTCAAATGCCCGGAAAACACTGGGAAACTGGCCTTTGTGACCTCCTCAACTTTGCACTATTCATTTGCCATAGGTGCGCCTCCTTGATTCCTTTCAATGTCAGTGCAAACGCTCGCTCCACTTGGTTCAGGGAGTTGTTGTGCGACACCACATAAAGGGTACGGCTGCTTGCTTCACATGTGCATTGGAGTGTGTCACTGTCATTGCCTTGGAGATGTGGTAGACGCTGCGTACCCCTTCTATACAACACGTCTGTCAGAGTTCTTCCTTCTCACTTCTTGTTTGGCAGCCCTCACCGTGTGCGCTACCCGGCGTTTTTTCCATTTGCGATAATCTAGAGCGGCACTTGAAAGATTGACAGCTTTCTGGCATCGAGGCATCCTACGGTAGCTTTATTTGCAGTTGCAGTGGTCGTGCCGATGAAGACTGCTTATTGCTAAACATATCAAGCGCTCTGTGTTGTAATGTTCGTGTTTCCAGGCGCCTCATTGACGAACGTCATTTTGCGTGTGTAGATGGTGTGGCCCAAATAGCAGAAAAATCTATCTTCGCTGCAGGAGAAAAACGTTATCGGTTATCACGCATGTTATCGGCTATCACAGACATGCCGCCAGCAAACGTCGAGTCTCGTCAACAGCCAGTGTGACAGCCTAGCATGGCAGTCAGGAGGGTTTAAAAGCACCACCCCGTGCATATAGGTACAGCGCATCAAAAAAATACTTCTTTCAACAGCGGCCATGAGGCCCCGCATAAAGGGTACTCTCCCCCCTCCGACCATGAAGCAGGTATGAGCGCTAGCCGACGGGAAAGAGTAACAAAGAGTTGATGGAGAGGGTGGTGAACGGCCGGATCGGATGCACGCGACTGGCATTGAAAAAAATAGAGGAGGCGCTGGCCATAGCTTTAAGGTTTATGATAGATCTGTCACTCTTTTGACCAACAAGTTGAATGCACAAGACCTACACAATTTCTGAGAACAAAATCATGACGTGGTGTGTGGTCACTGAACTTCGCCTGTACTGATATAGCAGTGTAACCACCTCAGTTTTCAATGGCGTAACCAACCCACCTTGATAACACCCAGAGCTAATGGGCATTGTGAATCGTTCACGAAACAAACATGCACAAATGTTATAGTACTGTGCTCTTCAGGAGTTTGTCCTTCACACTGTAATATGTAATTGTAGTATGCTACTAAACAAGAAAAAGAAAAATTAAAGCTTGGCAAGAACCTTATGTTAGTTCTTGTACAACTATATAAAAAGTTTTGTCACTTTCATGGTACATGCAAGTCCATATAGCAGTCACATCTGTATCTGTGCTTTGAAAACATGCTGAGCACTGCTGTCGACCACTTTTTGTGAGGAGGAGGCGTGCTATAACTGGACTTGTCATGGCACTTAAGTTTGTTCTGTTGATGTTAACGTACAACAACGTTGCATGCATGCAGCCTTTCCCACTGGGAGACAGCGAGGAAGACAACCAGCGGCGATTCCAACACATCACCGAGATCACCATCCTAACAGTGCAGCTCATTGTGGAGTTCTCCAAGAGGGTTCCCGGCTTTGACACATTGGCACGAGAAGATCAGATTACTTTGCTGAAGGTGGGAGCCTTTTCCTTAGATATTTGTATTGCTATACTTGCATTTTGAACATATTTACAAGCCACGCAGAGTGTAGCTTCCTGGCATTTGGAGGGTGTCCTCGCTTGCTGCATTAAACTTGTCTGTTTGCTTCAATCTCTTTTGTCCAATTCAGGAGTTTGTTAATTTCTTGCTTTATAATAACGTTAGGAGGATCCAGACAAGCATATAAGAAAATGTGGTTCCTGCAAAGATGTTCTGGGTATGCCTCAAACTACCATGGCACTTTCTTACTGTCATATTGTAAAAAGCACCCCCCCCCCCCCCCTTTCTCCTCTAAAATAAGGAAAAAAAAAGTTATCTTGTAGACTCTTCAGCCTTTGAGACATTATAATTTGACTACTCTAGTCGGCACTGCGTTCTCTGCAAGTCTAGCCGTGTAAATCCTGTACAACTTCCACAAAGCAGCACAATGTCAATGTTGGCCTTTCTGTGCATTACATTGGGGAGCTTCTGATCGGAAATATACTGACAATTACAACTACAGCTGCAGAATAAAAGCAGAAGGAGCTGAATGCTCAGTATTTCTCTTCCATGCAACCATATCTACTTGACGGTGTTAGTTATTTTTTCTTTCATCACTTTCACAAACAGAGGATGTTGGCTGCCACAGAAGCCATGGTGTGAATTGATAGTTGTTACACGTTGGCAGCATTGTGGTGTTGCCGATAACACATATTTTGACAATTTGAGTTAAGCACTAAGGTGCTCAAAAACCACTCACTGAGCTTGCCTTTGTTTCTTGCAGGCTTGCTCCAGCGAGGTGATGATGCTGAGAGGTGCCCGAAAGTACGATGTGAAGACGGATTCTATTGTGTTTGCCAACAACCAGCCGTACACAAGGGACAACTACCGCAGTGCCAGTGTAGGCGATTCAGCGGATGCCCTATTTCGTTTCTGCCGCAAAATGTGTCAGCTTCGAGTGGACAATGCTGAATATGCACTCCTCACAGCCATCGTTATTTTCTCTGGTGAGGAGCAGCAGTATTTCCTTGGGGCTTGCTCAAAATATGTGAACTAAATGTGAAGGGATAGTATGGAAATTGAGGTCAAGAACAGGAGGTTGCTTAAGTGGAGTTGGTTTCACCTGCTTCCTCTGCAATGCATTTGACAGGAATTAGGAATTGTAAAACAAAGGTCAGAGTTCTGACTTTATATGCATATATAGTGATATTTGTCCAGGAGAGTCTTACCTCATTGTTATGTCTGTAAGTTTGGCCCAGTCACATGTGAAAAAATATAAGGTGGGAAAAAAATGGGTACGAAGAGTGGCAAGGTACTGCATGTTCATGTACAAGGTGCAATGCCAATGTTGCCAATGTTGTTGCCGATGTTGGTGCTTTGAACTTAGAGGCTTAAATTCTGGTACTGATTCTTATCTGGGCAGAAAGCTTCATGTATCAGCTATGTTGCATTGGACTTTGGTGGTTGGCCAGTGATTGCGTGCACTTACTATTCCAAGCAAGTTCTCTTTGCCGCTTATTGTTCAATTGAGTCGTGACATCAGCCCCACTGCTGAGCATTCACTTTCAATAAGAATAGAGTAATTCACTTACTCGTAGTGGTATTATGCTGAGCTACGTTTGTCGATTGTGTTTGTTTGGCAAGTAAATGCAATGACAAAAGATGTAATCAATAATACTGTTAATTTATTACTGAATTATTTATATAGATATTATAAAGGAGATTTATTGAAACTGATCAAGCGGCTGCCGGTTGAAGGATCTGCCGAGTGTGGTCACTGAGCTTGAGCCCCTGCTGCAGCCTCTGCACCGTTGCTCTTCTTCATTACAATATCATTGTATCAAAATGATAGCAGTTATTATGCTTGTCGATTTTACTAAACTCATTGCCCGTGTTCATTATTATGTGGTCACCACAGCACTTTGTAAAATATTCCAGTCTTGCCTCAAGGCCTTGCCACCATGCTTCGCCTTTGTACTCCATACCTTTGTACCCTTGTGACAATATGTTGCAAGTACTGCCTCATCACAGTTGTCGGGACCTAGTCAGGCCTCTTATAGCAGCATCAACTTTCTGCCCTAGCATCCATTTCTATGCTGTACTGTGAGATAAAAATGCAATTCATTGGCTGATTACTCTGCAGAGCGTCCAGCACTGGTGGACCCGTGCAAGGTGGAGCGCATACAGGAGTACTACATTGAGACACTGCGCATGTACTCGGAGAACCACCGGCCCCCGGGCAAGAACTACTTCGCCCGACTGCTGTCCATCTTGACAGAGCTGCGCACCTTGGGCAACATGAACGCCGAGATGTGCTTCTCGCTCAAGGTGCAGAACAAGAAGCTGCCACCGTTCCTGGCCGAGATTTGGGACATCCAAGAGTAGTAGTGGTGGGGGAGGGACTGTATTGGGCTCTGCTGTGGACTGCCTGCAAGTGGCCCATCTTCTGGCACTGCCACATTGTATAGGCATCGTACGTCTCATTGCCAACCCTATTGGAAAAGGGCTTTTGGCCAACGTCCTGCTTTCCACGCTGTCAGCCATGCACGTTTTTGTGTGTTGGGTGCGGGTCACCAGCCCCGACAGGCCACATTCAGTCATGTAGGACACGGATGAAAAGCCGCATGAGGGCCAGCGCATATTCATTTTATCACCTGTTGTGAGTGCATGCACTTATCAAATAGTAAGCTACCTCACTCTGTTATCCAAACAAAATGACAATTGTTACAATGTTTTGCGAATCTAACCCTCTTTTCTGCTCATGCAGATTGATCTCCTTGCTTTTCTTGCAACAAGAGCATTATGTATAGCACAATGATTATTAGCATGTTGGAAGTTCTCAAAGAGAATGGCTGCTTTTTAGTGTCCAATTTGCTCACTTTATTGTGTCACTGCAAAGACAAAATCATTTTAATAAGGCGTGAGAGTGCAGGTTCCGTTTGCAGCCACTGCACCTGCACTTTGTTTAGGGGCAAAATGCTAGAACACCCATACACTTACATGATATAGGTGCATGTTAAAGGACCACAGGTGCTCAAAATTATTTCGGAATGTGCTGCCACGACGTGCTCCATGATCATGGTTTTGGAAAGTAATATTTTATAATTTAATTCTTTTATCATTATTTGACGTCATGATTGAACACTCATGGACAGTAATTTTAAGACAGTAATTGATCTGTGACATCATTTTATTTTCCTTTATTTTACACAATTTTTATTGTCCCCGTATGATTGATTCATCCTTGGTGTGCTAAGTGTACTGTGTATTAAGGAACATCTGATGTTCATTTTATAACAGGCCTTACCGCATAACTCAAATATAGTATCACTTGGAGCCAGACTCTGGCTTGTGATGTGAAAGCCTGTCAGTTTCTTGCTAGTCTGCGCTTTATTTAGTTTGCCGAGCTTTTTGAAATGTTTCTTGAAATTACCAGTGCTTATATCGGCTTCTTAAAACTAGTGCCCGTACTCGGCTTCTTAAATGGCCAGTGTTTGAGTTTGTCTTCTTAAATTACCATTGCTTGATGTGGGTTTCCTAGTACTGCCAGTGTAGTTCTGTGGTGGCAGCACCCATATGCTTTTCACTGCTAAACACTTTTATGAATGCTGTTCATTCACTTAGGTAAAGCACACAAAAGGATATGGCATGGTTGACAGCGTGGACAGCATGATGCCTGGTCCGTGTGCTTGACCGACTACAGGGGTTACATCGGGGTGGCTGCGGCTTCTGCCCAGACTTGGCACACTGCAAAGGCATCATGCATATTGCAGAGCCTGATTGTAGCTGTAAGCTGGCAATCAGATCCTGTTGGTCTGACCAGCAGCTCTTTCTCTTTTTTTTTTTTTGTTATTTTTTGAAAAGAAATCTTCCAGGCTTCGCTGTTTAGTGTACGTTTTCGTTGCAGTGACTAACAGCTCCAGAAGGGCATTCTTGAGTGTTGCGGGGAGGAGTGCTGATGAAGGAAACAGGCAAATGATAATGACTGGGGCTCGCAGCGGGCCCTCTCGCACCATTTCTGGCAGGTTTAGCTACTACGTGTGATGAAAGCCATTGTTTGAAAGCTGCAGT
Organism: Hyalomma asiaticum; assembly: GCA_013339685.2. NCBI lineage: Eukaryota > Metazoa > Arthropoda > Arachnida > Ixodida > Ixodidae > Hyalomma > Hyalomma asiaticum. The sequence goes on along the minus strand of CM023482.1, from coordinate 115,709,037 downwards.
GCATGTGTATCGTAATGGTCCGTGGCGTGGCGAAAAGGGGACTTGTTGCAGAGGGCATGCGTGTTGTGCACTGCCACTTCCCCCTTAGTGCTTGCCTCTCTGGCTGCATGGTTGCGTTTGATAGCGTGTAGTACCACCACTACCAACTGTTGAACCCACAGTCAAGTGCCTTAACATAGTTTGAGAAAGGTTTGTCCTGCTCCTCTTGGGTTAGTGTGTAACTCTGTAACCTGTGCAGCCAGCGACTGTGCGAGAGGGCTGCTGTAATGCCATGCGCCGGCAAAGTGTCGTGGTTTGCCGCTTTTTCCTTCGTCACCCCTCCCTGCCTCTGGGCAGACGACAGTGGCAGCGCCACGATGGCCAGGGCAGCTGTGGTCGCTTGCAGTGGCAGGGATGCTTCCCTCTCTCTCTGCAGAGAGGTGGCTGTGAGTGAGATAAACGCACAAACTTTGACAATTGTACAAATATCTTCCCCTTCCATATGGCAAGGGCATTGTTCTTTTCTTTGTCCTTATTTCTTTTTTTTTTTACTGCCTGGTTTGCTTTTTTTTAAGGGTGTTTTTTGTTTCTATGTGTTATTACATTGGGTGCATGTACATAGCGACGTGTAACGCTAGGCACTGTCGAAAAATGGGGGCCGATGGCATCTTTTAGTGCTTGCGTGGTACCGGTGATGTGGAAAGGGGTGCGGAGCACCCCACGAACAGAAGGAAAAGATGCCAGCAGCGAGGGGAAAGAAGGACTGAGCAGCCCACCACCAGACCGCCACAACATTTTTTTTTTCTTCTTCTTTTGGATTCAGAGCGGTTTACGATCTCAGTGTTTCACAAAACCACCTGGCAGGTAGCAGCAAAGCGAAGAAAAATGGACAAAAAAAAAAAAGAGGACTGCAAATGCATTAACCATGACTGCTTCAACTTGGGACGTTGCCGGCAACGAAACCAGTGAGCCTACGGCAAAACATCGAGCGTCGACCTTGTGTGTACATCTGTGCTTGTCTGTGCTTGTAGTGTGTGGTTGTTGGACGTGCACAGACTATTATGTGGAATACCCACGAGGAACTTGCGGCAGTGGGCTGTCCTGACCCTCCGCCTTCATTTCCGAATCTCAGTGGATGTAAGAGAAGCCATATATCAAGCGAGAGGAAACGCCTGGGAGCATAGAAAAAAAAAAAAAATACTGGCGAAGAATCAGTGGCACGAGTGAGACACACAACATATTTGCAGGCGGTGCTGCTTGATTCCTTCTTTTTTTTATTATTATTATTCTTGTTTGAGTGCCTTTTGTTACTTCTTGCTGCCACGATCAGATGAGACTAACCAGGTGCAGTGTGGAGGACATGTTTTAAGAGTGCTTGATTACTCGAACTTGCTTTTACTTTCCTTTTCCTTCTGTTCATCTTTCCGACTGGGTGTGGAGCAAATTGCATTTCTCTCATTGTGTGTCGCTGCCTTGGCACTTGTGTGTTTGGACAAGTGCGGCTGCTGCCAAGGCAATGTCGGGCACAGCCCATTCTCTGCCTTGGCTGCATAAGGGCCATTCTGGGGTCATGTGCACACTACGCACACTACTCACTGCCCAGCTGGGCACGCAGTGGCCATTTCTGTCACGCATTTGGGGAAACAAGGGGAGCAGCAAATCCCAAATCATCCCATTGGATCACGCCAGCAAGCATGCACCTTGGCTCGGCACTTGCCTGCTAAGCTTTAGCGGGGCCGAGCTGCTACATTTATTTCCCGTCTGCTACAGACCCGTGTACCTGACTGTCGTATGAACATCACGATCTCTGCACTGACCATTGGAGCTGTTCTGCACTGTCTTTGTTGCTTCCCCATGTTTCCCCATTACAAGGCTATTGGGACGTGTGTGGTGTGTGAGCACGGTGGCCGAGCAGCTTGGGGTTTGGGTGGCGTGCATTGCTGCCTAGCAGGGTCCCGCTCTCTATGGGATATTTATTGCTGTCAAGTGGTACAGTGCTGAATGCTTTTGTTGCGGGCACACAGGGGTAGATACCAGAGTTGTGTTTTTAGGGCTCCCCTGGATAATGTGTGGAAGCGCCTTTCTAGAAACGAAAAAAAAAAAAAAGGAACTTGGTATCCATAAGTATATTGATGTACCATAGATGATATATGTCGCTAACCATGGATGCCTCATTTCATTAGTGAGCCAAGAATATGTCTGCTGTGGAGCATTGCTGGTTTCTAAGCGCTTATTTCCTTCTCCGCTGCAAGGTATTACACCTTGCTTCTCCCTCGTTGTTCCTTGAGCATGCAAACCTTAACTCCATTCTTATTTTCTTCTGTCAACATAGCACTCAATTGTACGAGTGAGTTGGACCGAATGTTCAGGACAAGGAAAGGTGTGTAAATATGGCCTGCCATTTCGTGTCCCCTGTACAGTGAGTGTGGATGTGGCAAATTTCTTGTGTGGACAGGCTGGTTCCCGTTACATCACTGTAGCTGACATCACCTTGCAGAACACATCTCGTTAGGGGCTAGCAGTGCCAACTATTAATTTTCTTTGCTTACGGAGAATCATTCTAGCAGGATGAAAGTATCTGTGGAAAGGAAGGCAAAAAGGCCAATTCTGAGGGTGCATGACCAGACGACATTGCTAGGTTAGACCGTGCAACACTCCGTGGGCAAAAAAAGGGGCAGTGAAATTCTGTGCCTTGACCAAATATAGACGGCCTTTATTTTTCTGCCGAGACCTATGGTGCTAAGGCTGAGATGGAAATGCTGCAACCGTGGAATACGAACGGGTATCCTCAAGCTCAAGTTTAAAAAAAAAAAATGACTGGAAGGTATTATTCCTCGGTTGCCTGCTTTGAAAAAAAAAGCAGGGATCCTCTCGCTACCAACCACGCTTGGGTTTCCGTCCAGTAATAGTAGCTCTTCTCCTCTCTTTTCTGCCATACAGAGCTGCCAGCGTCTTTGCCACTGCCACGACAGTTAAAACATAACCACTTCCATTACTGATCCCTTTTGTCCTATGCGTCTCTATGGCATTGCACCAATGAAAGCGCTGAAAGGTGGCAAGCCAGTGGCAGCGACAAGCTGAGCATTTCCACCTTCACAGTTCTCTGAATGTGGCAGTTACCCAAGGCACACTCTGCAGCACTATGGCTGTTGGCAGCTGTTAAATGCAACTTATTTTTCTTGCACTCAGTCAGTGAAGCAAAATGCACAAACACACGAAAAGGCATCTTTGCATGCAGCTCATGATATAGTTATAGAAGATTGCTGCACAAAAACGAGAGACACTACTTTTATGGCAAATGTCGGTCAAATGCCAAAAGCAAGTTTCAGCAGAGAGTGGTGACTGCAGGGAAACTTGGTACATCGACAGATGCATGAAAGTGCTGAACACGTACTGGTGCCAGCCAGTGGCAATGTTCATTATGCAAGAGCACATAGAAGCATTGAGCCTGTAATGCTTATTTTCTTAGTGATGTAAACAGCATGCTCAAGGCTGACATACTGCAAAGACTCAATGGCTATAACGTTCTGCTTCTGAGCTGTGGTTCCGATTCCTAGCTGAAGCAGGCATATAACAATTCGAGCAAAAATGCATGAGTGCTTGCACACATTATTTTTTAATGAGCGCTAAAGGTACCCAGATCGTCGGAATTATTTTGTACCTTCCAGTATGGCCCCGTCTTCTAGCCTAAATACCGATTTGGCACATCAAAGTGCAGCGATCAATCATTTGAAGGCCATGTTATAAAAACTTGGTTGTGGCATTTGACCTGCTTTGGCCAAGTGAATATCAGCAGCAACATTTGGAGCACAAACTATGCGACAACTGCAAGTGCCTGGACGATAGAGTGGTTGTCTATTTCAAACGACTAAAGACAGACAAACTACGAGATTCGCTAATATTTTTGCCGAGACATATTTTGGAGATTACAGAGGCCCAGTGTGTGTCAGAACTGCTCAGGAGAGTCGCGGTTGAAGACCAAGCTTGCATGCATGCTTGCTTCCTTCTGCTTCCGGCTAGACAATCGAGCTCCCGCACAGTATATATATATATAGGATGCTTGGGAACCAGCAGTGCCCCTCACAGGCATTCCATATTCCCCTTTCCCCCCCCCCCTTCGTCCCTGGTGTGCAAGTGGCTCACGGCTTCTGTAGCGTTTGCCAGCTGGGGCAGCAGCCACACTGCCTCTACATTCCCCGTCTCTTGGGGAGGTCGATTCTTGGGACAAGCTGGGCTCTTGTGATGTGTTTTCCCGCACGGAGGCCTCCGTGCACCTTCATCCTTGGGATGCTGTCGACGTGCTGTTAGGACTCCAGTGTCCCCTAATAGTTGTCTTTGTGTACTTGAGTGTTACGGAGCTGTCCTTTTTTTGGTTCATGTTGGCCTCTTGAGTGATGCTGTGATTTTCCTTGTTTGTTGTTTGTTTTGCCCCTTTTCATCCCCGGGATCGCACGTGTTTCTCCTGGCTGTCCTATCGTATGTAGTTTCTCCCGGTTGTGTTTTACTGGGACGTCGTACTGCCTGTTCCTCGTCTGTCGGCTTCTACGCGCCCTCTGGCACCTATCGAGTAAAGTGCGTCTGTTGACCCCTAATTTATTTCGCGCGGCTTACTTTTTTTTTTCTCCTCTCTCTCTCTCTCTTGCCTCGAGACTGCCTTCCACCACCACCACCTCCCCCTGCATACACGAGTGTCTGATTTCACGCCCCCCAACCCCTTTCCCAGCAAAAGCCTCCCCGAAGAATTGCTGTCTGGGGCATAGAAAGAGCCTTCAGCAGGTGAAGGCACGCAGTGAGAATGCTGTCTATGGGAACCGATTGCCATGTCTATTCTTGGAGAAATTATTTTGTGATGCCGCCAACCTTGGTAGCAGGAGGGGCAAAAAGCTGAACGAAGAAGCAACTGTCAGTTATTTTTCATAGACATGCTGGAGTGAACATACAGACGCTATAATCGGGGTGTAACTAACAATGCTTGTATATAGTCAACACTGTTTATACTTATGGAGGAGAGAGAGGGCTGAATAAGTTATGTTTGTTATGGACTTTGTGCAAATTTTTGTTTCTGGAGCTCCTTTCTTGCTGCGGAGCCAATGCGCACAAGGGGACACAAGTGGGTTGTTGTGCGCTCAGGTCTGCTACTGTTTTTTGTTGTACAGATTGTATCTTTTTTGCAATGTTCTATATTTTTAAAAATTAAAAATCCTTGGCTCGATTTATCATTACCAAAATTGTGTGCGTGTGTGTGTGTGTCATTTTTTTGCCTCAAGCACATAGCAGCGCAGCATTCAGCTGGGCAGCTTGGATCGGGATGAACTGCTTGAAACATACCAAACACAAGACCTGTGTATTCCCAAGCATTGAAACAAGCCACAACATACCCAGGTATTTAGGTTCAATTGAAGGGCACAGTCCTTCGGTTAGCAATGTGAAAACTACTGTGCATTACTATCATTATGGTTGCATTACTATCATTACAACAGATGTACTTACAACAGAAATTTTTGACACTGCTAATTTGCAGAGTGATGCTTACCATTGACTGAGCCTCCTGTATCACGGATTCTGGCACAAGCATTCTGATATAATGGACCTGAATGCTTGAGGCCCATGTACTATGTGTTGTCTGGGCATGACAAAGAACCCAGGGCAGTGAAAGTTTCCAAAGCCTTCCACTATGCCTTTCTCTCCTTTCCATTCTTTCATTCCCTTCCTGTATCCCCACGGATGCTGAATTGAGCTCCCGCTCCTGACAAGGGCTGCAGAAAATAGCGTCCTTTCATAACCCGAAACACAATTATTCTTATTTAGAAAGCTGGTCAGCACTCCTTTACGGTAGACGTTTGTACAGTGGATGTCACAAACTTAGTATGCGCTAGCTTCAAACATTGCTTGTGCAAGGACAAAGAACTCCACCATGGCTTGGGTGCTCTCGCTATGAGCACAGGGAAGGGGAGGAAAAATAAGGGTCAGAGAATAGAACAGCCGGCCCACAGAATGGGTGTTGTGTCTATTTCTTGTCTTTACAATGGCACAGTCAACGAAAGGAAAGACAAACCTTGAGGGTGTCCTCGAGGGTTACCGGCGCTGCGGGAATCCCTTTCAAGGAACGCCATCCTTGCTTCTGCGACCATGGCGCTCGCAACCCTGCTGGATTTACGATGACGATTGTGGTTTGGTTAAGGAAAGGATGCTTAAGGAAAGGACGCTAATTTCTGCAGCGCATATCAGGAGCATGGCTAAGTGCCCGCGTGGGTAAGGGAAAGGGAGCGAAAGGGACAAAGGAGAGGAAAGCCGTAGTGGAGGGCTCCGGAAAATTTTGACCACCTGGAGTTCTTTGACGTCCACTGACAACCACACAGTACACAGGCCTCTGGCATTTTTGCCTCCATCAAAAATGTGACTGCCGAGGCCGGGATTGAACACGCATTTTTTGTGTGGCAGCCGAGCACCATGACCACTACACCACCGCAGAAGCACATATGGCACCATTCGGGGATGGCGTCCAGGCCTCCTCGGTGTCCCAATGTCAGGATATGTCAGGCTAAGTGTATAGCAGCTTTTGGCCTGCTTTCCCCATGACTCTGACCATTCTGATGACTTTAATGACATGCGTGAGGCTCACGAGAGTCACCACAACCATGCTGCAGGAGCATCCGCAAGCATTTTACAGGGGAGCAGTATTGTGAAGTGCTCTGCTTGATTTGATTTGTTGGGTTTAACGTCCCAAAACCAGCTGTGATTATGAGAGACGCCGTAGTGGAGGTCTCCGGAAATTTCGACCACCTGGGGTTCTTTAACGTGCACTGACATCACACAGCACATGGGCCTCAACATTTCGCCTCCATCGAAATGCAGCCGCCGCGGCCGGGATTCGATCCCGCGACCCTCGGATCAGCAGCCGAGTACCATAACCACTAGACCACCGTGGCGGGGCGAAGTGCTCTGCTACAGATGACAGCCGTAGCTCTCGTACTGCACTTCAGGTCTCAGAATGTGCACTGGTGAGCATCGCTGCAACGTCACTGCCAGAGGCAGAGAGCATCATGATGGTTGTCAAGAGCATGGACATATGGAAATGGTCGCATTGTTAGTGCCAGACCCTCCATGGCTCCATGGATAAACCCTGTCCATCGATGATCTTAACAAGATAAGCACTGTGGATCTCCACAAACCAGACATGACCGGGCATGCCTGTCACAGGACGTCTCCTGAGAATTTGGAGCCAGGTCTACCACCCTTGCCCAATGAATGTGTGGACATTGTCCCTTGGTTGGACAACGCTTAGCTCAAGTACGCCAAATGCAACAAGGTCACTATCAAAGGCATGCTCGTGCAACCCAAGTCATCTGCGGTTCCCATAACTGTTAGCCAGTACGGCCAGGAAGGATCGACAACACGTGGCCTGTGGCCTGCTGCTAGTTCAGGCTGTGCAGGAGACCCACCAGCAACAACGTTGACAAAGTGCAGGTTGCATCATCCACGAACACACAACCTCATTCATTCGTGGTGTGGCAGGCACGTAGGAGATGACCCCAATGCACCGCAACTCAGTGTGATTGAACTCGTTTAGCACGACACATGGTGGTCAACCTCTAATCTGTGACAGATGAGTAGCATGAAAAATATACTGCTGCTGCAATGACACATGTGATGTGCCCTGCCAGAGACATGTCTGACAGCTTGCCATATCAAATTGCAGCATGGCCGAGGCCTGCTGCCACTAACACAGTGCCAGAGCTGCTAGCCAGAAGTGTCTTTGGCAGCTTTTCAAGCTAATATACAAGGGCTGGGTTGAATCCTGCGACAATCACTGCGGCACAGTCGGTGCCGGCCTCCGGAGGCTTTCTTCCACCTCATAAAGCCAAGTCGTGGAAAAGCCAAGAACGACTGATGCAACACAGCCAGTGTTGCATGCTGACAAAATTTTCCACAGGTGTCTCAGCTTGTAATCACAAAGAGCTCAACCGTGGCTTGGGCTGGGCGCTCACACTATGAGCGCAAGGAAGGGGAGGAAAAAGAAAGGTCAGGGACTAGAACAGCCGGCCCACTGAACTGGGTGTTGTCTATTTCTCGTATTTACATTGGGCATGCTTTTGGGACGGCGGCAGCACCAGAGAGATCAAGACAGCGAGACACTATGACGGCAGGTGAAGGGAACAGCATTGTAACCATGGAGACACACATAGTGGCAAAAGCACTATGCGTACAGTGCTGTCAAAGCAGACACGCTCCTTTAAGAAGAATTAGAGAGCAGTAAATGCATTCTTTGACTATGTCTGTTCACTCCAGGTATAACAGACCCATTCAATGTCTGCATAAAGGTCTGCTGTAACAAAATTTGTATTCTACATATTCTTTTTACAACAGACCAACATCTTCACTATCAAGGTATGTTGCAATAAGATTACATTGTATTTCCATAGGTTTATTTTTGTTTCATTCATCAGGAATGAACAGATGTGCACTTTGAATTTAAATTAGCTTTTCTGACAAAATGAGCAGTGTTCAAATATTTGTATTATACTGCTTCACCCAGAGTGAAAAATCAAGAGAACACCTGAACATAACTGTACATAAAAAAAGTAATGCAAGGACAGTTACTAACCCAGTGCCAGTTTTTAAAATTGCAAATGCAATTTGTTGCGCGGCCAGCTTTTCCAAAGACAGTATGGTATTCTATGATAGAGATGAACAGGAATTCCTCATATTGGGAAAAAGAGAATTGAGTATCCTCATCACACGGGCATGCATGATGTAGTATACAGCACACCTCATAGTGCTTCATGGCCAAAGAAATGGTTATAATCCAAGCAATTTGAAGCAATTATCAACATCTAACTAGCTTTATGTAGACTAAAAATTAGTTGCCCAGAGTTTAACCTGCACTTTCTGATGGAGGTGTGCATATACAGCAAGGTGTAGGTTAATGACTAGAAATACAGAAAACCTCTTTGTATCTGCCAGCATGGCAGACAATAACATGATTGCAATGCTGCCGAGCTAAGGTGCTTTAAAGAACTAGATCCTTCGCACTGCATATTTCCTCAAATGTAATTCATTGACTGTGTAAGCTGGGAAGTGGTTTTATCCTAAGTGAAGAAGCACTGAGGGTCGTGAACATGTTCCAAGCACTTAAATGCATAATTTTACAAGAGCTGTCAATTCAGCAGCATTTCATTTTGAAAGCAAGGAAATAGAAAGCATAAAAATGAACGCACATACCACTCATAAGGCACCAGGAATTCTTGCAGGTACATTTTGTGCTCATTGTTACTTTGTATCAAACTTCACTCTGCCCCATAGCGTGTGAATAGTTCACACAGGTGGTGGTCAATGAATTTTGGTATGTGCCGGCTATGCCACAGAATATTATGTACAATGTAAAGCGAAAGTGAGAAGCATGAAGTGGGGCATCCATTTGTACAGACAAGTGAAGTAGTAAAGGAATTGGGTTTTGCACTTTGTGACCAAGTGTTGAGGCACATCCCGTGTTTGGTGGAGTTCTTTCATTGCTTTCGCTTAATTTAGCAAGCAGCAGAAGAGTGAGCAACTAGTAGTGAAAAAGAAATAAAACAGAGCGGGTGATCAAAACAGCACTAAGAGACAGACACCACCGTTTTTCCTGCTTCACTTGTCAGTTAGAGCAAAATGGGTGCCAAGGAAATGCACAGCTGAGGACTGCAGAAAGTTGGGTGAGGTGATGAAATCTAAAAATTTTGTAAGCATAAAATGGAACTGGGTCATATAATACAGGCAAATGGGAGATAATTGGGAGGGGGCTTTGTCTCGCATAGGGCATAAAATAAGTTGGTGATGATAAGGAAACGAAGATAATGGGCAGAAATGATAAAGGACAAGATCACGCAACTGCTATCGCCTGGTGTGCGACCGATGGCGGCGCTGCGAACGGCGCCTGTATGACGTCAGAGCGGGGATTCGCGCGCTTTCGTCTGCTACGTAGGCCCAGCGTCGTGTTGAAGCCACCGTTGCGGTAAATCTCAACAAAAAAGCAGTTCAGTTGGTTATCTCGCGTATGGTGGCTATACTGACGCTGTTCGAACAACCGTGGGTCTGCTTTTAACGTTCATTTAGAACTACGGCTCTTTGTTTTTTAGAACTGCGGCCGCTTGTCTCCGCGGCGAGTGCTGCGCAATGGTGAAGTACTGCTCTGTGCCTCAGTGTACTTCGTCCGCTCGTGAAAGAGGCGTTAGCTTTCACAACTATCCTAAGGACCCAAAGCTGAAGAAGAAGTGGATGGTCAAGCTCAGAATGGGAAAGCGCCCCACGCCTTCATCGACCGTGTGCAGCAAACACTTCGCGGACAGTGACTTCTGCTACCCACCGTATACGCGCCACTCTTCGGTAAGTTTGTGACCGTGTTTAAGCGCCTCGCCAATACTTAAGCCGTTTATTGCACGCAGGCTATAAGCATAGGCGACTTACACCAGGTGCGGTGCCGTCCCATAACCTGCCGCGAAGGCCCCTAGACAAGGAGCCGACGACGCGGCGACGCGGCCTCCGAATCGCCTCGCGGGTAAGCGCGCCTCGTGAGCTCAGTTGAGCGGCGCAGGATATATGAGACTACGGCTGCGTCTGGATGGTGTACATACGTATTTTACCTACGAAGCCAAGCGCGCGCCTAGAGGACTGCTAATCATAAATTCATAACCTGTTGCCGCTGTTCAGTGCACATTCTCTAAAATTTGGTAGTGTCTATATTGCCGGCAGCCGGCAAAACAGACCAGCAAAATAGTTGCCGGCAGTTCCCGCCTATTGGGTGCCCGTGACCATGTGACTTGTCGGCAGCACGGTGATGACTGCCTCACCGGCCCCTCGATATTTTTTTCAGCGAAGAACGGCACGGTTGGGTGGCGTAGTGGCTTAGCGTGCCGCGCTGGCCCGTGGTTTGAAGGACCGTGGTTCGAGTCGCAGCCTTTGTGGATTTTTTTTTCTTTCGGATTGCTTTTAAGAACTAATAACGCTAACACAACTGCTCCGAAGGAGCCGTAATGTTATTTTTAAAAGAATCGCGTTGGTCTCAGCGGCGGGCGCGCTAGCGCCCGTCGCTGACGCGCCTGGCTCTGGCAGTAGTGACACGAGCAAAATAGTGAGAGCGCCGAAGGCGCACCGCGAAGCGGCAACGTATGTCAACGGGCCCTCCAGTGACACGGGCGAACCACGGACACGCTTAAAATAGCTATAACAAGAAATGCGCCGGCAGGGATAAACTGCCGGCAACTATTCTGACGTCACTCATAGGATGTCGGGTTTTGTCGTCTGCTACAACTCCACATTTCCTGCGTGTGTGCCACCGCGGGCCTTTTTGTTGTGGGCACCGCGAGCGCTTCCTCCCTGCATGCCTGATGACCGTCCTCCACAAAAACATTTTAGTGAACCGATAATCATGGCACGTATACGAAGCTTCCGTGCCCCTGGTGACAATGCCGGGTAAGGGGTTGATATCATGAGCCATAGCCAACGCACTTATGAGACTATGCAACTGCTAGATACACTGATGATTCATTATGAAATATTTCTGACGTCACATTTCATATGTCCTGTGTTGAACGAATGCAAGTGATCGTGAAACAGCGAATAAAATGTGCCACTCAATCAGGATATGGTAGAATACCACCGCGCAAGCGGCCCGCTCGCACTGTCGACAGCATATGGGAATGATCGGCACACTGGCGCGTTATCAAGCATGCTTAGGTGTGCTGGCTTAGCAATCGCCGCCGTTTTCTTTACGGTAGATAGGTTTACTTTTTGCATCAGCTCGTCGTATAAGCAAATAAGCTAGCATATTTGGAGCTAATTAAGCTAAGACTGACTAGTGCTAGGCCAATTAAAGTAATACTAATGAAGCCAAGCCTACTAAAGCTAATGCTACTCAGACTAGCGCAATTAAGCTATAGCTAATTACACCGGTCTTATTAAACCAGCAAAGCCCAAGTAACCCAATATTAATTCAGTCCTACATGATTAAGGCCATCCTAATTAACCCAAGCCTAATAAAATTAAGGCCAATGAGACCAATAATAATTAAACATATCCTAATTTACCAATTACACAAGCCCATTTCATATAAAACTAAGCTGAACCTAGTTAGGCTGGCTGATTAAGTCATGCCTAATTAGCCAAGACTGAGGCTAATACTAATTAAATTAAGATGGATTATCAAGCTGACCGGCGTAATTAAGCCATCTGTAATAATTGGAGGATTAATTAAGTTTGGACTAATTGAGGCAAGCCTGACTGCGCTACGGCTAAGTTGTTTGCGAAGTGAGACCTAGCAAGGCCATGTAAGAACCATGTCCATCTTCAAATCGACGAGCTGCGGTTTGTTAAGCCATGCGCGTCTCAATGCAAGCCTGGCCTATTATTTTCTTTTGTTCGCTTACAGTTAGCATGCCATTCTCCAGCATCAAGAACTTTATTGACAAACACTCCGAGAATTCCCGGCTGCTTTCCGAAGGAAGTTTTGTTTACGTGCCCAAGCACGCCAATTAGTTTGGTGTACATCAAAGCGACAGTTAACACGATAAGGCTAATCTGGCAGCACTTCTAAAAACTTCAGCTATCACCAGCAAGGATTTGCACGAGCTCGTTTTGTACATGCCGTTTAGGGCACGCCAGATTCGCAAAGCCAGAACTATCACTTAGTTTTAATGGAAAAAATGGCGGAGCCAGAATTAAATAAACAACGAGAACGGCGTGTTAATTTGTTGGAAAGCGAATGTATATGAAAAGATTACGCTCTTCATATAACCACATAACTTTTCAGACGTAGGGATGAGAAAATCACGAATGAAAATAGGTACGTCATGAAATTTTAGGTTATACACATTTTTTTTTATGCTACTACGTGGCGAAAGATGGTCGAATACTGCTCTGCATACCGAAAATGAACTTGACATTCCCAGAAGCGAACGTTCCAAGCTGATCATTAAGACAACAAAAGATTTAGAATGCGCGATTTGACCCGCACGTCACGTTTTACAAGGGAGCTACGCAGCGCAACGAGCAAGGTAGGAAGGGGCATCCTACCTATGACGTCAAAACGACCGCAGCGCCGACCACAACAGTGGTGGGCGCTCCTGTTTCGAACTTTCGAATAGTGCGTACGGCGCCGCTGTGGCCACTAGCGGCGGCCGCCGGAAAAAACTGCGAGTTCCCTTCTCACGGCCGGCCTTGCCAGGGCAATGCGAGCGTGCGTGCGCGGCGGGGATATTTTACATCTACGCGCTGTCGCGTGTATGGATTCTATAGTAGGTTTAGGAACACTATCAGGAAGGTACCAACGATGGAATTTTATCTGTTTCCCTGTAAATGTAACGATGGTGATTGGGGCAACGTTGGTTTGCAACCGTTGGGCGCGCGCAGTGAAGCTACCGCTCGTTGGCAAATATCTCTTTACAAGCTCGGAGTTCTTTTATCACTCGAATGGCAGCAACGGCGGTGACAGGATCAGGTGATTTGATCGAGCAGCTCTCTGCAAATTTAATGTGCGACATCCGCGAATTGCATATATAGTTCTGACTCTCATGATCGGCTGGTCATGAGACGACCTACAGGCGAAAAAAAAAAAAAAACACATTTTAACATATTCAAAGCGACGATTTCGCGGTCTAAAAACGCGGTCAATCGGGGATATTTCGCTTTGTGATCATGCGTGCGTATGTAGCATATGTCGATTGTTTGTTCCAAGTGCACAGAATTAAGGTACGAGCGCCACGGAGGCGCGATAAGTTTGCACAATTTTCCCTTATTTTGTGCAGATGACAACGAGTCGGCGAAAAGGGTGTCTATGCGTTCACAGAAGTGTCTGTTTACATAAAATTCATAGAACAAAACCTACCTGTTCGTCTGCGGAGGACTGGGACGGCGCATAAGAAATCATTCCAAGCAATAATCAGCCACCGTATGACAGCTATAGCGTGCTGATTTGACGCGTTAACAGTTGTATAAAGCGAAAAGGCCATTGCTACGTGAGGTCTCCACATTTTATTTTTGATTTTTTTTTATTATTTAAGGCGGCTGATAAGGCAAAGCAACCATGCAGCCAAGCTTTCTGCTAGTGCACACCGACCACGAAACTAGCGAGCTCGCTAGGTTGCCGTTAGATTAATTTTCTGAATTCAAGCTTTTCAAAACACGCATATGTGAATTACACCAAGGAAAGTTTAATGTGAGTTTCTAAACGCACGCCGCAATCCACGTTCGTCTGCGCAATCCGCTGACCGATTTCTAACGGATCGACGGCATTGAGCAGTGCTCGCAGTATATGTGATTATAACGCCGTGTAAGTCGCCCCCGCGAGCCGAACTGCTCCTTCTAAACTATCGTCAACGTTGGCGACCTGCCTGTAGCAGCAAAACAGCAAACGGGGCTCGCCCTTCGGTGCAACTTCGAGCTATGCTCCGGAAAGCGAATGCATGGCCTCCAAGATTTGCGCGCGCCAGGAACTCGCACATAATGCCAATCCTGGCCGCTGTGGCGCTGCGCGGTGAGAGAGCGGTGGCGCCGCCAAACGAGCGCACTAGGCCTATAGGCGCGGCCCTAAAATTTTCACCTGAGGCAGCATGCAGACACTTTTTTTAAAGCGGAGCTCTTTAAGCTTTTCGTTAGGCTGCGTGGCGTGAAACTCGACCCAGCTTGCCTTTGCCACGTTAATCTCTGTGGCCTTGTGAGTGTCATAACCAGCGATTAACTATTTGCAGGCCCGTAGCCCGTAGGGAGGGGGGGGGGGGGGTCTAGGGACCCGACGTTGTGCGGTGGGTTGGTGAGTCCACTTGTTTGGAGGACGAGAGCGGCGACGGTGATGCGACCTCCGTTGACGGCCTCGACCGCGCATTCAACAACGTGGCCTGCGTCGTACACCGCCTCGCCCTCGATGAGACACCGCGACGTTTCGCAAGCTTTATCTACATACTTGTAGATGCTCGAGAACGGCACGCTTACTGTAATATCGAAAGAAACACCCAAACTAATTAGTATCGTACGGCGGAAACAAGATAACGAGCGCGAACACTCACACATAGTTTCACTTTCTTACGAGCAATGCGGTCGGTGGCATCGGCGCACTCGTCGGCCATCCGGGGGATTTCTTGGCCCTGTCGATTGGGCCGCAACTAAAACAAGTTCAAGATTACACTCGAAAACAATCGTTGCAGGCGTTAGTTGACCGTCGCGAGGCTGTTCGTTCGACAAAGTTCTCACCTGAAGCAGACGATACGCGTACAGGAGCAGCGGCTGCTGCAGCGCGGTTGAAATCGGAGTCCCCGCTCTGACGTCACACGCGAGAGGGCGCCACTCCAAGATCTCGAGGCTAATAGCACATCAAGCCCTATACACACCTGTAGCGTGTGAACAAATTCACAAATGTACCAGACTTCCTGATCTGGCAAATAGTGAAAATGGCACATAATTGTGCATGGCAACATATTGTCATTAAGAGAGCACACTTTCTAAGCTCTCTATGCCATTTAGTCATTAGAGCGTACCACCACGTCGGAAAATCCTACATCTCAGAAAAAACATGAAGCCACGGCTCTTAAAAGGTTTAGAGATTCACGCTCTGTGAACAGTCTTAAAGTATAAGATACAATCGCCAAGGGTCACATGTGTGGGGATATGTAGTTGTGTGAACCAGAATGAGTCTGAGCTTGTTTTACCCTTCTAGAATTTCCTATTAGCATTCTCATAGTTCATCTCATAATTGGGACATGCCTACATCTCCAAAATGAGCAGGTTAATAGATGGTACTACAAATGCTGTATAAAGTTTTGCGCACATGCCATTTGTCGTCATTGTTATAAACATACTGCAGCCCTCGACAGTACACAACATGCTCGTAAACTTTATCTCCAGTGCAAGCAGGAGGCAGTTTTGTTGTTCTTCACAACACGAATACGAAGCACAGTTTTGACTTGAAGAGATTACAAGCAACAGAGCCTTAATAATGGATGTGCTAACACAGCACACCTAACTCACACTTTGTTCTTAGCAAAACAGACAAACCTGGAAACCAACATAGAGCATCTTGTTGCTTTTTTGGCTATGGAATACCTTCAAGAGCTTTGTAGAATAGCAAATAGCTGTTCAGTAAATCTGTTACTCTGGTCATTATGAGCATACGATGCTGCCATGTGTTCACATGTAGGTCGTTGTGGAAATGTAAAGGCATAATGCAACTCTGGTAATTAAGGATACTAAATGAACACGTTTCCGTGATCCCACAACCAGAATTTTTCAAAGCACTAGTGCCCAGGAAACAGAACATCTTCTTTGTTGGCACCCACACAAGGTGTGACTATGTGTAAGAATGAATTGTGCAAACCAGCCTTCTGCTGGGAACACGTTCTTTCTTGCTAACAGTATTAAGTAATATGCATAAGTCAAGTCTATAGCACATGAGGACCAATACCACAAAAGTGAAGTACAGAACAACACAAACCAAATTGTCTTAAAGCTACATTTCTGCTTGTTGCCATGTGCATCTATTGCAGCTTTCAAATTTCAGCTGCTTGAATCTCGCAAGTAGTTTGCACTGGAAATGTATCAGCTTTTACTCAATAAAAAGCATTTCTACAAGAGTGGAGGCAATAACATTTATTCCTAGTATGCCAGTGGTCGTCTATGTGAGCCTAATAAAGCTAGTACTTGGTAAAATCCCACTTGTACTTCATCTGTTGCCACCTGCTGATATCTCTCATCTTGAACAGAATTCCTCTGTCACCCAGATGCTTGTTGTAGCCCAACTGGTAGTACTCCCGTTTCTTGTCAAACTGCATAAAAACAAAAAATATTTACCCAAATGCAAAGCAATACTCTACATGTATAGTGTCTCATAATGTGTCATTTTAAATTGTGCTTTTCTATTCCCAAATTTGCTATAACCAGGTCACCCTTTTAGGTAAATTTTGTAATTTGACCATGAGCCATGGAACTCTCCTGTACTTTAGCTTCGCAAAAAATGTCAAGGACCAAAATGTGAAAACTGGAATGACTCCACTGTAACTGTGACCTGCATGGCAGCAGATCCTTATACTGTATTACAAAAAGATGGAGAGTTTACAAGTAAAAAAAAAAAGTACGTTGCCAGTAGTAAATACCCCATCAAAGCAGTGAGCCAGTATGTCACAACCCAATTTTAATCATGAGAATTTTGTCCCTTTGTGGCTATTCTGGTTGGGATCTGCTACCTGTCCTTTGTACACCATACAGAGGACTAAATGAATTACAAGCTACCTATTTTGAAAGATTTTGCTTATTCCCAAGTCTCTGGCAAGCATTAGAGCATGAGAAATTGCGACAGGTTGTCTTCTCTGCTCTTTACTGTACCTTCTTCAGTGCCTTTGTCTTACAATGTTTTCTGGCTGTGTGAAGGTGAAATTAATTCATTCCTTGCACAGCAACAATTTTGGAATGACCAGGCCATCAAACATAGCCTTGAGTGCATGCTTTTATAGCTACTGTCTGCGTGCCACATCAAGCATGCCTTTTCTTGCTTTGGACGGAACTACCATTTTGTTGCCTCTGATAACGCAGCATTCTTGCTGCAAAAGCTAAGGTCCAAGTCTTGTGGAGGTAGTAAATTTTTGTTCACAAAGCCTGCACAGCTCTCCACTTGACACAGATGTCTTTACGTGGGAGTGCAATAGGTCTTCCCGGGTCATATCCACAAGTTGGCATGGAAGCCAGAACACCAGCCTTGCTCCAGGAGGACATGACTCGTCTATGGTTGGGTACAGTGGCAGCTTGCACAGTGTCTCAGCATGCTGGTGCAAATGTCCAGGCTTGCATACAAACTCTTATTTGCCTGTGGCTAAACTAAGACTGGCTACCCTAAGACATGGCTAACCTAAGACATGGCTAACCCACGTTACCCTAGGCGAGGCTACCTTTTCTTCCATGATGCTTAGGAGCTGCTGGTAACTGTTAGTATGGCCACATGTGTTCAGCGATAGCTCGTGAAAGTGGCTCATGCTATAAACTACTGCGAGATCCTACGCGTTTTTCTTGCAGTTTTTCTTTGCGCTTTTAAATGTTTGCAGTGCAAATACAATGAAACTTTCTGTCAAATGCATCCCTCCAAGTCAGAATCACACAGGTTACATGTGACGCATCCACAGAGAGAAGCTTTGTCTCATCATGATGTGCAAGCACTGCTGAAGAGCAAACCAACCCCTTCTTATAGCGCTTTCCACTGGGCAAGCAGGAGCAAGGGGAACGAGCAGTCAGAGAAGCACATGGAGGCAGCAGGGACGTGTGCTCTCGTTTCCCGAATGGAACAATCGCGCTGCTCCGAGAGCAGAGCAAATAGAGGGCATGCTTGATGTCGGGCGTCATGTGACCAAACTTTCCCCGCGCTTGCGCGCCCGCTTCGCAGACATGTTCAGACATGCCGTACGCTCGCACTGTCCGCGCGCTGGTGTCACCGCCTGTCCGGGCATAAAACCAGAAGTTACGTGAGAAAGGTGTTGTGACTTCCTCCGCGCTCTCTTTACTCCGCCGCTGGCGGCGGAGCACCAAGAACTGCTCTCGGCTGCACTCGGCGCCGAAAAAGTGCCCCTCCTCGACCAATGAAACACAACGCCCCCGCTCCTGCCCGACCACTTGAAGGCGCCGCAACTCGCGAGAGCACTTTGAGCGCAGTTAGAAGTGCTCCTGCTCGCCCAATGGAAAGCGTTATTAAATGCATTGAAAGCAGACTTGTGCTTTTTCTCTTATGTACATTACATGTTCCTCTCGGGAAGCTTTTATAACCCTACTTCAACAATAGCTCCCGTCACTAAATAATGTCATAACAGGTCAGAAGCTTTAGGAGATAGCGCAGAGAGGTCTTCTGAGCTGGCTTCAGTGCATGAAAACTTTCCAGGACTTTCTTGGTAGTCATGTGAGCACAGAGAATACGGAAACTCAAGTGAATGGTTGCCAAAGTGGCATTTTTCTTGCTTGAGGCATAGACCTTCCTGTTCAGCCTCAATGGGACCTTGTCCTGATGATGTGCATGCTCTGTAGTGTAGGCCTGGTAGATGTCTAGCATTCAGAAAATGGTCCCACCATGCAGCATTGCAGATACTTCCACGGCTCTCCTGGTCAGCAAATGAAAAACATTTATTTTATCCACATACAATAAAGGTATGGCCATTCCAGCACATTGTGCTGTATTTGGATGCCTTGGTTTTGCAGATGGTTGATCTTTTCCTCCATTAGCTCTCCATAGGCCAGTGATACTGTAAAATCCTTCCAAAACTTTGATCTGGCCTTCTGCCAAGTCCAACTGAACCAAAGGCCCTGTATGGCCACTGATGTCTTGTTTAAACACATCAGGATAGCATGT
The DNA here is from genome assembly GCA_013339685.2 of Hyalomma asiaticum. NCBI lineage: Eukaryota > Metazoa > Arthropoda > Arachnida > Ixodida > Ixodidae > Hyalomma > Hyalomma asiaticum. The sequence goes on along the minus strand of CM023482.1, from coordinate 115,689,713 downwards.
CAAAACCTCCTAAAATTTCTAAATCTCCTACATTGGTTCAGTTACTTCGTTAATTCCGTGTATGCAGATGTGCAGTACCGAAAACAAATCCTGCCCTGGCAAGTAGCGGCCAGATCCTTTCGTCACTTATGCTCGTCTTGAGAAACACATGGAATGAGAGCACTGGACTGAGAAAGTCGTAGTAGTTGTATGATCCTGCACCACACTGGCAATTTAGCACTAACAAAGGAAAGCCATGTGTCATTGAGTCATATGCACTACAAGTGGCAACATAAAGGTTACAACACTGAGAGTGCTGATGATGCACCTATGCTAGAGTTAACTGTATATGCACCCTACAGGAGCAGAGTTGCGCATAAGTCTGCCATCTTGGCGCAGAAGTAACCAAAGTCTTGAGGGAAAGCACACATCACAGTTGCAGCGGACGAGCGCCTCGTAACATGCGTGATCATGGTCAGTTGCACTACCCCACTGTGATACCCACTTTGTTAGCGAGAATCGAAAACCATTTGATTCAACATTTCAGAGTGAACCACAAACAATAGGTGTTCAATTTGACATCAGCGACGATAAACATCCTGCTGTTTTGGCACCACATCGCCTACCACAGGATGTTTTTTCACTCACGACCTTGTGACGCCATCTGTTGAAAATGTTAATGAGTAGTGATAAACGAATTCAAGATAAGAAAAAAAAAGGACGGTGTTTGTCGAGCGACGTTTCGCCAGAATAGAAGGATAACAAGCCATATAAATTTCACAGACGGTGGCTTGGATGTGGGCTATGAAGGCTGTTAAATAAAGCTCTAAGAAGGGGTAATGCAGTTGCACTGCCATTGCAACCTGTTTCATCACTGCCTGAGTGGCAGCTCCTCCACACTGCATGGCTGCAAACGGCGAATGGAAAAGAGATGCGTAACCCTGCCTCCCTAGAGGAGGCAATACAGTAACTATAGCCTGTGCTTGTTCCTGCGACACTCAGGACTGCTGTGCCTTCTTGCTGATGGTTCCGGCATTCAGTACATTCAATGTGGTCACCAAATGAGATATGTGCAGGACAGTGCATTGTTTGAGTGCGTACATATTAAGCCTTTAATGGCAGATGCATAATTTGCATGCTGCATTCACGACAAAAGAAAGCAAAGCAATCTTCCATCGCGCTGTTTTATGCAGTGGCTCCTGCATGACAAATATAGCTGAACATGGATATATTGAACCCAGATATGTCGAATTTTTGGCTATATCGAACTCGTAAATTATCCCCTTGAAAATCCTTTGTAAAAGTATAGAAATTCGCATGCTTATATCGAACGGTATTTTTACCTGCCATCGGATATATCGAACGGCGCGCGAGCTGGAAGGTGCGCTTCGGCACTCGCTGCACCCTGCGACCTTCGCCACCTTCGCAGCACCACGCCTCCGGCGACAACCGGCTCGAAAAACATGCGGGCGAGAGGGCTCGGAGTGTATTTCTGTTGGGTGCGTTCTCCGACATGCGGAACATTTCCTTTTCTTTTTTTTTCCTCTCCCTCTCTTTCCCATGCTTTTTCCACGTTACCAATGGCTCGGAGAGCCGGAGCGGAGGAGCTGGTGGCCTCTGCCTTTCGCCTTTTCTTTTTTGTTGCTGTTTTGCGAGTTTTGATCAGCGAACCACAGCTCGCACCTTTCATACATCGCTGCTGCCCTTGCAGGTAGCACGGGTAGCCATCGCCGCCATCACGACTGATCGCGAGCGCTTTGTTGGCGGAGTTCACTTCCGTGAGTTGTCGCGTACCACCGCATTCCTCTTTTGCGTGCGTGCTGTGCGTGCGTGCTGTGCAAAGGCGCTGCGGACTGCTTGAATTTTCGACTTCTTGTGTAGCAATGGCCAGTGTCAAGAAGCGCAAGAACCTTGACTTTGCGACGAAGTTGAAAGCCATACAGCATGTTGAAGCGGGTGAAAAAAACGTTCTACGGTGGCGGACGACATCGGGATACGACGAAGCACTCTAAGCACCTTGTTGAAGAACAAGGCGGATATCAAGGCAAAGGTGGCAGAGCAGCAAATGTCGGGAGCCTGTCGTGTGTGCGCTCCTCCCCACGGCAAAGCAGAAAAGCCACTCTGTGACTGGTTCACGCAGAACATTCCTGTGGATGGCCCAATGCTGATGGCTAAGGCCAAATGGTTTGCCGCTGCACTCGGTGAAGACAATTTCGCCGACAACACCGGGTGGCTTCAACGATTTAAGCAACACTACAACATCGTCGGCAAAACCATTTCTGGCGAAAGCGAAGCCGTAAGCAGCCAGGACATCCAGCAGTGGATGACAAAGGAGTGGCCAGAAATCTCAGCGAAGTTTTTACCCGCGGAAATCTTTAACGCTGACGAGACCGGTCTGTTTTGGCAAATGCTGCCGAGCAAGACTCTCGTCGTCTGGGGTAGCATGTGTCACGGCGGCAAAATGAGTAAAGTCCGCTTGAGCGTTCCGCTTGCAGTCAACATGGATAGGTCTCGGAAGCTCCAGCCCTTTGTGAATGGGAAAGCAAGGGCACCGTGCTGTTTCAAGAACTCTAAGCAGCTCCCTGTTCGCTACACCTCGAACAAGAAGGCGTGGATGGCACGTCAGCTGTTCACAGAATGGCTGCAAGCATGGGACATCAAGCTGGGCAAGTCGGGGCATCGCGCTTGCCTTCTTGTGGACAAATGCTTGGTCCACCACACCACCTGCGAGCTCAGAAACATAGAGCTGAAGTTTCTGCCGGCCAACACGACAGCGAAGCTGCAACCGCTCGACCAGGGCATCATCAAGTCCTTCAAGGTGGGCTACAGGAGGCGACTCCTTGATAGGCCACTGGTCAGCCTCCGCATGGTCACCGAGCTGAGATTTGACCTGCTTGGTGCCATTCATATGATGACGGACGCCATACGAGACGTGAAGACAGACACGGTGGCCAACTGCTTCCGGAAGGCAGGCTTCGTGGCGGCGGAACTTGCGGAAACCGGAGAAGACGGTGACAAAGAGTGCATAGACAACATGTTTTGTGAGTTGTCCCTCTTCCCAGCTGCCAGTTCCACCCAAAGTGCCTACAGACGATTTCGTGGAAGCGGACTGCAATGTTCAGGCTGCTGCGAGCCTCGCTGACAAGGACATTGTAGCTGTGGTCGCAGGGACCCAGGATGCCCAGGCCGACAGCTTAACGGGCGACTAAGATTGTCCAGACGAGGCGGCAGCTACACGCGCGTACTCCGCCGCTGAAGTGGCAGCAGCGTTCGGCTTGATTCGCTGCTGTTGCGGTGACATGGAGGGAATCGGGCTGTTGCACCTGGATAGCCTCGATAAAATCAAGGCTAGCGTCTTCTACTTCTGTTCGAAGATGAATAAGCAGGCCAAGATAAGCGATTTTTTTTTTTTTCATGCAAATAAAACATTCTGTTGCATCGTGTGTGCGGAATTAGTTGTCAGTTTTGAATGCGCCTATTGTAGGTGATTATCCGCCCCTGGAAAGGTCTCGGGGCCTGTACTTTTTATATCGAATTTTCCATATGTCGAACTAATTTGCGATCCCCTTCGAGTTCGATATATCCGTGTTTGACTGTAACACGAAGTGTCACAACTGATATTGCCATGATGGTCTGTCTGTAGTGCACTCAGTAGTGAGAACAAAAAAATCTGATATTGGGAACATGGGAACGGAGTTAAACGGTGTCATCATTATGTGGGTGCAATCATTTTGCAAGTACATAAAGAGCAGATGCTGAAGTACTACAATGCAATGACAGGAAAGCAGCCAAGTTTTACATATCAAGTTTCATGAGAAGGGACAAAGGAAGGCACATGGGACATTACCTTTTCTATAATGTCCATCATAACTTCATCATCTTCTCCGGAGGTGGTGAGCTCTGGAGCTTCAAATAAGTCCAGTGAAAGGCTTTGCATGACTTCATCTTTTTCAGCTGTCATCCTGTGAGCAAGAATTTTAAAAAACAAAATAAGAAATAACATACAATGACCTGACCTGCAGAGACGAGCACTGACTGTGACAAACTTTATGCTCCATTTCACAGTAGCAGGCAACTCTATGAAGATGACTAAAAAATATTGTGTCTCATATTAAAAAACATATGAAAACGAAAATTGGAACCTACCCCATAGTAGCACAAAGCTACAAGGAAATCCGTACGAATTTCTTAGAAATGAAAGCTTCTTAGTCGACAATAAACTTGTCCTGGCGTACGGTTTTAGCCCAGGACCAAAGCCTGTCCAGGGCGCTTGCTCTGCCAACTGAGTTGTCCTGAACCGAAAGAGGAATTTCACAGAACTTGTTTGTGATATTGATGCCCATGTGCTTCAAGTTGCCCATCAATTCGCCCTCGCGGTGGAAATTGGAAGCCTGCTGGTTTGCTAAATTGGCAGAGTGAGAGCCCTCGATAGGTGTTGGTCTCGGGCTTGAACCCTGTGATAAAATGGCGTACGGTTCACTGGCAGGAACCAAGTCCTTAAAGCATCAGGAATTATGCTTATTTGAAGCCGTACTGGTAGACGCTCTCACTGTGCGTGTTCGTCAGAACGGGCACCCTCGTGGAAGGAGGCGCTTCTTCCTCTTCGATGTGACGGTGCTGAGCTTAATTCAACACTTTGTACCAGTACCAATTCTTCATCAACTAAGAAGCTTTCATTTCTGTCAAACATACAAGCATTTCCTTGTAGCTTTGTGTCACAAACAGGTGGATGCTAATTTTCCCCTTTCATAATTATGACTCCACTTGGCAGAATTCTGCAGAACTCATTTGCCATATTCATGCCCATGTGTTTCGACTTGTCGACCAATGTGCCCTCATGGTGTCATTTGCTAGCCTCTTGGTTAGGCCAATCCATCCTTGGGACGCATTGTGGCGATGCCATGCAGTGGCCAGGAGCAACATTTTGGCAGGTCATGGCGGGGCTTGACACTGTGCTCACAGCCATCTGCTCACGGGCTTGTGTTCTGACAGGCCGCAAGGTTTGAAATTATTTTGAAATAGTAGTGCTGAATAGTCTGTAATAATGTATTTTGTTCTTTACTGCCTCTTTTGAAGTTCATGCATTCGCAACACTCATACAGGCAGAAATGGGAGGGATGAAATAGGCAAGCAGTGAGCATTGTAGGAAATCCTTCAAACGACTTGCTCTCTTTAGAATTATTTTTTTGTGCACATAAAGAGAACATCTGCAAAGAAAAACAAAAAAAGTCCCACAGTCAACCAGATCCTTTGCTCAATATGAAAAACCTAGGGTGCACACCAGCATGGCCTTTTCTGCGCTATTTTGTTTCCTTTCCTGTTTTTCTGGAGCTATGAAGACAGCTTCCACTCCCTTATAGCGTATGACACAGTACTCTAAAGTTTGTGTTCTATAAACACACAGGATGAATCCGTATGGTAGTTTGCTTTATGTCCTTTTATTTTCTTGCAGCCAGTCACGATTTCTTTCATAGTTGTAATACGGATAAGTTTCCCTAAATTCATGGCAGGTTAGTGCATATGCTTTGGTCAGTGAAACATAAAGAATGAAGAACAAGAGAGAGCTGGCTTGTAGGGAGCATGGATACCCCCCTCCAGACAGCTACAAAGATTTGTCAATACTTGTACAGTGACTCACATTCGAAGATGAAAATTGAAAACGGATGGGTTTACGGGTGGTCCAGGGTGGAAGTCAACGACGAAGTGAGAAAGTGGGCGTGCACTAAGAAGGTTAAAAGTGCTTTTTTTAACTTCCTTGGGGCACACAAGCCAGAGCCATAAAGCAAAAACAGAAAGAGAAGGTAGTTTCCTTTGTGGGCTTTTCTGAAGGATCTTTGGAAAATGACCCACCTAGCTTGTGAGTGCAAGTAGCACTTGTATTAGATCAAAATATACCTCTGTCATTCCATACTCGTTGTCTCTGCTCTTTTTCTTTTTACAGCGTAAGCCGTTATGAGATTCAACAACATCCATTTTTTGCGCCGTAGTTGTCCGCTGCCCCCGCCGCCACTCCCACTGCCGCCAGAGTTCGTAACCACTATCGCGCCTCGTGAAGAACAGGAAAACTGCTGCCATCTATTGGTGCTGACTCCCTCCGCATAGCCTTCAAGATTAGCGCGCCTCTGCGCCATATCGGGGGCTATGTGTTTTTACGACGCGCTGCCTCGTGAAGCAGTTTTGTCGTATCGTGTCACGCGACAGGCGACATGCGCAGTCCCGACAGCAACCTGACTTGGCTCTTTGATAGACCTGATGGCGGTTCCTCGCAAGGTGTGGACCAGCTGAAGAAGTGAATCGCAGAGCTATGCGCGCGGCTGCAGCAAGGCAACGTCGGGCACAACAGACCGCTGTGCAGAGAGAAGCCCAAACCGCAGAGTTATGGCACAGGGGATACCTACCACCTGTACTTGCACTAGTCTCCCCAAGCATTTACAATGGCCTCTAAGAAGGTCGCCCCTCCAGCTTACGCTGTCACTGTCCTGCGGTTCCGCGCAGGATTGGCTCTTTTTTTTATGCTTGTTTTTCATGCGATTTGGTCTGTTTAAGTTGCCACAAAATGACCAAAGACGGCAAACGGCTGGAGGGGCCATAAACATGGTTTCTTTTGTCCTTCAATCAAAAGGGGTAAGTGCACTTCTTGCGGCAACGGCAGCCATGGCACACGGTTACACAAGGCAAGAAGTCAAAAGCAACCAATGAACTGTGACAGGGTGAACTGTGACAGGTGTGCATAGGCAGATAGGGGAAGGAACACGGAGGGTGGCAAAAGTGAAACCAGGTAAATGCTGCCATGTGCACTCTCTTTATGAACCTGCAGGCTATGTAAAGTGGGAGGGTGCCATTACAAATTTTGGGGGCAAGGGGAAGCCCCCCCAACCTAACAAACCAACACTCACTTCTTTCTCTGTTACTTTTTCGCAACTAGTATTGTGTAGTCACCTGTAGCGAACGATTTTGTCATCTCTACAAATACCTACGGAACCCACTAGTCAATGCTTTGCAGCTTGAGGTTTCTTCAATGTTACGAACGGCTGGCTGCGGAACTTGGGCAGTGTCAAAATATCTACAAAAAAGCAGCGCGGCGAACACGTGGCATTGAGTGGAGCACGTTTCATGCAACAGAATAGGAAAGGTGCGATGTTCTAAAAAGGATATGTGCGTAACGTCATGTACAGCCTGTTTCACACTTAGGGGAAATCTAGAGTGCGGTAGTCAGCCACAAGCAGCGGCTCACGCAGGCACAGATGCTCGATGCATGCACCCTTGAACCGCGTAGCCTCCTAAGACAGCATGCTCATTTCACTGTTACAGTGAGAAATGAGCATTGCTGCCGCTGGGGACATTATCCGACAAGGCCAAGTAAAGTTCGGAACATGACGCGTGCATTTTGCACTGACAGATAGCACCTGTCTCGTGTCACTGCAATGTTGTCAAGAAGAGCTACATCCCTCCCAATTTCATCACCTAAAACGTTCCTTTATTCAGATCCATTTGTCTGATCGTGATCAACCTCTGTAGTTATCCATTATGGAAAGCTTTCTTTTCATTCCTCGTCAAGTAAAGACCGAGCATGATGTGCACACATTGTATCGTACATTACCGCTGTGCATTACGGTAGTAGCCACGGTGACGAAGCATTACACGCACCCATTCAGTACCCCGGCTGTCCATCACCATAAGCCAAATGTGTTGTCATATTACGTTTGCAGAGCTTTTTTCGTGTCAATGCAGGCCCAAAGGATGGCACCGAACAACCTGTAGTGAAGAATATCGGCTCACTTGTCGCAGTAATGATGAAATCAGCACACTAGTGCACACAGTAGCATGATTCCCGACAATGAATCCAGCACACGCTGCCGTAGCAGACAATGTGGTTCAAGGCTGCACGCATCGTGTGTTTGCGTGTGTGCGAGCAGGCGCTGCTGGCCGACTCCAGTGCTTGCCGCATAATGGCTGCATTGCATTTCAAGGTGCTCCGAGATTTCACCTAAGTGTGAAACAGAATGTACATGACGTGTCAGAGACATCTACATGTGGACTTTTACGTCCATAAAAGGGGGTTATTACGTCGTGCCCGCTGTGACTTCCAAGGCGACAGGCTCTATTTTAGCTGCTCATCGCCTCTGCCCCACAACGTGAGGAAACATTTTTTTTATATAACTAAAGTGCAACTGCGCTACTCACATGTGGAAAATTTAATTTTGATCGCTCAAATTCGTGAGCTTACCAGCCCTGCCATTGCTGTCTTCCAGCTGCATGTACAAAAGGGAGATAGTGAAAAATGGAAAGCTAAAGAAAAAATCAGCATGCTGTAAATCAAGAGAATGAAGACATGATGGTTGTATGCGTTTTCATGTATAACGATCGATGCAGCCATGTAGCATATCAAGTTCCAGTAGAGCCGTTTCAAGCAGTCGTTCGAGAGATCTACACTGGTATTCATGCCACTTCATCACCTTCCCATTCCTACGTCTGCCTGAATTATGCAGCTCTATCTGGTACCGCAGCAACATTACCTCCACGGTTTTGGTGATGCATGATGTTTTATCGAGCAAGGGCCAGCTATGGCCAAAGAGCACCACTAAATGTGGTGATGAGATTTGTGCAAATGGTGATGCTATGCGGTTGTAAATGGGCCTAAAATCGGTGCTATATATAGCATAAAATATGAAGGTAATAAAGTAATGAGAATGACTGACAGTATGACGCATGAATATAAAAGTTATGTTGCAAGTGCACCTTATGTTGCAAATCCATGATCCAATAAGCTGTATGCAGTAGGCACTAGTGCCTCAACAAGGACCTTAATGTGAAGGGCACAGTACCTCCATCCTTTTAGCAGCCGTATGCATGGAGAACTGTCAATAATAAGCCTCTATGTTTTCACTGTTGCCACATCGGTGACATCTCCAACCACTACTGTAGCCATTGGAATTCTTCATCCGGCACCTCTTTCCCAAACTAGTCTGATCCAGCAGGCAGTCTTTGTTCATGTGCCTTCAGCTCAGACCACATTGGCCGTCAAGAATTTCCAGCAACAGGATCTTGATTGATGTACATGTTGATGGTTCATTTGTGACTGCTTTATTCGACAATGGGGCTCACCTCTTGACCATGTCTACCATTACAAACGATGGTAAAAAAGTTCTGATGGCAGCATCAACTAAGGTTGTCTATGCTGCCATTGGTGGAGCAAGTGCGGTGTACAGCCCATGTCAGCGTCACTGATCATCACACAGTCGTTCTCTTCACTGTTCTCGCCTGATGCCCTCACAACATAACACATGGCCTTGACTTTTTCTTCACGCACTCCCTCCTTATTCAGTGTTTGGCCAGTCCCATCCACTTTGGTCTTCCTCTCTTAAAACCTGCTGACCGTTCCACCCAGTCCCCTCAGATCCATTGATTACATCTGCTAACTGCCTCAAACATCGACTGACAGCATTTATGAAAAATGTAAGTTGACTGGAGTCTGCGGTTCAGGTGTCAGGTGATGAGCTAGACAGTTACCACGGCCTCCAGTAATTACTTTCGCTTTCCTCCCTTCTTTTTGTAGATATTTCTTCTAATAAACAACCAACCAACCAACCAAGCAACTCATTGCGCCTCCCCTTTTTTTCCCTGTGCACGCACACACACACACACACACACACACACCACACACACACACACACACACACACACAAAGTTGAACTCCTTATAAGAGACACTGATATAGTACGAGTAAAAGACAACTGAGCATTCACAGGGACGGCTGCCCTATCTCCCCATTAGTTGGATTACTTTTATAACAAACATACCCCAGAGGCAAAATAGATATAAAGGATATACTTCAGTTTTGGTTGACAATCTTGCTTGTAACAGATAGGTTAACTCTAAATGCAGCGCTTTTGGCTGCTAACAACAGTTAATTTGTTGCGGAAACAAAAGGGGAATAGTAACCAAGTAACGTCAGAAAGTTGTGCTGGAGAAAGCATGAACTTTGAAGTAAACTCTCAGACAAAAGGCTGTAGGCCCTACTATGTGGTCAGTTTAGTTATAGAATGGCCATATCAAAATAAGGGTTGATCACAAAATGAAAAGATAACACCCTGCTTAAAAATGACCTCTCGTATAAAGGATAGAAGTTGCTCAATGGTATGTGCCGCTTATAAACGAGTTCAAACATGGTAAGCAGCACATATTCACATTCCGCAACTGAAACTTACTGACACAGTCACTGGACTGATGCCACAGCCTCATTACTGTCATCACCAAACCAACCCCCCTCATGAGCTTTGCTGCGTGGGGCCCTGCTGGCTATGAGGTGCATACTGTGTATTCCCAACCATGAAGCAAAGACATAGGTTTCTTGCATGACCACTTCACATGTCACCAATAGAGGTTGATTGTGTAGTTTAGCTCACACATGCCACCACCTTCAACACCCATTACTGTTTTTCTCAACCATGCCATTACAGTACCACATAACATACCGCCTATATCACAGTCAAACGAACCTGCCTCCTTGCTGTCAATTTTCATTTTGTACCTCACGTTCTACCATAAGGCCATACTTGTACTTACAGGCAAAGTCCATTACTGCACTGCGCAAACAGCTAAACTGAAATATTTTGAAAGCATGTGTCGATCTCCAAAGTTCCTACATGTCTTCCATGAGAGGAATGTGTAAAATAGTGTGTAGGGTCTATGAACAAGAAAAAAAGATCATCAGTACTTCTTTGAAACAACACGGCTTACCGATAACGATAGAAGTCCCAAATCTCATCATCCTTCTTCCAGTCAGCCATCATGGGTCCATATGGGTCATCCAGGTAACCCTCAAAGTCAATGTGTTCAATGTCATCGAGCAACTGGAAAACATAGGCTCAGTCAGGTTCACGTACCAACAACATGCTGTTGTTAATGCTGCTTTATGGCCATAACAAAGAAGTGTATACAGGGGATCTTTTGCCTGCTCTGCACCTGCTGAGGTAAGTGCAGGAGCACTGTCCTATAGGAAAGGGGCGTAGTTTTTAGGCTAGACAAAAGCGGTGTCTTTAGGGACATAAATGCTTAGGTAGGTGTCCCCAAAAATGTGCCACAATGCCCAACGCATTGACTGATAACATAGTTGACATGTTCGTTGAAGAAGTGCCTGAGGTGTTCTTTGAGGTGATGTTAATTGTGGCTGCTTGCCAATCTGCAGCAGCAGTGACAAATATCTATGACAGATAGCATAAACCAAGAACCAGCAGTTGACAGTTTTCAAGTTGGGTCAAATAAATGGTTTCGTTTGTAATTTTTCCCCAATTGTTAGTCTACTTGATTGATCTCTTGAAGTAAGATATTTTTATCCACCTGGGAATGTGGCTAATTGCTTCTTGGAGGGAACTTTCGATAAGATGAACTTCTTATAAGACAAATTTTTCATGGTCCCTTCAAGTTCATCTTAAAGGGAGTCTACTGCATATATTTTGATACCAGTTAGCGCATGTGTTACACCTCTACGCTACGCAATGTGCTGAAAGCCGTGAAGCATTCAGCCCTTATTGCAAATTCTTTTCTCTATAATGTAGTGAATGTACCAGCCCACAAAGTGTTTTTAATAACTGTGATCAGACGTAATGACAAGTGTTCTAAATATTTTGTTGCGAGCTGCTTATATTGGGGAAAAAGAGAAATCAGTTGTTCTCTGGCTTGCCTTTTTGCTGTGAAGCCGCACCCATTTTCCTAGTGCTTATGGTGTACATAGACATGCTATCCAACATCTCCCTATGACAACATATTTAGTGTTGCGTGACTTCCTTTCCAACTGAAAATACTCTTCTAGCTAAACTGCTCGTAAATTTGCACCCACTTTCACACAGGTCTACTACTCTATAATAAGCACAACTGACTATGCTAGTTGTAAGCATCACTTCTCTCCTTCATTCACCATAATGGCAATACTATGTGTGTCATCTGTGGAGCCCCCCACTGCGACCCAAGAATTTATATTCTCTACAGAAAGGCTGTGGCTGTAATAAACTTATATGGTTTTCTTTTATATGTACACATCTAAAGAGTTTTAGACCCCTGTGCATTTCTTCCATATTACTAGGTAAGCAACGTGAATAAAAGCAATGCCCATGCATTATGCGATTACTTAGAAGCACTGGCACAGGTTTCTTTCACTTATGCATGACAAATAAATTCAAAAGTAAGAGAATCTAACATCATAACTTACAATTACGGCATTAAAAGAGCATAAACATTGGGCATGAAGAAAAAGCAAGGAAAACTTTATCTTGAAGTTCATATTAGGGTCCATGCACTATGCAAGCCAGTGGTTTACCAAATACCAGCGCGCGGCATCCTTCTATGACCTTCCATTTCCAGACTAGTAGAATTATATCTAAAGGGTTGTCATTAGCCCACTACCTGTTTTCCGAGTAAATTAGCGACCCATAATGCAATATCTCTCACCATTTCAACGTCTCCAAAGTGTGACCAGTCATACATCAGCAGTTCAGATTCATTCCTGTTGTAGAATAAGTATAAGGGTTAGCTCAAGCAGATAACACATGAAAAAACCTAGATAGACTAGTGAGAACGCAAGAGTTTCTGCATTTTTGTGCAGGAATAGCTGTGCAGGAATAGCAAAACATTGCAGGCGTTGTGCTCTTCATATGTCAGCACACTTGAGGCCAGCCGTTATTTACAGAGCAAACATGGACTACTCGTGATGCACTTCGAAACTTTATTCGTATGCTGGCTAGCCAAGAATTTGCTCGAGCTGTAATTGCCTACCAAAGTGCCCTTGTGTAAGAGGAAATCAGATGACCCAGTGTTTTTCATGTTATTGCATCGCCATCTACAGCACTGAATATTGTGGTTTCGCTGTTTTGACTACTCACTGTCCATCAACATGTGTCAAGCACATGTCAAGGAAATTGTGCACACAACTACAGCAGACTAAATCGGCTAAAGAGCATTTGCAGTACATTCAGAGAGATATTGTAAAAGCCACTGCTTTGTTTATTGTGTACACTGAAGCCAAACATTCAAAATGAGGACTTTGGTTAATTAACCTGTTCTGAATTACCACAAGCTGAAAGCTCAATGACAAATGGCTGAAGGTAGGGCCTTTATAATGCATGAAAAATCAAGATGCCTTCATGCTTGACATTACAGTGCTGTTTATCTTCAAACAATTCACTCAAAATAGAACTGTCAGTTGTAACACGGCTATAAGATTAACAGATCTTACTGACATGCATGATTATTTATGTTTATCCTGATGATAGCTTTTCATCATCCAAGAAATGTTACACTGTATCAGTTGGTGTATGATGCACTTTTATGTATTGGAAGCTTTCAGATTGTTACCGATGATTCTAGCATTGTGCTTATTCAGTGCGACTGGCCATGTACATTCAACAATGCATGCGAGCACCAGCATTTATGTTGGAATTACGATAAAACATGCATAAAAAGTTGATGGGTTTCATCCATGAATCAGATCTTTCAACAAATGATGACTGCACTCATTGCTATTGCTTTGCTTTGCTTTGAGCGTTACTTGCTTTCGTTAGGCGCAACTATGCCTAATGCAGAGTGTTTCTTAAGCTACACTTTGTGTTGCCATATTCTTCACCATCACAACAATGTGAAACCAGCGCAATCACAAGTGCAAGAATAGGTACTAGGATGTATATGGTCACTTGAGCTGTGCAAGCAATTTTAATGGAAGTCCTAAAGACACAGCGAAACCAATGACATGCAAAGCCAAGCAATAACAGCAAAACTTTTTTGGGACAGTGACAAATCGTCACAAGCACAAACAAACGCACTTCAATATACATATTGTCGCGACGTCAAGAACTGGAGGCCTAGAGCATGGGTCGGCAAGAAAAGCAGCAGGTGACTTATGTCGTGGCCGTGGAAGCACAGTTCACTGAAACCAAACTGGCATTTTTCCGGCTTTAATGTCAGGCCAGCCGAGCGTTTGGCTTGGAGAGCGGCGAGTAGCCAGTTCAGGTGCTCCTCAAATGTAGCAGAGAAGACTATGACGTCGTCTAGGTATGCCTAGCACATTTGCCACTTCAGGCCTGAAAACACAGGGCCCATAAGATGCTGAAAAGTGGCTGGCATTGAGCACAATCCAAAAGGCTGCATCTTGAACTCGTAAAGACTGTCGGAGGTTACAAAGGCAGTTTTCTCACAATTTCTTTCATTGACCTCTACTTGCAAATACCCACTTCGTAGGTCCACCGACGAAAAATAATGGGTGTGCCACAGCGTGTGCAACAAATCATGTATACACGGCAGCAGATACAAGTCTTTCTTCGTGACCTGGTTTAACTTGCGATAGTCTATGCGGAGTTGCAAGGTGCTGTCTTTCTTTTTAACCAAGACCACGGGGCCCAAGGACATTTAGAAGGTTGCATGACGTCATCCTTGAGCATTTTTGCCACTCGCTGTTGAATCTCTTCACGTTCCTGTGGAGCCACACAATAGGAATTTTTTCGAATCGGCCTCGCGCAATCATCCGTGATTATTCGGTGCTTGGTCAGCGGTGTTTCTAGGACCTTTGACAAAAAACGAGAAGCAATGTGAATTGGTGCATCAGCTTTAACAGGTGCTGCCTCTCGCAGGGCAGCAGGGTGGAGCTCAGGTCGACAGACAAAGGTGTCGAGGTTGGAATAGCCATTGTTGGACGTTGTATGGCGAGACAACCTTTCACTTGCGGTAGGCCATTGCAGTATGCAATTGTGGTTCCCTTCTGGAGGTAGAGGCGTTTGTTACTGAATTTCGTCAGGAGGACTTCCGCGTGCCCGTCAGTTATCTTCAGTACACCTCTTGCGATGGAAATGCCATACGTGAGCAACAGCGTAACGATTTGCTCCGCTATGACATCCCCATGGTATAGCTTCATGCATGACACATACACAAGGCAGCAGGATCACAGCGGAATCGTCACATCATCAGATGTTTGCAAACGCTCATGTTACTCATCAATAGGAGCTCTGACATCTGGACAAGTAGAAAACAGTACCCTTCGTTCCGAAATGTTGCTGATTGCACTGTGATCTTGCAGAAAATCCATCCCCAAGGTGAGCTCTCTGCAGCAATTGGAAAGTACCACGAAAGTTGCAACAAAGCTCGAGTCACCAAAATGAAGACTGGAGGTGCATTTACCCGTTGACGTCATCAATTGAGCTCCGGCACTTCTTACGTGTAGCCCTCCCAGAGGTGTCTTCCCCTTTCTAAAGCGGTCGGCCAGCCCTTGCCGCATAATTGAGAAGTCAGCCCCATGTGTCAACAAGTGCAGTCATGGGATGCCCATCTATTAATATGCTAAGGGCGGCATGGGCAACTTCATTGGCATGTTGGCATTTGTCATCAGAATTCATCGTCGGCATATTGGCACGGGCAATTTCGTCGGCATATCGGCACTGATTGTCAGAATTCGTCATCAGCAGATCGTCTGTGTTGCTAGCTTGGGGGGTATTTTCAGCATCTCGACACCTGGCAACCTTGGCAGGTCTTTGCTGTTAGTTTTCCCGGGCGGGGGTAGGGGATCGGCCCCTATATATGCCTGCGGAACTCGGGCGTGCTGAGGCATGTGGAACTCGCCTGCAGAACTCGCCTGCGGAACTCGGGCGTGCTGAAGTCGGGCGTTCCAATTCTTGCTCCACAACTTTGGCGACAGAAGCGACTGGCGGGTAGGCAAGAGCAATGCCGAGGGCTCGCAGCTCGTCACGGACGATCTCCCAAATCACTGCCCGCAAAGAACTTGGGTAAAAAATGGCCACGTTTTGAACCACTGCGCTTATGGGTGAGCTGTTAAGCTGCCGTTCAAAGTGCCGGTACCGTTGCTGAAGTGCATGTTCGATGACAGTCGCCTCTCTAATGAATTCGTCTATTGTGGTTAGCAGGTTATGTACGAGGCCAGCAAACAGCTGTTCCTTAATTGCCCGCATAAAGTGACGCACCTTCTTTGCTTCGGACATATCTGGGTCGGCGTGATGGGTCATGTCGTCCGCATACATAGTGACGTTCTCGTTAGGTTTCTGTATGCGGGTGTCAATCAGTTGTTGCACGTAGTCTCACCGGTCCAATGTTGAAAACACATTGATGAAGTGTCACTAGAAATGCTCCTAGGTTTGAAAATTCGCCTCCATGTCCTCATACCATGTGCGAGTGCTGTTTTCCAGTGCGAAGTAAGCGTGGGCGAGTTTCAGTGGTTCGTTCCAGCAGATGACCATAGTGACACGTTTGTACTGGTCAAGCCAGTCCTCCACATTTTCAAATGGGTCGCCATGGAAGATCTCAGGAATGCGGGGATGTTCAACGGTCACCTGGGGAAGGCTCATCGCCTCCTATGAAGCAGGGAGATTTGCCGAGGTTGCAGGAGTTGCCATGCCAGTAGTACTAATCACAGCGGCAGGGAATTCCGGGCTCAGGCCTAGCAGGTGTTGACTGAACTGGTGCACTGGGGTCGAGACAAGAGGTGGAGTTTGGGGACTACGTGTACGGCTCCTGATGGGGGTTTCCCGCATGAGGTGGCAAGGACCAGCACCTCCACCAGTGTTGCGACGTCAAGAACTCAGGGCCTAGAAGACGGGCCGAGAAGAAAAGCAGCAGGTCACCTTTTTAGTAAAGCCCGCTGTATCAACTTTTTTTCTCTGCGCCTTCACACAAGAAAACGCTCGTCCCAACTCTCATAGTCTTCTTCTTCATCGGAGTACACATGCAGGTGTGGCAATATATAAGCATCGTCTATAGTATTCTGGGTTGTACGCAAGAATGTTTACATATCTTTTTGAGCAACAATACATGGTAATCCGAAGCGCCCCCCCCCCCCCCCCTTGTCTTTTTATGGAAACTTCAGACCTTCAGCTGCACTGTCCACTGTCGTAACCCCTTGCTTACAGTGCGTTGTCCAGCCTAGACCGAAACCCCGTCGACAATGACAGTGCTATTCACCGCTATGCGCTGGACTAGGTGTAAAGGAAGCATATGAATGGTGCCTTATGCAGG
Source organism: Hyalomma asiaticum (assembly GCA_013339685.2). Classification (NCBI taxonomy): domain Eukaryota; kingdom Metazoa; phylum Arthropoda; class Arachnida; order Ixodida; family Ixodidae; genus Hyalomma; species Hyalomma asiaticum. Next base: position 115,672,727 of record CM023482.1, on the reverse strand, counting down.
CAAATACATACCCCTACCTGCGCTAGAAAAATTACATCCACCCAACTGCATATGCCAGCACTAGCCCGTGTTCTGGAATCTGGAGGACAGCCAGCTCTTACCCTCATTACCGTGGGAATGCGAGTTCAGGTCATCTAAAATTAATACACCTAATATTTCAGCTCAACAGATGCGAATAAAGCAGAGGGAGGCCTGGCTTGCCAGCGAGCAAAAGGAGGCCCATGTGGCGCTACATGACCAGGCACAGTGGGTTGCTGAGACCAGTGGAGCCCTGGACCAGGGGCCCCACCCACTTGCTTCCCCAAACCCTCCATTTTCTATAAACGTTTTTCAATGCACAACCTGAAACAAGATGTCTGCAGACCTTTTAATCATGGAATTCTTCAAGTGTATGAAAATTTTAAACTCCAACAACACATGGCAAGTAAGATGTAGTGATGTACATTGGCAATGCTAATGAACAACAGGAACAGCTTCCTGGGTTGCTTCTGACACCCGATCGCACATATTACTGTGTTGGTATGCTAGCACACCATAGTTTTTAGTTTTAGGCTGGCTTGGATCTCACTACAACTTTCATTCCAAGATCTGGATGAACGATACTCACCTAATTGAGCGCAGGTAGTTCAGCTTATAGACTGATTCAATGTGGTCAAGATAGGCCTTCGTCAGGACCTTTGAGTTCACTTCTTCAGGCTGCAAGCAAATTTTAAAGAATAGGTACATATACTTGTAATTCCTAATATTGAAGCAGCCCATTAGTATGGGATATTATGGTAATTTCCTGAAAAAAAAATCAATAAAAGAAGCATATTGAAGTGAAAGTAGCTTTACATATTTTTATCAACATCTGACTTCGGTGAATAGGACTCTTTTGCGTTTTATTTTTTGTTGCAGTGCATGAGCTTGTTCATTTGTTGTTGGTTTCTTGTAAAGTTGTAACCCATCTGTGTTTGTGTTTGGATTTGTGCACGTTTTGTGTTACTGCCTGATTGATGAGAATATATTTGTTTTGTTTGATTACCCTTGGCTCGGACTTGGTCTTTGAACCACCGCTGGCGTTTTGCTAGTCTGCCGGAGGGGACCAAAACCTAATTGTCCAAGCTTTCGTGGGATCTTTTTCAGCGGTTGCATCCCATGCCTCACAGCTCGGGATCGGTGACAGAGGCATGCAGTGGAGTTCTAAGTGTGCGCGTCCTCCAAACAACATAAATAGTCACTTTGAATATGGCATGTTTTTTCTGTGCAATGCCCCACAATAAACTATCAGGTGTGTTGTGCTGAATTGGCCGTGCCTAGGCCCCAACAAGGTACGTGCTTACTAAAATGCAGAAAAGTTGGCAGCTGACAACAATGATGGCAGGCTCATGGCAACATCAAGCTTCTGCAAGCTATGTGAATACCCACACTGGGAAGCAGTTGGAGCTACAGAGAGGTGATTCAAATAATGGCGGCATGCAAGCTAGTTGAGCAACTTGCGGATCTCACAGCAGCGAAAAGCCGTGTAATTAGCTGTGTCAGAGACGGTTTATGCTGTCGATTGCCCAACCCACAGTGAAGGGTTCATGCGTTATCATCATCATTCACTGCTGTGGTTCACTGTATAATTGTAGTCTAGCTGCTGAACCAACTGTGCCAGGGCCAGAAGTTTATTCATAACTTCGATTTTTTTATTTATTTTATTTATTTAGAAAAACGTCACAGGCCTACGAATAGGCATAGGGTGTCACCCATGATGTCACCAGTACACATGAGGGTGTGGATGCAGAGTTACAGGTTGCACTTTTGAGGAAGTGAGGGTCCGACTGCAGGGAGCGGGGTGTGGAGGTTGTATAAATCTCTGGCGAGGGTCACTAACAGACAAGGACAGGCGCTACTAACAACCTTTGTGCGTCTCACCTGCGCTGTTCATCACTGTAAATATACAAAACCAACTAGCCCAGGAATCTGTTTTACTTTTCACTAACAGACCATGTGAAGTTTTGCACAATAAAGCGAAAGCATAAATCATTATTGCCAATTTCAAGGCACTTACTCGATTGCGCTCACGGATCCTCTGGAGCAAGATGTCACTGGGGACGTCGAGGTAAATGACCAAGTGGGGCTTCAGCAGTTGAAACAGAGTGTATTTCCTAGTTTTGTGGTACATCTTCAGTGCTGAAACGAAACAAGTATGCCCTCATGCAAACAGTATACAGTAGGCTCTTAATAATTCAAACTCTGATCCCCATTCAAACTTTTTGTTAATCAAAACAAGTTTCAAAATTTTTGTTGGCCTGCTATTTTTTTAATGTATTTAAAGGCCACTTAGTTGATACTACACCATTTGATTAATCCTGTTAATTCATACCTTTTGCTTATCCTTACCAGAAATACCTGCGTTGGTTCCTTCCAGGTGAACATTCATGCTCGTATATTTTTTAACAGGCAGTAATTAAGCCAATCACCTGCCAGCACTTGTCAAAGCATTCAAAACCACTACAAGAAAAGCAAAACACTGAGGTGGCAGCAATACACATAACTGGCCACCTCTGTTTTTCTTGGTATGTTGCACTAAGCCACACTTCAGCTTGCATCTGATAATTCAAACTTCTGACGATTCAAACTAAACTCTGTTGTCCCTTCGAGTTTGAATTAATGAGTCTACTGCAAGGATGAATAGACCTCACCTTTCTGAGAGATGTATCCAAACTTGCACATTGCATCAGCAAAGACGAAGTCAGAGTAGCAGCTGCGTTCCAAAACTACTCCCTGTCCTGAAAGGTAGAAGATATTGCAGTGAAAGCAAACAATACAAGCACCACTGAATGGAAGTTCAACATCAAGGCAGGAGAGTGTGCTGACACCAACATTACCTTCTCTCTTTTAAATTACATAATGCTCCGCAATACTACCACCTGTTCTTTTCTTTCTGCATTGAATACAATAAAGCAGTAAATGCAGGGAAGACAAGCACACACAGTACAGAATGCCATGCCGAGCGTGCATCGCAGTCAAAAGTCATGGGTAAGTTCACAATAAAATAAACATGCTAGCACTTATAAGCATTTTTATGCAGTGGATACACAGTGCAATGCTTATGCAATCAAACCTCAATATTGAAGTCACATGTCCATCGAAAAGGTTTGTTACATGACAAATCTTGTTCAAAGTTCCTGCATTTCAATTCAACAAAGGTGACTTCAGTCATTTACAGGATTGTTCTTTACCTCATTAAAAAGCATCCCCAAGTGCAGCAATCAAAAAAGAGAGTGAAGTAGCTAATGATATGCTGTGCTTCACCCATCACACTCATGCCATATGGGAACACTTGCTGTACCGTTCACACCTGCGTGTCTGCCAAGGGAGTGTATGTGCAGTACAGTTTCCCCGTCCCCACTTCACTTGCGACTGTGCGTGGGTGCGACACAGTGATGGTGACGCTGCTTTCATTTCGGCAGGTTACATGCACTCGAAGCAAATCCTCACCAAGGGGCGACAGCGGTAGGTTTGTCCCATATTAAAAGGGGCGCAGGATGCATTATAACAGCACTACATCACATGTGCTGTTGGTCAGTTGGTTGAACGTGCTTATGGCAATGAGTATCAGGGTAAACTGTTCTATGTGTGTCATCATCGTAACCATCTGAAGTTGATTTCTGCACATGTATGTAGCATGTACGGAAAAAATTCAGCCAGGATTCTGTCATGCAAAGCTTCTGGCGATGGTGTTTTCGCTTTATGCTAAATGTTTAGTGATAATTTCTGGGGTTTTATGTACCAAAACCACAATATGATTATGAGAGACGTCATAGTGGAGGGCTCCGTAAATTTCTACCACTGGGGGTTCCTTAATGTGCACTGATATTGCACAGTACACAGGCCTCAGTATTTTGCCTCCAGTGAAATGCAGCCGCCGAGGCCAGGATTTGATCCCGTGACCTTCAGATCAGCAGCCGAGTGCCATAGCCACTAGACCACCGTGGTGGGACGCTAGTTTCTTGTGAAAGGATTTGTAGAGGTGACTTCTGCCTCAGAGGACTTTAAATTTTTGCTAAGCTTACTAGCCACAGAAGCTCAAAGTACACGCTTGAAGTGCTGAAAACATAGTTAAATCAAGACTGTGTGATGAAATTACTTTGTTGAATAGCAAGAGAGAAAACATTGTTTTCAATTCATTTAGGAACAGGAAATGCAAACACTGTGCTTCACAGGGTATTTCAGCAAATCAAGGTTCGTTATAATGAGGCTCGACTGTAATGAAAGGTGGTGTTGGCACCAGTATAGTGTTGAAGACCTCAAGTGCATGACGGTTTACTGGTGCAAAAATGGACCCCAATAACAGTTTTCAATAACATTATGGTTAGCTACAGCCTATTCACTTGCAGAGTCATTTTAGCATGGGGGATACTGGGCACAGTACGACACAAAAGAATAAGTGTACAAGATTACTTTTATGTTGCATGCCGTGGGGTGCTTTGCAGGCTATATGAATGGTTGTCAAATCATGTAAAACTTGACTTTGGTGAAGTGTTCATCACAGTAATACTGTGAGAAATGACACTACTACTAACAGTGATTACAAGCAGTTGCTCATTGGTGTCGATGCAAATGCCACAGCTGTTGCCACTTGCAAAGTGAATACAGAACGGAGGTAGTACATGGAGAAAGTTAACGGATGCAGAGCCCTTCAAATATACGTCATTGGCTACACTTCAAACAGGGCAGGTATATTACAATTTTACTCGAATGCTACTCATATTAGCTCTTCGCCAGCGTCAGCGACCGGCTATTAAACACATACTGACACGGCATACTAACAAGCAGGTTGCACCTTGGCGTGCACTGTAGAGCCTGCGCGTGTGGTCCATATTTTAAGCGCGCTGCCATACATAGTAGGAGTGCTAACAAAACTGCTAGGGAACTTTCGGAAGCACACTTCATTAAAATGAAAGGAGACATGCGTGCGAGTGATACCTCTGTATCGCTATTTGATGCCGAGATGCACTTGTTTGACATGCACTTGAAAAGAGATAGATAACCTGCTTTGTTGCATCACTGCCCTGTGTTGCGCATGTGCCAGTATGGTTAGACACCCTTCCGTCCCGAATAAAATCAGTTGATAGTTGGCGCTGTGTGTGTCTGTGTGTCCCTCTCTATGTCTGTTGTTTTAGCGCCCTGTAAGTATGTGTACTAATTCGAACCAACCTAGCCCAAGAAATTTTATTAACGGCCGTGAAACGCTGGCTTATCAGGAAGAACTGAGCTGGGCTAAACAACACCTTACATTACACAAGGCACATCAGTGATTTCAGGTTGAAGACTACTGCATCACTAAATGCCCGCTCAGCCAACCAACACGCAGGCTACCTACCTGTGTTCATTATGTGCACCAGAGCATCCACATACTGCTCAAACCTTAAGGTATAAATCAGGAATTGCATTTTTGCCACAGTAATGTTGTGCGGGTCCTCGTAAAACATCTTCATGTCGCACATCCGACAAGACTCCGGTAACAGATGATTTATGCTACGGTAATCGAAACCGTAATCATCCACGTAAAACTTGTCCAAGCTGACCTCCGGAAAGTGCTTCAGCTCGAACTCTTCGGCGATGGTCTTGGCAAGCGCGGACTTTCCACTTCCGATGTTCCCGTCCACTACTATCAAGCGCGTGTTCTCGTCGAAGCGGGACAACGTTGTGTCGAAAAGGCCGTGCCATTTTCTGAACGTCTTCGTCTCGTAAGGAAAAGGCTTTGGTTTCGGGACGCGTTCCCTAAATGTTTTCATTTTCATGCCTGCCACTTGCTGCATATGCACCGAGCTTCTCACAACCGCAACATTGCAGCAAGGGCTGGTCGGGAGGCCCGGTACTACGGCGATGCATCTACTGATCCGAATGAGAGAGAAAGCCATTGCATCTGCAAGGCAACGCTGCGAAAGGCAATAAGAAATACCACTGGCACAAAGTCCCGTTGACCTCCACAACCGGGCAGGACAACCACAAGTCGACGGGCGAAGTGTTACTGCAGGCACAAGATAGAGAAACAAATGTGCACAGCACTAGACTTATATTGCTCTACTGCTAACAGCTGTGTGAAGAAGTTAGCCAGGGTCCAAGCCGTGAATAAGTTTGTTTGAAGGCGGCATCTATCAAAAGAATTCATAAGCTTACAGTTAGTTTTGGTTGTGGGAGTAGGTTCCGGCAGCGCTAAGCCAGATTCTGAAATAATTGCCGTGGAAGTGGGCTCGAGCTTGTGCTGATTCGCACATATAGATCTCGTAGGGATCATTATCGCAATGCATCTTTGTTTATGCCAATAGTTTTCTCGTTCCACTAAACACGCCATCACGCCAGCTTCTATGCGTGACACCGAGGTGGCGCCAGGTTCCCAGCGCCAAAGGAGGTATGGATACAAATAGCCTACAAAGTCCTCGGAGCGCCTCGCAGGCCCCCCTGAGGAATCTTTTGGAGCATTTGGAGTGTAGAGAGTCCCACATGCGAGCAGTCGACGCTGGCGATGCTGCTGCAGTCAGCTCCGTAGCGCTCGTCCCCGCGTACTGTCAAACGACAGCGTCAGCGAAAGGAGAATCTTTGTGCGGTTTTGCGTTTGTCAAGACGTGATCCTTTTGTGGTTGCTGCTTCTTACAACGGTGCAACTTTCTGGATAGCGCAACGGCTCTGTGGATTTATCGGCATTTACAATAGGATGGACCTTGTCTACAGCTTTGTTTTGACTTCTTGAGAAATGCCAACCCGCTGCGGAGGGCGCACTGAAAGTGACTGTCAAGCAACTTGAAAGTAAGTGAAGGCTCTGTTCTCACGCATTAGCCGTTAAAAAGTGTTCGATGCCGAAGAGCACTTTCTTTGTGTTATGCGGCAGAAACTTTGCGCTGACATCGGCGCTGAGTGGTAACGTTTAGGCTCTCTTTCGCCGCGCCTTTGTTGCCCTCGTTTAGCTGTTCCACCTGTAAGCACTGTCGCTCCTCATCAGGATGAGCGCAACGGTCAACATCTTGCTGCTTCAAGCACGTTCCGTTTCCCGACTCAATCGAACTCGGGACGAAATGGGCACAGTGCCTTCTTTTCTTTTTTTTTTTCCTTTTTTTTCTGGGGGGTGGGGGTTGAAGTTAGTAGGCGAAGTGCGCCGACGGAAAGGGCGATGCCAGAAGGGTCTTCTCTTTAAATTATTACTTCGAAGACGTAAGAGAGAGAGAGAGAGAGCCACAGTTGGCATCATGAATCCTATGCGAGAAGAGTGTCGGCGAGAAGAGCATGTGTCCGATGCGCTTGAGGACCATGATCATTATCTTCCGGATTGCTCCCCGCGTGGGACAGATAACAAAGCCTTTACTACATCCGTTTGGGTTTGGTGGCAAGGATGGTCGGGGGGGTGGGGGGGTGGGGGGGGGGGTCGGTTTCGCTGAGCAAGTCGTAAAAATCACGAGGCGGCTCGCACTTGGTGCGGCTGTAATTGTATGCAAGACTGCGGAAGGGTTGTGATACAACGAACATATAAATAGCGGCGTCTGCAATTACGGGGTTTCTCGGATTTTATCTGATGACACGCTTTAGTCTGGTCATTTATACGGGCGCTACAAAAAGAGCACATAAGGCAGGTTGTGTTCGGAGGAGTTCTTCTGGCAACACCAAACGAACGGCGTTGTTCTTCCATCAAGACTGGAGTCTCAGACCGACGAGGTGGAATAACCTTACCGAGAGCTGTGCGAAATGTCATAAGTCCTTATCGAGTTCAGAGTAACAAAACCGGCCTTCAGAAGTGCTCTTGAATGGCACGTGTAAAGCCTTCATACTGAAGGAAAAGGTCCCTCTAGAATATGCGGTAATCCTGGCTTCTCGAACCGTTATTTCTAGTGGGTCAAGTACTTTCAAAATTAGTGACGTCACGGGCTCAGAGCGATCGCGGCAGCTCCAAGGTGGCGTCGCGATTGGTCACCATCGTTTTCGCTCTTATTTGTCTTCTTTAGCTTCTCGAATATAAGCGTGCAGAAAATCCGCTGCTAAGGAAGTGTAATTTAGCAATCCAGACTGAAAGAACAGCAACCGAATGCACGGAACTTCTCTTTCGCAAGTGATTGCAGCCATTGGCCAGTCGGCTTTCGTAACGATATGCCCAACATCAAGATCGGCTTAAATGTTCTCTCACGAGAATTTTTAGCGTAATATGGTTCCGCGAATACCGATCCACCTCAATCCAATGCCTGTAGTCACAGAAACATCTTACCCTAGAAATGTTTGTTACCAACTTTTCGGCCGAACCTAATGCCGGACATAAGCGTAACCTCCTGACTAATGGAAAAGCAATTACGAAAGGGAAGTTTTACAAATTCGGCTCCTTGCTTGTTACTCCTCTTTTGTGTCCGATATTAACGCTTGATACAAATACGAACACACGTACTGCGAGCCAAAACTACATTATTCGTTAAAATCCTTTATGTATGTCCCTCATAACAGTCTCAGCTCAGTAGTTCAGTGTACCGAGAACTACTGTTGAGGACGGCAGGCCTCACGCACCAAGGACGTAATGTAACGACAGGATGCTTACGCACGATTCTATGCCATTCGCTGCCGGCTGTTCCCATTGATAACGTCGCTCTGAATAAAGAGTCGCCCTGCTGTCGACAATGCGCGAAAAAAGGAATGGCCTCGAAAAATCGCGGCCTATAGGGTGCTTCCTGTTCTTTTTGTGGATGCATCGGCTGTTTCTTTTTTAAATGAAACGTCGACTGTGTGCCTACTCTCAACCGTATCGCCATTTGGGGGAGACTCGCATCACATTTGAACTGCAGCACATTTGAATTCCTCCACACTCACCCTTATTGCATTTTGGGGCGCGAGACCTCACTGGTTTTGATAACCTCGGTATCGTTGACGGTGGATCCTCTATCACGCTTCGCGACGCCTCGGCCAGTTTTCTGGCTAATAAAGCGTGAATTTTTAACAGTTATCGCGGCGTGCATGCGTACATTTTACAGCGTGATTTGCACCATATTGTCGCGTTCTTTTTCTTTTTTCTTCAAATCAGAATGATATTTAATGTCACGGTATTATTTGATTATTCGAGATGGCTTAATGATATTTGCCTTGATTAAATGTCATTTACACGTGTTTTTACGAATACTGTATCTTCGCTAGCACTGCGTGAACCGTAATTATTTGGCACCCCGTTGTCATTACTGTGCTATGTATGCTGCAGCTGTTTCATACATCTCCCAAATCATCAACGTATCGTAGACAATCAGTTTATTGATTGCTTCCCTTACTCAATGCCGCATCTCAGGCCTGTAAGGCATATAGAAACATTAAAGGTCGTAATGCTGCTACTCAGTGTTATACAGACTCGTACAGGCGGTATGAAAAGAAAACGTAACGGACTACACTTACAATTACTTCGTTCGTAAATGTATTGGTTACTATGTCCAGTTAATGCGCCACTGAAATATCCAAGGAACCACTGGAAGGTAATCGGTGATCTCTGTGCTACTTTTCCACAAATTGTTATTATTAAAGTCGCTCTTATGCGGCAAACAGAACAAGCTACCACGGCTAGCGCTTTCTAGGGCTCGGACTCCCTCGCAGACCTGTAAGTGAAACACTGCAGTAGTTCAGGCTGATAAATTATTCTTCCAGAACTCTCTTGTCGTTGATTTCGGCACATTGCGTTCAATGTCGGGAGAGAAAATGAAAGGCAAAAATTTCAGTTTTGAATTCCGTGCCAAGCATTAGAGCACATGACACAGTCCTTTCCTGAACCGGATTCGCAACGGTTTTCTTTCGTACGTTGCTCTCTTCTGTTGGATGATCAGCTTCTGTGATGATACATCCAGCATCGGGACTAGCCGAAACATTGTCTTACGAACATCTTATAAGCGTACGGCATTTTTGCAAATACAGGCCTAGAGCTGCACTTGATAGCGTTGCAGCTGGGACAGTACCCACAAAAGCGCGCTCAAAGTGTTCCTGACAGACTATTTCAGCCAATCCTGACGCCGGACATATCGTTACAGAAGGTAAATTGGCAGAGAACACTTGCGAACGAAGGCTTATCGCGCCTGCAGGGGCAAGGCGTGTGACGGTAGCTCACCGGATCGCTTTAGCGATTCCAACCGCCAACCTCGGACGCCGTTTTTACCGTGATACACAACCACGAGTGTATACGCCAGCTGCGCATGAGCAAAATCCGCGACGCTTGCGCACCTGGCGTCTCGGAGAGCGCGTACCGCGGTGGCAGACTGGCATCAGCGGGCGCCCGGGGATCGCAGCTTGCTGGGCCGGTGACGTAACGAGTATAGCGAACTGGACATTTTGTGTTTCACACTATACGGCAAAGCGCCTGTTAAGCACCGTCACCGCAATTACGCAGTGCAGTGCACAGGTATATGATATTTGAAATGTGTATAAATGTAGCTGGCGCAATTGGATTTGCGTCACCATAAATTGCATCGCCAGCGGCGCTTTCCATACGCGGAAGCGATGCCCTGCTTGGGCTCTTCTTTATGCCCAGGGCCGCTGTTTTTGTCTATAGCTTCGGGCATATATATATATATATATATATATATATATATATATATATATATATATATATAGAGAGAGAGAGAGAGAGAGAGAGAGAGAGAGAGAGAGAGAGAGTTCGGAGTCGCTTTGTTGTATAATAACCTCGTTCAGCATGACGGATGAGTGGCCGTATATTATGACACGCGAAGTCATAATCCTATAACATTTTATGACACTGGACCATTAACTCCCTGCAAGTATTGGCAGACGTGTACACTGTATAATACGAGCAATGGAGTTCTAGAGCCCTGCCGCCACTCCATCATTGCTCGCTGTCGCAGCCCGGGGCTACTTTTTCCGAGTTGGTTAGACAGGTTAGTGCGCGATATATTCGTTGCAAGATATAGCGTCGGCCCTTACCTCGCCTGGCGGCCGACCCCCAGTCAGGTCTTCACCATAATGTACTTTACTGCCGTAGCCCGGGGTACCACAAAAACGATATATGTAGTGTATATGGTCTCTTTGGGAAATCTCGCCCTTGCAAGAGCGGGGTCTTGATTCATAAAGAACAACGTTTGTCTATACGCGAATTGAGAGAGTGTGGGTGCGAACCATTCGGGAGGCTCGTACGTCGGACCTGAGCTCGTAGTGACCGATTTCCCGCTGTCACACCGAGTGCCGTAGATACATCTAAATCTCTCCGCCCCCAGATTGTAAAGTAACGAAACCAGGGGTTAAGGGTCGAACTCGCAGAATCTCTCCCACGTATAAGTGTGTTCTGCTATTGGCCGACCGATTTCTCTAACGATAAGCCCTGAACAAGGATTGGCTGAACGATCTTATACAACATTTTTTGCCTAGGATGTTTCTGTAACATCTTGGAAGTGGGCGCAGCGCTACACGAAATACGGACAAAGAAGACGCGCAGGACCGTGTTTCGTGTAGCCCCGCACCCAACTCAAGACGAACGACTACCAACTATATTTCCAGTCTCAATTCTAAAGTTTCTGTAAATTCGAGCCCGAAATCACAATGCATTTCTTGTTTAAGGGTTCATTGTCATTGGTCAATCGAACTCGGTAAACATATGACGAGTATCAGGATCCAAAAAAGTTCTTTCTGGCTATCGGGATAAATATACTATCAGAAAGTCACAGTGACAAACATACAATTTAGGATTTATTTCTGACCTTTCGGCTGGAGGCCAGCCTTTTTCAAATATCTTTGAAAAAGGCTGGCCTCCAGCCGAAAGGTCAGAAATAAATCCTAAATTATATGTTTGTCACTGTGACTTTCTGATATATTAGCGAATCGTGATGCGTGGACATATCATTAACGAGCCCTGGTAACCAGTGGCAGCGGTTACATACGCAAGCACAGTTTCGAAGCAGCCAGCAGACCTTCAGTGGAACACGCGGCCGGCCGATAGGGCCGTCTTCGTAGATGATCGCTAAAGGCGACAGTGTCGTTTTGCGTGACCTAGCGTCACGTGTGGAATGACGAACCGGCTACTTGCTCGCCTTTCCTCAGCGAGCCAATCAGCGCGCGCAAATGCGACACTTTGGCGATGTCGCCAAACGTGGTCGTTCTCAGAATACGATCCCTGTAGCTAGTTCGTATAAGTGCCTGTTCCCATTGGTCAGCGGGCTTCGCTAATCATATATCCATCGTCACGATTCGCTGAAACATTCTCTTGCGATCGTTTATAGCGTAAGATGTTTTTGTGCACACTGCCCCAGTTTTGTATAGGACGCGTTGCATATCTCGCGATAGATCGCGCTCAGAGGCCATCCTCTCACATCGTTCATTGAATGCCATCTGTATCTCGGCATCGCATGCAGTTAACGTTCACTATAAGGGGTTCAAGCGATTCGTTACAAAATAAAGTCTTCGAGCGAAAAAAAAAAAGTAAAAGAAAAAGTCAGCCGGCAAGCGATTTTTTTTCCTACTCTATAGGTTATTCATTGCACCGTCAGCAGGTTGTGAAAGCGCTGATGCAAGGTTCCTCAGTAGTTTTGTAGAGTATATTCTGCCGAGTGCACAATTTTCAACCGTCTAACTTTACGGATATGGAAAGTGTGTTGATGGAGAGAGCTTGGGTGCACAGTCCTGCCCTTTTCTCTGCTCGCAGCGGGCATCAGTGTACGTTGACACGAACAACCCCCTCGCGACGTGCACAATGTCATCCTCATCCATTAGGCCTGCAGCCACCCCTCTCAGGGTCTCGTCTTGGGCTCGATCGAAACCCCACACTGCACTGTCCAGCGCCAAAGCGGCGTGACACGCATCCAGTCCATAGCTTCGTTTACATGAACTCAACCCGAATCAGAAGTCCGCGGTTTGACAAAATACTACCTAGACGCATGCTCGGCCCGGCGCGGCCGGAGCTCTGCGAGGCACGACGACCGAATTCATCTCGGCAGGAGGGGCCCGTATTCACAGAAAGACCTTGCACTAGAAATGTTCGTAAGATAATATTTCAGCCAATCTCGATGCCGGGCATATAATTACAGAAAGAAAGCCAGTCGGCCAACCACAAGCATTGCTTACGAAAATTGAGCCTTGTGAATTCGGTCCCTCGTTCATGTAAACGTATCCTCGGGTGCGTTTCCATTTCGAATCAGTGGCATTGGTGCTTTAAGTTTACATCTTTCTCTCTTCTCTTCCGTCCCTCTACTGCGAGGGCGCAGCTCAAAGGATGATGAGCTGGCCGTGACACTGACGACAGGATGTTGACGACGACTTGACAGTGATGAAGACGACGTGCCGGTCGTCGGCCTTTGACGGGCAGTTTTCGAGCTTACAGCGGCGCTCGCAGTGGAGCAAAACGGAGAGACGGGCCCTTGTACGCAGCTGGCTGTTTTCAACCTTGGAAGGAAGGAAGGAATGAGTGCCTGTATATTCAGAACGGTATAAAAGGCTTCGCCGCGGCCCCCATAACGCGCTTGGCGCCGCGGCTAATCGGCGGCTGGACGCGCGCGCGCGCGGGTTGAAATCGGTCGGTTGTTCGCCTCCCTGTCTCCAAGCTGCGACTCTCCTCTGGCCGGCAGCCAAGTTTGTCGGCGACCGACCCGTGTTGAACGACGCCTGCTGCTCCGCTCTTATTAGCTTGCTTATTTATTTGTTTTTTTTTTTTTACTCTTCTTTTTCTGCTTGGCGTCGTCCTTCGTTTCGACGAGAACTGCTGTCCGTGTTTGAGTCCTCCTCCACTTGGCTTTGACCACGCGCGCTTGCGAGTGTGATTATCTCGAATGGGCTGTGCTGGCTGCCGGCGGCGGCAGAGTACCGGCGTCGCGCCTTTCAGGAAGAAAGTGGGCGAAGCCCATCGCATTCGAGGAAAACGAGAAGCGGAAAAAAAGAAAAAAAAAATGAGAAAGGAAGCTACAGGGCTTCTCTGTCGGCGGCCGCGCAAACGCAAGCTGCACGATCCCGGCGCGCCGTTTTCTGCAAACTTTCTTCGCTCGTCCCGCATCCTAGAGACCCGCAACCCCGACCGCTACAGGAAGAGCTTCAGGAATGTGCGCGAGAGAGAGCGTGTGAGACAGGGAGTGGGTGCTCAGAAAACCGTGTTCGCGTAGCGAGTGATGACTCCATGAACTTGCCCTTGGCACAACATGCGTATGACTCTCCGAAGACAAGTTTAATGAGGTGGCTTAGAGGTTAAACGAATTGACGGAGGTCCGAATTCACGAAACTCCTCTTTCGTAAGTACTCGCTGTCATCGGCCAGCTGGCGTTGCTAATTATGTGTCCAGTATCATGATTGGCTGAAATTTTTCTTACGAGCGCTCACGCACACTGGTCGGTGGACGCAGGGCTGGGGTGACTTCTAGGCAATCTAGCTGGAGGTGGTTACTGATGACTGTGGCGGCGGTTGTGATGATGATAATGATGATGGCATGATGATATGGCATCAGGGAATGACTTCAGACTTATCGTGTGCTGGGGCAGCACATTGTAATCGGATCTGACGAGGAAAGCGCTAGAGATAAATGAATGCATTCGCTGCCTTGAGGTTAAATACTAGTTGTCTGATGAACTTTATACGGTGATTGTGATGATGACGAACGGGAAAGAAAAAGAAAAAAAAAAAAGCCGCGCTGGTTGTTCAGGAAATGCAGACCAACGCACAGGGGAATATATTCTTGCAAAGCGTTAGCTATATAGTGTTGGTTGTTTTACTTCAAAGTCAACGCGTTGCCCCTTAATGCACCGTTTATGAAGATGGATTTGCCAATAAAAGGTTTTTAGAAAAACAAAACGAGCTGTTGCAATTTATTACGATTATACAGCAAAGCAAGGAAAGTAAGAAAGAAGGCATTCGTCTACTTACGGTTCAGGTGCGCCGCACTCCTTAAAGAACACTGAGTTACGTTAGTCAAAATTAATCAATCTGGCCTACTTGACTGTACGGTGTCCCTCACGGGCTGCTGTGTAAAGCTTTGGTCCGCACAACACACACTGCCAGGTAATTAATATACATGGAGCCATAGAAGTACCATGCGTATACTAATTGATCCGCTACTCGAACGCGCCCTCATATACAGAATACACTCGTCCAAACACAATAAATACAGGCGCTTCACGCTGGTCCGTTTCATCTTTTTTTCTTTTGTTTCATTCTCTACTTTTTTCTTTTTCGTTCCGAAGTTGTCCGCGCGCCGTTCCATATCGCATTTAACGCTTCTGTTTCGTCTCTCTTTTTCGCACACCGCTTTTGCGGAGCAAAGCGTAATAAAATGACGACATTCGATTACTACAGCGGCAATCGAAGCGTGCATCTATTGAACGCGGAAGCCGTCCTCGGACACACGCACGCAAAATATTAAAGCCGCAGTTCGTTTGCCTTATATGTTGGATTAACTTATTCAGCCATACAAGATGATCAAGAGATAGCGAAGCTTTGCCTTATTATGGACAACAAATTACCGCACTGGAGACGCGCGAACGAAGCTCATTTCTCTGCAATCCATGCCCTGTTTCCACACAACTGATCATAGTCCTCTCCGTGCTTTCATTTACATGCTCGCCGCCGCTATGTATGCATATATACCTTAGTTCACGAATAAGTTAGATGTTATTGTTATATAAAACAGCTATTTCGTTATCTCGAAACGCCGACATAAGATTAGTGCTTTTCGTATATATATATATATATATATAATATGCAAACTGATGTATGGGAGACAAAAGCGACCTCGTGCCTCGCAGTGATGTTTGACGACGGGCGCTTATTCATTTGCAAGTTGCGATGCGCCCCGTGAGCTTAATGATCGTCGTTTAATCATTTATGACGTATTTAGATGTTCCAGGAGACTACAAGAAGAGAGTGGTGTTCGTGAGCACAGCGCGCAGAACAAACGCTCCCCGCCCCCGTACGGCACTTTCTTCATGGAACCGCGCTTCTGGGACTATATCCAGTTAAAAAATCCGCGCTTCTCATGAGAAAGGAATACGGCAATATTTTCTTCCGGGTTGTTTTGCCTATTTGTTTCGCAGGCACTGTCCTTTGCAGGCGGCTTCTGTTTGCACCTCTCTTTATAGATGAACGTCATTTACCGCGGCGGCATTAAAATCTCGTTTCGAGCGCTCCCGTGAATGGAGTCACCTTGGAGAGGTAATGTTTCGAGAGGAAACGCCCATCAAGTCCTCCCACTCTCTCTCGTTTTAACACAAGGCGCAGGTGAACAGCCTCACTCTATGCCGGGACCGTCGTACTGAAGACATGTTTCGGGAAGGCAGTCATACGAACTTCACTAAGAAAGAAAGAAAGAAAGAAAGAAAGAAAGAAAGAAAGAAAGATAGAAAGATAGATAGATAGATAGATAGATAGATAGATAGATAGATAGATAGATAGATGTCGATGGCGAAGCGTTAATTGCACTCTCTCGGCATTGTTTACGGAACTTACAAAACACGGATTTTTTGTTGCCGTGTTCCGAGTGGGGGTTGACTTTGTTCTTCGTTTTCGTTTCTACGTCGCTCCTTGGGCTTGGCGTGCTTCGTCTCCGCTCCGTTTTGAGGGTTGGCAGCCCGCCCCCGCTGCGGACGCAGTGCCCATCCATCACGTATACGGCTCGTCATGGCTCGCCCTCTTCTGCAGGCGCTGCAGCTATAGCTGAAGCACGTTCGCTCGCCTCGGGAATCGCCGTAATGATAGCCTCGCATCAGCGCCGCGACACACTTTGTTCTCTGCGATCTAGTCTTTCGTTCGAAAAAGCAGGTGGTGGTATATAGCTGTTCACGGCTTGACAGTATCGGAGACGAATCTGTATATGTGTATATATAACTTGTACCGCGCCGTTGTGTATATATACCACGTTCGTCTCGCTTCGTTTTCTCGTGTCTCATATAGCCTCCGGGTGTTGCTTATACTGCCGGTGCCACTATACAAAAGCGTGCAGTGCGGCGAGTCTGTGACTGCTGTAGTTAGTTGCGTACGTGTGCGAATCACAGGAGTCGATATATGCTATACTTTTGCATTCGGTGCTTTCTAAACAGGTGTGTTTGAATGGGTGAATTCTCAGAGCGTGAGGCCAGCCGTGCGTAGTAGACAGCTCGATGGCCGAGGCGTCGCGTTGCTGGGCTCGGCGACGGGTGATTTGATTCCAGGCCAGGCCGTATTTCGATGGGGCCAAAACGTGGGAAGCGCACGTGTAATTGTGTAATTAGGTACACGCTAATGATACCCAAGGCGGTAGAAATAAATATGGAGTGAGCTCCATAGTTGAAGTAAAAGTTATTGCTTGTAGATCTAAAGCCAAATCCTTAAAGCTTTCATTTCGTAACTGCTATTTGCCGCTTTGCCACTTATCGACTGCCTTTGCTTATATCATAGTACAACTTTACGATTACATGACGGTTCCTCTTACGAAGAGTATAAGAGATTTGCTTGTGAATGAGAGCCTTGGTTGCGTTTCGTTTGAGCCTGAACTGCGTACTCACTGAAATAGACCGCGTGTAGCTTTTAATAGAGGTATCGAAATGGATAGAGGTATCGGCAGTGCATGGTATAGTACAGCGTTATGCGCGTGTGCTTGCCGCGTAAGCAGCGTTCTCAAGAGGCAGCAGTCAGCGCGTTCCGGGTCAGGTCACGGCGATGTCTATAGTGTCTCCAAAGTCGCCGGCGCGAAGCGAATGCGCCCGTGCGAACGTTCGAGTGCGCAACGAAGCGTGATGGATGATCGCGACAGTTCGTGCCCTCTGCAGTGTGTTTCCGGGACTCGTATGTGCATGCCCCCCCCCCCCCCCCCCTCGCCACGGTAGTCTAGTGGCTACGGCACTCGGCTGCTGATCCGAAGGTCGCGGGATCGAATCCCGGCCACTGTGGCTGCATTTCGATGGAGGCGAAATGTCGAGGCCCGTGTACTGCGCGATGTCGCTGCACGTTGAAGAACCTACGGCGGGTCGAAATTTCCGAAGCCCTCCACTACGGCGTTTCTCAATCAGATCGTGGTTTTGGGACGTTAAATCCTAGAAATATTAATTAAGTCAATCGCACATGCGTAGAACTATATGGGTGTGGACTCTGGAGGGCCGTAAGTTACAGCTCTGAGTAGTAGTAGCGCATAGTCGCGTATGCGTTACAGCGCATACAGGGCGTTTTTTTTAGTTGCAACACATTTTTTAAATTAGACAAACATAAATCGCGGGAATGTCTCGTGTACCATTCGAGTGTATGGGTTGGCGGCCTCTAGATACAGAACAATTTCCGCACTTTTGCGCATAATTAGCGAAATTACGCTAATTAACTTTTTAATGATCAGTTATTGGTGGCTACAGCAAATGAGTACTTTAAAGCCCGTCCTCGACACTACCTATCCCAACGATCAAATTTTGAATAGCGAAGTGCATGTCGGAGCTACGCGAACAATTAGTTCCCCTCGGCAGGCTCCTTGAAATCGAAACTGGCCGCAAAAAGAGCGTCTGTGACGTCGATGTCGCCACCTCCCCGGATTTCGTCACTCGCCCGCGGCGCCCAACGCCGCAGATAACAAGGAGATAACGCAAGCTGCTTGTGCGCCGGAGCGGCCAGAGCGGCGGTGGTCACGGGTGAGTGGCGAGTGACGAAAGCCGTGGGGGCGGTGAGTGACATCGACGTCACAGACGCTCTTTATTGCGGCCAGTTTCGGTTTCAAGGAGCCTGCCACGGGAATCTATTTGTTCGCGTAGCTCCGACATGCATTCCGCTATTCAAAATTTGATCGTTGGGATAGGTAGTGTCGAGAACGGGCTCCAAAGTACTAACTTGCTGTAGCCACCAATTACTGATGATTAAAAAGTTAATTAGCGTAGTTTCACTAATTATGCGCACGAGTGCGGAAATTGTTCTGTATCTAGAGGCCGCCAATCCGTATACTCAAATGGTACACAAGACATTCCCGCGATTTATGTTTTTCTAATTTAAAAAATGTGTCGCAACTAAAGAGAAACACCCGGTATATTACAGCAAGTGTTTTTATAGCACTAGAAATACGTGAATAATTGGATAAGGTCAACGTCAACTTTTCAGCCGCCCAGTCTACAAGACCGCAAGCAATTATCGGAACTCGTCAGAACTTGGAAGGTCGGTCTTCACTCATCGCTGGATGAACGACACAGCTGTTATATATAAGGACTTGTTTTGTGACGCTTGTGCGATTGAGAGTGTGCCCTTCGAATGCTTGAACTTTCTTGCTGCTGTGGAGGAATGAAAAACGAATGGACGAGAAGGCATTTCGTTATTTGGCGTGGTATATCCCGGAATTCACACACACACACACACACACACACACACACACACACACACACACACACACACACACACACACACACACACACACACACACACACACACACACACACACACACACACACACACACACACACACACACACACACACACACACAAGCTGATGTTCTTCGTAAAAGCGGGTGCTGTAGGTAATCGTAATCTTCAACGCGTTCTTTGATAAGGTGCACTGCGAAGCGAACCGCTTCAGCGACTTATGGAATAATATCGAAATTTGCCTCACAAGCTGTGACCACTAGAGACAATTATGTCGTCGCTTCACAGTTTGCGCCAGCCTATTAGTATTTTGACGGTGTCGTCAGCGAAGGTGACCGGTCAATGACTGAATGCCTTTACGCAAGTGAGCCTTCGGGAACCTCACCCCAAATGTGCGAAAAAGCTGGTCCTATATCAGTTTTGCCTAGAGAAGGCAAGCGTGGCAGGGGGCGGCCGAAGGTTAAGTGGGGAGATGAGGTCAGAAAGTATGCGGGGATAAATTGGGCCCAGTTAGCACAGGACAGGGATAATTGGAGATCTGTGGGAGAGGCCTTTGCCCTGCAGTGGGCGTAGACAGGCTGATGATGGTGATGATGATGATGATGATGATGATGATATCAACTTGGTTGCATCGATCGTCGCGTTCGAAATGTGTGTCCTTCTCTTCGCGATTGCTCGCGGGGAGTTGACACGCAGAATTGCCACAGAGCCTCTTCCACGTCACTCGTTACGACTACTTACACGAAACGCGTACTGTTCGCATGACATGCATCCTCCTTTATGTGCCGGCCAGTCGTAGCGGCCAAAATGGAACCGATGTCGTGGTCTCTCTTAGGACGTGTAGCACTGTGAAAGCCTACCTTGCAGTTATACAACTGTCAGAGAACAGCGACCACGCGAGCATGACAGCTGCGCTGGCGCACGAGGTGTTGTCACTGTGTCGTTATGCGGAATATTCGTTCACCACTGTGAACCCATCACGAGGTCATGCCACCGATGAGCTTTGCAAGCTCGTTGAAAACAACCTACTTCCCTACCTGTCTTTCCTCGACTGACTGATGGTTTTAAAGCACGGAAGCACCAGTTAACCTGGACCCTCTGCCTATATAGGTTGGGAGTGACGGAATCCAGGTAAAGCGGGAAAGAGAGAACCTGTTATAAATATTTAAGAGGTTTGCCTGGCGGCGCACATATATGTAGCGTGCCGCTACACAGTGACATGATGCACACTGACGTGCTATACACTGCATGCGTGACAGCACAGAACGTAAACCACACAGAAAGCAAGCGTCAACGAAATGTATAGTATTCAAACGAGACCAGTGTCTCTCTCTCTCTCCCTGAGAAAGTACCCGTCGTGAAGGAAGCGTGCAGCGATAAAATGAGAAACAGGCAGAGGGAAACCGTAATATTCATCTGTTGTTGGGCATCTCGTGCATACTATGTAATGTCAAAGTCTGCCAATTTTGTGGCAATATAAACCACCCGGCAACCGAGTACTACGTGTTAACTGTTAACAAGATAACTAGATATGTGTCATACGACACATATCTAGTTATCTTGTATGGACACATGTGAATAATATGTGTTCTTTATGGTCGTGCGTGGGAGATTATTGAATATGTGTCACATGTCTCATATGATAATTTTCGGTTGCGCGTTTCGGGCGTTGAAGCTCTCGCTGCCTTCTAAGGCGACAGTCACCGCATTTCATTTGAGAATGCGAACTTAATCGAGTCATTTGCGATAGACATATACATGAGTATATATACGCAATTTGGCAAATCAGTTTTGCCGGATACAGCAAGGTGGAGCAAGGGCTACGAAAGGAAAAATTAAAGTAGCGGTCAACCTGTTTGTAGCACAAAGCTGCATGCATGGAAACCCAGACGGAGTTCTGAGGAAGAACAAGTTTCTTGTTGACGAAAAATTCGTCCCGGCCCGGAATTGCGAAAACGGAATGAATGGTTGCATGACCATTTTCTCTTCATGTGGATTTGAAAACTAAGAAGCACGAGTATGTTTATAGTGAGTGGGGATCGTTGAATTTTGAAAACTGCAATTACTTATGAAACGGCGAACATTTAACAGTTATACAATATCAATGGCAGTTAGACGTGTGTACACGCTTACGGGAATGCCTTTAGGTTTCAAGGTCGTAGAAATAAGGGAAGGAATTTTCTTTTGTTGTTGTTCGTTTTCCTTCCTCATGGGTCACCACGAATTCTTTAGAGCTAAAACGACAACTGGATTGGAGGATGGCCGTTAGATTTTTTTTGGAAATTTATTTTATCTATCGTTGCGACGTACACCTGATAACTCGATAATCTCCATCTCGTCCTTTTTTTTTTTTTTTTCGTTCTCTTATTCTGCACTGTTGCGCAGCTCAATTGCCGTGTCGCCTCGGAGAAATGTTTGCTCTTAGCAGCGAGTTTTGGGGCTCGTGATACACAAAAGTAATGCAATTTCTTTCTGCACAAACATAAAAGGGGGTAAGATACGGTGTTCCTTCTCTTTCTTCTTCTTTTCTTTTCTATGGTGTGTATCTTGTCTTCGCACGTAATGCGATTTCAGGTTGCGCACGCAATGGACGAAACAGGGCCTTCCTTTTGATGCTGTGCGTATATCATCAGTTTGCTGGGTTCTCTTCCTTTTTTTCTCCGTATACTTAATTACTCGGCCCTTCATGACGCTCACTGCTATGCACCTCTTCGTTCCATTCCTTCTGCGGGTACTTATAGTTTCGTTTTCGAATATCGCGCCCACCCTCCTCTTTCCAAGAGCAATTATATGTGCAGCATACAGGACCGTACCCTCACACCGTCTCTTCTTCGCAGAGCTGCGTGATGAAAAGAGGCGAGCGGGCGTTCTTGAGCCACTCTGGCACGGCACATGGGGAAACTGCAAACAAGTCTCGCCCAACGGCATTTCGCATCGCCGTGTGCAGGCCACATATGGGTAGTATAGCGCTGCCAATTCCGGCTCTTGAAAGGCGCTGTCGTGGACACTGAAAGGAGGCTGCGGAAGCGTGTTTGCTCAAGAGAGTCTCGATGAGTTTCTGACAGAAGCCTTCGTATATAAAGAGGGCCTACATATAGTTTGGCAACTTGGAACATGGGTGTTCGGCAGGCGCCGTGCGAGATTTTCGGTTCGGTATACCGAGTTGATATGCTTGCTTCGAGTGCCTTACATGTGCAGCTGGTGTGTGATGAGATTTGCCGCACTATACTCTTTATATGGCTCCCAAGTTTTGGTCTGTCGCTTTATGACTGGACGCTCGCAGAGTATGCGGCCACGTTCACGGTCTGCTGAAATTTTTCGAATTCCTCGCAAACGTATAACGCCGGGAAAGGTGCGAGCTGGCAAGGTGCACTGCTGTCCGCGCTTTTAGGCGCAGCCAAGGGTGGAGAAGTCCAACGACACGCCCGGCTTTAAAACTTTTCTCTCTCCCTCTCTCTTTGTACGCGTGGGAGCTTCAGCATGGCGTAGCTCTCTAGTGAGCCTCTCTCCAGGGACTCCGGGGCTGGGGGGGGGGGGGCGGCGGCGGTCTCCCCCTAGCATTTTACCAGAGGGGGCAGGGCCCCCCCACACATTCGCTGCCCATTATTTATGCTGGAATCAAATTTTTGACAAGGATTTTCAAGCTGGTGGTTGTGTGCTCCAGGGCTTTCCAAAGCACTGGACCACGCAACCACGCGGGTTGCGCAATCTGCGCAGGTTTTGAGTACTTCCGAAATTTCCAACAATCTTTAAAGTGTACGCTGGTGTAAATTAAGCGAGGATGCAAATATATAACATTTCGTACGGATAAAATGAATTGAAACATTATTAATTGGTGTAATTAAAACTACCAATGATTGATGTAATAATAAGTAATGTAAATAAATAAGAATCGACAAATATTGATAACAAATAAATAATAAACACAACACGCAAAGACAGTAATACTTGCCTCCTGCCCCTTCCCCCATATTCAAAAACGTTCTGGAGTCCCTGTATCTCTTTGACATAGCAAGCGTCACTTATTATGTCACTTATTTGGCGCGTGGAAAGTGCCATATACAGTCGAACGCGTCGCACATCTGTTCTACATTGCTATAATCTAATCTGTACTACAAAGCTGCAAACACACTGTGTATAGTTAACGAGACAAACTTGCATGGGAATGTTTTGGCTATACGGGCCATTGCGGAAGAGCAATTACTGAACTGTGTGTGTAGGCATGGCCAATCTTATAAAAACATTATACATATCACCATGACCATTGGGGAGCCACTGCTTTAGCCATTTTTCTTCATCCTTCTCCTGCCGCGCCTCCTTGTCACAAGCATATGTCCCCCATTTATTCTCTTCATCGTCTTTCCCACTCTCGGAACGTCCGTATACGTCCCTTGTGCCCATTATTCTTCCACTCGCCTTCCTTCCGCTTCCGGCTTTTCGTCCACCTGCTTCCGGCTGTGCGGATCGCGTCCAGGGCGCATGCACATGGTCTTTTCGTTGATACGGACTGCTTCCTATAATATATGCGTATACCTGTAGCTTTCGCTATATCGTGACATTCGCTGTAACAGTTATACCGCATCCGCCTGCTCGTTCGGCGAATATATTCTTGCGTCAAATCAACTGTATAATAATAACGTAGTACATACACTGTACATATGCGTTGAAAGATTGTACGTTCACTATGCAAGGTCAGCCGACTTCACGGGCAGTGTGGGAAACATCGAAACGGATGATATAGGTGGCGCATGCTGCGCTGGGGCTGCGGATGCATGGTAGGCATTCGGATCTGTAGGGCCCTTTGCGACTGAGGGTTGAAGGGCGGTCTTGCGGGCGCCGTTGTGCCGACCCTCCCGTCTGACGAGTTCGGCTGGGCGCTAAATTTAGGGCCGCGGCCGCTATGGATTTCTCCCGAGGTGGAGCGGCGGGCTCCGCTTCGGCGGACGCAGCTGTCACCGTTCCCTGCGCGCTTCTGCCGGCGCAGAGCACGGCTGCCCGAGATCATACTGCATGCGCGCTCACGCTATAGTTTCCACGCTGCCCCGTTAAACGCGTCGACTCGCCTGGTCGTCTTGCTCGCTTTGGCACGTTTCGCATGCGATCCCCATCCCCCCGCGTCCCTTCATTTCAAGCGCACGTATATATATACAGTAGACTTTGCATGTGATCCCGCGGAGGGTTAGTTAGATTGATTTGTGGGGTTTAACGTCCCAAAACCAGCTGTGAATATGAGAGGCTGGAGGTCCCCGGACATTTCGACACCTGGGTGTTCTTTAACGTGCACTGACGTCGCACAGCACACGGTCCTCAACATTTCGCCTCCATCGAAATGCATCCGCCGCGGCCGGGATTCGATCTCGCGACCTTCGAGGGTTCGTTTCGAATCATGGCTCGAACCTGAGCTTGGCCTCTTAATGGAGTATACCGGCACAATAATTTTGCATCTTGTCTTTTCGGTTGCACTGGGTTGATTGATGATTGATTTCCGGTTTTTTGCGTCCTGAAACCACGATGTGATTATGAGCGACGCCGTAGTGGATGGAGTGTTCTGGAAATTTCGACCACCTTGGGTTCTTTAACGTGCACAGACATCGCACAGTACACGGACCTCGACATTTGGCCTGCATCGAAATGCAGCCGCCGAAGCTGGGATTTGAACCCCAGAGTTTCGGATTAGCATCCGAGTGCCATAACCACTAGATTACGGAGGCCGGGCGGTGGCAGTACGCTGCTAATGGCCCATTCATCACGTGTACAAACCTTATTTGCTTCAGCGCGCGACTGTTGCTTGATTAGGGACGTTTCTATGGCGGGCAGTGTCAGTGTATAGGTTCCAGTGTGCGCCAGAAAAGGTTGGGTGCTTTCGCAGGCGCATGCTGGCCACACGACCGCACAAAACTTTGTAACAATACTGTGACGCGCGCGCCACGCTCGGCGACGCGTGCACGCGTGCTCCACTGTCTGGCGAATGACGGCGGGTATAGGGAGACAACAAAAAAAGGCAGGAACGCGGGGCTCCTAGCTCTTGGGATTCGCAACAATACAAAATGGCAGATCCCGCGTGCAGTGGGAATCAAGGAAATGCGAAGCACGTATCAGGAACGTAAAATGGATCTGCATTGTTGTCTCGCTATACCGATTTTGGTACATATGAAGTTAAGGAAACGGCCGCAAGAGCACTAACACTGTGGCATGTAAACCATGCCGCTCATGACACGCATTTCATGGCTCTATGTTATGACCTATAATTTACGTTCGCCATGCAGTCGTGTAGTGCCATAGCAATTTTGGTATACATCGT
This sequence comes from Hyalomma asiaticum, assembly GCA_013339685.2. Lineage (NCBI taxonomy): Eukaryota > Metazoa > Arthropoda > Arachnida > Ixodida > Ixodidae > Hyalomma > Hyalomma asiaticum. The sequence goes on along the minus strand of CM023482.1, from coordinate 115,647,166 downwards.
ATTAACGAAACGCGTGGCATGTAAATCATGCCGCTCATGACATGCATGCCACGGTTTCCATGTTCTTAGAACGAGTCACCCATGGTCGTCATACATTGTTGTCTCGCCATACCAATTTTGGTATATATCAAGTTAGCGAAACGGCCGCAAGAGCACCAAGACAGTGGCACGTAAGCCATGCCGCTCATGACACGCATGTCACGATTTTCATCTTATGACCTGTCATTTATGATCGTCACGCAGTCATGTTGTGGCATACCAAATTTCGTATACATCCCATTAGCGAAACGGCCAGGAGAGCACAAAGTCGTAGACATAGATAGATAGATAGATAGATAGATAGATAGATAGATAGATAGATAGATAGATAGATAGATAGATAGATAGATAGATACGCACGCACGCACGCACGCACGCACGCTCAAAGTCGCCGAAGCTCGCTAAGAAATGCTTCGCATTGAAACTATATACGACATGAATATAGTATGCCGACAGCGCATCTGATACACTGAACCAAGGCGCGCGCCGTGCGTGGGCAGCTATATTCATCGGCCGTGGAGATTCAGTCTCAAGAACCGTATTTCTGTATGTTACATTTATTTCTTCTTCATGCCTGCAGCTTACCGGGCGATACGTTTTCCGACATTTTACGATCCGCGTTACTCTATCGGCACGGCAACGAAGATTGTAAGAAGCAAAAAAAAAAACGAAAGACAATGCTTCACTGAAACTAAAGTTTTGTGAAAGTCGTGGGCCTCTTTGCTGTATGAATACAAGTCAAAAAGCCCTTACATATCGTCGTTCTCTTTGTATGCGTAAGAGTGTACTACACCAACGCCGTGAGCACCGCTATATAAAGCGAAGTGCGGATCCTTGAAAGCTGCGAAGAAAGTCCTTTGAAGTCGAGCGATTCTCGGGAAGCGTTTATTTAGGCCATCGAAGTAGTAAGTAGTCCCTTACGTACGCAGAATAGGCAGCGCAATACCGCACAGCCGTTACAATTTGACTGAGAGAGAGCGGCAGACGGAGCCGCGCCCGAGAGCGGGGGAGGGCTCGTTCTGCTATCGGGCGGCTCTGATCTTGAGAGAACTGTCTTCTGGCGCCTGTCCTTTTATTTTTGTGAGTGTGTGTGTGTGTGTGCTCTCGTTTCTTAGCGTGTGTGTGCCCGCTTCCCCGCTTACGCGTTCTCTCGTGTGGGATGGTGCTGCGGCCGGGGGTGTGCATAGAACTGCGCTGGTCGGCCACGCCGAGAGACCGTCTACGCGCGTGTCTCGAGATAAAGGGACACCGTGGGCGTATAGCCACACGTCATTGTGTCCGTCTGTGTGAACGGTGCATGGCAGTTTATATATGTATATATATACACACACGAAAGAAATCCTTTTGCCCCGCTTTTTGATGTTCGCCAAGAAAGGGTCCACAGTGGAATCACGCCACTTTTTTTTTTTTTTCTTCGGCGCAACCGATGTACATGGACGCGGTGGAGACAAGATTTTTCGAAGTGCCGCCGCTCCTCCAGCACAAACCATGCATGCCGCAATCATTTCGTTATTTTCTGCGTGCTTGGGACCCGAGGCGGGAGCGCGGAAGAAAAGTCGGCCTCGGCTCGTATACTTGTAGTCTGAATCGTGCGTGTCTCTTAAATTTCTTTTTCTTTTCTTCCCTTTCATTCATTTTCCTTTTTTTTTCTTTCTTTTTAATTTTTTTTCTGTGAGCAGGGGGCGAGTTTTCGGCTCTGCGCTTGTTCGGGGATGTTTGCGATTTGAAAAGAAAAATACTTCGTCCGCAGCTGCTCTTGGTACCGTTCCGTGGTATTCGTTGCCTTGTTATTATTTCTTTTTCCCCTCTTTTCAATTTCGCGAGGCAGATATATACTGCTGGTGGCGAAAACTTCTCGATTGGTTCATCCGAATCGTCTTTTACATGCCACGGCCCCTCCCGGCACTTCCCCGGCTAGTTTAAGAAGCCGCCTGTCTGTGCTATGGCTCTAAAGAAGTGACACGTGCATACCGGTTGCTATTTATATAAGCAGAGGCTTTGCGTCGAATCGAGATACATGCGTACATAATAGCTACGTAGTTGCGAAAGAAACGTGGTTCGTTCTGAAGGGCTGGTGTCGAAGGGCAGGTTAAAATGGTGAAGGATTAACGAGTGCGGGTTGCGATAGCCGGGAGCGTTGTGTCGAAAGAAAGAAAGAAAGAAAGAAAGCGCCGCTCAATAGGACGTTCGCGTATTTCACGGGATAGGATGGCCGTGCCATCCTGTGTCCGCGGGCTGCCGCCGAATCAATTTTGACCCGTTTTTGCCGGATCCCCGCGGTGCTTATTTTCGACCGGCTCGCGGCATCTCTTTCTTGCGCAAGCGCCGAGTTCGTTCTGCGCGTTTCGCAGTACGTGTAATACGTCCGCACAAAAGTGTATATTAAGTGCGCAACTGTGTGTATGTTGGAATAGAGCCCGTATATGTATGTCTGCCTGAGCTGTTTTTGTTTTGTCGTTTGTGTCACGGCGCCATGTGTAAGGGAAATAGTACTCGCGGTTGATTTGTTCTTTGTTTTTTTTTTTTTCGTCGATGGCGCGATGGGCAGGTTCCTGCGTGGTAACATATGTAAAGGAGCACCAGGTGATACATAATGTATCGATAATACGGTAGGCAGTATAGGTTAGTACAACACAGCTGCGTCCCATACTGATAATAATGGTTTCGCACATGAGCTGTAGTTGTAACTGTTGCTTGGATGGGCTAATAATTCCATATTCATTACTTATTCCATATATTTCTTTCTGCTGCATATCATTATTCCATTGTATCTTACTAATGTTCCATACTATGTTTGTTACAGCTATGACTGGGTCAGTTCCCTCCACCTCGCCTCTTCAATAAATAAATAAATCCAAACGTTCGCAATCGCGAAAAAAAGGGGAAAAGGAAAAAAAGAGAAACACGAAAGAAGGGTGACTAAGCCGGAACAGCTTTGTCACAAGAGTTGCTCCGGTGATGTCAACCTGACTTCCCGATGCTCGTGGATTGTACTTCAAAAGCGGCAAATCGGCCTGGCCTTTTAATACTGGTAATAAGCCGTCTTACACATACATTATGCATTTATAATACATTCATTATACATTCATTACACACACACACACACACACACACACACACACACACACACACACACACACACACACACACACACACACACACACACACAGGTCATTATTTCAAAACTGCTTGCAAAAGCAAATGACAACCCTGCAATTACGGAAGGCTAATGGCAGACATCAGGCAAACGAGAAGCTTTGCGAGATCGGTCCTAGATTCATCTGCCTATTACCCTTATTAATCCGATGTTCTTTTTTTTTTTTGTTCCATAATCTTGCAAGCTGTCTGTATTATAGTATGACTCCGCGGTGACGTTGCTTATACAGCGTACGCTTTGCCGGAATTAGGCTGAAGCTTTTACCTCCGTGCTTCGATCATTCTCAAGAGAGAGAGAGAGAGAGTGAGAAAGCAGTTTCACTTGCAAGACTCGAGGTCAGGGGTGCGATTCCAGGCTACGGCGGCCGCATTTCGCGATGGGGCCGAAATGCAAAAGCAACTTTGTGCTTACATGTAGGTGCAATTTCTTCGAGAGTCCCAGGTGGTCAAAATTACGCCGGAGTCTCCCCGCTACACCATTCCTCATGCTCATACCGGTGTTCCGATTCGTAAATCCCGGAAATTATTATATCAGTTATTTATTTACAACAAAGGCCGAGAGCTGGGAGAATGATCTTGGTACGTTCCAGTCACAGGCGCGCTCTCTGTACGGGGGCATGATTGGAACGGGTATATGACATAATCATAGACGCGACAAGAGGGAATGCTTATGTACTACATTAAACAGCGGTCCCTGCATAGGGCGACTGTCTGTAGTTCCGTGTCCTGAATTTAAGCAACGCTTTCGGTGTCTGCGTGCCTTGGAGTAGTCGTGAAAGTGTTAATGGTATTAGCCTTAATACGACGGCGGTTCACGGTCGACAAGCATGTGCTGCAGGCTTATGTTCCCTGCCCTCGACGACCGTTCCTCCTCATTTGCATAATCGGATAGGCGTGTACAAGTGCACGTCGGAGGCAAGTACGCGACGAAATTTCCTCGAGCCGTCCGCGCTTCGACGTCGCTCGATCCGCGTGTGTACGATCCCCCCTGGGTGCACGCGCCTTCCCCTGCAGCCTTGGGTAGAGATTCACCGCAAGGTTCTCTCTCGTAATCCTTTACCGGCATTGGACGTGATCATTCTCGGACGACCCGCGTACACGCTCTCGTGGCATATTTGGTCTCGATCTTGTATACGCCTGTATACAGTTCCTCTTTGCCTTGTTTGATACGCTTTCGTACATTTGTTTAGCTTCGGCCTCCCTGTATATAATGCGCCTTTGCGAAGCGTCTGTCTTGTTGGGGCTTCTTCGGGCGCGCCGTGGCTTCGAGAATGTTTGGAACATAAGTGCGGCTCGCCATTGTTTGGACGGGTCTTTGCGAAACTCTAGGTCGTGCGCGACGGCGTCGTAATTATATATGGTGACTCACTTAATGGACGAAGTTCACTTTTGCATTGGTGATCCATTGCGATCACTTCGACTATTAATAGTGGTGACTGAAGAAAAGAAAGAGAAGAAGAAAGAAGAGCAGGGAGGGAGAGGAACAGCAAGGCATGAGCAGAGCGAAACTTTTATAAAATCTTATACATAAGCGTAAAATATGCAACTCCTCAGCCTGCTTCCTCTCCCTGTACGCTGTCGCGAGTCGTGGAAGAATGGAGTGACTGTGCGTAGTCGCTCATTCACTCCGTCGCATACTGTCTTTTCTTTTGGCAGCCGACACACCCGTGAATGTCTGGTCTAGTTCCAAGTAACCAGGCAACCAACCCTTCCATTGCCGCAGCCGCGTTTTCCTTCCATTCTTTTGTTTCCTCGACGTCGCGTCGACGTCTCGCTGGTGTACGCGATGGGCGGACAACAGAAACATCGCAACGTGCATGCTCGACGTTGCACGGTTCCAACACGTACACGTACGCGCCCTTGCTATGCCCGTGACACGACTTCGCTCAGAACCATCGCTCAACCCGTTGGTGGACTGATGTAGCTTTGAAAAGAAAGTTTGGACGCCTTCGGCATCTCGCTTCCTTAACGTGGAACGTATGCGCGTATATGCACTTTCGGCGTCGGTATAGCTTGCGTCATGTCACGTGACTCGCAGACCCGGAGGCATGTTGACTGCGGACGTTGGTGCGGTGTGCCGCAGAACGAAACCGATCGAACACATTGGATCATGCAAGCGCGTGTCTTAACTGTCGACGCTTCAGGGAAATGACAGGTCAAGGACGACCTTCCTCTTCGTCTTTTTTTTTTTTTTCTTGCGCTGCTTGCTGCTTCAGTCACACTGCTTGCGCAATCAATAAATAGACACCGCGAAGTCATGTCGGGGCCGAGGTCACAAGCAGCGTATACGTTAAATAACCCGAAGGAAGGTTGTTACGCATTAGAGAAATGGTTAACGAGCATATGTCTTCATTCCTGATTGTCACCCCGGCAGCGCGCCGGCCGCATTTCGATGGAGGCGAAATGTTGAGGCCCGTGTGTACTGTGCGATGTCGGTGCACTTTAAAGGACTCCGGGTGGTCTAAAATTTCCGGAGCCCTCCACTACGGCGTCTCTCGTAATCAAGTCGTGGTTTTGGGACGTTAAAGCCCAGGAATCAAATCATTCCTGATTGTCTAACCGCCTGTAGATATGGTGCATGCACATTCTAGGCACTATACAGCCGATTCCTGAAGTGCGCTGTGACAATAATTCGCGGAATTCCCGTCGAGATCCTGCAACGCTCTCACGATAGTGTTATGGAAGACCTATTGTACCGAGAGTGCGGCGAGTGTCTAGCACGAAACGTCAGCGAAGTAATGGTCGGGTGCACTTGAACTGCATACGGGGCACGCCGCAGGTTAAAGCGGCGCTACACCTGCCTTTGATTAGTTTATGCCTGCCTCGCTAGCGAGGAATGTGACGTCCGGCGTTTGTCGGCGTAAACTGCACATACATGTATGTCAAAAAAAAAAAAAATCGACAACTCGCGTCTTGTTCACTTTGTATTCGCCGAAATCGTCATAGAAAGGTCACGAGCGTATGACGGCAGTGACTGGTTATACTTTCCATATACGTCTCGACTAATGCGAATGGAGTCACACGCGACTCACACTCGCATTCCTCGGCCATTGATAGGCGGGTATGAGACATACCATTGATTGAATAGGTCAATCAAAGAACTGCCGAAACAGATGAAAAAATAAATTGCAACGAATACCCAAACAGTAGTAAAAGAACGGCGAATGAATACGTAAAAAAAATCTTTATGACAATGCGGAATGACCCTCGCCGTCAAGCAGTCCTAGCGTACGATGATAAGGGACCGGCGGTTTGTTTTCCTCGGCATATAAGCGTGCACCGATAGGCCGAGCCGGCGGCTTCGTTGCAACGCTAACCGCGCGAATATAAGGGCGTCCACTGAGCGCCTTGCCATTCTCTGCAGAGAGTTGCGGTGCCCTTTGGGCAACGGTCTACCTGCGGGCGAGAAAAAAGAGAGAGAGAGAGAGAGGCGAACGAATCCTTATCAGGAAGAGCTGTGGGCGAGTGTGCGATGCAAACACCGGCTGGGGATCACGGAGCAGCCGTTTCGTTCTCTGCACCGCTAGTCCGGAAACGCTAAGGGTGCGCGGCCGCAGCGGAGGAAGTATACAACACCGTTCGCTGCATGACCTTTCACGCGAATTTGCTTTCTCTCCGTGTCTCTGTGGTGTACGTGCGGGTGTGCGTTAAGACACATGAGAAAGAGAGAGAGCACAGTCGTCACGGTTCGGCCGGTAAACGACGCTGTTGCGCGCTCTTGCCACGAGACGGATCATTTGTCGCGGTGTTGCGATATACCGTCTGCAGGCTCCCAGAGAGAAAGAGAGATCTCTGTGAAGGCGAGGAGCGTGAGATGATGTAGCTGCAGCTTAATTGATAGAACAAAGAAAAGGAAGAGGAAGCAGCCTGGCGGTCGTGCTGATAACGCGAATATCCTCGCTGTCTTTGGCGGAGCCCGTATAATTTGGCGGAGCGCGGTAGCCCGCGTTTACACGAATGTGATGCGCTAAAGAAGTTTAAAAAAATGTGATGCGATGCTCCAGTTGTGGCTTTCATCTAAACGCGGCTAAGTTTTGATGTTGCTGTATCTCTGTACGCTCGTTTTCGAATGAAAAAAATAATAATAAAGTGGGGCTTTTCCTTTTTCATTGGTGCCCGAACCAGCCGACGGAATTGACCGTTTTGCTTAGCGTATACAGTTCACGTGTGTTGAAGAGAAGTAACAGAAAGCAAACATGTAAAATTTGTACTACACCGTATTTACGCGATATTGAGTCGACTCATCTTTGTTGAAATTTGAAATCCAAAGTTGAAGGGCGGACTTACAATGGAAACCGAAACTATACCGCCAGTCATTTGCTTTTCTTTTGACTTGCGATATTTTATGGCAGAGCCACCGCTGATATTTGCGATTGCCACTAAAGACGTAGAGAAGCACGCTGCCGTTTGATACTGTATCTCCGCGTATTGTAACACCGAGAAAACACATGTTCCTTCTATACCTTAGTGATACAGTCGACAGTAGACATGTAATCAACAACCTTCTCCCGATAGCTTTGCGCAGTGGGACACTATTAAGGAAGTAACAGCTGCATATTGTTGCGACTGGCCTGCTGAATTAGCCGACCAGCGGGTAGCGTGTGGCGGAGCGGCGGAGACGACTCGCAGGCACTTGGGATTCGGGAGCCGAGAACCGAGGCAGAGGTTGAGGAAAACTTAAAAGACGTTTATTTACATATTTACAAGTGCGTTCTCTTCAGAGAGTTCTTCTCTCTCTGTCTATCTCTCGCTGTCTCTCTGGGTCCCGCGCTTTTTGTTGCCCGGACTTCTCCACCATTGGCTCCTGGGCGAGGGAGGAGGGAGAGGATGGGAGGTCTCCGTACTTGACCCGCCCATGGCCGTAATTACCAAAAGTCCGGGAAACGACGCCGGAGACGATCACATCACACGGCCACGTGCACGTGCGGAGACACACACCGGCAAACAGTTTGTGTGGCCCGACGCCGATAAGGTGGGCCCTCGCTGGACGAATCACTTCCAGATGTGCCGGACGGGGTCGACTCTTCGGCTCGGGACCAGACGGTCTTCTCGGCTGGCCTTCCTTCTGTGCTAACTAAAGCGTTCGCACACACGAAGCACACCCGCACGTGCGGCACAGAAACTCATGTCCCCTGGCGGCGCCACACCGTCGCAGGCACACCTGCAGCAGCTTTGTAACAGCTTCCCCGGCGGCAGGCTGAGACCTCGACGTACAAGGGTCAACACCCTTGTGGGGAGAGGTCGTTGAAGGAGAGGCTGATGCGCTGATTCCCAGCAGCCTTGCTCGGCCGTCTCCGGTACCAGGCCTCTCGTCCAAGGAGCGGTCTCTGCTCTGCATATCAATTTCTCCGGAACACAGCATCGGAGCCATCTACGACAGAACCACAACCGCAAAGCAGGCAAGCGCCCGGACCCCTCTCCTGAGACCCACCAGGCTTTTATCCAAAACAAAATCATTTTCCGCAATACTCATTACAGCAGCAGCACTTCCAACAACCTGAAATAGGCTCCGTTGACTCACAAACACAAGTTGTGATGCCACACAACAACAACAAAAAAGGACAATGGTAAACCTAAGCTACACCCACAAAAGCAAAGGCAATGTACAAAAGCAAGAGTACCCGACGCCATCGAGTTCCCAAGAAGCAGCGACGTAAGCCGTCAGCATTGCCATTCAATTTGCCCTTTTTTTGAGAAATTCTAAACAGTACAGCAACAGTAGCAAGCTCCAGCGCAGTAGTCGGCCGTTCTTAAATGACATTGCAACCACCCGAGAGGACAATGGTCCGCTTAAAATAAGAATTCCGAACCCGCGAGCTACCATGCAAACTTTTCGTGCTGCCTTTTACCACACTGACGCATTCCTTCTGTGAAGCGCTGTACGCTTCCTACAATATCGTCAGTTTACGTCTAGCACCTGAATCGCGTCTCACATGAATCTGAGGCTCTTATTCTCTAAATTCTGTGCCGACAAAACGAATCATCTTCCCGTGCGTAGACAAAACAAAGCTGTCGTGCTGCCTTAGAGCTATACGGCTGAGTACGCATATGCGCTCTAGATAAACAATTGCAAACATATACGGTAAAACATCCTAAACACTTCAAACGACATCCGCCGTCGCACTTATTAGCTAAACAAGCTCCTCCTCCGCGGATGTAAAATCGCTCTAGCCGTTGCGGTCACAAACCATACACATCACATCTGTAACTTCCGCAGTATAACTATCCCCGTTAACGTCCACACAGGACATCTGCGAAGCAACAAACAAATAACTCCCGCTGGCATTACGAGCTCAAACTCACAAAGAATGCTTCACCTACAGCTCACATATGCACATAGGCTAACTTGTAACCTCCGCTATTTACAAACTCTTCTGACACCCCTGACATGAAAACTCCTTGCACTACATCTCACTGACACGCAAGTCTAATCTTGAAGACTCAAAACTCTTGCGGTCATACGAGTAGCCCTTCAAACGTAGCCCTTTCTTTTCTTCCAGGATTACATCGCGAACATTTGAGACGATCTCACACGTGTCTCTAAGCTCCCAACAAACAACACACTTTCCACTGCTTCTTCACAATGGCTAACAACTCAGCAAACATCAATATTCGCGAAACAAATCGAACGTCTAGAAGAAAGCTACAAAACAAAACTCGCAGCAAGTTACATAACGACCACTAAACGTGGAGGTCACGAGACACCATTCCAAAAACAGAAATTCAAAACAAAAGTGTCCCAAGTGTCTCCATTGGCGTCATTTGACCACCTGTGCCTGTCTCGCTCCTTTTTAGCCGTACTCTCGGGGGGCGCGCACTGAACGTTTTTGTCAAACAGGAAGCACGAAGGATGACACATGTGTTCGCCTCCCTGCGGAGCGCCACAACCGTCGCCAGCGTCCTCCCTCCGTGGCATTGTTCGACGGCTTCGCGGAGGGGCCTTACCCTGAACTCACGCGACAATTTACCGTGAAGAAGGCGGCGGTAGGATAACGGCGCCTGTCCGCGGCTGCTGACATGCCCCTCTGACCGTGTTCGATCGTAGTGCGCTCTTTCCTTTCTCGCTCGTCGGCTCGCACGCGTCTTAGCCCAATTCTGCACGCGCGAAAAGCGCACCTTTCTCGCTCTCTTGCTTCCTCGCTCGACGTCTGATGTCAACCGCCCCGCGCTCCCTGCGGCATTACTTTTTCTATGACGCTTTTTACGTCTACTCCTCTTGCCTCTCCTTTTTGAGCCCTTCACTCGCATTTCTTCACTCCGAACAATCTCACTGTTCTTGCTAGCCGACCGATTCACGCAGTCCAATTTACTTACCGGCAGCTGATCTTTTCTTTTGCCTTCCTGACTAACGGACAGCCTAGCACGCTTCGAAACAGTGCAGTTCGGTGTACTTGAGCTCCGCAGCTCGCATAACTGAGCGCTATCTGCACCTGCCTCGTCCTCCCTACAGTGTGCTTCGTCGCACTCTGCTAAACATGCACTGGCTTTCTCGTCTAGCGAGCTGACATAATCTTGAGCTTCGCAGGCAAGATCCACTTTCGCGACGCACTCCCTATGTATACGTGCCAGTTCGTCTGGGGCCTGCGTAGACGCTTCCCTCTCATCCGATTGGCACGATACCTCGTCGCGTTCACTTTGGCCATGAACGGCCTCAACTACCACTTCGGCATCAATAGCAGTTACTTTCATTTCTCTCGTGAGCGTACTGCTACCATCGCCCGCATCGGCACGAGCTTCCGCGACACTCCCTAGTGATGAATGCGCCAGATCGACCACCGCTGGCCTAGCTGATTCACAAACATTCCATTGGCACATCACCTTGCCGCGTTCACTTTGGCCTTGAACGGCCTCCACTACCACTCTGGCATTGTTAACAGCAGATAAACCTCTCACACTCGCGAGCGTGCTCTTACCCTCACACACTCGGGGATTGTTAACCGCTGATAACCCAGTTTCACTCGCTAGCGCACTGCTACCATCGCCCGCATCGGCACGAGCTTCCGCGACACTCCCTAGTGATGCATGTGCCAACTCATCCACATCCCATTGGCACATCACCCCGTCGCGCTCCATTTGGCCTTGAACGGCCTCAACCGCAAGCGCGTCATGTTCACTCGCTGATGAGCTTTCCTCCCGCATGAACACGCTGCTGCTCCTACGTGCGCTAGCCTTTTCTGCGGCCCTGAACGGCACCGCGCTCGCCACTACACCGCACCTTTCGTGCTCTACATCTACTGATGCACTACCGCTTTGCTGCTTTGCCTCGAACTGACGAACATCCAACTTAGTTAGCAAGCTCGACCTAACCTGCTCGTAGTCGTCTGCTTCCTCCTCTGTCAAACAGGCAATTATATCGGCAGCCTCGCACGGTAATAAAGTCTGCAAGCATCGCGGCCACATTCTTTTGGTAACACCCGCCTTCTCGCATGTTTGCTCGAAGTTTACCAAGTACCGACCTATGTCCTCTCCAGAGCGGTAGGGTTGCATAAGGTCCTCAACTTTGAACGGAATTCGTTCTACTCCGCTAGATGCTTTGCTACGCCCTCTAATTCGAGCCTTGAGCAGCTCGAGTTCACGAAGCTTCATCTGAAGCTCCATTTCAAAACGCTTGTCCTCCCTTTCTTTCTCTTCAGCAATGCGTTTCTCATTTTCTTCTTCCTCAATCAGCTCCAGACACTCTAAGAGCTCGTCATCGTCTGCCTCAAGGTTCTCGATAGCCTCGATGATCTTTGGCTTTCTAATTAGCTCCCGAACCTCCAAACCCATCCTTTTTGCTAACTCTAGCAAAAGCGGTCTTTTGAATGCCTTTAAGTTCATGGTTGCTGCAAGTGCTGCTAATTCTTCACTAACACACAAATACTACTACGTTCCCGTCCTTAGATTAACGTGGAACAATAGCTACCGAAATTACCACCTTTGCTAACACAAATCCAAACAAAGCCTGGTAAAATCTCAGTGAAGAAAAGCCAAGCACTCACCACCCTACAGCCATGATCCCGGCGGAGTCGATTCCGACGCTTGCACCATCCGTTGCGGACCGCAAGGATCTCCCATGCCGACGTCGGACCTCCGGGTAACGAATCTCACCGCTGTCATCCAGTTGTTGCGACTGGCCTGCTGAATTCGCCGGCCAGCGGGTAGCGTGTGGCGGAGCGGCGGAGACGACTCGCAGGCACTTGGGATTCGGGAGCCGAGAACCGAGGCAGAGGTTGAGGAAAACTTAAAAGACGTTTATTTACATATTTACAAGTGCGTTCTCTTCAGAGAGTTCTTCTCTCTCTGTCTATCTCTCGCTGTCTCTCTGGGTCCCGCGCTTTTTGTTGCCCGGACTTCTCCACCATTGGCTCCTGGGCGAGGGAGGAGGGAGAGGATGGGAGGTCTCCGTACTTGACCCGCCCATGGCCGTAATTACCAAAAGTCCGGGAAACGACGCCGGAGACGATCACATCACACGGCCACGTGCACGTGCGGAGACACACACCGGCAAACAGTTTGTGTGGCCCGACGCCGATAAGGTGGGCCCTCGCTGGACGAATCACTTCCAGATGTGCCGGACGGGGTCGACTCTTCGGCTCGGGACCAGACGGTCTTCTCGGCTGGCCTTCCTTCTGTGCTAACTAAAGCGTTCGCACACACGAAGCACACCCGCACGTGCGGCACAGAAACTCATGTCCCCTGGCGGCGCCACACCGTCGCAGGCACACCTGCAGCAGCTTTGTAACAATATGTATACGTGGTCATACGGGTAGCCGTGTCGTCTGCAATATATTGCTGTTAGGTGTTTAAACCCGACGCTAAACCCGGCACGCAAGCGTTAGCAGGGAATGAACCTCATATTTTCGACTCATATTTTCGAATTGAGCCTTCGCCTATATGTATACAATCTCCCGTTGAATCGTGCACAAATAGCCTCAAGAAAGAAGGGGTAAGTGCATTTATCGCTGGTACGAACTGTAAACGACTTGCGATAGCCTCGCCGTTCAGTGCGTGCGTGTCCTTGTTGCACTCTTCCGAGTTACTGTTGGCCGAATCGATAACAGCTCGTAAGGGGGTTCGAGAGGTCGTGTTGCAAAAAATAAGAAGGAAACGAACAGATTCAAGCGATAAGAGATAACAGAGGAGGTCTCCCAGGCAGTGTCAAGTTTCTCGAGGCGCGGGTTGTCTTATCGCAGGCCGGTGGCTGCGCCATGCAGAGAAGGGTTGTTAGTGCACGACGTCCGGCAGGCTGAAATTGCGGTCGCCTTGACCGCGCGCTCCTTCCCACGTACGATCGCGTTGCCCACGCGTCCGTCGCTTTTCTGTGTGTTCGCGTGGCCAGCCGGAAGTGAAAACACCGTCGAGATTACCGACCGTTTGGACCGACCAATGTGACCCCCTTTGGCGGTAGGCTGCTTCGCAAACTTGTGCGCTGCAGTGTATGCAAATATAGAAGCAACTTTATATACATCCAACTTTGTAGGTTAAATGTGTTTTCCCTGTTAGAGCAGGTATACCCATTGTTTGCGTTCCGACTGCTAGCCGCCTATAGGATAACCGCCTAAGGCGACAGTGTCGCCTTGCGTGACGTAGAGCCTTGCGTATCCAACGGCGAAGCGAGTACTTGCTCGCCCTTTCTCAACCAGCCAATGAGCGCGCACCAAAGGCGATCGTTATCAGAGTACGGCCCCAGCTGGTCAGCGTGCTTACGAACGTGTCTTATTGTCTGACGTTGTGCGTCCAGATTTGGCAAAATAATTTCGCTGTCGCCAAATGGCGCCTTGTCCAGGCGCTATTTTTGTAAATGGTCATGAGTGTAACATCAAACCGAACGTTATTATTGTTGAAAGCCACTCGCGTGAAAGGAGAGGAAACAAAAATGTGATGCGAAAGGGATACACCCTTGGATAGCGGCAGCTGGTTCCTTTGCACTTGCTAAGCAGCTTGTTTTTCCCGCTTGGAAAGCGATTGATTTCTTCTGTGTCTGATCAGTTAACTTATCGATCGATTGGTTCCTATATATATGGGGCGTCAGAAAAGGTACAGCTGAGAGATCCGGATCGATTTTAATATAGAAGCATTCTTCCTAACGTGCGCCGGAATCTCGACACTATATTCATTCATTCATTCATTCATTCATTCATTCATTCTGCCGCACAACGTGGTCGCTGTGACAACACTGGATCGAACCTTCGCTTTTCCCATGAGCAAAATAACGAAACGTTTTGTGAGGTATCTCTCAAAAATGGGTTGGAAAGAGGGGAAAGTGTGGATGCAAAGAGGAAGTAGACGGGAGGTGGGATAGCACAGGGGTCACAGCGCGCACCGCACATGTCCGGTAATGAGTGTACAGTGTTAGTATTATAGACGTCGGATGGATGAGCAAGGATTAACGTCACAGCTTTCCTTCCCGTGGTCGCGGGGCGGCTTTAGCGTGCGGTCTGAGAATAGACGCTTGATTTACTACTGCTCTTTACTGAGTTCAGTACGTGGTGTCACGTTTCGTAACACGGGGGTTCCAGAAACGCGATTCGGAAGCTAATAGATTGAACGTGCCGAACTCCGCTGCCGTATGTGCAGTGTAGGAGCCAACCGTGTCGTGCCCGTACATTCCTTTTTATTGCGAGGGAGGAGTCGTGCAGCTTCTCTCCTTTATTTGTTTTTGCTTTATCTCACTCGCTCGCCCTGTCATTTTGCCCTATTGTTTCTCGGCTGGCGGTAACGATATTACCTTGATCCCAGGAGACTCGAATCAAGGGCACGTGCTCATCGCGTTGCCAGATTCTTTGGTCTCCCCCCCCCCCACCCCCCCTCTTTTTTGTTTTTTTTGCTTGCGAAGCCCGTGCACCTTCGCGTGGTTCCAGGCTCTTTGTCGGGACAGGGCGCGCCCTCCGTTGCCGGGGCACGTTATGGACGACGGGTTCTTCGTGGCGAGAGATACACAGACGAAGGTGGTTGACGTCAACAAGAGCTGACGGGGGAGTGGTGGAGGGGATGCCGAAAATAAGGAATGCAGGGGTACTCACACGCACAACAGCCTAGAGCGTCGCCTCAAGCAACGACAGCTGCTTCTGCGATAACGGCATGGACGATTACCGCTACGATGACGACAGCGTCGTCCGTGTGTCTTGCACGCGGCTTGGAATCTTGTTTAGGGTTAAGTAAGGTATTCCTTTGGTTTTCTTCGGCTGCAGCTGCTACCCGGTGTTGATAGTGTGGCCGCGACTACAAGGGGAACCTATTCTCTCTCTCTCTACTTTCTTTTATATAAAGCTGTCTATTGTGGATATATATATATATATATATATATATATATATATATATATATATATATATATATATATATTCCTCTAACACATTCCTCTAACGCCTCTAAATGCAAGTTAATCTCGTTCACTAGAAAGCGTACTAACTCATCCTTTCTCTATACTATTGATAATAACATTGTTTCAGCCACACTATCGTACAAACATCTCGGCGTTCACCTTTCATCAGACTTATCTTGGACTACGCACATAGCAGCTGTTTCTTCAAAAGCCTCCCAGTCTCTCGGCTATCTGCGCAGAAATTTGCGCAACGCTCCTTCTAACGTACGCGCATTATCATATCTAACTTATGTTCGCCCACAATTAGAGTATGCCTTATCCACATGGTCACCACATCAAGACTACCTTATCCGTATGTTAGAAGCCGTCCAGAATAGGGCCGCGAGATTCATCGCTGGTAACTACGACTATCATTCAAGTATCACCCTAATAAAACAAGACCTTGCACTCATGTCACTGGATCAACGACGCGTCATTGCCCTTTTATGTTTATTTCATAGATACATCTACAGTAACAAATTCCACTGTTTGCCGCTTCATCTTCCTCTGCGCACATCTCGACGCATACACAACGAACGTAGTTTCATGCGCATTCATGGTCACACACAGGCATTTAACTCGTCACCATTACCTCGAGCCATAGCACATTGGAACGGCCTTCCAGAGCACATTGTATCCATCTCTAATCGTGAAATTTTTCGTAATAACCTGATTTCGTTGCGTTTTACTATTGTATAACTTTGTTGCACCTTGCTGTTTAGTATTTGTATTCTTTTCCCTCGTTCTTTGTTCTTGTTCGTTGCGTTTTACTATTGTATAACTTGGTTGCACCTTGCTGTTTATCATTTGTATTTTTTTCCTTGTTCTTTGTTTTTTACTTGTGGCCTGTATGTTTTTTTTTTTTTGCAATGTATATACTGCTGCCCCCCTTACGCAATGCCCTTTAATGGGCCTGTAAGGCATTTTTGAATATATATATATATATATATATATATATATATATATATATATATATAAAAGGAATGGACGACCTGCCTGACTGTGTTTCCTCTAACACTCTTCGACGTTATGATGACTGCGTCATCTTTCGTGAAGTAATTACTCGGGATTCCCTTCGAACTGAAATTGACACCATATGTAAATGGTGTGACACGTGGGGGGGGGGGGGGGGCTATGCAACTAAACCTTAAAGATTGCAGTGTTCTGCGTGTAGCTTGAACATCTTCCCCCTCCTCCTGCTACTTCCTCAGTGATGCCATAACGGAGTCTGTTGCATTGTGTCGTTATCGCGGCGGGAACACCAACCCTAAAATAAGCTCTGTACACCAGTGTCATAATGAACAATGCTAACCGCACGCTTGTTACGCCCTCCGTAACGTCTCGTCAACTTTCTCTTGCCTCAAACTACTGCTCTAAAGCTTGACCTTGTGTAGAATAACCGCCGCCGGATTTATCATTTCCAACCGTCATCGAAGAGCCAGCATCACTGAAGTGAATATATTCAAGCTGCCTCCTCTTGCCTCTCGCCGCGGGCCTACTCGCCTATTATTGTTTCATAGCATCTATTGTGCTACTCCACAGCTGCGTTCTAACCTATACAGTGGCCTCATAGGCCGTCTTCTCGCATCTCGAGTGCTTCATACCACGCACTTCAAGGGAATACAATGGCCTTCCCGGATCAGTTGCCTCAATTCAAGACCCGGTTAGTTTTCGCGCAGTTGTAGTAAACACTCTTGTGATACATAGTATGTCGATTTCTGCCTTTTTTGTATACGCCCGACTAGAAATGTTCGCGTCTTGTAGGCTTTTGCTTGCTTTCATGTATACATGCGTTATTCTATCATACGTTCTCTCATGTATCACATTCCTCTGTAGTTCCTTCGGGCCTTTAGGGTACTCATAGATAAATTAACACGCAAACAAACGAACAAACAGACAGCACTTGCCAACGACGAACGAAGGTCATAACGTTGTATTTATTTATTTATTTAGTTAGTTAGTTAGTTGGTTAGTTAGTATTCGTCAGTGCTTTCTGTCACTGCGGTCCCCTTCGCTGTCCAGCGTCAGGATTTGCTACAATTGACCATCTGCTAGTTGGCTTTCCTGCAAGGATATTTTTCAACCAAATCTCTCGTCCTCAGATGGCTTTCCTTCACTAAGCACGTTGACACCTGCACATTCATCCTGTTCAGCGCCTGTGCCTGTCCTTCCTTTCTTTCGCTTCTGCCCCTCTCTTTGTATCTCTCAGGACTCTCTGTGAGGCTGTCTAAAAGATTTTGTGGTGCTTGTGCACCTTGACTGAAATGTGCAGGTGTGAAAGCCCTTACAGCAGAAAAAGTCCGTTGACGCGAGTTTCTGGTTGGAAAATAATCTCACAGGGAAAGCCAACTTACAGATTTTTGCAAATGGTCAATTCGCTCTTTAAAACAGGTTCTAGCGTGAGGCGTATGAAACAATCACACACATTTTATTGGAATTCCCGGCATACAGAGAATAAAGAACTTGTCTCCACTGCAGTTTAAGCCCTGATTCACAAGTAGCCAGAAATCTCGAAAGACTGCTAGGTCCTGCGTCCTCCCATTCCCTGCAACGTCAAGTTCTAAAGTCTCTTTTCAAGTTTCTGGAAGACATAAACCTGATCGATAAGCTTTAAAGAGGCCTTTATATTGCAAAAACATATATTTCCTGTACATGACCTGTACAAATCTTTTTCTTTCCGACCTCTTACTCCTAGTTCCTTTAATTCTCGATCCCCATCCCTATGCAAAGTAGCACGTAGGCGCGCATTTCTATGCCGGCAGAATTCTCTGTTCTTCAACAAAAAGCTTTCTCTCCCTTTTTCTTTTTTTTTTTAGTAAGAGCATTAAGGCAGCGCGCGGGAGCCGTATTCAACATGCTCCATGGGCCGCCTGATCTACGAGAGTCAACGAACTCGAAAAATCAGGTGCTCCCCCATTCCCGGTGGCCGCACAGCTTGGAAGCCCGAACTAGCTGCTGCATTTTTTTTGGACATGCAGTGTAACGAATGCAGTGAACCTTGCACTAGCAGACTTCCATATCTTCATCTCAACAATGACAGACTGTGTGCTTAGCCCTCGGTGCAGTCTAGCCTGAACATCCGCGTTCCTTAGGCTACTGTAAACTTGCATGCCTCTGGGGGGGCTACAGCGCCAGCTTCTCACATTTGGATAAAAAGCACTAAAAAGAAAAGAAAGAAAAATAGTGCGCTTTGCGGTTGATCTCGTGTTGCAAGAACAACCATCTACCATTCGCGTTTTTATTCCGATATCAATTTTATGGATGGTTTCGACAAGGTTTTGCCGTCGCCGTCATGTCCCGTGTAAAGTCCAAACTAATACCCCCCCCCCCCCCCGCTTATCGTACGTTCTACCCGCAGGTAAAAGCGCGCGAGCGGGGACGACGAACACGGCTGAAGCGGTGATCAAACGAGCCCGACCCATCTCCGTCACTCGGAGGGCGCATGCGATAACATCACCCCAACCGGGACGCGTGCCGTCGAAGCGGAGAGGAAACGCCCCGTCCGCCTTTGACGAGCATGAAAAGACGCGAAGGTGGGGGGCTGTCGCATGAGCAGGAACTGTGAACTTCGCGCGGTCGCCATCGCTGGCGCGCGCGTTATCTCGGCATCCATCAGCGGGCGGCTCGTACACCCTTCTACGTGCTGCGCTCTCAACGCGAAGAGACTGCGAATATTTCGCTATCGCATTCACTGCTTCACCCTTTCGGTGAAACTGACTTTTCCCCCTTTCTTTAGGATTTCGCCAAGAAGAGTTCGCTTAGTTTCGGTCTAGGTGCTTGCAGGTCAGATCGGTACGTGCATATCAACGTGACCTGTACAGTGCTTTTGACAGGAAATCAGCTAACGTAGGGTGTTAAAAAAAGGAAATATACGCTGTAGAAGACGACCATTACTTGGCGATAACATATGCTGCAGGGGCGATCTTTTCTGGAGTGTTTTCGGCTTTCCCGTCAGTTTTCGCATTTCCTCTTGCTCATTTCTCACAGTGCTGTATTTCCACTCTGCCTTTCTCTAAAGGGAGCGCGTCCGGTGTCTCCTTAAAGAAAGACTAAAAACGAGTGTACATACGTGAGATCTTTGTGCGTTTGTTTGTTTGTTCGTTTGTTTGGAGAGGAGATGCGTTGTTGGAGAGCTTTTAAACGGAGGCGAAAGTTACCCGCCCGAAGGTACCAGCACCCCTTTTGATCTTTAAGCGTAGTCCGACAAACCTTAGTTACATTACCCCTACTTGGTTCTCTAACCCGCTCCGTTTCACAATATACATGTTGTCGTTTTCTTTATTTTTTTTCTCCCCTCGGTTGTACGCTTTTAAATTACCTCACTTATACGACCCAATGTGCCTTTCGTATTGCACACATTCCCACCGTTGTTCGGGAGTCTGCACTCGTTAAACCTTAGCAGTTTGCACTCGTTAAAGCTTAACGGCTGCACGGCTTGCGCCACGCAGTCTTATAAATCTCCGCCAACGAAAAGAGCCGTATCGCTGAAAAGTGCCCAGCTGCTCACTCCTTTGTCTCGACCACCCAGCGGTATATATCGCGTCGTCCTCGTCGAGCCCGGGGATATATACTAAACTGGCGCTGCTGAAGAAGCCATACCGTCTCGCCTGTCGCGGCTAATTGGTACGCTGACGTGGACCGCCGTCTCGACGCGGGACAGAAAGCCTGGACAGCCTCTTAAAATTTTCAGCGCCAGGGGGACGGACGACTTCCCGCAGATTCTCGCTCTAATTTACGGCGCGGAGCGGCTCTCCGCTCCTGCGGCCGGGCCGGCGGACGATTGCGGGCCTCGAAGACGCTGAATTATTGACCGGCCTCGCGAGAAAGTGCCAGACGCGGCTGGCCTTGGGGCCCCGATTTCTGCGCCTGTCAAAAAACTTTTTTTTTTTTTCTTTTTCCGGAACCGCGCCACGAGGGAGCCCCGTCTCGGCCCGCTGCATGAGGAAAGAAAACGGTGCACGCGCAACAATGGTGAAGCGCGCAAAAAACTGCGCGAACTTGCGGCACGCTTTAAAGATGGAGAGCGTAACATCTATGTAGGGGATAGGGTGGCCGGCTGATCGACCCACTGCATTCGCCATGCGCGCTGGAAGAGAGTGAGATCTCCATCGGTGGAAGATATATATGCGTATATTGGAGGAGCCCTGTTGTGAAAAGTGGCACATCTCGGGACGCCTGAACGCATTCTCTCACAAATTATTGGTGGAGGTGTGCGCTTCTTTGGCACTTAATTACTTGCTGACCCAAAATGGCACTTGTTCAATTCCGGCCGCGGAATTGAACTAGCGGAATGTAAAAACATCCGTGAACTTGTATTTGTACGTGCACGTCTAAGAACCCCAGGAGTGAAAATTTCCGGAGAGCTTCACTGCGGCGTTCCTCTCCTCTCTTTTCCACTCTTCTATAGCTTTTCCTACCGCCCCACAAACGCTGAGCTGTGCTCGCTATATTTAAAACGGCAACAGATGATGGATGACGAGAAGTTAGCTCGTATTATGTGGGTAGCGGTTTGTGGGGCACCAAACCTGCACCACAGCACCCTGGGCTTGGCGAACCTGCTTGCTAGTATTTGGAAAACTTAGCCTGTCTAAGGACTGAGAAACCCTCCCCATCTCTCCTCCTCCTCCTTCCGTTCGTAGACGATCTGAGCCACTGACCGGCGGCGTTTTCTGAAAATATCGCCAACGTGAGGATTGACAGGCCTTTGACCTCTCGGACAGTTATAGCGCATGAGCTCTGTAAATTGTGAAGACGAGAAAGGGAACCAAAAGGTGCGGGGCGGGGGGGTGGATGTGTGGCGACGCCGTTGTATGAAGCTATATTGCACCATTTCGCCGTCCATGGAATCGCTGATAAGCTGCTTATTGTGAGAACAGTGTCGGCGGCGTCATCTGCGAGGTCCCAGTGCGTGTACCCGTCTGATTATAATAATTGGCGGAGCTTTATGTGCCGAAAGCACGATGGCAACGAGGCACGCCATATAGGTCTCCGGACTGATTTTAACCGTCTGATGTTCTTCGACGTGCCACCTATAGATATAAGCACAAGGGTGCTCTTTTTTCTCTCTTTTTTTCTTTTTTTTTTTTTTTTCGTTTCGCTCATAGCTGGGACTCGATCCCATGACCTTCAGCTTAGCAAGTCGACACCAGCCACTAAACTTTACCACATCATATACCTGTCTCTGTGGATGAATTTGGAGTCGAGGGAATCGTTGAAGTAATCCGGGATCCAATGAACGAATACGCTTTGCAGATTGCTCGTACATTTCTTGAAGGGAGAATTATGCTGCGGAACGTTTCGTGGATTTTATATTAGTTGGAAGATATCGAACTTCATGCTTCGCACCTGTACACTTATTGATCAACGTGCGCGCGGAATTTATGCAGTGATGTTAATACAGAGGTAGTACGAACCCAATAAGATTCGTGCGTACGTCAGTGTTATGATGCATGACATATTTTGATGAACTTCGTGCGTGTCTTGTTTTTTTCTTCAGTGCACCGGACTCGTGGGATCTGAGTCGTCATCTGACTGGGGAACTCGTGTTGTATATACTTTGTCACTTGTGAGCTGTTTGTCGAAACCTGTTGCGATGCTGTTGCGATGCTTTCTTTATCTAAGTGTTCCTCTGTTTTGTTACTTGTATGGGAAATCAAGGGCACGCTCTTAGCACGGTAACGTTTAGTTTATTTTATAGGTACACAAAAATGCGAAATTATGCTCCTTTACTAAAGGTTAAAGTACTTTAACCTTTAGTAAAAGAGCATAGTTTCACATTTTTGTGTACCTATAAAATAAACTAAACGATACTGTGCTAAGAGTGTACACACCTAACGAAGCAAAAGAAAAAAAAAAGTGGTCCACAAATGTAATGCGGTAACTCTATGGCAAACAAGCTATATATACGAGCATGAGCTGCGCGTTTTATAAAACTTCCGTTTCAACTTTCAAAGAAGCACTACACAACGTGCGGAACGCTCCGCTGTTCAGACGGTCCTGGTCGGCAGTTACCACAATGTCGTCTAAAAGTCGCGTTAAACGCCGATGACTCCACCCTTCGTTCAGTGAAAGAGCGTGTTTCGAGCGGACCCGTTTTAGATGGGCGTGGGAACGGAACTTCCGCGCGCGCACTCAGCTCTCATTATGTGCACATCTGCTGGGCGCATGTGTCGCAGCTTGTCGCGCAAAAATGCGCGTGACGTAACGTGTTTGCTACGCGTCAGTTGCGCTCAGCGTGATCTCATCCGATTGAGGCGGCAGCGCTCCGCAACACGCGCCTTTCGGGGGGGGGGGGGGGGGAATTTATTCGTTTACGTCGCGTGCGTGCATTCTCCCGCGCGTTCGTTGTCTGTTGTCATTAGCGTATGTACACGTGGACGCGTGCGGTGTAAATATGGGTCACAAAGTTAGGCTTTTGCAGTGGAAGCTCGCTTATGGGTTCCGAGGCCACATCTTCGAACTAAGCAAAGCGTTCGTTCGCGGGCTGTTTGGTAATCCATGCAGCTGCGGGCATTTTAACGCAGAATGGCAAGGACAGTAGTGTGTGTATACACACTGTATATGTTGTCCTTGTTCGTGCGCACTTCCTTTCTGCGTCTACTTTTGAACCGGGCCCACAGAACTTCTTCCCCGGATTATCATCATCAGCCTGTCTACGCCCACTGCAGGGCAAAAGCCTCTCCTATGGATCTCCAATTATCCCTTTCCTGTGCTAATTGGGCCCAATTTATCCCCGCAATCCTCCTGATCTCATCTGCCCACCTAACTTTCTGCCGCCCCCTGCCACGCTTGCCTTCTCTAGGAATCCACTCCGTTACCCTTAATGACCAACGGTTGTCTTGTCTTCGCATGACATGGCCCGCCCACGCCCAGTTCTTCTTCTTAATTTCTATTATGTCCCTAACACGCGTGTTCCCTAACCCACCCGGCTCGTTCTTTATTTGTTAGAAACAACTCATTAAGTTGTTTCTAACACACACACACACACACACACACCACACACACACACACACACACACACACACACACACATATATATATATATATATAATATATATAACACACACACACACACATATATATATATGCAAGAAAAACATGAAATATGCTTGGGCAATATTTCGGCTGCTGACACGATCGCAAGGACACGGCATCACATCGTGGTGCTGTCACGTATAACCCGAGCAGTCTTTATTATTGTCTCATAACACGGCAAGGATTGGCTGGCGGTCGCTATATATGGTTGGGCGTTGAAATGGAGGAACGTGTAGCCTAAATGTAGAATGTAGAAGTTCGCCCATGCAAATGTGGATTCAGTTAGCCCCGATATAGACTTCGTAGGACGTATAGTGTCCGCGCTCCATCACCGGACCTGTGGAATCGCCGCACCACCACCGATAGAGAGAGCAGGTGCTGGCTGCGATTTACTTGCGTTGCCACCTGCGCAAGCTGGAAAGGGGCTCGCCACCGGAAACCGCGGACGTACGCCCAATTGCACGCTGCAGGGCCCATTTTATACTTCGCAACTATTAAGGCGGAGCTGCTCACTTAGGCGCGCACCCCCCTCCCATACATACTGATATATATATATATATATATATATATATATATATATATATACGTAGCAGTTCATTCTCGACGTTTAATGTCTCCCCATACAGGTGAAAGGTTTTGCGTCGCTCGGAAGCTCGTGATTACCGCGAAGACTTCTAACCCGATTCCACGATGGCATATAGTTATGGAGAGACAAATGGCGGGCACGTCTGTTATTACTTAATAGGTGTGGCCCGTTCGGTCCTATATATGACCGAGAACGGCACTTTTTCTATCGGTAGGTTTCGTACTGACTCGCATATTCGGCAGTGGTGTGGGCGGGTTAGTTGCAGTTTTCTTCTTTAACTCCCCGCGGTGTCGCCACGTTGCAGTGCAGTGGCGATCTTTATCTTCTTTGTTATGTGTGATAAATGGAACCTCAGTAAAACGTTCTGGCGAGCTAGTTGGTTCATGGCTTTTTAGAAGATTTTTAAAACTGCGCAAGAAGACGGAGACAGTAGAAAGAAACACACTGTCCCCGTCTTCTTGCGCAGTCTTAAAAAACTTCTAAAAAGCTATGATAAATGGAAACAAAGGTATAGTTTGTTAGTCTACAAGAATAACACGAGCTGGTGCGGGCGATCTTCGAGAATTTTGTATAAAAATGCGGGGCTAACCACCGCTCACGACATGTTTATCGATTCACATTGTACGGACTACAAAGCGACCTCGTAGAGCCTTTATAAACTTTCAAATGTTGCTGCTCCGTGCATCTTCGATCGTTCAACTTTTGAACGAAAGCAAATGTACATTCTCACAGGCATATCTCGCAGTTCTAGTGACCTTAGATATGTGTGCGTACTGGTCGTCAAACCCCAGTCTTCGTGTGCTGCTGTATATACCGCATGCAACTGAACTCGCACGCTTGCTACTGTACAAGCATTCCTCACGTTTGGCGATTAGGGCGCGTTCGCTATTGCATATAGTGTGACATGCGGGAAATGGCGCAGTTTGTTTAGTTATTCATTTATACGTTTGACTGCTCGGATTTATTCTGCCGAATAAGGCTCGATAATTTTTATATGAATTCTTTTTTACTTTTCGTACAGAGAGGACTGTGCGTAAAAGCACAGTCCTCTCTGTGCATGAACAGAATAAACGTAGAGCTCAACAACTAAGCAAATAATCAGCGGAAACTTTCGTTATGGCAAGAGAATGACACGTATATTATGTGCTTTAACGAGCTCCTTTTGTATACTCCGTCATACGTGGTGGAATGTTCATAAACGGGCGCCAACATGTGTTCAGTCGCACAAAGCGTGTTTGTTTTCATACCTGTGAACCGTGTGCGAGGCTGCAACCGAAATGCGGCGACGCAGTTGTGGTCGTGGAGGCAAACAATTAAACAAGTGAGTAAACGAACGGCAACGTGCGCATATTATAGCAGGCGTGAAAGTTTCTTCCTCCGTTTACATCGCGTGTTTGCACAGAGTGAGTGTATATACCTTGTTTAACTAGTTCCGTGCAGCAGAGCCAAGCCTACGAGGCCATCGAGCGCAGAATTGTTGCTAAACAAGAGGAAATGTCATTGTTGCTACACTCGGCTGCGAGCCGCTCCTGCCACTAGGTGATGGTGATGATGATGATCCTTAAGATTTGGCATCCACCCACTTCGGGGGATTAGGCAAGACTCAGGCAGATTTGACTCTGATTTACAAAATTATACTACCCGATTCGTCCTTTGATGTGAATTTGAATATTGCGGGCGTAATTTCTTTTTATGCGGAATGATTTAATAAGAAACATAACAATCAATCAGTGGTAGAGAAGATAATAGGGTCCCCGCAGCTTCCTCCTCCTCCTCTTTCGAAGGCTGCCGCTGCAACTGCAGCGCCCACCACTGGCAGATGCCATGGTGGGGGAGGGCACGTGTAACGTGTGTTCGCCATGCTGGTTGGCCGAAGACGCCTGCAGCTTCCACAGTGCTGCACGGAACTACTGAAAATGAGCAACACTCCTGCGAGAGGCAGCCTTTCCTGCAGCGTTTGTCGCGCGAGCTGAGGGACATGGCCACGTAGCGCACGACATACGATGGTTGACGCATCCAGTGATGCCGGATGATGTGAGACCACCGATGTGCGTCGAGTTATAGCGGAGGTCGGCTTTCGATTGTCACATGCACGACTGAACTATCGTCGTCAGTGGCGCCTACGCGTTATGAGCTTCGCGTGGCTGAGCGCGCACGCGAGCTAAGAATCAAGCGAGCAACAGCAACACCTTCCGGTTTGGTTGGTCGCCCCTCTCCGTTGAATTAATGTACACACACCCTTCGTCGCGGTCGTCGGCGCGGTCGAATTCATTAAGATTTCCCGGCTGTATGCATATTATACGGTGGGCGGTCGATCACTGTAGAGTTTCATTAGCGTCGCGCCGTGCTAGTGCTCGGCTTCCAATGCTCGTCGTGTGTCCATTGCATTATAGCTTGTTCACATGTTCAGGACGTAGTGATCGTGCACTTGTACAACAACAACAACAACAACAACAACAACAACAACAACAACAACAACAACAACAACAACAACAACAACAACAACAACGACAACAAGCGCATTCCAGCAGCACTGAGATGCATACCACTGCGTCGCAGTGGCACCTTTAATGGCGTGATAGTAAAAATCTCCTCTGACACTTCGTTGCAGCGGCAGCATCATTGCACGGCGCTTCAAGAGCTTGTCATCGCATTGCGGTGTACACGTGATTTATTGGCGATGGCGAAGTGGTGCGACGACTGTCACCATCAGCATCGTTCTCAGCCTGTTCCATGTCCCACTGCAGGACGACTTTCCCGATGTTCTACAATGCGTCCCATCTCGTGCTACAACTGATTTCATTTGATGACGCAAACTTCAGTTCCCGATTTCGTGACTCCATCGAATGCGGTTCCGCCCGCTGGTACGCTTCCTATCTCTCGGTGTCCATTCGGATGTGCTATTGGCCGCGAGGCCCACCACTGCAGTGGTCGGCGCTGCGATCGGTTTGACGTCATAGGTAGGATGCCTCTTCCTACCTTGCTCGTCGAGCTGCGGCCGCTCCCTTCTACAGCGCGACGTGCGGGTCAAATCGTACATTCTAAATGCTTTGTAGTCTGAATGCTCAGCATGGAACGTTCGCTTCTGGGAATGTCAAGTTCATTATCGGTATGTCGACCACCGTTCGCCATATGTTAGCATAAATAATATGGTGTAAAGACTAAAATTTCATGACGTACCTGTTTTCATTCGTAATTTTCTTGTCCCTGCGTCTGAAAAGATATGTGGTTATATGAACAACGTAATCTTTTCATATACATTTGCTTTCCAACAAATTAACACACGCGTTCTCATTAATTCTGGTTCCGCCATTTTTTCCATCATGCTAAGTAACATTTCTGCCTTTGCGATTCTGTTTTACCGTAACTGGCATGTACAGAACGAGCAACTCCTTGCTGGTGGTAGCTGAAGTTTTTAGAAGTGCTACCAAATTAGCCTCGTCATGTTAATTGTCGCTTTTTTAGATCAAACTGACGTGTTTTGGCACGTAAACAAATCTTCCTTGGGAAAGCAGCCGCGAATTCTCCGACTGTTTGTCTATAAAGTTCTTGATGCTGGAGAATGGCAGGCTAACTCTAAACGAACAAAACAATAATAAGCTAAGTTTGCGCTAATTCGCGCATGGCTTAATACACCGCAGCTAGTCGATTTGACGTTGGACATGGTTTTTATATGGCCTTGCTAGGTCTCACTTCGCAACCAATCTGGCCGTGGCGCAGTCGGGCTTGCCTCAATCAGTCTTAATTTAATTAAGCTTACATTAATTATCATTGGTCTAATTCGGCTGGTCCACTTGATAATACATAACCTCATTCTTCGCCTAATTAGGCATGACTCAATCAGTCAGCCTAACTATAGGTTCAGCTTAGTTTTCGTTGAAATAGGCTGTGATTATTAGTAGAAAATAATTAGGCTGTTTAATTAGTCGGACTTCGTCGGAATTGGTTTCATTGGCCGTGAAATTACTACGGTATACTTAAATATAATTGCCTTAATTAGATATTGTTTAATTGGTATTATGCTAATCAGGCTTGGCTTAGTTTAATTTAGTCGGTATAATCAGTTTGATTTAAATGTGCTAGTCTGCCTAGTGTTACCTTTATTAGGCTTGGCTTCATTAGTATTACTTTAAAGGGACTTGCACTAATCAGTCTTAGCTTAATTAGCCCCGTATATGCGTAGCTTATTCGGCTATATGACCGTCTCATGCAAAAAGTAAACCTCTTTACCGTAATGAAAACGGCGGTGATTGCCAAGCCAGCACTCCTAAGCATGCTTGATAACGCGCCAGTCCGCTGATCATCCCCACATGCTGTCGACAGTGCGTGCGGGCCGCTCGCACGGACGGTGGTATTCTGCCATACCCTGATTCAGTGGCACATTTTTTCCCCTGTCTCACGATAACCTGCATTCGTTCAACACGGGATATGCGAAATGCAACGTCAGTAGTATTCCAGAATGAATCATCAGCGTGTCCGGCAGCTGCACAGCCTCATACGGCGTTGGCTATGGCTCAGATAGCAACAACTTGTACACGGTGGTGTCACCGGGGGCACGGAATCGTCGGTTCACTAAAATGCGTTTTTGGGAGGCGGTCACCATAGCACGGGGAAGCGCTAGAGGTGCACACAACAAAAAGAACCGCGGTGGCATAAACGCAGCAAATGTGAACTTTCAGCAGACGACAAAAACCCGGCATCCTATGAGTGACGTCAGAGCGTAGGTGGCGCGACGGTATGTCCTCGAGGCCAATATAGTTGACCACTAGTCATTCTTCCTGTACGTAATACTCCCCCAGGTTCCGCTCATTTCTTTCTTTCTTTCTTTCTTTCTTTCTTGCGCCTAATGTCAGCTAGAACATCAGCATTCCTCTCCTTTGCACTCCGACCTTATGCGGCCAGTGCGCTGTTGGGCATCGAACCGCCGACCTCTCAACAGAAGCAAGCCGCCGATCGCTATACAGACGTATACGCAGCATCCCGTTAAGTTCGTCGACTGTCGGGGCTGCAGCAGGTTAATAAGTGAGGACGGCCCTCGCATGCATCTGCAAGCGCTCATTACAGCAAATGTCCCTCCGCTCAAGAGAAGAGGCCGCTGTGCTTATTCGGTGGATCAGCCGCGTCTAGACAGCTCGCTTTGTTGGCGCGTTGGCCATTGTAGCGGCAAAACACTGGCGGAGGTGGATCGAGAGCTTCCCCGTATACGCTTCGCATTATGTAGCGAGAGAGAGCACGTCCCACTGTACTGTTTACTTATTAACAGGCCTCGCTGCAGCGTCGTGAAAGATTCATGGCTCTCATCTCCTGGCTTTTATTCGCCGTGGCGGAAGTGCCGGAACGCTTTCTCGAGTTATTCATTCAATATTACTTTACCTTCTTTTTTTTTGTTTGCTTTCCATTTCATTTATGCACGCGATTCGACTGTATATATTCACAGCGCCACGGCGCGCTGTTTGGAGCCCCTCGGGTGCTTTATAACGTTCCCCGTCCCGCATACCTTTAAAAGAACGATGACGGTTCTGAGGTGAGAAGTGTATATACGTCGCGAAGTATCTGTATACGGCCCCGAGTTTAACGGACGGGTATCCGAAATTTTATTGCCCGATGTGGGCGTTTCACTTGCTAGTGCACGCGTATATATATATGAGAGTGCAAGGCGCGCCGAAGTGTATACTGGCCGGAAAGTTTGTTCTTCGGGAAAGTGCTCGACGCTGCAGTGGTGTGGAACGAGGATGCGCCCATCTCCCGGGTTGTTTATACAACCAGGAGGCACGAGTAAAATTCTTCGAGTGTTTACGTTTGCAGAAAGAGAAAGCAGAAGTACTTTTGCTGCGGCGTCGTCGTTCCGTATTGGAACTCTTCACTTGGCCTCTCTCTCTCCTCGCGTCGAGAAAACAGCACGGGACTGAGGAAGTGACATTTATCTGTGGATTAGTGAGAGAAAACAAGTTCGCGAATGCTGACTGACAGTGGGTGTTGCTTATCACGACCACGCT
Source organism: Hyalomma asiaticum (assembly GCA_013339685.2). Classification (NCBI taxonomy): domain Eukaryota; kingdom Metazoa; phylum Arthropoda; class Arachnida; order Ixodida; family Ixodidae; genus Hyalomma; species Hyalomma asiaticum. The sequence continues at coordinate 115,617,014 of CM023482.1, read as the reverse complement.
AATACATCGAACATATATGTCACGATATCGCAATAGCGGTATCACGACACCGACCACGGTATCGGTAATACATCACGATGACGATATCGTTATCAGGAAGCGCTCGTCCGCGCTTATCACTTTGTCCTAACGGCACGCAGGCAGCCCTTTACCAGCGTGGCGGCTTTTCTCTCTGTCTTTTCTTTTCTTTTTTGTCCCCCCCCCCCCCCCTCTTCTCACTGTATGTCGATTTCCGTCACACTTAGTTGTGTGCATCAACCGCAAACAGGAGCTCACACTGTGATATCGTGGTACACGTTATTGCGAAGGGTCACATAGTGGTTACACGCTTCTGCGAAATAACCGTAGCAGTAGTCGTATGACGTCACGCGTCCTTTAACAACATCAGCGATCCTATAGTTTACGTCCATTGGCGTAACGAAGGCTTCAACCTGCGGTATCCAATTACGCCTGTCTTTGCTTCCTGTCGGCTCCGTCTGACGTACGCGTGCGGATTTCCTAATATCGCCGCGCCAACTAGTCTTCTGCCGCTCATGTTTATTTTTTCGTCGGTGAGCATTCCGTTAGTCTAACGGACTAGCGGTTATTTGCGGTGCACATTAGGCGGTGGTCCGTCCGAGACTACTCTTTGCAACGTCAGTCTGGCTCGGGACACATATTTACTCCCGACGTTACGCCTACCTCTTCCGTGAGTGTCTCTCGTCCTTGCAATAACGGTCCGCGGGGCCGGGATTGTTAGCTCTTCTGCGATCTTAGTGGTTAGGTTCTGTGGTATCCATAGGGTTGTTCGTTTTCGGGTTTCGTACTCTTTTTTTTCAGATTCGGGGGTAGAAATTTGGTGCTATTTTCCAGGGTCATATTCGTGGAGAAATCTTTTTTTTTTTTAGATGCGAAGCAGCGTAGGGTCGGGGGGCTATGTCACTCCCTCCATCCGCCGTGCGGCGCCCACACCCGCACTGCGCATGCGCATCCTCCTCCCCCTCCTCTCCTTGTCTCATGTCCTCTCCTCTCGGCATTCCTCCTCTCCTCTCTGAACGGCACGCGTTGACTATGGAAACGCTTTTTCTTCGATGAACGCTTTACCAGCTCGCAAGGAACGAGAACGCGCCTAGCTCGCCCGCGAGAGACAACTAGCGTCAAATCGATGCAAACGCGACACCTATAGTCAAACCGATGCAAACGCGGTGTGCACCCCCTGTGCTGCTTCGCATCGCCTCATGGTCCCCTTTAGCGGGAGAGGGTGTAATATTTTGTTAAACATTTCGAAATTCGGCTATTCTTTGTTTCGGGTTTTATTTGCAAGTTTAATTAATTCACAAATAACAGCGGTATAGCGTTCGCAGTGCTGTACGCAGCTTGTGAAATGAACTATCCGTCACTGGAAGTTCACTTAAGCCAACAGGATGTATCTTTGTTGCCACTGGGTGGGGTGTATTGGAGCGCGTGTGCGCCGCAAATTCGGTGCCGCATAAAAAATAGGTTTGTACGGGGCATTCGAATTCGGGGAGAAATCGGGTTCAACCGGATTTTTCTAAAACATTGTAGCGTCATCTCCATGAACGCTCATCATCATCATCGTTTTTACACCACCGCGCTGCGCCGCGCCTCTTGCGGAGCTCGTGCCGCGTGGCTCGAGGTCGCGAGCCACGACGACGAAGTAGAACGCGCTGACGCTCACGGCTGGACGAGACGCTGCAGCACGCCGCTCCGTTCTGCACTTGTTCGTCAGTGGCAAATAAAAGGTAGCGAAGACGGCACGGCCTACGTTGGCCGCCGTCACGGCTTCTCGCTTCCTCCCTCGCTACAACATATTAGGGTAGTAAAAATCGGATAAAATTGGATTTTACCCTAAGACGAACGACCCTATATACAGCAGATTTTTGGCTTGGCTTGTTCGTTCATGCTCTTAAAATTGCAGCGCGACGAAGGCGAAGACAGGAGACACATAAACCTCTTGGTGGTCCGATTGTTTCACTACTTCCTGCATCAGCGCTCTTAACTGCTGCAAGATTTAGGAGAGTGATAAGGCAGGAATCTAGCAATACCTTATTAACTAATTTAAATGACTATCGACACCTCTTATTCCCTTGGAATAGAAATGCCTTCACCTCCAGAAAACTGGAAGACATCTTTACGCAGTTACGTTGTCGCATTCACAAAGTAAACTTTTATATGCACAGAGCTGGTCTGGCTCCATTGCCTTTGTGTCCATATTGCGGCGAAGACGAATTTACAGAACATTATTTCTTAAAATGCACTCCGTTATCCTCATTAAGAAAGCACACGTGGAAAGATTCTCTTCATAGGATAGGGTTGGAATTCCCCGTCTCCAATATTCTGTCTTTTGAAGCCTCGTCATTAGGAGTGCTGGAAAATTCATAATTGATTCAGGCCGGTTCTGTTCATAAATTCGTACTCTTCACCGTTAATTTCATCCTGATTATTCGATTCTAATTGGTATTTCATAGTACTTATGACTTAAGTCTTCATACTTCTCATATCTTGGCCATTAATCCCCCAGGGTGGGTATGTGCCAGAGTTGAGGAAAACAGCAGCAGCAGCAACAACAACACAAATCACACAGACGAACGCCGAAGGGGTTTCCTATGTGCATACCTATATAGGGTTGCTATCTACATACCTATATAGACCCCATATAGGTATGCAAATAGCTCGCATGTGCAAAGTACACAGTGTGGCATGCGCATTCCCGTCCGTGCTTCTAGTGCATTCCCAGACAACATCTTAGATCGCTGTTTTTCAAGGTCGCGTGTAGAGGTACTCAAAAAGAAGGAAAGAAAAAAGAAAGAAGTAGAAGAGCATGGCGTGGCTCGAGCAGCGCGTCAACACATCTTTCGCTACGCCAAAAGCCTGACAAACACAGCCTGAATGCAATCAGAGACTGCATCTCTTTCCTCTCTACGTACTACCCGCGGGCACGAACGCCTTTGCTCCGACTCGACACTGTCCCATGGAATGCGGCATGTCTTAAGAGCAGCAGGTCGCAGTGTAAAGGAGGCACGGAAATATCGAGACTGAGGCGAGGCGCTTTATCTTCATTATTGCCCGAGGGAGGCAACCAGAAAAAAAAAGGGGGTCGATGCGTAACAGCTGGCGATGGACAACGAGTCGCAGCAGATCGAATTCCCTCGTTACAACGAAGCAGGGAAAAAGCGGCATCATTTCCTATCACAAAAGCCGGCAAGATTACACTGTATATAAGGGTTGAGGAAGTCGACATCGGCGGACGTAATGCTTTGTTGTGCGTTTTTTTTTTCCTTCTTACCTTTTGGTAGGAGCAGAAACAAATGTATTCCCTAGCCAGTTGCGTGTGTGCGTGTGTCGGGCGAGATTGGGGGGGAATAGGGGAGAGGGCGAGTGGGGGGGGGGGTGATCTAGGAGGGGCTCTGGGTGTGGATGGAAAAGGGGGGGGGGGGGGTGTCACAAGAAGGGGCTCAAAATGGGAAAGAAAATCGACGGGCCTCTTTAATTAAGGCCTCGCCACTCTGCTGCTGATGCCGCAAGTGCGCCCCGAAGGCGTCAACAGCCGCTCCGAAGTGTTACTGCGTTGGAGAGAGACAGATGCCTCGCTCTCGCTCGTTCCCTGTCTGCTGAGTTTTTTTGTTTTTTTTTATTTGCGGCTGTTGCCGTTGCTTATGACGCGCGCGCCCCCGCCTTGTGCAGTCCGTCACTTCTCCTCTTTTAGGCAGGCCACGTTTTCGCTCGCTGCCACTTTCTCTCTCTCTCTCTCTCTCTCTCTCTCCCTTTTTTTTTTTTTTGTTTCTTTCTGCCGTCGTCTCCTCGGCCGCCGACTTCCGTTCTGCTATTGGCGGCCTCGCGCCGTTCTGGAGATGCGCTGCTTCACTCGCCGTTGCTGTTATAGCGAAGTGCGGGTGGGGCTCCTAGCTTGCTCCTCTAGTATATTTCTTAATTTTTTTTGTGTGTGTATCTTTCTTTTTCGGCAATGTTATTTCGTCCCTGAACGGCAGCACCGGAAGCGCGTCATCTCTGTGGCTCGAGGAAAAAAAGAAAGCGCGGCGAATAAAAAGGAAAGCCACGGGACGAGAGTCCCAAGCGCTCTCCTGTTTGCGCCGAGAGAAAAAAGAAAGGGGTGTGGGGAACGCGCGGGCGGCCGGCTGCTCTTGGGACCAGTGTGTCGCCGGAAGCCCGCACCGCTGTCTTCTTCTCGGCGGCTTGTTTAATCGCAGAGAGTGCGTGTACGGGCTCTTTTGGAATTCGTTCATTTAATGACGCTCGAGGGAAAAGAAAAAAGAAGAGAAGCGACTTCAGGGGCGGTCGCTTACAGCGCGTCGGGATCGCATAATGGTAGTGTTGTCTGCTGTGGAACTGCAGCAAAACAGTGCGAGTCCCTTTCGTACTTTAAGGGAGCTGATAAGAGGCCGGGAGGTGTGAGTGGGTCCTGGTGGAATTGGAGAGGCCTGAAATTGTAGTGACATAAGTTAGAATCTTTGTATCGCGATTTGGATACGATTTTTTTAAAATTGCGCTTGAAACTCGCGTTATGATGATGTCGATGATGATGCTGATGCGATGATGGCCTGTGAGGGGGACACAAACGATGTCCTGACCTTGAAAACAAACAAACGAACGAAAACTGCGATGCATTGTAAGAAGCAACAACAAAAACTGGAATACGTCGCGCTGGTTTGTGTATAGAGTCGTGCTCTTGCCGCGAAGTAGTCGTTCAGATCGTTGTACGTCGTTTGCGGTCGTTTGATTCCGTTGCGTAAATGCCATATATAGGTTCGTTTCAGGAATTGGGTATGTTGAACGATATATGGCACGTGTTCACTCTTAATACATGTATGGCCATACGTGGCCAATACAAGATTTGATTGATTGATTTCTGGGGTTTTACGACCCAGAACCACGATATGATTATGAGAGACGCCGTAGTGGAGGGCTGCGGGAATTTCGACCACCTGCGGTTCTTTAGCGTGCACTGACATAGCACAGTGCGCGAGCCTCAACATTTTTCGCTTCCATCGAAATGCCGGGATTTGATCCCGCGACCTTCGGATCTGCAGCCGAGTACCATGCATATCCAATATAGACCGCAGTGGCGGGGCTGGCCAATACAAGACCTATACAAAAATTGCCATATGTGACTTTATCACGAATTGGTCAGATGTGGCCATATATGACGCGTGTAACTATGTGGCCATATTTACGCAATCCGTGATAGAGCCATCTATGGGAATCCTTGCACAGGCCTTGTGCTGGGTAAATATAGCCATTACGGACACGTGCCACATATAGCCCAACATGACCCCATGCCTAATATGACCATATAAGGCGCTTTTTGTAAGGGTTAGGTGCACTTGAATACGCGTGGTTAAAACATACGCTGGATATAAAAATGATTTCACGCCTTATTCTTTGCTTATTACGCGGTAAAAAGGGTTGACGCTGGGGAGCGGCGCTGCCTTCGCGGCAGCTCTAGGGAAACCGAGAACACGAGATGCTGACAGCCGTCGATCGAGTCGACGTCGGCTCAGATTTTCTAGGCGCCCGGCGGCTGCTCGACAGAACTTGGCGCAAACTCGATTGACGGCTGTCTGCATCGTAATGTAGTTTGCTTTTTTTTTTTTTTTTGCGTTTGTGTACGCTTGAAGCGCCCCCATAAGCCGCGAAAGCGCGTGGCAGTTATAGTGAATATAATTCTGCTGCTGTACGCAGGCTTTATAGACGCAACGTTAATTTCTTGCACACAGGGCCTTGTTTGTTTGTTTTCAGCCATTGTCGGCCTATATATATAACCGCTGTCACGCTCACCCACCACTGTTTTGCAGCATGTGTTGCGCGTACATGACACCGACATAGAAAATGTTTTATAAAGAGTTTTTCACTGTGTTTTCTACATTGCCATCCGACGATCAGAGACACTGTCAGGCAGCTTTTCGTTTCGGTAAAGAAAACAGGTACAAAGTCAGCAGCCCTCCCTGTGTCGAGAAAATGGAGGAAAGTGAATCTTGGCGTCTGCATACGTGGCTTACCGCTTTTCTTTCTTTCTTTCTTTCTTTCTTTCTTTCTTTCTTTCTTTCTTGCTTGCTTGCTTGCTTGCTTGCTTGCTTGCTTGAATTGCTTGCTTAATTGCTTGCTTTCTTGCTGTTTCTTTGTTGCTCTTCGAAAGTCCCGAGGCACGGTTATAGCCTCCATGGCACTCCATGTGGTACAGGTATGTTCACGCCTCGCAGGCGTTGTTGTGTGGCCTAGGTGTTAAGACACTCGCCTTCGGAGGGTGTGGGGCCCAGGTCCAAGTCCTGGCGTCTGTAGCTAAATTTTTCCACCCCAGTTGCGTAGTTAGCTTCTGCCATTTCATTGAGGGCGCCAGTGGTATCGCTCGTCTCGGAGCACCTGGTTTTGGAGTGACTACGCCGACTCCTAACGACGACGACACAAGCTATGCCAATACAAGCTGAGCTTGAATAAAAATTTCCTGTCAGCCCCCTCCAAAGGAAGAATAAAAAGAACGATTTTTCTCGTATTAGTAAATCACTCTTTCACCATACCAAAAGCATCTCCTGCCACGAGAAAATCCCTGGTAAGCGACGAAGCGCATAGAGAGGAAACGCAGCTGGCGGCGCCACTAGGTGTCCGCACCCGCCGACGTGACGTCACACATTTTGATGTAACCTACTGGGCTAGGCATAGTTCTTTGTCTATAGAAGTTTATACACTGTACTATAAGGGGGCTAGGAGACCTAACGTATCAAGTTTTAGAAAAATTTCATTCGAAGCAATGTTGCGAAAACGCGCAAGCGCGCACACAAACAAAAAGTTTTTTGATTCCTTCTTTTTTTTGTTGTTGTTGTAATAAGGAAGGTATGATAGAAAAATTACCAATAATGATTTCCAAGAATAATTGTTCACCTCACGCTGCTTATTTCACTTTTGCATCGCCTTAAATGTGTGGCCCTCCCTCCGTAGATCACGTGCGCGTGTTATGTGTTGTGCACGTGTGGAAACTGCAGGTTTGTGTGCGTGACACATATTGTTCACCGAGGCCGACGTGTACCAGTGCGTGGGCTGTTGTTAAACTGTAGGTCCAGCGTCAAGTGGCCTTATTCGTTCGCGTTCTCTTCCTAAACGATTCTCGAAGCCTCGTTTTTCCCGCCGCTGCCCGAGGCGAGGCGACGGGTTAAAAGGGCAACCCGCGGAAGGGGTAGGAGCGCGGAAGAAGCAATCGCTCGAGCACACACGCGCGCATTTTCTCGGCGCCCAAGCCGCCTTCTCGATGGAACAATGGAGAACGCGGGGGGGGGGGGGGGGGGGCTGAAAGAGAAAAGTACTGCGGACGTCCGAGTGCGCATGCGCGCATCTTAACTGCTTAGTTGAACGGTTCGTGTGTAATCAATATATACTTTCGAACTTTTGTTCAGCATCTCGCCCGCACGTCGTGCCCGGTTATGCGGCTGTCGCTTGTAGCGTTGTCTCTGATGTGACGCCTTAAGTAGCTATACCGAACCTGATGGGCACATTACGGTACATGACCGGCCAACTTTGCTATGATATTGAGCCTGAACGTCAGGCTCAATGAACACACACACACACACACACACACACACACACACACACACACACACACACACACACACACACACACACACACACACACACACAAAAGTGAAGAAAACTGACGATGGTACGTGTGTTTGTCCTACTTTACTGCATGAAAGAGAGAGAGAGAGAGAAAGAGAACATTTTGTTAATGATTCCGTAGATGTTAGCCTGGTTAGTGGCCTGACTTGCTACTTCAGGTGTTTTGTGGTGAATATGGTATTTACAGTGATCACGTGTAACACAACACGTACGTGCAGTCACACTTACGCACACACTCATATATACATACAAACACTATAATGCAGTTTACTGCATGAGTCTCCATGATAAGTTGACGCGCCTGTTTATTGAAACTGCCACCATGCATAAACTAGGCGAAGATTGTGTGAATAGACGTTAATTACCATTATCTAGGAAAGCACTATCATTCCTCGAGGCCTCCAACACTGCGCGTGCCTGAGCATCCACATTGCATTCTATATATTGTTCGTCCGGACTCAAAGTATTGTTGATGTAAACCCTTGTGGGTATGTTATTTTTCCCGTCCCGTCCGCGTCTAAAAAGTTCCGCGCTTAACTCTGATACGACCAACTTTGCTGCGTAACACATTTGAAATTTAATTCTGCGAGAGGGCTTCATAACTTACGACAACTATAGAACTATACCATGTATGCTCCGAATAGGTCTTTTGTACTCAAAACTTATCCTCGAGAACTTTATTACATTTGAATATGAGAGCACGTAGCCAATGTTAACCAACACTATCGTCCAGTATGCGTGTATTATGTGCGCGTGAAGTTAACACAGTGGGCCTATCTCCTCGCACGCGTGAGGATATTTTCGAGCAAAGCGCCGCACTCTCGGTCCACTCTTGCCATCTGCAACGTCAACTGATCGATGCCGCGTATCGATTGCAGCGACGCAGTGCGGGCAAGAAGAGTCCGCAGCCAAAGATAGCAATCAAGGGGACGGCTGAAGGATCCCTGAAGGATCGGCTTATACATTAATCTCTCCTCCCGAAAACAGAAAAAAAAAAAAAAGAAAGGGAAAGAAACGCACTCTCGTAGATCTGTGCTGCGAAAAGGTTCGGGAGATCAGCGCCGCGCACGCGACGTCTATAAAGGTGTGCTAGCGTCCGATCCAGATAGCGGTTCTTCTTATTTGCTTTTAGTCTTCGTGTTGTGGCTGTGGCCGTTTTCTGTTATTGGCTCTTATCTTTATTGTTTAAAACTCACGTGCCAAATCTTTTTTTTTTTTACTTGCCGTATGGGGTTATCTCGTTGTTTTTTTTTTTTGTCTAGTTGTTTCCTATACTTTCGATCGCACGAATGTTTTCTGGCTGGAGGCCCAAATTTTTGGCTAAACTTTGCAACTGATTATTCTACACGTTTATGCGTCTGCCAAGCGGCACTGCGGTAATCCGTACGATGATTCCTCGCAAAGCTGTTCCCCAGCGGCTGAATATTTGACGTGCTGTCACGTCGATAAAGAAAAGCGGATTATTTATTTATTTATTTATTTATTTATTTATTTATTTATTTATTTATTTATTTATTTATTTCCTCGAACGTTCGCCCTTTCTGTGCCTTCATCACGCGTCATACCCTTGTCGCCAGCTGCATGTGCTATAGTCTGGCGTATGTTTTATTTATATATATATTTTGCTTTTTAAAAAAAGAGAAAGAAAGAAATAAAGGAAACGTAGGTCTAGGTTTGGTTTGCCTGTTCCTTTTATCATATGGTCCTGACTTTACGGTTTAGCGACAGGAATTCGTGATCGGTCTTGTATATTCTCTTCTTGGACGTCCAAGTATAGCAGTTGGATTATTGAACATTGTTCTTAGCGATACTTCGTTTCGAATTCACGTTATCACGGTGTGTTTTGTTTTTTTTTTTTCTGTCTTCTCTCTGTATCTCTGAGTTTCGATGACACGCAGATTGATATGTCATACACACCTCACACAACAGAAAGTTTTGAGGGTTCATTATTGTAAGCCTTCCTTTTTCTCACGTTGCAGTATACTATATTTGGCTGCAGTATATTTGGCACGCACACCATTGTCGCTGTGATCCTTGCACGCCAAAAAACCTGCAGCAGGAGGATTGCGTTGTCAACACACTTTAAAATTTCCCTGTTAAAAACGTATAAGAGTCTGCATTCGCGACAGAAATTCTCTCGGATACCATTGGAAGCGTATTGCAAAAGCCATGTGTATTTTTCCTTCCTTTAGGAAGGAATACAATATATTGTATTGTGCTGCTTAATTGTGTCTTTCGGTAAACCTTATACATGTCAGGTATCCACGACCACGTATGCACCGGAAGAAATTACCGACGTTTAGCCAATGTGGCCTGATGGTGGTGCCAGGCTTGACACTTCTCGGATAATGTTTGTCGTCGATCGGAAGCGCACGCGGTCGCCATATAAGCTTGCACGTCGGAGCGCCAGCAACAGGTGCGCGCGCGGACAACGCGATATTTATTACGCACTTATCCGCGGAGCTGGCTGGCGGCTGATCAATGGGGAAACCGCACGCACGAACAATTCCGAGCGAAAGATATCCTGAGCCTGCGGCATTTCTTCTTAGCTTACAATGTGTTTACTTCTACGACTGCCCTTATGTGAAAAAAAGAAAAGCAGCCTCTAACCACTAACGGTGTTTTTAATTCTCAGTTCAACAGCTCCGAAGAAGCGAACAAATATAACGCTATACTAATTGGATCTCAGGGCTTGCACGGCGTAACACTTCTTGTGTAAATGTTAGTAACTCGTTCTCATTCTTTTTTTCTTTGATAGGTGGCGTGACGCAGGGGGTTCGTTGACAATTAACAAACGAAAATATTTTGTAGATGCGCAAACTGAATGCTTCAACCGTGTTAGTCAGCCTTCTTCAAACATTTTAACCACGTGAAGTGGAATGTCTCGACAGGTCTTATTAGCTTCAGTCATTGACATTAGATTTTAAAGGTCGACTAATAGCCCCTTTCTTTCTTTATTTCTTTCTTTCTTTCTTATCGGCATTTTCCGGATGATATGTCTTTTCTTTTCGCTTTTTTTTTTTTGTCGTTGGTCTTCAGTACCACGTGTGACTTAAATAATGAATCGTGGTGTCCGCCCCGCCACGGTGGTCCAGTGGCTAAGGTACTCGGCTGCTGATCCGAGGGTCGCGGGATCGAATCCCGGCCGCGGCGGCTGCATTTCGATGGAGGCGAAATGTTGAGGCCCGTGTGCTGTGCGATGTCAGTGCACGTTAAAGAACCCCAGGTGGTCAAAATTTCCGGAGCCCTCCACTACGGCGTCTCTCATAATCAGAACTGGTTTTGGGACGTAAAACCCCACAAAACAACAATCGTGATGTCTTGTTTGTTCTGGTCAATTGATCGCGCATGCACCATCGTAGTTATTGTCACTTCTGTCTTGACAGAATTAAAAATGCAAGATTATCGAGCGTAGGCTGCATTTCACGCCATATATGACCTTATTTGGATCCATATAAAGAGACACATACTCGTATATGAAGCCATATATGCGCATATATGGCTGTATGTAACTTATATATGTGGTATATATGGCATTTTCGTAGGGTAAACTTGGATTTGAACTTTGCGCTCCTCCTGTTGGCCTTTGTGTCGTCGTGTAACAGCTGCATGTTAACCCTTATCGAAGCAAAGGGTGCCGCAGGTCAATTTTGGCCGCTGGATTAGATGACAGCGGCCTCGGTTCAGTGAAACGTGTGTCTTTGTTGGATTTAAACTTAATTTATTAGTTGCTCGCCAGTGTGATTTTCATCAGTAACCGTTAAAGTTCAGGTAGCTAAGCAGTCCTGCTAATCCATCCTGCATTTGCGGTCTTCAAGCAACGGTAGCGCTACGTTTTGCTTTTCATGATAAACGGCGTTATTCTAATTTAATATTTCAGGCATCCTCGCCGCTGACAGCTGCATAAGTAGGCGATATTTCAGCTTGCTTTATGCTAATACTTACAGTAAACAAACCGACATATGTAAGGAAACTGACCCCCCCCCCCCCCCTCGCGCCCTCACTTACGTACACACACAGCAGTGCATTCGGACGAGGCAGATGCCACTAATGAATAAATAAATAAATAAATAAATAAATAAATAAATAAATAAATAAATAAATAAATAAGTATCGCTTCCTCGACTACATTCCAAAAGAAACACACGACCATGAAGCTGTGTTTCAGTATCTGATCTGGAGAAGTTTGAGGGACTCGAAATGGATAGGTGGACAGGGGCATCTGAACTGAAGTCATTGCGCAGTGAGTGAGTGAGTGAGTGAGTGAGTGAGTGAGTGAGTGAGTGAGTGAGTGAGTGAGTGAGTGAGTGGGTGGGTGAGTGAGTGGGTGCGTGGGTGAGTGATTGAGTGAGTGGGTGAGTGAGTGAGTGAGTGAGTGAGTGAGTGAGTGAGTGTGTGGTGCGTAAGAGCGGTGCCACGCCTATGTCGGCGTGATACATATATACCGAAGTATAGTTCCTCATCCAAGCAAGAACGCCGCACCGGCTCCGCACGAAATTCGCAGAATTTAATTTCAGGTGCGAAGTTTTTCATGTCGCGGTCTGTCGGAGGCAGTTTCACGGAAGGAGAACGAAAAAGCGATAGAAGACAAAACAGGAGCGACTTTGTGCGGAATTGTGCGGGCAAGTCTGTTCTGCGGGAACCCACAGAGTGGAAAGTTCGTGGAAGGAAATAAATATTATTATCCATCCGACCTGGAACCGCACGAGGCTGGGCAAGAAAGACACACGAGTCCTTTGGAAAGAATTGACGATGGTTTGATTTATTTCTGAGATATAACGTCCCAAAACCACGACGTGATTATGAGAGACGCCGTAGTGTAGGGATCCGGAAATTTCGACCACCTGGGGTTCTTGAACGCGCATTGACATCGCACAGTACACGGGCCTCAACATTTCGTCTCCATCGAAATGTAGCCGCCCCTGCTGGGATTCGATCCCGCGACCTTCGGATCAGCAGCAAAGTACCGTAGCCACTACACCACCGAAAGAAGGTTGTGTGGCTGACGACATGTTTCTTCTTGGCCCACAATATATAGTGCCAAGCATTCTTTCTCCCTGTGGGACATTTCTTGAAACATCGCCGCGCGTGCCGCTTTCTTCAAAGACACTTCGTTTCGCCCGAAAGGCGAAACAGCATTGTTGAAGGTAGCAGTGAATTAGACTATACTATACGAAGTACGGTTCATATGTTTATCCACCCTATGGGTTTATATGTACCAGTGAACGTTTGTTTACCGGATGATTTTTGAGAATAGCGTCGTGAGCGTTCTTGGCGAATACGGCTGATTTCATGACCGTGAGCGTTGAATTACGCAACGTGAGCGTCATGAACAGCGGAAATAAAAAAAAAAAAGAAGAAAGACACGAGCAAGCGCATTGCATTTCCTATCGCTTCTTGGATAGCACGACCACCAATGCGAGTACGGGGGCATTTGCAGCACCAGTGAAGCGATCAGCAATCTCGGCTTGTCCAGCCTTTGCACCCGCTTTGTGTGCACGCTTGCTAAGTTAATGCGCCCGTTTTTTTCTCGGATTTGTGCATCCATTACGACGCGTTTCTGTTCGCTCGTTGTCAAGAGATGCCCCTCGGGTTTCGCATAATATTAAGGCCAAACGACATATGCGCGAAAATGCACGCGACAGCGACGGGCGACGCGAAGCAGGCTACCGTCGCGCGAGCTGTAGTTTGCATAACCAAACTTCATTCACGCGAAAACTTAGGCGAGCGATACCCAGTGTTGCTGGCATGAAGGCGTCGATTTTGTAGCGAAACTGGTGCGTTGACCACGGCTTGAAAAGTAGAGTAGCATGTTTTACTACGCAAAGTACACAAAATGTTTTTTTATAGCCTTGTAATAATGTTTTTCCTTCGTAAGTGCATGAATATCAAGCACATGGCGGCAACCGGCATTGCGTCATTGATATACATTCTGTCCCGGGTTTCTCCTATTGGCTAGATCAGCATGGCACTTCCGGGCGACGGGCGACCGATTCTAGATTTACAAAACCGAGTGTTCGCGCGATTTTGACTACGCGACACGTCGCGCGAATGGCCCGTTTCGTCGCTCATCGCGTCGCCCGTCGCTTTCGCGTGCACTTTCGCGCGTATGAGCTTTGGCCTTTACTCCCCTGCCCCTGCTGAAGTGATCTTGTCGATGGTTCTAGAAGTGGCTCCGCTTACTGTAAACCTCCGAGTACGGTAAAATTTTTTCTCCCGGTCGCACCTTAATTAAGTCAATCTGCTACGCTTCGATGGCTAAGTATACGCGGGTAACATAATTATACGACCGAAGGTTCTCTATCCGCCTTGCTAAGCGAGAGGAACACAAAATAAGCTTATGTCCCCCGGTGTAAACAATTACCAGCGCTCTACCGCTAATATTTCAAGAAATGAGGGAGCACTTGCACCTGCGCGGGAGCGACGTTGACGGTATCTACCGTAAATATACATATACAAGGAATCTTAGATGACATACGAGAATTACACGCGTGCAGTACGGGACGAACTACCAGCCGTGGCGCACTCTGTGCTGCGCGAGTCTTTCGACCGTAAACACCACTGCTGCGGGCCGAAGAAAGTGGCAATCAGTAAGTGTGCAGACCACTAGGGTAATTTTTTTTTTTTTCGGTTGTGATGAAATTGAGAAGATCGTTCCTTTCGTTGACGAAAACGAGAATGCTTGTATACCTCATAAAAAGAAAACGAATAATATTTTTAGCTTTGCCCCTCAAAGTCGTGAAAAAATTACCGGTGGCGCCATCCTCGGCGATGAGTGTGTCCAGGTGCAACGAAAAACCAAGAAGTACCCACGCAGGTTCAATTGTCCTGTTTAAGAAAGATAAAGCAAACGTTACTTACAATTGTACCGGGCACACATCTGATAGCGTTCTTTCACGACGGAGATTAACGTTCATTTTTAAATTAATATTGTAAAAACGCAGTAACCAGTGCTGTCTGTGGTGGTGGTGGTGGCAAAAACTTAATTGAGAAGGCCAAAAGTAAAAGACAATAGAATAAAGAAGTAAAAATCAGCGTTGTGGGCAGCCTTCGGGCTGCCGGTTGTGGCGTCAATACAGCGCCGAGTCGGGACGTCCTCTGCCCAGGTCACCAGCCTAAGTTGAAGATCCGGCTCGGTGCTGAACAAAGCAGCCTCCCACTGTTGCGGACTCGTTAAGTGCCAAGAGGCGGCGTCCCTACACGTACAGAAGGAGTGACCACTAAGATATAAAAATTGCTTTTTTTTAAGTATTGCTGCTGACTTCCCAGCGAAACCACTGCAACGTTGTAGACTTCGAATGGCGCGCTTTCTATTGCGATGAAAAACGGGAAATCGACGAAGGACGGCAGACAGTCCCTTCAATTTAGAGTGTGGTCGAATCGAGTGCGGCGCCATCGTGAGTGAAGGCGCGTGCGAATCGTATGGTTGAAGGCGTCCAGCTTGACCTGGTATGTGTACGTACGCACACGAAATTGATTGGTGCGGTCAACGGTCATCCGGAGGGAGAGCTCGCGCGGTGCGCGCTCTTGTTGGATGATTGAAGTCGGTCAGGTCGCACGAAAATGAGGCGGTGCGTTACGAACGTGGTCGTGGCACGCGAAGCACAGCTGCTGCAGCATCTGTTTTTAGCTGCGTGCCTTTTTGCCTGCGTGCCTTACCACCTGCGTGCCTTTTACCTGCGTGCCTTACCACATACTGTCGCCGTGCGCGCCACATGTGTGTTACCATTGACTTGCGGTTAGCTTCCTTTCAACTTACACAACATAGAAAATAAGAGAGAGAGAGAGAGAGAGAGAGAGAGGGGGGGTGGGGAGAATTCATTATTGAAACACAGACAATTCTGCCGGCGTATATGGGCATCTGTATTCTCTTTCGCAAGTTGTGTGCAGCAGAGCCAAGGCTACGTGAGCATTGTCACGGCCGCTCAATAGAAAAGAGGCATTGTGCACGCAGATTCTTCCGAAGCTAGATGTAGTGCCGGTGCTCAAAGATAGGCTCCTGTCGTTTTCGCTGCAGAGGTCGCCGCTAGCAGACCACAGGACGCGGAAGCACACGTTTAAGATGTGTCCTACCTCCTGATTGGTCGAAGAGGCCTGTAGCTTTCACAGCGATGCACAGAACGAGTGAAACAGGTATGCATGTGATTTTGCTTTGGGGGGAACGAAAATACATGCGGAAGGCGGCAGAGCAGCAAATGACCTCGGCGCAATCGCCTTCTTTGTATGGGCACTGAAGGTGATTGCGCAATGTGCATTTCAAAAAAGTAAAAGAAAAGGAAAGAAAAAGCATTTGTTTTTCTTGTGTGTGGGCGGTCGGATATGCTCTGGAAATAAACGCGCATTCTGCGGAAAGAAGGCAGTGAAAAAGAAGGAAAGCAAGGAGAAACACAGTAATGTGCAATGTATTGGTTTATGAAGACTTAATTTTAATTTAAGTATGTTCGGCGGTCTTACCGTGCTTAGAACACAAGGCCGACTGGTTCAATATGCCTGATTCATTTATATTGCGCTTCTAACGGAAATGTTGATAATAATTGAAAAGTGCTGCAGCACTTTGAGGGTGTGATGTATATTTTCGTAAACTTTTCTCACCTTGCAGTATATTTTCAAACTCGCTCTTAATTTCTGGGTGAGAAATTTTGTAATTTCGCAATCGCACTCGTTTCTTTCTGTAGCATGTGCAGTACTCAATGTGAAAATGCGTCTGTGCACAACCAATGCTTCAAAACATGAGTTGGTTCGTCACTTTTGTTTGTTTTCTTTTGTTATTGAGGGAATGCTTAAACGTAGTGGCGAAGTCGCTGATTGCATACAATGCTCGGATGTTTCTTTTTTTTCTTGCTCTATCGACATTCGCTGAAATGTCAGTGCCGCTCATAATTATATCGTGCAGCACAGACATCATATGATTAATGTTATGCGGTGCATGCGTATTTATTATCAATAAAGTTCAGTCCCGCGTTGCGTAGCACCTTATACTGCCAAAGATTCTTTCTTTCTTTCTTTCTTTCTTTCTTTCTTTCTTTCTTTCTTTCTTTCTTTCTTTCTTTCTTTCTTTCTTTCTTTCTTTCTTTCTTTCTTTCTTTCTTTCTAGCATTGCAGCGGATATCCTGCGCCTATAAACCGCACGTAAGCTTTATGTACTCGAAAGTTGAATAACAAGGCAAATAACTGCAAGTCAGTAATGCGTCTCGCTTAAGTGTTACTGCGACGTAGACGTTCTTGTGGGAGGGGAGGGGGGGGGGGGGAGAGGAGGTCCAGGCTGTACTGAATAAATAGCTGTCTTCGCTTGTATGGCGCCCATTCGGCTAGTCGCCGCCTGCATCATTCCACCTTTGCTCAAAGAAAAAAAAAACGGGAAAAAGTGAAGTTCCAAGAAAACGGCGAAGGAAAGGAAAACACTTGCAACAACGACGGATATATATAAGAAGGCACGACGACAGGCTAGAGTGCTTTCGCGTGTCTCCCGCATTTCTATACTGTCATAAACTTCGCACTTACTACTTCAAGACGTCACCCGTAGTATATCGTGCACTGTTATGCATATGCGCGCAGTTGACGTAGTCATCCGCCATGGCGCTGGATTAGGTGCTCGACGTGAAGCAACGAAGTTAAAATGTGGTGACGTCACCCACAGTCGCCGTTGGCATTGAAGCTATGCAAAGCTCAGAAGAATGGTTGCTCCATGAGTGCGTTTAATTTTTATTTCTTCCTCAAAGAGAAATGCCTCGTGCGATCTTTTTTTTTTCTTTTTTGGTTTGCCTCTATTGCGAGCTATATTTAACAGTACTGACTTAATTAATGGACGGGCTATATCTTTCTAATTAACTGGGTGAAGACGACAACGGGACGATCGATGAATCCGAGGGCTGCAGCACATGAAAGTGATCCTTCCATCCGCCATATATATTCGTTTTCTGTTGCACTTTGCGAACGAGATATAGAAATAATACATGTTCTATTTGTATGCCATGCGTGCACTTTTCCACGCGTCGCTTCTCGCTGAACTTAATTAAGCTAATGCTTAATAGCACCGCGTCCTATGGAGCCGGTTTCGAGATGAATGTGCAGATTGGTGGAAAAACAGGGCAGCACTTTTTGTTCCAGCGCTCATTTAGAAACTGTTCTGTAGAAGTTAATTGGAAAGGAATGCGCGCGACGCGATGCTGAAATGAAGGATTTTATTCTCTCGGGAAGACAAAAGTGCTGTTGCCGTACTCTCGGTATAGAGCATAGTATATCTTCAATGCCCGCGGAGCCGCAATTGCTTCGGCCGTTGTAATTTATAGCAGGTAATGTATAGACGTGAAAACAAGCCCAGAGAACAACTTTCAGAAGCTTAATTATTTGTTCCCTCGGCTCGAGATCGAAATTATTTGTAGACCATGTGAGTACATATATGTAATCTCCGACGGAACACTCATTTGTGCAGCGGGGTTCGTAGGAACGGTCTTTCGACGGCGTACAGGTTATTCATGCAAGCGTTGCATAATTCTTGGTGCTAAAAAACAACGTGCGGATGTGGGTTATGATTCTGAAAGGGACTGTACGAGAGACTTCAACAGAAAGAAAAAGAACAGAAAGGATGGATGGAGGATTTTTCTGTGCGCAGTCGACTAGCGCAGTGACAGCGGGGAAAGTGTGCCAGTTAGAGTGAGTCGGTGCAGCAGAGCTTGAGCGGCTTGCGTACGCGATACACTCGGATAAAAAAAAAATAAAAAAAATGAGGACGCATGCCGTGGTTCATGCAGAGTATGCGGCAAACTTTTATACACTGCACGAGTTCCCGTTGTTGTTTGTTTCTCCGGTCCTTTTTTATTCCTTTTTTTTTTTTTAGGAGGCACACGGCCTTGCCGAGGTCCGTTGGCACTCGCTTTATAACGCCTTTGCCATTTCGTTGATACTTGTTCGCTTTCTGTAGCGGTCGAAAAAATGTCATTGTCCGCGCGCCATTTCACAAGATCTTGCTCTCGTTATCGTGGTCCCGGAAAAATAATAATAAAAGGAAAGGTCGGAGCCGCATGCCCCTTAAGTACAAGGTCTTGTCTATAACTGTAACGCGAAAATTTACTTTTCAACGGTGGTCTGAATGTTGCCGGAGGTTCCGCGCAGCCGTGTATATATATATATATATATATATATATATATATATATATATATATATATATATATATATATATATATATATATATATATATATATATATATATCGCGTTGTGCGCTGCTTTCGCGAGGGAACTTTTGTGCACTCGACGTCCGAAAACTCGTGTATACGACCGCAGTAGAAATATCACACGCTGAGACGACCTGTGACGCACAAGTTGACCTATGTCGTGAATGTCCGCTGGATTTGCGTTTGTCCGATCCCACGGTGAGGCATATGAGAAAGCAGGGCCCTTGCACACCATTTGAGCGAACCGTGTGCGACGACGCCGCGTGCGTGTACTATGCAGACGTACGCATACATGCGTAGCGCACAAGAGATATAGCACGTATTATGTACGCTAGCATCATACGCTCCATCATTTCATAGGTACATCTACAGTAACAAATTCCACTGTTTGCCGCTTCATCTTCCTCTGCGCACATCTCGACGCATACACAACGCACGTAGTTTCATGCGCATTCATGGTCACACACAGGCATTTAACTCATCACCATTACCTCGAGCCATAGCACATTGGAACGGCCTTCCAGAGCACATTGTATCCATCTCTAATCGTGAAACTTTTCGTAATAACCTGATTTCGTTGCGTTTTACTATTGTATAACTCTGTTGCACCTTGCTGTTTAGCATTTGTATTCTTTTCCCTTGTTCTTTGTTCTTGTTCGTTGCGTTTTACTATTGTATAACTTGGTTGCACCTTGCTGTTTATCATTTGTATTTTTTTTACTTGTGGTCTGTATTTTTTTTTTTTTGCAATGTATATACTGCTGCCCCCCTTACGCAATGCCTTTTAATGGGCCTGTAAGGCATTTAGAATAAATAAAAAATAAATAAATAGTGCTGCTGGGTGTGACGTATTGAGTGTTGTGTAGTGAACTTAAAACGCGAAACGTTGGGGATTTGGGGGGGGGCAGATTGGACGAAGTGGGCTGACCTCATGTACGCTATATATACGTGCAGCCGTTGCTATGGAAACGGTTTCGTGTATATAGGGTACACCTGTCTGTTGCTGTAAGCATAAATTCCTCGGCGACAGGCTGACAGTGCTCTTTTGTGAGCCTGCGCTGTAATGTAATATTAAAAAGAACGATATGCACTTATGTTGACCTAATAAACATTGCATCCTGCGCAGTCACTGTGAAGGGCTGCGCTGCTGTAGCAGCCAGCCTCCGTCAGCATAGATCATAAATTTAATTTGTAGTTTCTCGAAAGAAGGCCTTTCAGAAATACGGGCCGTATAGCGACGTGTATATACGTATAACTCAGTGTAGTCGATGTATTCCGCTTTGTAGGTATAAATTTTACTCGCTTTGGTCCATCTTATACGTCAGGAAATTTTTACGAGCGAAGACTGTATATAATAAATTACTACTCCGCGAGCGATGATGCATAATAATCCTCATCATTTGGTACGCCCACAGGTACTTCGAATAATACAGTGGAACGTTAGAAAGGGCGACAACCCCCCCCCCCCCCCTCGAAAAAAAAAAAAGAAAGTCCGCATGAACTTAGTGTATGCATGCATTAAATGTACACCGACGCGCAGACCCGACTGCTCCTCGAAAAGCAAGGGATGGTACAAAACGAGAAACAAAGCAACGTCGTTTCTTGCGCCCCTATGTACTGAGAGTACAGGGCGCAGCGGTGCCCCCACCGCACGTTAGCTTATTTCCTCTTCTTCCTGCCCTGGTGCGCGTTTTATGAAGGCGTCAGTGAATTGGACGGGCAGCTAAATGAAGCCGAATGAAGGTGACCCCCCACACGCGCGCGCGCTTGATTAGGTCCCC
Organism: Hyalomma asiaticum; assembly: GCA_013339685.2. Taxonomy (NCBI): domain Eukaryota; kingdom Metazoa; phylum Arthropoda; class Arachnida; order Ixodida; family Ixodidae; genus Hyalomma; species Hyalomma asiaticum. The sequence continues at coordinate 115,596,437 of CM023482.1, read as the reverse complement.
CCCTCCCGTGTTCTCTTTAGCCGCGTGACGTCTATAAAGGGGTCTCAGTTTCTTTATGTATGCGGACGTGTGCTGTTTGCTATGTATTTTATATTTCACCCGATAAAAGTTTAGGCTTTGCCGACACCTTTCGTTTTCCCCTGCGGTGTTTGGTTGGGGCTGAAGCCGGAGTAAGGTGTGTGTGTGTGTGTGTGTGTGTGCGTGTGTGTGTGTTACGGTGGTGGTGGCGCACGTTGCATGGTGTGTATTTATCGGCGCTTTTTTTTTTTTTTTGCTTTGGAAAACAAAAGCAGCTCGCTGCTGTGCGACGACGGGGAGGCCCAGGAGGATATTAAACTTCCTGTATATATACATCCTGCGCGCGCAGCAGACCGCCACGGACACACCAGCCTAGCTCGTTACACGTCCCTGCTGTATATTACACCCTCCTGCACCTTGCATCTCTCTCTCTCTCTCTCTCTCTCTCTCTCTCTATATATATATATATATATATATATATATATATATATATATATATATATATATATATATATATATATATACTGTTTCCGTCCTCCGCATTGTCTTTTTCTTCACCTCATCTTCTTTCAGCTCGTATAGAGCTTCATCACGCTCTCTCACTCTTGTCTTTCGTCTTCTCTGCACCATGTTTTGTTTCTCACGTTTCTCGTCCTTTATCTCGTCGTCGTCTCGTTTTTTTCGGCTGCTTGCTTTGCACACCGGTCCAGCTTGAACGTCGGCTCGCGAGAAGCTGGTAGATCCGGTGGCGGGGTCCTGCCGTGCGGCGGGCGGGCGCGACGAACTCTTTTGCACGTCGAGAATTTGCGTGGCAGCAGTGGAGACGCGAAGACTTTCGTTGAGTGGTCGGTGAGCTGTGGCTATTCGAGAAGCGAAATTTTTTGCGAGTACCTTATGCGGTTGACCGATAATCGTAAAAGCGAAACGAAGCCTCTTACATCGCGTATATTAAAGACTTTTTCGAAAATCTGCTTTCGAAGCCTCTGTTGCGAGGGTGTGTTATTATGCACTTGGGCACTAATTAATTAATATGTATGCATGGAAATGCCTACACCTCAATCGTGCGTGCCACGCACCCGCACGTTGTGGTGACCTTGAGGATATTAACTACTTAATGCATATGCAATCTCTTATTAACTCCGTGGCCATTCTGGCAATCGCCTGTTACGCCCTATCGATGCCTACAACCTATCCAAAACGCGATTTATGCATAGGCTCCCGTTATGTTCTCATGTTGGGGAAAGGAAGGAAGGAAGGATCATTGCTGCGCCACCGTCCTCCTCCCAGCACTTTCCTGCTGAAACCGCTTCGGTCGAGATGCAGTGGAATGTAAAGGTATGAAGCAGATTTAATTGGAGCTCCCCTTCAGGTTATTAGCCCCCCCCCCCCCCCTTTCCCTTTGGCCACCCTAATCACCTGAAGTTTGGAAGCGCATGGAGAACCCAAGGCGAGGTGAAGTCCGGCAGTAGAAGGCATACTCTGACGTCATTGGGGACCTCACGATTTGATTGGCTATAAAAGACACAGCGGTGGGAACGGCTGCGCGTTATCTTGATTCCCTTGATGATGATTGTGGTTCGGTTAGGAAAGGACGCTAATTTCTTCAGCCCATGTCGGGAGCACGGCTAAGCGTCCGTGGTGGTGGGGGAAAGGGAGTGAAAGAGATAGAGAGGAGAGAAAGGCCGTAGTGGAGGGCTCCGGAAATTTAGACCACCTGGGGTTCTTTAACGTGCACTGACAACGCACAGTACACGGGCCTCTGGCATTTCCGCCTTCATCGAAAATGCGACCGCCGCGGCCGAGATCGAACCCGCGTATTTTGGGTGGCAGCCGAGTACCGTAACCACTACACCACCACGGCGGACTCTTATCTCCAGCAGCACATTGGAGAGAAATAGGCGACTAGCACGGCGACGTCCATATACGAACGCATCGTGCAACGAGCCGTCTCCCTGCGCACAGGTGCACATTTTCGTGCATACCGAACACGCGTCAACCGCATTCACGTAGGATCTACGAATGCATGCTACGTCACTGTTGAAGAGCAGCACATCGACGCTGGTGATCGACACCACTGTTGAAGGGCCTCTTGTGGCAGCGTTAACCAGAACTAATAACAAGAAGAAGAAGGAAACCACTGGAGCGCGTCGCAGCCATGCTCTGCGTCCTCAGGGAGAGCAGGATGCGGCTGGAGTTCTCGCAGCACACTCAGCGATTGGACTGCAGTGCCGTTCATTCTCTACAAGCCAAGTACGCCGAACTTCTCCGAACGGGCTTTGTTTTTATTACTTGCGTTTCTTGCCTCCAAGCGCTCTGATTGGAGCGCCCTTGTATGGCACACGGGACAACGTACGTGCTCATCGCATCGTCACGGCGGAGCGACGCTGAGATGGAAAAACTCCTCGCGAACTTTCCTTATTTTTCTTGGCTAATACTTGATGAAGCACTGGAGAACGACCTGGTGCTCCTGTTGGTTCGGTTCACTGGCGAAACTGAACAGTGCTCTTCTTTCCTTTCGATTCCCGCGCTGTCCCCGGGCTATATATGGGGAGCGCTTTCGAGCGCCCGGATTAAGGTTTGATGAATCCTTTATAGTATGTACGCGGGAGGTCAGCTATTGTTCCTTGTGAATATACAGTGGAAGGGGACCAGGAAGAATCAATACGCGTGCTCCCCGCCTTTCTCCCCCCTCCCCCCCCCCTTTTTTTTCCCCCTCTTCTTTCCAGTTTTGTAGTTGATATGGTTCTTGTGCCATTGTGATATGCTCTATAGTCGGACGTCGTCGGTTGAATAATGTAACGAGTATACTGGACAAAAAGTGGGCATATTCAAGGAAAAAAAAAAAAGAAAAGAAGGTAAAGCAGCATATTTTCGGACACTTGCACAATCTGTATCTTTCCATCGTTCGTAAATTACAGAATTTTGACCACGGACAAACAGTGTCGCCTAACAGATCATCTTCAAAATGTTGTCCATGTTGCATTTATACGTTTATGTTATATTTGGTTATATGTCTCTATTACGTAGGTTCTTCTTTACGCCTTCCTTTTTTTTTTTTCTTCATCTTTGTCTGTCTATAGTTGAGGATTGAGTGAGCGGCAATCTGTTCCTATATATGCGACTCAAGAGTCGCATTTGCGTGGTGTGGGCGCTGGTGTTCGTTGTTGAACGCAGTGAATGTTACGTATATTCGTGGCAGTATTCCTCTATTCGGAATGATTAGCTCGCAGAAAAAAAATTGAATCGCCTTGGAATGTGTAGGAATTTCCTTCGCGAACGCCTTTTCACCGCTAATCGAAGCTGCGGACAGTGCCTCAACAACATGGTCTGGCGAAAGGAACGAACTTGCGTGTGACTGCCCAACGTATACGGAGATGCCGGACAGCCGCAAGCGTGCCTTCGGTCACCACGTTTGCGGCTTTTACAGGTTTTACAGGTGACAGTCGATTTATAGAGAAGATGTACTTGGTCTCACGTGAGTCTGCGATATGCATGCAGGACCACAAAAGCGCTGCAGCGTGTTTCTCGAGACGCAGAATGAACGATGAACTGTACGACGAAGACGCCATTGCGTGTATAGTAACTTCTCATCCTCATCTCTTCGTTTTATCTACTCGCTTGTGCAAGTTAGATAACGGCGTGGTTTAACAGCCTCCCTTTCTGCCTTCCTTCTCGCCATATTGCACGAGTATCATGAGCAGAGAGACGTCTTGTGTAAAAGAAATTGGCCGCGTATCTGCGTACTTCGCTGCAAATGTCGTCGAAAGACGATATTCCTCTGCCGGCCGTAGTACGCTGCGTGAGACATGGACGCCCTCTGGCAGCACCGTCGGGAAACATGAGCTTCTGCAGAATCCCTGTTCAACTGCCAGGTGGCAGCACCAAATCGTCGGCAGAGGCCTTTTTCGTGCGTAGCGGCGCATTTTTAGCGCAGCGTAAGAAACACTAGGGTCTTCAGAATTACGTATCTATGTATTTTATAGTAAAGGAACACACCGCCTAATACTTTCGTATTGATGTTGCGCCTCAGATATGCGTAATACTTGCTTTTTGATCGACAGTGTACACAAGTATGGACGCAGCTACCAGTTCAAGATGGCTGGGCGTTAGGCAAGTGCTTAAACTTTGGCCGGGCTGAATCGTGTGACACACAGACAAACAGAAAGACAGACCAAAAATTGCTGCGTTCAAGTATTTCAAAAAAGACTGTCGTCTTTAAAAATGTAAGCTCCTGTGCATGCAGTGAAAGCTGTACGGAGTGCGAAGCAATGATTCGCCCGTTTCTCTTGTGCTTCTTTTGTCTTTATCGTCGGCACTTCCGAGTTATTCTCGCTTAATTTGATCTCATTATGCGATTATTTACCATTAGTGTGTACCTTTTATTTTGTATTACTAATCTGGTTTATTTTACCCATTCTTAATGTGGATCCATTCTAACCGGTTTTGGTCAGTCATTGGCATGTTTTGATCTTGTTTTCAACTGCACTTTTCTAAGCGTGAGCTGAGTAAACGCCGCCATCCAGGGCCCTTAAAGTGCTCTGCTTTTAACGCATCACATCGCTATGAAGTGGGAAGAGGAGTGCTCTGACAGGAAGAGAACTGCAGCGCCTCGGTGTTGTTCAACGCGATTGATTGCGAGCGGCAACAATGTATCGAAAACAAATAAAGCGCCTAATTGAACGGCTCAGCTTGTGTGCCGTTTTATAAAAGGATCGAAATAAGGAAAGCGAGCAGGATCTCTGTTTAACGTTTGTTGCGTTACATTCCAACCGCGCATACTTCGTGGAAATGTCTCGCCTTCCTTTCGGGCGTGACCATTAAGCGCTGCGAATGGAAAGATTGCGAGGTGTAAATGGATTTTGTCTGCGGATCCTGAATTGCTGGCGGCGTTGAATATATTTGCCGAAGAGACAGGATACACTTCGCGAAGACAACAGACACTCTCTGTGGGGGTTACAAACAAAAAAAAAAAAAAAAGAAAAGAAAAAGAACAGCCAGTGACAGATGTTTGTGTCGAATGGACGTCTCTGTCGCATTCGGCTTTGTTTTATGCTTGCCGGCATGGACCTGCACGTATGCATGACTTTGTGTTCGCCTTCGCGTGCTTTATTGAGTGGCACTCAGGAGAATCGCTTTGTTTGCACGGTGTTCTCCGAACATTTGCGCGTCCCTATACTGTCCCGTGTATTCTTTATTCTTTCGCGATCTGAGACCGCGTGTGCTAGCCTTTCTTGAACGGGTGACGAAAAAATAAAAGAGCGCTGAGACACCCGTTGCAAGCGACACAAAGGGGAAAAAAAAAAAAAAAAGATGAAACTGGGCCCGCGCGGTTGCGACAACCTTCGAGAAGGTGCTGGCGCCCGCGAGGCGCTTTTGTTTCCCGTAATTTGTTTCCGAGACAAATCGCTGCGCCATCCTTTCGCCCGCTCGATAAGAGATTCTCTCGCTTTGCGTCAATTCCCTTTCTTTCCTTCCTTCCCTTTCTCTCCCTTGTTCCCTTTGTTTTGTTCATTTGTACTTTTCACTTGTACTTCCTTCCTGTGTAGGGCTGACCACACGTGGGGACGCGACGCACTTGTTTTCGCCGTATTATCCCTTTTTCCTCAGAGCTCCGTGCACTCTTCTTCCATACGGGGAGCTAGAAGCAGGGAAGAAAGGGGTAAAACCGAAGACGTTCGCCGTTGGCTCCTGTCATTGTCCCTATATTTATTTGTTTTAGTTCCTTTAGTCCCTACGCGGGTTCGCCTGCGTGTTCCACTGGCGATGCCGTAATGGGACGTCAGGGCAAGAAAGACTTAAACTATAGTAATGTGGACGGTGAGAGGCGGGAAAAAAAGAAGGAAAATAAAAAGAGTGGTGGGAGCTACATATATGGTTGTGCGCTGAGGATGACCGTGAAAGGGTACGTACGGGTTTATGGGGAAACGGGGTTACAGAGGAGAGCCGAGCTCGGGCAGAATCGCTACTCTGCGGCCGGAAACGATTTTCGAGGAAAAGTGGACGTTTGGAGAACGGCGGCGGAGGACGTAAACTGGCCCTTGAACATCGGAGCCCGCCTTCAGGAAATTTGCTGATGCTATACGTTGTCTTTTATGGGTTTTGTTCCAATGGTCTCTCTTTTTCTCTTAACGGGTTTGTGTTTTCTCTCCCGTGTTCCCGAAAGAGTAATTGAGTCCGCGACTCGGTGGTTACATCTGTGTGCTCTTGTCGTTGTCGTGTTTTTGGGGATACCTATATTGATGAACGTGCGCAAACCAGCCACAGCAGCTGTTGCCTATATACTGGTTAAAGCGTCCGCCTCAAACATATGGGAGGTACTGGGTCCGACCCTTATTGCAGCTGGAAACCACCTGTTTCTTTAATGGGGAGCTGGGTACGTTGGCTCGGTGGTCCGATTCGGTGATGCCCGTCTCTCTGTCTAAAAAGGATGTGGCCACAGGAATCATCATCATCGGTGTGGGCAATCTTCTGCCTCAGGAAGGTGGTCTCTTCTTTCCCTCCGCTTTCCCTTCTCTCCATCGCATTTACCACCCCTTCCCTGTTTTGATTCAGGTGTCCTCAGTGGAGGGACAGTTAACCATGCACCCCGAATTTCCTCTCCTTTCCCAAAAATACGTCTCAAACTGGCCCATCAGCAAGTACCATTCAGGCCTGCGAGATCTGTCTCTTTCCACTGAGGGTTTCACAATATAGCCCTATACCTTTCTTTTCATCGCGATCGCGGTTGCTCGTTTCGAATTGTATAGATGTCGTTTAATGCCAGCTCCACGTTCAAGTAACACACTGTTTTTTTTTTTTTTTTTGTGCTGACGTGTAACATTTCATGGCACGCAAATTGACTGTTAGCAATACTAGTGAGTTATAGCGTCCTTTAAATGTCAACGGAACGGTATTGTCAAGTGAAGTCGCGTCTGCAGTGGCGCGGTCACATCTTTGCCGCTTGCTATTATTCCGCTGTGCAAGTTGTTTCATACACGCTTTCAGCGCATGTGTGACAACTTGCCATTGTCTCTTGAACCAGTGTATGGCCGTTCGAAATGCGTCATCATTGTCAAGAATCTCGCGGAGGAAGGCTCGCGTCTTCATCCGATCTATGACAAGCATATTATGCTCGTGTGGCAGTTCTTCCGTCAATTCACATATGGTAGTCAGAGATGTTCCCCTGGAAATGGTTCTACATCCCTTTCTTTGAACTTTGACACATAGAAAATCATTTTTGAAGCTAGGCTTTCCTGTATGTCGGCTGAAGGGGCGAATCATTTACTCGTGCACACACCAATCCGCAAGAACAGTCCTGGCAGGTCCTGTACTCTCTGATGCCCCACTGTCTAACGTCCCACTGCATGCTTACGTAATTAAAGTCTCTCTTCTCTTGCGAGCTTAACATGTATACATATTCACCGAAAAAAAAAGAAAATATTTGCGCTTCTTCCCAGCACTATAATAGCGCCAGCATCGAAACGCTATGCGTGCGATAAGCTTACAACGTCGCATGATAAAGTGCATGGTATGCTCGGCATTAAAATATCAAGCTCCCTATTGCATGCACTGTTGCTCGATATATCTGTGCATTGCCGTCATCGATTGCCTAAATGCGTATATAGGCACTTATTCTTCTTCCTTCGTTTGAACTTGCGCAGGGCGTTTGTCGGGATGGAGACGAGTTGAACAGAGCGCTCGAAACACAGCCCTTTGCCGATATCGTCGAACTACATCGAGCGGCAGCGGCGGGCGCTCTCCTCGGGGCCCTCCTTGACGCGCCATGGACCACTCGGTGAAGGCGATGCACCGCAAGGCGGCCTTCTCCAGACTGCTCCGCGGCCGGCGCTTCGAGAACGCCGATCTTGAGCAGCTGTACCAACGCTACACTTTCAAGCTGCAGCAGTCCTCGATCGCCAGCGTTCTGGGACTGCTGGTGACGCTGAACGTGACGCTGGCCTCGATCGACCTGGCCTACCGGCGCGGCTCGCCCTCGCTGCTGGGCCTGCTGCACCTGGTGCACGGCCTGCTGTTCCTGGGAGCCTTCAGCTTCATGGCGCTGCGCAGACTGGAGGACTCGGCGCTGCTGGCGCTGTGTCACGGCGCGCTGGCGCTCGCCTCCACCTTCTCGCTCCTGTCCATGCCGTGGTCGGTGGGCGACGGCTTCTGGCAGCTGCGCCGGGGCTCCCCGGCCGATGGGCTCTGGGAGCTGCTGTTCGTGCTCTTCCTGGCCTACACCATGCTGCCGGTGCGCACGAGGGTGGCCTTGCTGCTGGGAACCGCGCTGTGCGCCGTGCACACGTTGTGCGCCGTATTCTGCGCCCACGTGCCGCCCGGACAGGACAGGACGGTACAGGTGAGACGACACACGATTATGCAAATGAAGCGTCCGCTTATTTGTCCGGGGAAGCGCTGCATGCGCGCGGATTTGGGACGTCTAGACCACAGTCCCGTTTATTTCTCCCGCGAAAATACCGCGATGGACTCCACTTCCTTCTGTGCAGACCTGCCATGATTGCCTGCTGACGACAGTGGTATAGTGGGCGCGCGACGTCTTCGCTATTGACTAGTATTACCATGGACGGTGCAGTATAACTGGTACGGGTAGTTACGGTGGAGTTACCGTAACCAGTGCAAGCACTGCGTACGTGTTTTCTTTTTCTTTCTGTAAAGCGTATAGCGGGGTATATAATATAATTATGTTGGACGAGTGCGCGAAGATCATATTCGTAAAGGTATTGCGCAGCTCTGCGTTTCGCAACCTGTAGGAACTTCGTCTCCTGGCTACAGCCTTTTCCCTGGATACTTTCTCAGCGTTGTCGCGAGAGTAATTTGTTGCAAAACTGGCGAGCGAGAGGAAATGGAAGAAACAAGGGAGGGTGGATGAAGGACCACATTCACATTGTAATCGGTCATTCGTTGCTTCACCCTCATCCCTACCTAAAGCTGATGAGGCCCAGCTCGCGCTTGGAAACCGCGATCACTTGTTTTCTAGTGTTTGTTATAATTGCTGCAATGGTAGCTCGAGGCGGACTTAGGAGCCTCCGTTGTTGCCCCGACATTGACGAATGGAGAGCTGGAGTCTTCTAATGAAATCCGGTGGCTCTATAGTTTGCAAGGAATAGACTTTTTTTTTCTTCGCCTAGTTTCATTCTATTAACATTATCAGTTCCGGCCAGTTGGACTATCCTGGCGAGAGCTGAAGCATGGCTTTATTTGAGGTAGCTGAGACAGAGCTTCTTTGGAAAGGAAATTCTGCTCAGAGTGCTGTCTCTCGACTGCGGACACCTCAGTTGAAACACTCACAGGGAAAGGGCAGTGAAAAGAGGGAGTGGAAAGGAGACCACCTTCGCGAGTCTGGACCCACAGCACCGAGCGCCAGATCAAGGTGCCGCTCTCCCCATTAGAAAAGCCGGCGGGTGCCCGGCCGCAGTCGGAATCGAACCCATACCTTTCGCACCAGAGGCGGACGGTCTAACCGCGAGGCCACCGATGCGGCGAAAGACAAGGAAAATGACGTCCGGGGGGAGGGAAGGGGGACGAAATACTCGTTAACAGGTACGGCACCACGACAGCCCTGAATATTTATGAAGTCAGACGCAATGACTAATTTGGCCATGGCTGTCAATCAGGATTCAGAGTGACGAGTGTAGCAGTCATTCATGAATTACCAAGAATTATGACGTCAGTGTTGTGTCATATTGTTATTCATGACTGTGTCGTGAAAAACTTCGTGATGGAATCTCTGGGGTATAGTTTGGCTGATAGCTGCTTGACAAGGTCCTGACAGATAGATGTTGCACGTTTTGACGAGGGGTATGAATCTTATGAGTCATTATGTTGCGTCACGACCTAGCATCCGCAAAACAAAGCATGTTGCGGATACTGTGTGATCGTTCGAACCACGGGAACCGTCATGCGCGAAGTTATCTCAAAGATCTTTGACTTGACTCTTTGCATGAAAAAATGTGTACGTTATGTTCTAAGGAGGCCAGAGACATAACACAGTGTGTTTCAGAAAACTTGATTGATCTGATTTGGAGAGAATACGAAAGAAAAAGAAAAGGAAAGAAAAATGTTTGTGGTTTGTAACGTCGTAAGGCCCAGGTTCGACACAAAAATGAGACTCTCGCTTTCATTTTTCGCTTCTAATATTGAACATAAAATAGCCAAATTAACGACAATAATTCTCGAAATGTAGTTTATCCGTCTAAATCTCTTCAGCGTTTTACTTTATTGTCCCTTTTATGTTTAGGGTCAAGGTTAAGGTTAAAGGCTAGTTTAAAGCTTTGCAGACAGGTCTCGGTTGCCACAAACCAAATTATTGGCAGTAATTATTGCTTGGCGATACGTGCGCCGAGGGACATCGTCAAAAGCAAGAACCCCGCTGTCTGGAAATTCTCAGGGTCGAGGAAGAAAGAAGAAAAGTTCCTGGCTCGTGGGAACAATCGAGAACGATCGCCATATGCGACGGTAACCGGCAACACATCGTGTTCTATTATAGACTACACGCAAACCTGTCCCGCATTTCAGGCGCCCATTCATCGTGGTCTTTGCTGGCGTGATTAATGTTCGCTGCTTTTGGCCCGCGTCTGTACAGTGGAAACATCAAATGAAGCGCCCGTTTCTCCAGCTCGTACTCCTCGTCCAATTACAAGTATAGGCGCCACGATTTGCATATACTTGCGTTTCTCAGCTCCTCCGAGGCCATACTTGGATGAGTGTTCTCATTGTTTAACGTACGCGCTCGTGACGAGAATGCTATCCGGCTTCTTCTGTACTTCCTACGTGTGTAACGCGTACATGCATGTACACGCCCTCCGGCCCTGAAGTGCATGGCGAGTCATTTGCATGTTCGGTCCCCCTGTTATATTCCATGGTATTGTTGTTTCGTGGGGTTTTACGTCCCAAAACCAGCTCTGATTATGAGAGACGCCGTAGTGGAGGTCTCCGGAAATTTCGACTACCTGGGGTTCTTTAACGTGCACTGACATCGCCCAGCACACGGGCCTCAAAATTTCGCCTCCATCGAAATGCAGCCGCCGTGGCCGGGATTCGATCCCGCGACCCTCGGATCAGCAGCCGAGTACCATAGCCACTAGACCACCGTGGCGGGGCTATATTCCATGGTACCAGTATATAAACCATGCTGATATTTGGCCGCCACAACTGGCGTATACAAGCGTGTTTATGCCGTTTGAGCTCGATGCGAACGTCCGTGCCTGTTGTCACGAAAGTCGATTAGGCTCAACACGATGCGACCACATGTACGCGGATTTCGCAAAGTGTGTTGAGCGGTTCAAGCTTCGTTCTGCGCTGGCGTTATGACCGAACTGTATTCGAGAATCGCTCAGCCGGACCCTTTATAGCATCGACTCGGCAGGCCTGGTTTGAGCGAATCTATAACTGCAGTCGACGGATAACAAACTACACTTCTGAACTTCTTGTTTTTTTTTTTTTAACTCGGGAGGTTGTCCCCTTGGCATAAAATTTACATAATTTTCAGAAACGTGTCACACGTACACGAATAAATTATTTTCAAGCATGGAGTCTAAAAGCGATCGATAGAATGGTCCATTGATCCACTCATGCAAATCGGGAGGGCGCGACCCGGACGATGACTGAACTAAAGAAGCGGCTTTTCTTACTGGGAGTTGAGACTTGCTCTTAAAGAGTTGTTGATCATAATTGCGATGATGATCGCGATCTCTGTTGGCACCTACTTTGAAATTGAGCTGCAACATGCAGTAATCACCTATATGCCTTGTTATTTTCTTTTTCTTAAAAAAGAGCTGATGTTTCACGGAGCTCCAACCTCTCTTTAATTATTCTTTGTTAATACAAGGGCCCTACTTCTGTGGTGTGCGTTTATATGTGCATATAGCGACTCCTGTTTCTTCAATCGCATCCGTGATCCCCCCGCCCCCCTTACTTTACCCCAACGAACATTCTGAACGACTCTTGCTTATAGCAACATCGGACAAGTTAACACTTCCACACACTTTCAGACACCGAGCCTTTGAAAGATGAGTGCCTTGTCTGTTTCTGCTAACTTCCTTGTGCTAATTTCTCTGCAGGGCGTTCAGTACTTTTTCGACTGTGAATACGTAAACTCAACTACTAACTCCACCATGAAGGTGTTCCGAGATTCTCCTTGCAGAAGGGGCGTGCCACATCGCGTTGCGAATATTTTCTTCGGCACGTTTTTTTCTGAACGAAAGAACGGGCCGCACTTGATGGCCGTGACATCGTGGATTTTGAGGGAGACGGTATTCGAGACTTAAGTTTATACGAGTTCTCGGTAAATAAGAGCTACGTTGCAACCTTGAGGAAATGCGGAATGGACCTATATATTGTGGAGCGGGATGCGATAAAAACACGCTGAAGTCCGTGACGCGATCACTCTTGACACATACCGAACTGCCAAGGTTTGTTTTAGCGTGAAGTTCAGAACACCGAAAGCTCGGCATTCGCGTTAGTAACATTGGACAACATATGTTTCTTGGCTTTCAAGTTAGTAACATTCGACAACATAACGTTGCTAAGCTGACTTCTTTCTGCCAAAGCTTACAGACCTTTGCGCAGGAGGCACGAAGCACCGCCATATTGGGTTGTGCACGGCAGTAAAAAGAAAGGTTCGCGTCGTCTGTTTTGTTCCTTTTGTCGCCGTGTATGTGCGCTGTTTGATGATGAAGGCCAACCAACTCGCCAAAACTGCTGTTACAAACCCTCGGCAGGGCTTTTTTGTGGAGTCAGGCATATCTATAGCACAGCAAAACTGGAGTTATGGCGGTGCCCAGGGATCCTTCCGCGATACATGCAGTCGTTAAGACTCGTGAACTGGGTCTACAGAGCACGCAGCTGTACGCAACTGCGTAGTGTGAGAAACTTTTGAACATGTGCGCAGGCAGTTTAGAATCGAATGCGCAACATGAAACGGGGAAATGCGGATTGGGGGCTTGAATGACACAGCAGCTGTGCGCGTGTGTTTATATACAACGACATTCGGACAGCGCTCTCCTGTGTAGTGTGCTATATGAGTCAGGACCGAGAGAGATGCGTGGGCTAGCGGACAGGCACTGGGGAATCGCCGGCAGTTGTTTCTCGCGGGACGTGCCTTCTCGTGTTGTCTCTCCCAACTACCGTATCTGCTCGCACAATAGACCCACTGTCGTTTGTGCCTAAGGGAAGTTGGCTCCAGTTTTGCGGTATATGTAGGGCGCATTACGTGGGGTAATTGTAAGTTTCGACGTATTTCTTTAGAAGTATTGTCGCAGTCTAGACGGATAAGCTGGATAGGAAAGGATGGACGGATATATGATTGGTATAGATTGACATATCATCGCTTTGTCTCCCCCTCCCCTCTCCTTCTTCCAACTCGCCCTATTCTTTTTCTCTCCCCGTGCGAGAAGCTTTTAATCGGATGATCACAAGTTCACAACGTACGGCGTTGTGGTCCTACGCCGGCAGAGATAATCACCGGCAATGTCTGACGATCTCGCGGTAATTGAAGGATGTTTTCGGGCCAATTAAGTAGAGTTATAAAGCAAAGTGAGGCTGAACATCGCTCTTGAATATCGCGCGTTTGCTTTTCTTTTCTTTTTTTTTCTTTTCTTTGCTACGTGAGGTAAGGAGGATGCTTTGTTTTGCAATGTCTATGGGAGAGGCGTGGAGAGGTGTCCTTACACGAATAAATACGGTACTGTCGCCGAGACGGGAAGGGAGCAACGGATTGGGGCCGCGATTCGAGTGTCTGAATTACACGTGCGCGCTCTCGATTCTCCCGGAACGAGTAAAAACGAGATAACGGCGCGCATAAACTTAAAAGCGAGTGGGCCGGCATGCATGTGTACACACACACAAACACGTCGGCGGGTCCCTCGGCGCTGTATGTATACAGTACTATCGCGGGGCGTGGACGCAACGCTTTATTTGCATGGAAATTGGTTTGATGCACGCGAGATTTCGTCGTCACTATAGAAAGAACGGGCTTTTTGTGTCTGTTCATCTCGGCCTTTTTTCTTTAGTGCGGTATACGGGCCTCGTTGCGAGCGAGACGAAACGGGCGGCAGTATTTGATTTGTCTTTCGTTTTAAAGTCGCGCGTTTAACGCGATAGATAAAGAGAAAGTCGTTCTTCCTTTTCACGCGCCTCACGTTTAAATCTCGAGCCCTTTCGAAACTGAATGCCAGCACAAAGCCGATTGGACGATAGAGCTGCTCGTTCGGCTTGTTCCATGTGTTTGGCAGCTTTTCCACCGCGTCGCCTCACAACGTTTCTTTTTCTTTTTGACGATTGCGTACAAATCCATTTAGGCGGGAGCCTGTAAGCCCTTCGTATCGTTAACGGAAAGATTGCAAGCGCTCCGCCTGAAGTGCGTAATTTAATACGACGTTTTAAACACGCGCGACGCTTTAGATGGCAGCAGCGGCGCCGGATCATTTCAGCCACTCGTCCATAGGGGACGTCGCGACACATGCTTTGCATGCGGCTTCACTCTTGCGATTGATCCTGATTGGCTTAGCTCTCGCATACCGGAAGAGAGGGATCCGTTATAGCTTCCGTGTCTTATGGCGGCAGCGGATGGTAACTATGTAGACAACAACGCTGAACGCATCGAACGTTTGAAACTTGACTGTTGGATATTATGCTATCCCTTGAAAATATTTTTAAAATAACAAATTGGTAAATATAATCAACATTAATAAATAATAATACACCGATAAGTTCATTTGGTGAATAATAACAATCTTCATTGAAAAATATCGAAAAATGAGAGCGCAGTCTCTTTCATATTTAAAAAAAACTATATTCCGTGAACTGCGCATCTCAAGTAGTAAAAGACTGGTTGTTCACTTAACGGAGTCCCGCAACACTTTTTGGACAAAGTCTGAAAGCGGTGCCGATCAATCGTGGAGGCTCTTGTCAACATCTGAGCGCAAATATGATTGCGCTGCACGCGCCAAAGAATTAGCAGCTGGGTTTCAAACACCAGCTGGAAATTACGCGCGCACATCTCTCAACAAATGACGTCACATGAGGCACCGAATAAGTCGCTCGACATTTTTCGTTGCTCTTTAAAAGAGATACATACTTTTTCCTTGTTTCTTGAATTAGAAACGAACAAACAAAGCGTAGCAAATTATCTTTCCGCGATCATGTAATCGGCCAATGCTATTTCTGCCTCAAGCGACTTGGTCAGTGCCCCCTAGTGACGTCATTTGTTGGAAGAAGAGCGAGCGGACTCGCAGCTACGCTGGTCATTGGCTTTGCTATCGCAAACACCAATGACCAGCGTGGCTGTGAGTGCTTAGCGAAGCCACACCCAACTTTTCCTGCGCTATATGTAAGCCACACTGACGCAAAGAAACCATTAAAGCATTATTTTCCATGCAAATGAAGTATTTATTTCGTCTACGTCTAGGTAATCATCACCTTCACGTCATTCCACTATCTCTCTTTTTCTGTATCTGTTCCTCCTCTCCTAGTTCGCCCTCTTTTTTTTCCTTTCTTTTCTTCTTCCTTTTTCTTCGCTATGTCACTATCACGTAGCACCGTCACGATCGCTATCGCTGTCACGTAACAGTGTGGGTATTTAGTCCGCTATTTCCTTTTCTGCGTAGCAGCTCCACTGTTTAACTGCGTACGACATCATTGAAAGCGAGGTTACAATAGCTACGCTGTAAAACGAATAACTTTGAGAAGTCGCCGAAAGGCTAACCTGCCACAGCCGATCGAGGCCCGGTGAATATTCTTCCGAGTGCCCCCTAAGGTTATCTGACCAAGCGCAAACATCAAGCTCAGACGTAAGCGAAGCCGCGCTTAGGGGCCCAATAAAAGAACAGCAAGATAACCGCTCCAGCCCGCGCAGAGGGAGAAAACAGAAGTGACAACGTAAAGAAAGAGCAAATGGCGCCGCAGAGAAAACAAAAGGTCCGTCGCTTGAAGACTAAAAGCTTTCACTTTGCGCTCGTTACTATAAGACGCGCTTTCCTTACCGCCGTGGCGCAACGAATGACAATGAGGTTCCGTGTCTACCGGTACAGGCACCGCGGAAGCTCAACGGAGAAAGCGCGCTCGCGTCGGTTTTCTGGAATGGCTGGGGTGGAGGGAACATGTACAGTAACTCTAGGCTGGGGCAGGATGGGGCTCCAAGCAGTGGCTGCCCGCGTGCTGCCTTGACGGCGGAAGCGAACGCCGCGGGGCACTATAGATGCAGCTGCGCAGCCCGTACGCACCGTTCTGCCCTCGGAAGAGCGTGGGTGAATGACGTGACGCGGCTGCGTAAATCGGTACCAGCGAGTGCGTGCGTCTTATTTCTCTTACGCAGGGGCAAACCGCTAATTGAAGGCCAAGACGTGCCTTGCACCGCGGGGCGGCGGCCGACGCGGACCGACGTGACTGGAACTTTCGATGAGCTGAGCCGCCCCGTGGTGGTTGGGCTGGCGGAAGCTGTTGGGTCCATGCGTCGTGCGGTCTCCGAGAGCCTTGTGGGGCGCTTTCTGTAACGCCGCATATATACGTGTCGGGCTGATGCGCGTTCGTTTAACTACCGTGTCGGAATCGTTCGGGTGACGATATCTGGGCGACGTGCTATATACGCGGAAGCTCGCCAGTTGGCTCTTGATTGTTGGGACGGGGTTGTTCGAATCATCCTTATAGAGGAGTCTTGAGTGAGTGAAAGAAAGAGATAAAAGGAGAGTGAGATTTGTTGTTGTTTCTTTTAGTGTCTTTGGAGGAAGACTGTCGATTTCTTTAGATAGATAGAAGACTGAAAAAACGATATTTTCCCCCGGTATTCGGTAAATTACGTTTTCATAGCAACAAGAGCACCAATTTTGATTGAGTGTGCTTGGTAGATTGGAACACGCGCAACAAGAAAATGCAGGTGGCGAAGCTGCTCTAAGGTTTCCCCTACATACGTACGCATGACGTCAGAACTCTTTGGCGTCCTGCAATAACTCGGCCAAGCTGCTGTCTCGAAAATTTGAGCGAATGCGGTCGGGCTATATGTTCACGACGTCACGACACGAATCGTAAGAACGCAATCTCGCGTGGACATAGTAATTGGATTACTTGGTGGCGGACTTTCGATATACAAGAAGATTACTTTGGGCATTTCGCTTCCCGAAAGCGCGGTATTGTGGTTTTGTTGGATTTTTTCCCCTCTCCTTTCTCCTTTAAAACAAAATTTTGCGAGAGCTTTGCTCACACGAGAATACGCTGTTAGTGTGTTGGAGCTTACGCTAAAGGAAGCAATCGCGGCGGAGTTTAGGAGGAAGTAACTTCGAATGAAGTGAAAGAAGAAACATCCGTAAGTGCACACACTTTCGCCAGTTGCGTATGTTTTGCAGTCAGTGGGCCAACGCATGAATAAAATGCGGGCCCTCCAGTCATAATAGGTCGATCGCGAAATACACTTCTAGGGAAATAGGGGCCTCCACGAAGAGCAACGGTGCACGCGCGATTGGTCTTGTGTAAGCATTGCGAATGTGGTGCACGTGTCAAGCTTATATACGTGATTTATGAAACAAAGACGTGAACAACAGTTCAGTGTCGGTCAGAAGCTGAGCTGCTTGTATAGACTGCATCAGAAAACTTGTATAGTCCTGTATAGTATACTTGTGCACATAGTTATATCCCCACACGGTCTCTTTCTCTCCCTCTCTCCCAGTATAATTGTCGTAAGACTCAGGATAATCGTGATGCGGAGCTTATGGTTAGTGAATGGAGCCGGCCGAAGGCACATGACCCATACGAACGAATATATAAGCCGTCTCAATTTCGGGCCCTACTCATGTAGCTATGCCGACACACTCCGCGTTGACAACACGGACGGACGTGCCGCCATGTTCCGACGTAATCAAGACGATTACGAATCAGATGATTAAGACTACCACAACTACAGCATAATATAATACTTCCAGTAGAGGTAGAAGGGTTTACTAACCCGTCACATACGCAAGTAGTAGTAGTAACAATTACTCATAAGCCTGACACGCTGGTATAGTATTTGATGTGGCGACGGGAGACAAGCTTCGGCTTTATGTCCCGCGGACGACCAGCCATGCGAAGCGACGGCCCAAGCCGAGAGACTCTACAAACGACTTTACTGCCGACGATGACCTCCCTGCTCTGCGCAGGGCACAAGGTTGCGAGGTCACATTAACATTCGTCGAGACGGGAGGTTCGCAACGCGTTGCGAAATTTAACCAGCGAGGTCGCTGACAATTAATCCGTGATCGCCTCGCAACTTCAGTTCGAAGTCCCCGAGTCGTATCGTATAAGCACGCGCGCTGTCCTCTTTACAGCTTGCGCTGTAAATCCGCGTCGACCGTGCTGCAGCGAACTCAAAAGACTCGTGAAGAAGGAAAAGTAATTGAGACGCAAGTCTGTATAAGTAGTGCCGGGTTACCGCGTCTGTTCGGTTTGATAGTGTATAACTAGACGGAATGTAGAGTAGTAGGCTATAGTATAGTTCGAGAGACTGGCAGTGTTTGCTGCTGTTCCTCCTCGTATAGAGTGGATATATTCCTCCCGTCAAGTGGGACACACAAACGAGCAGCTGGACATTCGCGAAAGCCTCCTGGTCAGTCGGCTATACGTTATATAGCGGTGCTTATCTTCGCGAGACAGCGAGGTCGCAATGCGCGCGTCCTATAAGCAGCTTGGCGCCGCGACCTGACGAAATAAGTCGGCGCCCCGTGCTTTATAGCTTTTGCATTGCACGGGTCCGCCTGCGTAGAGCGTTAAACTGAAATCGCACGCGCCGCGCCGGCCGAGCGGCTCAAGAGCTTTGCGACACGTTCAATGCACCGTGGGTCGCATTCGGTTCAAAAAAGCAGACCAAGCATTCCTTGCCCGGGGAAGGGACCGTTATCAACGCGAAGACAGCGCAGGGACCGCGCGTTTGAGCGCAAGGGAATCGGGGCGCAAGGGGTTTTTGAAAAGAATGGGATAAAAAAAGAAAAAAAGGAAAGCAGGTCTATAAGTCTGCGCGCCGGCTGAGCAAGACTTGCAGTGCGCGGTCCTTCATTCCCTAGGATGGGCTGTGCATCCAAGCTTACTTCATCTATATGGTTGGCATGGACCACGGGACGGACGTGTAATTTCGCTGAATGATGCCGCCTTCGCCGCTTCAAAAGTTCGAGACCTCGAAACTTCACCAATGCCTATACCTCCTCCTCCTCTCCCCCCACCCCCCTTCCCAATCAACCCCACGCGCTTTTTTTCCCTTATCCTAACAACGGTGGCTCCGGGACTTAATTGGCTGTTTATTGCGTCTCCTTTACTCGTCATGGCTGTATACAACAGTGGTGCTATAGCGTGCAACGCACGCTTTTGTGATGTGATGGCACATCCCGTATCGCCCATTCCTCCGTTCTTCCAGGCAGAAACCTCCACAAAAATTAAGACGATAATGAGGAGGATATGCGAGCCCCTGCCGCGTGGCGCCCTGAACGAGGGAATTAGGGAGGCGGGTGGTACACGTGGGAAATGGAAACTGTGTAGAGCCGTCCCTAACACCTGCCTTCTTCGATGGAGGGGGGCCGTTATTGAACGCCGTTTAACGAGCAGCGCCAGGCAGCATCTCTCGAAGGGGCGAGAGCGCGCCGCGTTGGCCGGTTTATCCTCGGTCCCTGATTGAGCCCCCGGAGGCGCGTCGCGAGCGGTACGCGCGCCGTTCTCAGCTCGCAATAGGCGGCAACGCGTGCGCCGAACGCGTTGCCGCCACGCTCCTCCGAAGTGCCTGTACGGGACAGCATGTGTTTGTGGTGCGCCTTAATGCGTGAGAGAGAGAGAGAGAAAGTCGACGGCAGTTAC
This sequence comes from Hyalomma asiaticum, assembly GCA_013339685.2. Lineage (NCBI taxonomy): Eukaryota > Metazoa > Arthropoda > Arachnida > Ixodida > Ixodidae > Hyalomma > Hyalomma asiaticum. The sequence goes on along the minus strand of CM023482.1, from coordinate 115,576,616 downwards.
ACGTTCCAGTTCGCCCTTTCGCGGGTTGCGCTAAATAGCGCTGCACATCACCCGACGGGGCGGAAAGGAAAAGCAGCGAGGAAGCTTCCCGTACGTGCGTGCGAGAAAAAAAGAAAAAAAGAAGCACCTATTGCTCGGGAGACAAAGCCTCTTGCACGCGGCAGGAGTTTTAGCATGTCAGAGCTGGGAGAGGGAGGAGGTGCTGAGGGTCTGCTCCCGAAAGGCGACCGAGCGTACGCCCAGACTAACGCGCTTCGTTCTTCTCCATTTTATTCCCTATTTCCCCTCATGGCCACTTCGTTTGAACGCCAGGTAATGGAATTTCCTAAGGTGTGCTGCCAGGAGAACATCACTTCGGCATGATAATTCTCTTTCTCTCTTTTTTTTTTTTCGTTTTATCTTGCGCGTTCTCTCGATTTTTTTTTTCTTTTTTGAGGTCCCCTTTTGTTTATTTCTCGGTATACCGCAAGCGCGTAATTGCTCGAGGAAAGAAAACGAGTTATAATGTTGTAGTTAGCCGCGATATTACGGTGTAACACGCGATTTCTGTACAAAAGCCATAAAGAAGTGCATATAATTATGTGTACGGTATCTGACAAACAAGATATTGCTTAATGGCCTGCTCTTGCGCTCATGGTGGGGCGAATGCTGCTTAAGTAAACTGTTACGGAAATTGCTCATGGAAGCTTATGAGTAGCTTCACAAACGAAATATCCAGTTAGTTGGTTCGTGGGCTATTACGTCCCAAAACCACGATATGATGATGAGAGGGGACGTAGTTGAAGGCTCCAGAAATTCACTGACATCGCACAGTACACGGGCCTCAACATTTCGCCTCCATCGAAACGCAGCCGCCGCGTGCCGGGATTCGATCCCGCGACCTTCGGATCCGCAGTAGAGTGCCATATAGCCACTGGACCACCGTAGTTGGGCGCAAGTAATATTCAGCAGTCTCGGAAGAAAACTGCGGCTTAGGTAACGAGGCATTGGTGATGGTGATGATTATGATGATGGCACGAAGGTTTATGAAAGTTTCTATTACGTTATGATTCAAGGGATGTAAATACAAAAAAGGGAAATAAAGGGAAGCTGTCTGAAGAGCGACGGGGATCAGTCACACGGTGCCCTCTTTTCGCACTTCGCTGTAGCCACCCGCGCGATTCCTTTCTCTCGCTTCGTCGTCTGTGCGTGCTTAGTTGCTGGGACATTCGCGTGCCTTCCGGCGTGAGACCAATGCATGCAGCGTCAAGCTCAAAGTCAAGCTCCCTCCCTCCCTTCTTCCCTAGGGACTCGCTTCACCCGGGATACCGACGCCGTGGCCTTTTCGAAGACCAGAGCACGCTGCAACGTCCTTGTGTGGACGGCGACAGCGATAGCAAAGGAAGGACGCGAACGTCCGTAACGAAGAAAGGAAGGGCAAGTATGGCAGTGTTAAGAGGGGGGAAAAAAAGGAAGGAAAGGTTATCACATTCAGATCGTTCTCGCTGTCACGGCGCCGTGGCGCGGAAAGGGGACGGGAAACAGAATTTTGTGCTGATTGGCCCCATTCGCTCGGGAATTGTTTCTTTCCTGGCGCGGTTTCATTTGGAGCATCTTTTCTTTCTTTCTTTTCGTCTCGTTCTTTATCGTAGGGTTGGCTGCGTGCACGGCGATCGGTGCGATCAGTTACCCCGTGAGACGACTAGATTCTCGGTGGAACGCGCGTCTCGGTTGCCCTTCGCGTGTAATTAGCGAACCGTGGCGGCGATTCCCGGGGCGTGGTTTCTCTCTCGGGATACGCGGAAGAACGGGAAGAGCTGCCGCTTTGTTGCTCGCGCGTCGGCCTGCCGCTGCGTATTTGGAAGCGTGCTGAGAGGCGCTTAACCGAAGCGATTGCGGGATAAAACATCGCTTGTCATTCGGATCAAAGCGTGTTTTGATTGTTTGTACACCTGACTCGTTTCCGAGTAATTTTTCTTTCTCTCTGACTCTCTCTTCCTATGAAGAATTACTTTCATCTTTGCTGATTTACATCGAGCCTCATCTTCGGGATCAAATTTTGTTCCCCATCCCGGCCGCAGCGGCTGCATTTCGATGGAGGCGAAATGTTGAGGCCCGTGGACTGTGCGATGTCAGTGGACGTCAAAGAAACCGATGTGGTGGAAATTTCTGGAGTCCTCCACTACGGAGTCTCTCATAATCAGTGATGGTTTTGGGACGTAAAACCCCACAATCAATCAATCAATCAATCAATCAATCAATCAATCAATCAATCAATCAATCAATCACAGTTTATCCCTCCTCCCTGTTACTATGTAGCGCGTGTCCCCTTTTGCGGCAGAATGTCACGTAAATATAGATAGCCATGCGTGATCGTATATTCTATGGCGTACGTGTGTGCAGTCAAACATATGTAGCACATTTGACTGCAAACCATCAGGGTCTCCTGCGTCGTCCGGATATGCGCCGTTTTGCGGTGAAGAAATGTCGTATATATCCTGTTTGGAATGCATGCATTGGTCGCGTTTTTTTTTTTTTTTTCATCCAAAATATGCCTGAAGTGCGCGGCGTGCGTCTGCGCCCAACGCCAACCAGAGAATATATACTATATAAAAATTGGTGGAAACGGTTAGGTCACGCCGCAGGAAGCACGCCACTCTTATTATATATATATTTTTTCCTTTTCTATTGAAAACAGCTCCTCTAGGACAGAAAGTTGAGCGAGTTGGTAACAGTCCATAATCAAAAGAAGAGGCGTGCAGGACACGGACACAAGGAGAGCAGTGAACAACACGAACGCCGACAGTTGTCAGTTGTTAGTCGGCGTTCGTGTTGTTCACTGCTCTCCTTGTGTCCGTGTCCTGCACGCCTCTTCTTTTGATAGCTCCTCTAGAGTATACATCGTGGGCCGAATTCACGAAAAGCTATAACCCGTTCGTACGGGCCACTTTCTGTTGTCCGACCAACCTCGCTAGTGGCACGTCCAGTATCTCGACTATACACGAACGGTATCTCGAACAAGGAAGCATTTGTGGATACGGGTCTGGATTCGAAGCAACGTGACACTTCACCTTCGAGTCCTTTCGCGTATTGGGAGATTCACTTGCACATTTCCTCGTGGTTTCATTGCGACGTTTTATTAGGCGACTTGATATAAGTACTCGTACATCTCCAAGCATGCACTGAGTACCGAAACGCTGTACAAGTCAATAATCTCGGCACATGGTGGTTTATATAAACCGTGCATCGCGGAAATTTCACGGGGCCTCCTTTAGTTTTATATCGAGGAATAGCTGAATCACATGCGACTTCACCTCACTGAAACGACGCAACAGTGTCGCCATACACATGGGTGATGATGTGGGTCGTTGTGTTAGCAAAAAAATGTGCCTCTTAAATACGAGCGTGCGTTTACACAATTACCAAACTAGTGGCTACGCGTATTGCTATAGTTTTACGTGTTGACGTCGTTGACGTGTTGACGTGTTGACGTCTATAGCTTGACATTTTCCTGTATCGGCGAATTTAGGCCCTGTACGTGCTGTACAGTAATATGTGAATGTGAACTAACAATGTATATAGCTCTCAGAAGGGACCGTCGCTTGTTGTAGGTATCGCTCTAGGGCATTGTTGCCGTGCACATTTGCCGTCTGTGCACCGTAATTATACCCGAGTACAATTGATAACAACAAAGAAAAAAAAAAGAAATGTGAATAAAAGAAGACAATGCGTAGACAGCTCCAAACTCTTAAATGTACACGGATATCTCGAATGTCAATGCTGGCATTTCTGAGGGCTTATATACCCTCTGGCTGATGAGTAACGACGCTGTCGGTGTACGTCGTTCGTTCCGTGAGGATGATGGACCCTTGAGCAGACACGACACTTGGACGAGGCACTTGCGAGTTGCATTTTTGCTCCGCCATTTTATCGCGTCGACCGGACCCTTGGCAATTCTTTGCAGCCTCTAGATTGGCATAGACAGCATGTTTTCTCAAACTGGAAGTGTAGAAGCGCGCGAGAAGTTAGCCGAAGAGATAGAGAGAAGAAAGCGTGAAAAACACAATTAGGAACCATGATGGGAAGCAGAGTTGACATTTTATTTCCAGCGTGCTTGGTCCGTTCTGCAAAAAAAGCGGCCCGGAGTTACGGGAGAAGGCGCCCGCGGAAGCAACAAACACTTTTTTCTGGTCCTCCCCTGCTACAACCCAGGGTCTGTTAAAAAAAAAAAAAACAGCGAATATATACGTTCTAAGCACGACTCGCCCATTAATCTTCGTGAAACGCGTTTGTAAACATCACGTGCCGTGCCGGGTGGTTGGCAGCGTTGTTTCATCTTTGGGGCCATTGTAGAGTGGCATATAGGGAGGGAAAAAAAAAAAAGGGGGGGGGGGGGTAGTGTTCAGTTAGCTTTGGCTCATGCACAGTGTATCGTGCCGCAGCGTCCACGCTACATGTGATCTCACATATGTCTGCACTCTGTTCATAGAAATGAAAGTTCACGTTTGTCTTGTTTGCTTCTTTCATTTCCTCTTAATCTGCTTCCGCTATTACAGTCTTGCTCACATCGCGCTAAGAGTTTGTCCTATCGGGAGCAACAGCGCACACACACACACACACACACACACACACACACACACACACACACGCACGCACACACACACACACACACACACACACACACACATATATATATATATATATATATATATATATATATATATGCCTTCCAAACTGACTTGCAGCTCCATTCACTGTTCGGTGAGCGTGCTCATGATTGGCCTAACTTCCGACCCTTATTCGATTAGTTTCTTTTCTTTACCCCTTCTTCTCTCCGGGCCTCGTCGTTCATTTTGGCGCTGTATACGGGGGGGGGGGCACCTAATCAAGTTGTCTTTCTGCTGCCAGTTTTCCCTCTCACGTCCCTTCACCGCAGTCACGTCGTCGGCCTTTTGTATGAGGGGGCGGACTCCTCAGCCATTCTTCTTTGTCTCTGCGAATCAACTGAAGACGGGCTTCAGGAAACGCGGGAGCTTTGTGATTTGACGCTGTATATTGTATGGCAAAGGGCACGGGTATATATAGAGCTCCCTCAGGAGCGGCCGTCCTATAGGAGAAACTTGCCGTCTTGCATATATATATATAGAATGGGACAACGTATCGGTAGTCTCAGACTGTCTCTGTGAATAAACGAACTGCAATGAAGGGACTGCGTATGGATGTATATCTGGCGGTAACTCGGGTCATTCACTAAGACCGAAACAGAGGAATGACACCGCTGTCATTTCTTTAATTTTATTTTTTAATTAATTTATCCTTGAGTCCAAATGCGTTATGAAGGGAAGTAAATACGTGATTTGACTGCTCATATACAAGGTTTCTGAGCTTGTTATTAACAGTGGATAGCTATGATTAGCCAGTGGTTAGCCAACGCTATAGGAAAGGTATAGTCTGCAACGGTATTATGCGACTAGACTCGGCATGAATTTATCATCACCGCCGTTATGGCCGACGCCATGGAAAACATTTAATTGTCTTCGTGCGCTTTTGCGATTGCACGAGAATTCGCGCGGAACGTGTAACGTCAAACGACGCCGAGTTGGCGCTCCCTCTCTTGCCAGAGATGCGCAAATGAATGTTGTGTAACAAACGAGACATTGTATATAGCCCGGTGACAAAATAATCGGGCGCGGAAACGTCCACGTCGTTTTTTTTTTTTTAATTATTGCTATTATAGCCTCTGCAACCTAATCGTTGTGTGTTGAAAAGCTGCAGAGGCGATTCAGAGGCGTGGGCTGTAAGGGCGGTAAGCTCTCGTATTGAAAAGAGCTAGAAAATGAAAAGAGAAACAGCGAACAACAACGACAAGAGATGGTGGAAGCTTAAGCTTCGCCTTTTAACAGCGGAACGTCATGGCGTAGTTGGGCCCCACTCGCATCGCCTTCTCGTAGAATATTCATTAAAGCTACAGCGCTTTCTCTATAAAATGCTGCAATTGTTTTGGTTTCCTGGGAACCAGGATTATGTTTTCTCGTACATTCAAAATTATAGTCCGAGCTATCATAGCTTTTAGGTCAGTCGTAGTTTACCATTCTTGCGATGGATTTCACTTATAGAAATTCAGTGTTGTTCACTAATGTATACCTGCGCAACGGCGGTTGTTCGAAATGGTGATTTTTGCCGTGGACATCGCACTTTCTACAACGCTAGCTCCTCAACTCTATATCGCTTTGAAACAAGGCCGAGCTGTTGTGTTGAGCGCGCGAATTATTTTACTGGTGACTTCATCAGAGCTTAATTGTTTTCAAGAAGATGGACAGTTTGCGACGTTTCCCAGAACGCGAGAACTTCTGCCCTTTCCACGAGAATATCCCTGCGTGTAGCTTCGATATGAAGACACCTGCGCTGTTTTCGCGGAGAACAAACAGTCTTTGTACTTTTGCGTGACGCTGTTCTGCTGCTAACGGAGGACAGCATTTTGCAAAAGTGTGCCTACGTTGCAGTTGTTTTCCGCCGATCTCTACGTGTTTACCCGTCGCGATGCTTAGCTAATTAACTGGTTAGCGTCGGTTAGGTTGTTCGTTACCCGTTAAGCGTGTTATAAACAATAATCCTAGTATTGGTATCCGCGCGTTATTATTATTATTTTTTATTTTTCATTAATTTTATCCAGGAGTGAGCATACGCTTCGAAAGTCCGTAAAATCGATGGCCGAAAACTGAATTTTTTTTTTCATATGGTTATATTGAGATGAGAAAGTTAACAAATCTGATTGTTCGCTGTATTCGGCGTAGCGTGTATTAATTACACAGTGAATATATATATAATGAAGTTGTTAACGTTTGCGCGCACTAAACGACAACACGAAACACAGAAAAACACAAGGACTAGCGCAGACTAATAAGAACATGTTGTCGGTGAGTGTACGCAAATTTTAACGATGAAGCCATACCAACTAGCCCGCCTTTCCGTCTTATTACTAATGAAGGTTCCTGGATATTTTAGGTAAATTGTTTTATGAGTTGCACATGATTGTGTTTTGCTGAACACACACACACACACACACACACACACACACACACACACACACACACACACACACACACACACACACACACACACACACACACACACACACACACACACGTATACATGTGCTGGGAATGCGAGATCACTGCAGAGTAAACCGCGCGTGCAAAAAAAAAAGCCAAATGTAGGGGCGTTTAAGAGATGTTTGCCAGGTCCTTAGCTTTTAAAGGCAGACGCTTGTTACATGCACTGCACGTGTGCAAGATAAGGCTGCACAGAAACAACAACGACAGATATATATCAAGTTGAAACGTACAGTTGAAAACCGTTGGCGCGCTCTTTTTCGTCTAGGCACGCACTCTTCTGAGCCGCTAAAAAAAAAGGCAAGATTTCTCCGGCGACCTGTTTGGAGACCTCGGGATACACATTATCCAGCGACGTCAACATGGGGAGATGCTTTCCGGGCGCTTTTTGAAACGGGGCTCGCGTCAGCGGAAAACATGAAGGAAATGAAAAGATAAAATAAACTTAGCGATAGAAAAGATGTCTAGAGGGGCATATCATCTTTCCCTTTTCTTCGAAAAGATGTCTAGAGGGGCATCTCTTCTTCTCCTTCTTCTTCTATAGACCACCCTGACTGACTGACGCCTGCGGCGGTTGTATACAAAAGTGACCATTCTACTACAAACTCGCAACAGCTAACAATAAGCGCGCGCACGTACACATACATGACGCTTGCGTGGCGCGCGAACGAAGGTAAATACATGCAGCGAAGGCAAGTATTGACGTCTTTGTTTGCATCGGTGGCTGTTTCTTGCGTTTCAGTTCTTCTGAAGCAGCCGTTGTCGCCGACGAGGAAGCACTTGACGTCCGAACGTGCCTTTTTTTTTTTTCCTTTTTCCTATACCGGTTCTCGTTTGTGTGTAATCGTGCTCTTTTCGTCGCTGACGAGCTTCTTGTGAGCGCAGGGCTCAAATTCGTACGGGGTTTGCAGTTTCCGCAACCGCTGTGCTGGGGCGTCTCTCAAACGACCCTTCTGTAATCGACTCACGTACGACAGGGTGCTGTGTGCTACACGACTATCGGTTCTCTCTCTCTCTCTCTCTCTCTCTCTGTACTACAACGTCGATAACGTGGGAGGACATTTTAAGACAGATGCTTCCATTCTTCGCTTATGTGTGTGTGGCATCGTATACGCGCTGACTAAGCGTCTGGTCGTGTCTTTCATTGTGTTGAATCGCTGTGTGTGTTGTAACTTCTTACTTAATTTATTATCCTATTCGTGGACAGCCTTTCATTTAACTTATTAGAAAAGAAGCGCTTTTTCTTATGAATAAAGCACCGGAGGCGTCATTTGCGACGAGCGTTACATTTGTGACAGCGACTCCAGCTGGGAGCCAGCGGTTTCGTTAAATAAATAAATAAATAAATAAATAAATAAATAAATAAATAAATAAATAAATAAATAAATAAATAAATAAATGGACTATGCAGTAGTCCGTAAGGCTGCTTGCGTGCACGCATATGTTTTATGAGACGAAAGGGAAAACAAATCACATTCATCAGGAAGCCGTATCGACTACGCCGGCAAGCACGAAAGTGTTCATAACAAGCAGCGTTCAAGCAGAAATCTACCTCCTGCAACTCGATGCGTCGAATTCATATGTACTCGTAAAACAACTCGCAATCATAACTTGAACACGGATTTGGTCCCTTCATATATATATTGCTTACGACTGTAAATTTATTCTATCGTACCTCAAACTATATAGATTTTTGCAGACATACAACTGGCTGTTCGCTCGCATGCAATGGCCCCTTTTTCGTCAGTTCATTTTAATTTATAATTTTTTTCTCGCATCTGTGCGTTGAGCAGCGAGGTAGTATCCAAATTTAAGACGTCTGTTGTTCTTGAATGCTGCGCTGTATAATGCCGTGGTAACTCATAAATGTTTGTCGACTGTACAGACTTGCCACGTCGACGATAGATCGGGGAATCCGCAGCGTGTATGCGTCACTAAAACATGCAGAGACGTCGTTTAGCGTCTAGCCCCTTGAAGTGGTGACGTGATGCGTTGAGTGGCCGCGAGCTAAAAATATATAGCGCAGCGTCGGTCGGCTCATGCGTGGCGGGCTTCTGCAGCAGAGCGTGCGAAACCTCTCAGCAGGGGAGATTTGTTGTCGCGTGATCTTAGGAAAAGGAAAAAAAAAAGAATAAAAAGGCTTCCTGCACAAGGTCCACGTTTGTTACAACTCTGCGACCTTGGTGTGGCTGCATAAATGTATACACTTGCGCGTTTCAGCTGCTGCTGCACCATTGTTCTTGCGTCTTCATATAAAGGAACACTGTGTATCTAGCAGGCTCGAGCTTAGATAAATGAAATGTTCGTCGACAGTGTAGTTAATATACGTAAATGTAGCTGTAGTGTGTTAATGGTTAACCGAGAAAATCCGGGTTGATATTTTACAGATTATTACACTTTCGCGCCAACACGTGTGCGCTGTCACAGATAAGTGTTCTGTCTCTCTCTAGCTCTTTTGCTATTCGGGCCATTGTCGTGTATACTAACAGTAATAGTCGTGGATTATTTGGTAAGAAGCTAATCTATACTGCTTAGAAAGAAGTTGCGAACAGGCACGGCCGCGAAATCTCGTTACGTCATCGTGAGCTTGTGCGCGAACTTCGAGACGGCGTTGCTACTCGCGTCATTCGTTTATTCGCGCCGCAAAATAAGAAATACTGGTCCGTGTTGGTCCTCCCTGATTGGTCAATTCCGCCTGTCAAGGCAGGACTGAACAATCTCCGACCAATCCCGAATCCCTGATTGGTCAGTCCTGCTTTGGCAGGCGGCATTGACCAATCAGGGGGGACCAGCGCGGAGTTGTTGCATTCCTTATTCCGTGGCACGGAATGCGCCTCTAGAACGCATGCGCGGCATCGGATGAAAAACGCGTTGTCGTCCACAGGAGATAGTAATACCAAGAGCCGCATGACCAAGTGATGGCAGAAACGATGACGTCATGTTATGATGCCACGCGACCTTGAGGTCTAGCAATTGAGGGCGACATATAGTCGTCACCAAAGACAAGGCATGCTTTCGCATTCAGTACATTAAATACATACATAAAGGTGCACTAAAGTGAAACACTAATTGGTTTAGAGTACAGTCTTTTTTTTTAAGGTGGGCAGAAAAACCTATAAGTGTGGGGGGAAGGGGAAGAGGGGGGGGGGGGGGGGGGGCTCTACTTTCATTAGTTTTGCAATTGTACGTTCATTGCTGGAAGAGGAAATGAAGGTCAAACTTGCGTTTCTGTATTTCGCGTCACGAACCCCATTCCTTTTCTCTTTTTTTTCTCTCGTATTTTCGCCACATTGGCTCAACCAATATTTCCGAAACTATTAACGCGTCCTATGGCTTTGTGCGTTCACAGTAACTCTCCCTTTGTTTTCTACCTGCTCTTCTATTTTCCATCTTATCTATCACTCCTCGTCTCCTTTTCGCCGAGTGTGCGGTATAGCCAACCGAGCACGTGCTTTGTTTACCTTCCCCAATTTCCCCTTCGCTCCTGTCTATTTGAAAGGGGCTATCGTAACATGGGAACTCTGGCGGTTTTTCCGCCACATTCTGATGTCTCTGTTTTCCAATAGCACTAATAATCCTTTAGTAGCCAGAATGATTCAATTTGCTCAGAAACTCACCATTTACTTTAGATAACCGAATGAACGATGTGTTCACTCCGTGGTTCAAACCGAAACGTGTAGGCTTTTCGTGCAGCGTATGTCGTCACAACCTCCCCGCCATCAGAAATATGGAACTCGTGCCAGGTAAATGAAAGCGGCGAAGTATTTTTCATTGAGATCAGTGGACAATGAACAATCGCCTGAGTTGCCCTTTATGTCTCTGGCTTCCTTAGAAGTCGGATATATGTATGTCTTTGACCGATATATAGTGCAGGCCTGCAGGCTTTAGGAGATGTCAGAAATCCATGACAGAAATCTATGAGTAATTCTGTCGTGCGCATCGTGTGCCTTCACATCAGCACGTAACGTACGGTGTGCAACCTCATGCACATTCGCACGTGCCAACGTCATGCGCGATGGCCGGATCGACGTTAGGGACATCACCTTATAGTGCCACCTAGCTCTGTCGCAACGCAGCGGCACACTCGCAGGGATAGCTGTCTATAATGAACAGCTTGTAAAGCCTCCGCGTGCGTTTATGTGCGCGCCGGCTGATTCATCTGCAGGGCCAGTTCGTGCAGTCCATATAACATCGGCCGTGGCCGATATTTGTTTATGGGATCCGATTTCTGTAGCGGTAAGGGGGGAGGTGCAACAACGAACCATCCCGTGACCGTTGTTGCGAGGCGAGAGAGAGAGAGAGCAGTGCACGCTTCTCGTTCGTTCCAGGAAAGAGCGAACCGGCATGTGATGTGACAGGGGCATACTGGATGGAAGACTACGGATGGAGTTGCCTGCCCTTCGTCTGCACTGTGGGATGCTTACTATATTTAGACCGTCGGCCCCGCGGGGGAATGCGAGCAGCTGGACGGCAGCTGCTTTATGCCATGCCGGCTCGGCGGGGAAAATAAACTTTTGCCCCGCGCTCTTGCTTGCTTGTCGCGGAGTTTAGACTGCCGAGCAGACGCGAGCTTGCCCCAAGATGCAGTCAGGGATAGCGACAGCGCAACTGCGCACGCTCGACTATGTGCTCAAACGGCGCAACTGTGTTGTGGTGGTTGGAAAATGGACGGGCGGTGGTGATCGTTGTTCGGCCGTCTTCTGTAGTTGCCTCGTTCGGCGCGTTTACTTGCGCTGTCCTGGCTATGGCGGAAGGTCATTTATATTCCGCTGTTGATCTTCGTTTTTTTCCGACTAAACAGTCCTTTCTCTCAGCCAGCTGGGTTCAGCGATCAGTTCCGACATGTTCTTGCACCAATATTGTTGTTGCTTGCGGCGCTCGCAAATAATGAAAAGAAAGAAGAGAAAAATGGCACTTCCGTCAAAACATGTACGAACATGAGAAAGGAAAGGCTAAAGAAGGAAGGAAAGTGACGTTTTATTAGTAATGCTTCAACACGATGCGAATTCATACCTTATAGCTGCAGCTATAGCTGTCTATATTTTAATGAATGCAGTGCGCGTAGAACCTCATATATTTTTCTTTGTCCTAGCGCGTGTTATAGGCTCGGAACGAATGCAGCGGGGTTGTAGAACATGCCGTTCGTTTATACCGTCACGAAAAATTCCGCGCATGTTGCGCTTGGAAGCAGTGCCTCAAGCCTTTCATAAGTTTGTCGTGAAAATGTGGACGAACGCACCGTCGTCTTGCATATACAGCAGTATGCTGTGGAGCTCCGCGAAGTGCAGCATGATAACATGACGAACAATCTAGTATGAAGTGGACAGCTCCGCCTCGCTCGTATTGCTCTATGCTCCGGGTATATAACGCTCTCTCTCTCTCTCTCTTATCGTAAAGTTGCTGAGACTTTCGTACCTTTATATCCCTGGCGCTTAGCCGTGCTCCCTATCGGGCTGCAGAAATTAGCGCTTTCTTCCTTAGGATCGCTACCACTTTCATACCCTTCCACGACCAGCACAAAGCGAGCAACACATAAGCGTGCAAGCTCATGTGTGCTTGGCATTGGCTTAGGTTAAGCGGGTAGAATGTGGAGGGGGAGGGGGTGGGTGTAGATGGGGGTGTAAACACCGCCCCCTCCGTAATTGTCTGTTTTTACATACATACATACATACATACATACATACATACATACATACATACATACATACATACATACATACATGTATGCATACATGCATACATACATACGTACGTACGTACTACTAACGTACCCCCTCCCCCCTTTTAAATGACTTCTTGTCCGCGCCCCCTGGTGTTTGGCGAATGCCTCGCAGGGCGTCCATAGGCACACTGTGAAATCTAGCCTGTGCTTCCAGAGCGATAAGTAAGGAAGGGCATTCGATCGAGTGAGCTCTACATGATCGTTTGAATCGATCTCTCTAGTTTCTGAGCGTACGACGCAGCCCTAAAGGTTATAGCTGAGGTACGCGCGGGCAAGGTCGGGAACGGAGCTGACAGCTTTGTTCGGCGACATTTGTAAAAAGCCTGGCGAGGGGCTCCCCGTCATCCATCCCGGCGTGACAGGAAGCGTCCGGCCGTGACGCGACGAGCGTGCGTGTAGACCATGCTGTTGCGCGCCCTTATCGTGTGTAGGAGAATGTGCGCTATCGATCATAAGTGTCCGTGGCCAGAATTGACACTGGCGCTGAGGCACCGCTCTCTCTCTTCAAACAAGTGGCGAACAAGCGTCGCCGCTTCTTCGTCGATTGATCTGCAGCACGGCCACCCCGCGCGAGAGGCGTGTCTGCTCGGTCGTGACTGACGTTCGTGCGGCATTGCTCGCGCGATGATAGGGAACTGACGTGCGTTATGTACGCTTATACCTTTGACACGTCTGTGGACTTGGGGAACTTCTGGCACGGCTGTGTTATCGGAAGTTGCACCACTGTTCGGTTGACTGCTTTTTAAAGACGATGAGTCTTTCTTGGGATACTTGAACGCAAAAGTTCTGGTCTGTCTCTCTGTCACATGATTCAGCCACCCGGCCAAAGTTTAACCACTTGCCTAACGCCCAGCCATCTTGAACTGGCAGCTGCGTTCATACTTGCGAACATTGTCGATCAAAAAGAAAATATTGCGCATATTTGAGGCGCAACATCAATACGTAAGTATTAGGCGGTGTGTTCGTGTGTTACTTTACTAGAAAATACAGCGATACGTAATTGTAAACATCCTAGTGTTTCTTAGGCTGCGCTAAAAATGCGACGCTATGCACGAAAAAAGCGTCTGCCGACGATTTGGTGCTGCCGTCTGGCAGTTGCCCGGGGATTCTGCACAAGCTCATGTTTCCCGACGGAGCTGCCAGATGGCGTCCATATCTCACGCAGCGTATAGTACGGCCGGCAGAGGACTATCATCTTTCGACGACACCTGCAGCGAAGCACGCAGATACGCGGCCAATTTTTTTCTTTGCCTTTGTCCAATTTGCACCAGCCAACGCGAGGTACGCTCGGAACAACATGTAGCACGCGTAATTTGCCGATGAATAAGTGATTCGTGTGCCAGTAGCACAAGCGTTGCCCGCACCACTATATACTACACCACAACTGCAGTGCCACCTGCGCTATAGTCGTTGCGTGTAGGCTTAGTGTTTTGTGTCTATTTCCGTGCTGTTCACGTCAAAAATGGAGTACTAACTAGCCCGGTCTCATGCGGTGCTTCAGTTTATAAAGAATAAAAAAAAAAAGAAAAGGAGAAGCTACCTAAGGAAGCCATGAAACGTTGTTGATGATGTGACAGAATCCAACTGCGTGGTATATGGTTCGCACGGTCGAGACACCGCAACGTGCAGGCTGCGACAACATCGCTGCGCAAATTTGGTCGCGTTTCTCTGCTGGTATCTTTCGACACCCCTCGCGTGTATAGATCATTTCGCCGTGAACTGCGTTACAGGTGCACACACACACACAAAAAGAAATGGGATTATCGTTTCTTATATAACGTCAGTTATAAGTGTAGAAGCTTGACCTCTGTGGAAAACACGTAATGACTTCAGCTTTATGCAACACTGCATGAAGTTAAAGGGGTCGTGAAAGTTTTTTGAACATTTTGTACTGAGTGCGTATTCGGGATCCTGACCCTCGAATCAACAATATGAATTGTTCCGTTGCATCGTGTGCGTTGATTTAGAGCGATAAAAAAACGCGGTTTCGGTTTCACTGCGCGCGCTTCCCTCAACTCTGCTGTTGACGTCACCACACCTCCGAGATTGGCGCGCCCTCGGAGGCCACGGGAAAACCAACCGTCCTGCAGCCTTGCTTCCGAATGGCGGCAGCGCACGGTTTCTAAGTATTTTCTTTCTTTCTAGCTTTCAAGTAAATTGATTCTTTTAGAGCGAACGAGAGTTCATTATACCTTTGCACTTAAAAATATCTTACTGCAACGTCACTGAATAGTACCATGCCGGCCGGCAGTGTCGCATGGTCGTTTCGGGAGCGCAAGAACGCTGGGGTTTCAAACGAGCGTTACTAAATGTGCACTGAATATTTCGCCGAAATATTTCGGAATCGGTTTGACGAATGCATATTGAAGCGGTGAAAATTACAACCGGGCATCTCCATATCATTTTCACGACCCATTTAAGCGATATACTATCGCAACTCTGATGAGAGTTGATACTAAGTATGTCCGGGCCGTTACATTTGACACGCCATGCCTTTTGATCCTCTGACGCGCGCCTGCGCCGCCTCGTTTTGGTTACATCGGAAAGCGGTGTTTCGGCTTTTTGCTTAACTCGCGGTGTATGACCTTGTGTCTTACGTTCCGACGCTGTACCTCACCACCGACCCTGACAAATATGCTGTCGTGGAAGGGAAGTGTTGACAGCAGGCTGCTGCTGAGCTGTGCTCGGATGGCCTATTCCTGCGAATATCGCTGGCTTTTCTTGGCTTCATATCGTACTACCAGCAAGGAAGAAAAGAAAATCGATGCCGCGGCTGCTGCTGACGGCGGCGAAACCTCGATGGCTTCAAGTCACCGTCTGCACTTGTAGCTGTCCGTGGCTGTGCTAAATATACTTATTGTGTGGATGCTGTGTGTACGATTCGCTGGCTCTGGTGTGAATCCAGCGGTCTAGACGAGTGAATTCTCGAGCATACTCTTGGGCGTCAAAGAAAAAAATATAATAAATAAATGGCGACGCCCGGGGCCATCTATTGCCAAGACCATTGCGTGTGTGTCGCCTGACCACGAAGCTGTATCTATAGCCGTGTCTCGGCAAGCAAGGCCAACTGCCGAAACAATCGTGGCGCGTTATCTTGGAAAACGCGTGGATAAGTGCGTGTACGTTGTACGTATAGTACCTTCCTTGTTACCCGTAGCCTTCAGCCATCTCTGGCTTCCTTTCCTGCGTGTATCATGAAACGCACCGCTTAGCGTGTGCGGTAGCTGCCTGACGTAGAAATGAATGAACCGCGAGCGAAGAACTATAACCTGTTGCGACTTGAGAATTGAGATACTGAGGCATCACCACAATGTCGGCACATACGCTGCATCCGGCACCGTTTCGTAGACTACCTTCTACAGGAATCAGTCTGTTTTGTGTCGTTGTTTTGTTTTTCATTTTCTTTAGCAGCGAAGCTGCTTAAGGTAGCCGTAATTTGTCAGGCATCATGCGATACCACGTGACATTGCGTTACGTCATTTGGACAGGAACATGTCACGTGGCATTTCGTTACGCGATTTTGTCGGAAACATGTCAGTGACGTCGCGTTACGGGATTTGGACAGGAATATGTCACGTGACGGTTTGTTACGTGACTTTGGCAAGAACATGTCGCGCGACATTGCGTTACGTGGTTTTTGGGCACACACACACAACACACACACACACAGAGAGAGAGAGAGAGAGAGAGAGAGAGAGAGAGAGAGAGAGAGAGAACGACAGTGGCATTGCCACATTCGCGAACATAAAGTGTCAGGCAAAATACGTGATAAAAAAAAAAAACCACATCGTTCTAAATTCTTTACAATTCTCTCCTGTCATTTATCGTGCGCCCCGCCACGGTGGTCTAGTGGCTATGGTACTCGGCTGCCGATCCGAGGGTCGCGGGATCGAATCCTGGCCGCGGCGGCTGCATTTCGATGGGGGCGAAATGGAGGCCCGTGTGCTGTGCGATGTCAGTGCACGTTAAAGAACCCCAGGCGGTCAAAATCTCCGGAGCCCTCCACTACGGCGTCTCTCATAATCGGAGCCAGTTTTGGGACGTAAAACTCCACATATCAATCAATCATTTATCGTGCCCCATTCCCCATTCTTCAGTAGAAAGTCGACAACGGGATATTTTCCTCAAGTTCGCTGTATGTCTACGCGTATCTTTAAAATTACTCTTTTTTATCTCACCCTCTCGCCAGAAACTTGATAGTGCTGGCGCTGGACCATCCTCGCGACACTTTTCGAGCGCATCTCAATAGCCGGACGAACGGCGCCATTCTATATCCCGCGTCGCGTCCACCAGAACCGAGAGTCCGAACCGCGCGAGTAACCCGATCGGCACTGATAGGAGACGACGCGCGCGGGACATGCAAACGCCGCGCTCGCTTTCGCGAGACGTCACGCTGCAGGGGCTCGCTCGCCTGCGCTCCGCGTCGGCGCCTGTCCGCGT
This sequence comes from Hyalomma asiaticum, assembly GCA_013339685.2. Lineage (NCBI taxonomy): Eukaryota > Metazoa > Arthropoda > Arachnida > Ixodida > Ixodidae > Hyalomma > Hyalomma asiaticum. Next base: position 115,559,363 of record CM023482.1, on the reverse strand, counting down.
ACTGTAAACACAGTGTCTTCTCTCTCGCAAAGCGCGCCAGCGCCTTTATGGATGCGACGCAAGAGCAGCGTCGTCGTCCTTGAGAGCGTGACTGTATACACTGCACCCGTTTTATTTTTCTCTCTCTCTCTTCCGTCCCTCTCCGTAGGTCGAAGCCGCTGGGCTTGAAACAATATCCCCTCCGAGGCTCTGCATTACGCTATATAGCATTATACAGCAGCAATGTATCTGTCTGTCTCCAGACAGGAGGAAAGGCAAAAGAGAACATAACAAAAAAAAGCCGCATATTCATCATGCTCGACTGTACAGGGGACTGAGGAGGAAAAGAGAGAGAGAGTAAAAAAAAAAAAGAAGGAATGAGACGTCGGCTTGTTTCGCGAATGCACAGTGCGCAAACACAATCACAGTATGAGGCGCAAGAAGATGAGGAATGGATTCCGTGTTATATATGTGTCACTCGCAATGACTTCGCCGTGTATACGTTGTATCGTGCGTGCGTGCGTGTGTGTGTGTGTGAGAGAGAGAAAGATATAAAATCAGAAGGCCGTGTCATCTTACTGCTCGAATGTAACAGCGACAAAGCACGACGAGTGAGCTGTGTACAGTCATATGGCTCGCTGGAGGAACGCTTGCGTTGTCGACGACTGCGTATACCGTACGCGCTGCTGCCGTTCCACGCGGAGCTCGATGCATCCGAGGATCAACATGTATACGTTTCCCCCCGCATGCATGCACGCGCGGTTTTTTTGCAGTGTTTGCTCCGCTTCGTGTCTTCTAAAGGCGCCACCGTTGCCGACGGCGCCCCGATGCTCTCCTGTTGTTACCGTTTTCTGCCGCTTCCATCCGTCGTCGAACGTAGGCGCTTGCTCAACCTCGTCGCTGTCTCTGGTTGCATGGTTTATGCCCCCAGGGGCAATCTCTGAAGTGGCGATATGCATGGAGAGAGAAAGAGAGAGAGAGAGACGCGCAGCGTTACAACATGGCCTTGCCACTCGATATAACATACGCGCCCTCGCACTGTGTCTATGAGGCTCTCTCTCTCTCTCTCTTGCTTTTTCCCCCTCTGTTCTCTCTCTCTCTCTCTCTACTTTCCTTCTTTTTTTTTCTTTACTTTAGCACATGTTCAAAACAGGGTCGGCGGAATTTCCGCTCGTCGCACAGGCCCCGTTACCACAGAAGCGCGTGCGTGCGTGCGTGATAGAGTCAGCGAGATTTCATCCGAGGGAATGTCGTCTCTTGACACTCCCGGCGCCTTCTCTTTACACTCTGCATCGCTCTTCTTATTTTCGTCTTCGACCTCCCCACGCATGCGCGCTTTTCTTTTTATCTTCGCCCGTTCTTTTCCTTCTTTCTGTTATTTTTCCTTTTTCGCTTATTTTAGCCCATACTCGCAATTCAGCACGATTAAGAAACCAATCGCTCGAGATGAAGCACATGACGTCAACGCTCATGAACGAGAGCGCGTAGGCTCCTTCACTATCCCACCGTTATGCACCATCTCGTCTGATCACGGCGATCGCCGCGGAGCTGCTGCGGCTGCGCAGATTCGATCCTCATAAGGCAGTATATTGTAGCGAAACGTCGGGGCCGTTAAGGTTAGACGCATCGGAAGGTCAGGAAGACGAAGAGGCGTGGGAGCCACTCCGCGCAGGCAAGCGATGAGGAGTCGACACAGTGAATTGGGAGAGCACTCATTGGGGGTTTATTTAGCTAAGACATCTTGAAGTTGGAAAACACACAGGGCAAAAATTATACAACATAGAAAATGGTATCATACCCCGTCGGCCTGCCGAACTGGTCGCCGGTGGTTTCGAGCGTCATGGTCCCCTAGTTCGCTCTCTAAAAAAGGCCAGTGTCGCCGCTTAAATAGCACTTTTTCAGCATCCACGGCGACGCGGACGGCTCGAACCACCACTGTTGCCCACCAATAGGAAAACGGCTTATACGGACCACTCAGGCAGGTCGAAGGTAACGATTCTCCACGAGCTTTTACGATCGCGTGCATCCGGCCTCGCCACAAAACTAATACAAACAACGCTTTCCAGAAACTGGCCGCGGCGCGCACACATGCTCTTCATTTTCGGTGCCCCGTCTCCCGGAAGGCTCCTTGCGGTGCGCGGGCTCGTTTACCCGAGCACCCCTTCTACAAAAGCAGTCGGAAAAGAAAAAAGAACAAGAAAACATTCTACGCGACGCGGTCTTCGCGACAATATATAGAGTCGCTAAACGTCGGCCATATAAAAGAGGAGCGCGAGGGGCAACGCGTTGCCTATATATATATATATATATATATATATATATATATATATATATATATATATATACGGGCGTGCATGCAGGCTGAGGTTTAAAAAAGCTGTTTTCAAATTGCAATTGATGGGTACGCAGGGCGGGCGCGCCCCGCTTGTTTCCTGCATATTTCGGGTTTCTGTCCTCGCGTTTTCTCTAGTGTTTCTTCTTGGTGTTGTTTCTTTCTTGTATATAAGTCTCGCTTCGTGCGAGCATGCATGTGCACATACTTCTGAAAATGTGTATAGAGCCGACGATGTCGTTCTACACGCTGCAGTGTATATGCTGTAAGAACGCGTGGTTCTTTCTCAATTCGGAGCTTTTCGTGGTGTATATACTGTTGCTTAGAGGTTTTATTGCCCCCGTACGGAGATAAGTGAAGCCGCTTATTATGCTATAGCTGTTCGAGTTGAGCCCGCAGCGCAAGTGTTACATATGCGCCAGTTCTTTGTTTACAGGCGATCAGATGGTCTGAGGTATGCATACGCTCGTTTTAACGAGCCCTTCTATAGCTGCTTGCATAAAGGTGTGTATATAAATGCATGTTTCACGGTTGTGAGTTGCATCAAAGAGCACCACGCGACGCGCGTCGGCTTTTGTACTTTACAATTTTTATAATCGTTCTCTCGTTTTAGTGGTTAAAGGAAGCGTGCGATCGCATTAATGGCCGTAAACATAATCGCAACAGAATGCGCGGCGAATTGCGTAGTCCGCGCACGTTGCAACGTTAATGGCGCAGTAACTCCGGCGGTTTCTTTCACCATATTCTCATATCGCTGTTTTCCAATGGTGCTGATAGCCCTGTAGCAGAAAGAGTATTATAGTTCATCTTGCTCAAGAACTCGCCGATTAATTCTTATAACTTATGTGTCCAAACCAAACAGAAACGGGTAGGCGCTTCGCGAAACGCATGCGATGACGTCAGCGCATCCCAACCATCAGAAATGTGGAGCTGGTGCCAGAAAAATGACAGCGGGCGAGTCATCCGACGATGTTTTGAGAGTTATGCCAGCTTTTTGGAACATTACAGCGATAATTTGAGCATTGTAGTATCACCGGCTTGCTTTTGACGGCTTGCCTGGTCGGGTAGGCAGCGTTGTATAGGTGCTCAGGGTGGCCCGAGCGAGAATCCGATAAAAAAATATTAAAATTCATTTTCCGGAAAACTAAATCACTTACAATAGCTTGGCTTGGCATACGCTATTACAGTGCGGAGGAGAACACCTATTGAATAGTTCACTGAGATAACTGGACGCTGGAAAATTGACGGTGTTGCACTTTAATACCGTGGCTTCAAATAAATGAAAACAGAGACGACCAGAGCCAAAAGAGTGGCGCCACAGCAGCGGCGCGATCCATAAGCGTGTGGATGCTGTATACCACCCGTCGAATTGGATGTCGAACGTATATACGCCCATTTTGATGAGCGCGCAAACGTTTCCACTGCAGCGAGCAGAGCTGCACTGATTTTGTAGATGTGTGCCTGTACACCATAACGACGTCAAATATATTGAAAGAGCAGCCGTAAACGAATACGGTGCTTTCATTTTCTAAGTTTGTGCATTACAACACGGCCTTTATAACGCCCACGAAGTTCATTCGCTTAAAAACTTTCTTGATCTTTATTTCCCACTTTGTGATTAAGAGAGAACAGCGGTGTACTGTATAATAAAGGCGTCTCGTATAGGATTGATCGCTGTGGGGCGTATGTCGTGCATGTACGGGACGTGATTGTGCGTGAAGCACGTGTTTACAACCTATTGACGACGTCGACAAACGCTGTTCGCGCATGCGCGCAGGGCTTCTTTCGTCAGACTCTCTCAACTTTGAACGATGTGCCTGTTTGCTTAACGGCGTCTCGCTCGTACGGAAATTTAAAAACGAAGACAAATGTAATTTTAACAAAATGCTGAAATTGGGCTCTGTGGTGGCTAGCCGCGGTGTATACCTATCCAATACGTGGCCTGCATTTCGTTGGTGCCAAAAAAAGAGCAAAAAAAAAAAAAAAACCCTATTGAATGCAGCCCCCCCCCCCCTCCTTTTTTTTTTTTTTCCGTTCTCCCATTCATCAAGTTATTTCTTCTTGAGCCAAAATTTCTGTTGCACGCATTTTAACGGCCGAAAACGTTCTTTTCGAGTTCTCGATTTTTTGTTTTGTTTCAATTTCGAGAGCCCGCTTTTACCGGCATATTTTGGCAAGTGTTGTGCACCTATATGCCGCCACCTCTCAACAGGCACATAGCGTGCGCGTATAAGAACTGTGCCAGTTGCGCGCACCGATGCAAGAGTAAGAAAATGATTGATTTATTACGACAAAGATTGGTTATACTGGCAATCGCCGGCACCTCCACAAACACTGCGTCACAACCGTCAGCTATACGCAGCGGGTGCTCGAAGATGCGATCTTCCAGCGGTCACAACCTGATGCATGCATCGAAGCTGCGCAGTAAAACGTGGCAGCTTTATGACGTGGCCACTGTGACGTAAGAAAACGAAGCCACAGAAAAAGAAAGAAAAAGTTTTGTAAGTGGCGTTAGCTGTCTGCGGCTCTATAGCAAACAAGAAGCCAGGCCCATACTCGTGGCTCGTCCTTAAGGGTCGCGACTCTTATTTTATTGCGCGAATGCCACGGTGCGTCTTGGCAGCCGCGCAGGCGGCGCGCCATATTTCGCCGTTGGCATAGCGCGCGCGCACTTTCTTTTTAATCATTTTTTTTTCCTCGAGAAAAGCGCGAGCTCTCTGTCTGTCGCAGGCACGGTCTGTTCAATGCGCGGCACTGTTTAAAAATACGCGCCAGAACTTCGCGTGGGGGCCCCCGGCCGACAGGCCAAGCCGCCGCGTGTGCGCTCGAAACCCGTTCACCCTTTCTACATGCATGCCGCTACATGTAGCGGTAAACAGGATCGGGATTTGTAGAGGCTGCAGAGCTCGTGTCAGCCCACGAGGATGGAAGGTGCCCTTGCAGGTCTACCGTATATGGATCATGCACTCGTAGAGAGCCATACACACACGTAAGCAGCTCAAAGTTAGACTCACTTTGTGAAACTGTCCGCGCTGTCATCAGGCCACCCCACTGACCAATGCTCGGCTTTCCGTTAAAAAAGAAGAGAAAGAAAAGGAACACCACTTCATAACTGCCACAGTAGATCGAATTCATGGCCTTGCTTTTTGCGTTTGTGAGCTATGACGCGCCGTGTGCTGATGGTGAGTAGAAGATATAAGCGCTTAGTTTTTACGGAGCCGCAAGGACCAAGAGTATGACTAAGTTATGTGTGTTCTACGTGTTAAAAGCCAACATGCGTGGAGGACGTCTTAGGGGGGAGAGCTATGGACTAACTTCGACCAGGTGGATGGTAGAGGTGTACAGAGTGAACTAGAAGCTTCACTCAGAAGCCCGTGTGCGCGCATAACGCGGGCTCATCTGTCATTTTCGCCTCCATCGAAAATGCGACCGCCGCGGCCGGGATCGAAACAGCGTCCATCGGATCACAAGCCAAGCACCATAAGTAACCGCTGTGCCACCGTGCGGGACGATATATGCACTTGAATCTAAATCCATGGGAAGTCCTTCTTTCTTATAAAATGCGGTTGCCGTCTCCGGGAATCGAACCGGCGCCCTCGTACTTATAGCAGGGCAACACCTTTTCTGCCAATCTATTTCAGCAGCATGATCATGTCAACGCCCACAGCAGAAAAAAAAAGAAGAAATAAACTAAGAGAAGAATGCTTCTGTCATTTTTCTTCGTTCCTGTGCTAAGTGCGTGAAAGTATATCGGCCTCAGTGCGTGTGTTTCAGAGGTGCGCACAGTTCGAGCGAACACCCGATTAATTGATTCGTTTCTTTCTACGAACGCCATCGTTAACTCGCTTACTATACAAGCGACTGGCTCACTGCGCTTCCTATGAGCTCTAAATCTGTGCGGCGATTGCTCCACGCGGCTGTTGTGCCCAGGTGACACACACGTGCTGCTGACCGCCTATTTCCGTCGCACTGCAGCGCTGCACACCTCTGCGCACTTGACAATGCGGCAATGGCGAGCGCCCGCGATGAGACAGGCGCGTGTTGCACACGCGCGCGCTATGTCAAGATGTCCACGGGACGGTGTATTTTGAGAGCATCGAAACCGCACGTCAAAGGTAGCGAGCGGTAATCGACTACTTGCTGTTACAGAGCGTATATATTATATACTGCGTGTGGCGTTCGCGCGTGCGTGTCTGTCACACAACGTTTACAATGGCGCGCCGGAAGTACGCCTGAAATAAAAAGGTATATAGAGTGATTGTTGCTGGAAAGATGATTTGACTGATTTCTGGGGTTTTACGGCCCAAAACCACGGTATGATTATGCGAGGCGCCGTAGTGAGAGGCCTCCGGACATTTCGGCCACCTGGGCTCTTAACGTGCACTGACATGGCACAGTATATACAGGGGCCTCAACATTTCGCCTCCACCGAAACGCAGCAGCTGCGGCCGGTATTCGATCCCGCGACCCTCGGATCGGCAGCCGAGTGCCACCACAGTGGCGGGGCATTGTTGCTGGAAAGGGTGGCGTTTAGGAAACCTATAATGGATGATGGTTCCCAACAAACTGTATTTCTGTTGTATATACCCTCACATCACTTAGTGCTTTTTGTGTCAGCATCAAGGGCTCGTTTTGCAGCGTTCGTATATTGTCTAGACTTTGATTTGTTTGTTTAATTATTAATTCACGCGGTAAGCGGACTAGAGCCAACTGGACACGAGCCGCCGAGGCTGCAGCCACGCCTGTCAGCGTTGAGAAGACGGATTGGCGCAGTGGAGGCATGCACGCATGCATGCGTCTATGTAGCCCCCCACCCCCCCCCCCCCCTCCCTTGCACCTGTTGGCTGTGGTGCAGGTCCTTGGAAGTTCCCAATCCTGCCGGTCTTTTCAAGCTCTGCGCATATGGTTCTCTGCGCAAGGGCGCTTATGCGAATGTTTTGTTTACCCCATTGTTCTCACGCAATAATGTCTTATTTCATTTTTGTTGTTGCTTTGCGTCTAATTTAGCTCAGCGATGTTCCATACAAGCAATAAGAGACGCTCGCGTACTGGTTAGGGCACACTGGACCAGAACTGAGATTGTATAAGACCTGAGAGGAGTTGGTGAGTGCATTCCTGCATGCACGCATTGCTACGGCTTAATTCCTGTCTGTGTTGTGCCTTCGCACTTTTATCGTGCACACGCAAATTTGTCACGTTCTATATGTGTATAGTAAGGCTTGTGCGATGCAAAGATATCCCGGACGTCCTCCTCAGAATCGTCTCATCTCAGCTGCACGTCGTTTTCGGACCTTTTTCGTCACCGCTACAATGGAGCTGCAGTCTATCGTGATATACATCGCTATATCTGCTTCCTCGTTGAGACGCTATCTGCAGACAGGCATTGTTTGGAGATTATCGTAAATCACCCGTGTGCGCAAGGTGCTTAGGTTGAGGTTTTCCGTGCATGGTTTTACCGCGAGTTTGTTCAGTACCCGCATGCAGATGTAATTCGTGCCAGCGCTAACATTCGACGAGGGCAGGCAGCTTGGGAGATATGTTAAATGGCGGCCAGTGTCGAGCAGTTGAACTTAACCTTGATCTTAACCTACAGCACCAATTGCCGCTATTTGGCCGCGGAATGGTCGACACTGCAATTGTTTTTCACTTTAGCGTCGCTGGACTTCCTCCGTAACTTACGTAAGTTATGTGTCATCGCTAAATCTTACGACTGTTTCAGACGTATACGTCACAACGGGAACATGACAATGGCGAAGTCGATGGTGTGAAAAATTCGACATTGAAGTTTGTCGCCTCCGAGCCGCATACGCGATAGCAGAAATGATCCTACAAGGGCTTTTTTGAAAACAAGGGCGGTCGCCGAGCGGCGTGAAGCAACGTTAACTAGTGCATGCGCGCTAAACGTCCGGTTTTATCTAATTTGGACCGCCCGCACGCGTTTCCGCGAAGACTCTTGTATCCACTCAACGGTTACATGCAACGCTGTTATTTCATTACGCTGAAACGCCAGTCCGCCATTTCGCTCTGCTCCGACCCCGGCTGATACGGTAATGACTTAATCTGCTCCAACGCCTCTCTACTCTCGTTTTAGGCCTTGCGACTAACAATACAGTTCGTTGCTGCTTGTATTGTATTGTTGTTGTTGTTGTTGTGTGTGTGTGTGTGTGTGTGTGTGTGTGTGTGTGTGTGTGTGTGTGTGTGTGTGTGTGTGTGTGTGTGTGTACACGCAGGCGTGATTCAATTAGCCATTCTAGCGCCTCGTACGTATATGTACAGCCTTCATGCTCTCAGTTCCGCCAGCGGGCTTTGCTGTAGAGCCGGTCTGCCTGCATGTTTAATTATTGATGGCTTGCTTGCCTCTGCTTCCGTGGCGACCTCTAGCATAGGATTTGCGACTCCAGTCCTATGCTATAGAAGTCGCAAATGGACGCCATGGCGTCCATTTGTTAAGCGGAATAATGCATGCTGCATGGCGCGCGTCGGTTAAGTTCTGCGCGTGCCAGTTAGCAAAAGTTATGTGCCCGAAAACTCGAAAGCTGTTTACGTGCAAGTCGGATTACATTGAACACGGCTTAGCACATAATCTCCTCATCGTCAGATGCAGTGAATTACCCAGTTGGTTCAGAACTTCGGGCTGAAGTCCCTAAACAGGGTTCGTAACGCTCCTTGAAAACCCTCAAAAACCCTCCATTCCTAGAATGCCGTTTTCAATTCCTTAAAAACCTTTGGAATTTTTAGAAGTCCTGGAAAGTCCTTGAATTTGTATGCTCGGCCAGACTTGGCGAATTTCGCTGAGTCTTCTTTATTGCAATGCCACGGTTTTTTTTTTCCCCTTCTTCATTTTCTTGCAGTCTTTAAATTAAAGTTCTGTACTTCATGAACAGACCTCCGGGGTGTCGTCAAAGTTACAATTGTTTTTACGCTTGTGCAAGTTGGTGTTGAAAGTGGATTTAGCGTTAGTCACCAAATGTGTGCTGAACACATGGAGGAACACCCTCACATTTGACACAAAATTGTCTGTGATTCTATAAGGAAGGCAGGTGACATCCTTAAAGATGAAATCACAAAGGAGCCGTGGACATCAGTTTTAGCTGCACGGAACCGGTACAAAGTGTACTCGAAGGAACAGAAGCAGGAAGAGCTACAGTTAGGGCATACGAAGAGAAGGCGTGGAAAAAAAGAAGCCCGAACAGACACAAGAAAGGAAGCTAGAAAAGATTGTTGCTAAACTGATGGATAAGGCAGAGAGTGACGTCACATACATTGTGAAATCAGTCTTGTAAAAACGGCAAAAGAATATATGCAGGAGGTCCCAGCAATCGATTGCACTGTTGCAGAAAAACTTTCAATGCTTTCTTGAAATACTTCAGTATGTGCGCGTTAAGGCGCTGTGTGCATTCAGTATGTAGAACTAAAAAAAAAAAAAAGAAAATGCAGGTTTTTTTAGGTGTTTAAAATCATTGTGTGCCTATTCCATTCTTTTTCCTGCAGATTATATTAACGATGTGCTCGTCGAATAAGTTATTGTCTGTCCAAGCTACTAAACACATTGGGACGTAAAACCCCAGAAATCAACCAATCATTACATGAGGTGCTTGAAATTACTATGTCAGGGCTGTGAAAATTTTTGAAACCCCTTGATTTTTTTTTTTTTCGTTTAACACTTCAATGCCCCCCCCCCCCCCCTTTCCCCGCGCAAATCTAGGGACATTAGTTCTGGTGAACAATGTTGCCGCCCCGCGGCTGTCGTTTAGTTGTCACTCAGTTTCCTGAATGCAAATTTTGCATAGTTTCGAGTTTTGAGTGCTCGAATTAGGCAAACTGACGCGTGCGACCGTGCTTGATTTAACGTCAAAAGTTGAAAAATCAGCTAAATACTATACTGGGAACGTATTGAACATAGCGTTTTGTGTCTAGTGAACGCTAGCTGTAAACGCATGATCTGACGTGCAGCTTTGCGACGTATCATATGTATGTGCATACACAGACGCCACGTATGTACGGCTGGGCCGCGTGCTTCTGCGACTTTCTTTTCTACTGCATGACTTGTACGGGATGACTTAGATCGCATACTTATGCGGACAGTATTTGTCATGTCAGTGACTTCATCGTTGTATATTTGCTGTGAAGACCGGGAGGGGGTGTCACGTAACGTCCCCTAAACAGCGTGTATAATTAAACAAACAAATAAAGTAATATACTTACATATAAAAACAACAAAAGTGCTCTCTTTCGCATTGTGTGCAGTTAGTGACGTCATGCTATTGAGACGTATTCGTCGGGTGAATTATTCCATATTTGAAGATCGATTGGTCGTTGTCCAAGCTGTCGTCCTGGACTGTCGTTTTTAAGACAACGTCGCTTCGCAGACGATTGAGTGACGAGCGTGGTCACTGCTCAAAATGCGAGGTGGGTCGCATCATTGAGCGGAGAGAGGGAGTGAGACGTATATAGGCTTTAATGTGACGTGTTACTTATAGTTCTTTTACCCTCCCTCATCACCCTGTGTCAAGATGTATTGTTCATCGTTTTGTTCGGATCCGTGCATTGTTTGAATATGTTGTGTATACTGAACAGCGCAGAATAGGGCGAGCACGAAAGGAAGAATGCATGTCCAAAAGATGCATGGCCTCAAGCGACTTTCTCACTGTCGCTCTCTCTCCCTCTCTCTCCTTCCTCTCTTCATTCCTCCCCTGGTCTCTCTTTCTCTCAGTCACTGACTTCTTTACGAAAACAGCGCACTCTGTTAACGTACAGTCAAATGAATGACTGGATATACACGGTGGGCATTGCGAAACGACGTGAAATGACGGCAGATGCGCCGGGACGTTATAGCACGTTGAAAATGCGCCCCCGCATTTACACTCTCCGCTTGGTTGGCGCGCTTCAAAAAAGAACGCTGGGAGGTTACCGATCTCGCGAATATTTCTCCAAAGCGTCGCTAAAAGTCGGCCGCGAACGCACTGCGTATTGCGCAACGTGGTATATATGCATGAACGTGCGAGTTGTTGCTCCAAACGTTTTGCGTTTCCAACTTTAAACTGAAAAACCGCCGCTGAGAGGCGAGCGGCGCTTAGCAACGGTGGCGAGGCCACTGTGTCACGCACGAAGAATGGGGGCGGCTTTCCTGCGTGGCGGGCCGAAAACCACGTCGCACGCCTGGTCGCGTTAGAGGAGGCATTACGTTATGTACTGGCTTTGGCGCTATAAACGTCCCACGGGCGGGCGCGGGGGCGACGAAACTGGAGTGTGTGCTCGTGGGGGAGGAAGATGAGTTTGGGCTGTTAGTAGGGTGAGTGAACTTTCGGAACAGCGCCCCGTCTCCTGGGTGCCGAGCGGACGGTGCTTCACACCCGGGTCGCGCGACGCCTCGCTCGGAGAGAGAACGAAAAAAAGAGAGAGAAAGACCGAGCTTGTTGCGTGCCCTTGTCGCTCGTCTCGGCGGTGACGCGTCGCTTACCGTTGCGCGTCGCATCCGTCCACGAAGAAGGCCGCGTCGTCAAATGCCGCCGCCACCGTTTTCGTACGTGGGTGTGGAAGAGGGTGAGAATGAATGACGGAGTGTATAAGGCGGCGAGGGGCGGTGTGTGATACGGTGCACGGCTTATACAGCCGGCTCATCTGCAAATGCGTGGGAGTCGAGCACGTATGCGCTGCTTGCCCGCTGTCAACGGCGGCCTCCGTTCAGTGCACCGGTCTGGAAGAGGACGAGTAAGCGATGCATAAAAAGAAGGGAGAACGTATGGAAGGACTATCCGATTCGCCTTGATTCGGATGGGAACGGGGCGGGAGCAAACGAGCTTTGGCTTCCGCCGACCGATGACTGTCGGTGAAGTGGCCTCCTTTTCGGGGATCAGCTGGGGTGTGGAGAATGAGATTAAAAGAGCAAGAGCCGTACGTGAGAGTAAGATTTGAGCCTTCTTAAGGCGCTTTTGCCACGGACAAAGCTTTGTAAGGGGTATGCGATTAATTAAATCAGAACGTGTATGCCAGCTGCGCTTAAATTTCGTGTTATAATTACCGTCGGTGCTTTCGCTGCGTTCTTTATTTTATTTTATTTTTTCATAGACAGTGGGTCTCCCTCTCTCTCCTTCTCTCCTTTTCTTGTTCTTTCGCCATGGCCTCTCCGAGGTTTATTTGTTAATGACGATGAGTCTGTAGGGACGATGAGTTTGGCGACTTCCACTAATGCTGCACAGGGGCATGCCGGGTATACTTTCGTGTGTATGAAAGAGAGTTTGCGAAATGCCATTAAAGCTTCCATGTTTTTAACGGCCGTCATCAGGGATCGCGGGCAATTACTGGCACCTCTGGGCTGGTGCTGTGTGGCATCGCACCCCCTTCCCCCTCCTACGCTAGCTGCGGCTAATTTCAGTGCACATCCGCGTTCACAGGGCGAGCTATTTCGAGGACGTTTGACAAATGCATGCCGCATATGCGCAGTCACACGCAGCGCCTCCCCCCCCCCGACCTCCTCCTCTTTCTCCTTGTAGCGGGCGAGTCTCGAGTGCCCGTCGACCATCTCCACTAAAAGCCTGCATCGTGAACCACCGAGGTTTTCAATGCTATACGCCATTTCGCAAAGCGTGTTTGTTTGTCAAGAAGTTTGCGCGAGGTCGCCATCGACTGTTAACGTTAGTGCGCGGGAGGAAGTGAACGAATTGCTCAGGCCCACTTGCGCACCAAGAAATGGCAGCATTGACACGAGAGATTCACACAAGCTGCAACTTACACACAGCTGATGATGAACGTGACTATTTCTGTTTTTCGGTGGCTCCCAAAGCTTCCTAATATAGGCGCATCGCTGTGGGCGGGTTGGTAATGTACGCTTCAGAGCATACCAAGCGTGAAACATGTGTGATGCTTGTACCACACACACACACACACACACACACACACACACACACACACACACACACACACACACACACACACACACACACACACACACACACACACGCACACACACACACACACACACACACACACACACACACACAAAGAGAGAGAGAGAGAAGCGTCAGTAAGGCTTTGGCATGTTGTGGACGTTGCGACATAGTCAAGCTTTTAGCGTTGATAAGAATACATGTCGGGACGAGGGAATTCCAAGGGAATTGCAAGCAGGCGGTAAAGCGTCCTTTGATCGCTTCGAGCTCTCGTTTTCATGCTGACCGTCTGCTATGCTGCACTGTTGGATCCGTTTCCTCGATCTCGCGGTTTTTCTTAATTTCGCGATATTTCGAGTCATGAAGAGCGCGCTCAGATGCTTACAGGAACATGTGAATGATACAGTTACATCGCAATCGCTCTCTTTCTTGCTTGCTTGCTTGCTTGCGCTGGTGCTGTGAAAAGCACGCCGTACGATTCGATTGGGGTCCATTTGGAGAGTGGCGATATAGCGTGGAGTGCGTGAAGTGCGCCCACTGTATGGACTTGACAGCCAAACGATGCCTCTGTACAGGACCTTCCCATTTTCGCAGAGACGTCGGGACTGTTGCCGAAGGCGACGGCTACACGCTCCGCTGAGCTCCGTGTACCGCACGCTCCGTCGAATTCCCCAAGGGCTGACTCGGAGAGAGCGGCCCTCGGAGACGTGTATATGTAACCTCCGTGGAGGGAGGTCGAAGTTGTTGGCTTCGCGACTTGTGACGACGCCTGTCGCAATGCGCGAAAACCCTCTCGCGACGACGTAGTCTTGTGGGGACTGTGTACAGACAGCGTGAAGGTTGACGACGCCGAAGCGTACTTCATATATGTGGCTGAGTGCCTGCGTACAGCCTCTCGCTTGACGCGGTATATATACACTGTATAAGGGTGAAGCGCAGGGTCGACGAGTGGGGGTGGCGGAGGGCGCATATATATATGCCCTGGACCTTCTGTGGCGCGCACAGAGAAAAACAGCCTAGTGCCGCCATGTTCAGGATTGCCAGCATTGACGCTCACTTTTATTAAGTAGCGTGTTTTTATGAATGCGGCATAGAGAGAGAACGAAACTGTTAACGTGCATGCGTATAATTGCTTAAAGGGACATCAAAGTGAAAAGATGAAGTGATTTAGAATGATAACTTATATTTAGAGAACTCGATTATCGCTATTCCCTGTGTTAAGACTCTGGTGTCTTTGGAACACAATGTAGGTCTTTCTCACCGATAAGTAGTAATTTAGGCCTTAAGAGACACACTCAAATATCTGTAACGTCACTTGTTTTAGTGGAACTTCAAAGCGGCAGGTGCATTTTCTCTTTGCGCGTTTTCTAGCTTATACTGATGGTTTTCTCCTCGCAGGATTGGTGCTTTCGGCATTGCGAAAGCTAACCTACCAATCACGAGAAGAATTTGTTTCTCACTTTACTTTCCCTTAAGTACTAATTATATTTTCCGTGGAGAGGCATTGACGCTGAAGAGAAACGAAAGGAGAAAACCTGATTAGAGGCAACTCGGTCAATTGATCGAGATCGTGAAAGAAGAGTGCTACTGCATCATTCGTTCCCTGTTACAGGATGTGGTTGTTGAGGGCCCGAAGAGGACATCACTCCCGAAACTAACGGGCAGAGTGCTGGCATTTTTCCTCACAGGATATATACAAAATGGTCGTGTCTTACACACTGGTACCATTATAGTTACCGCCAGCTACCGCTGCCGCTGAGCTGTGCAGGTATTTATACTGCTGGCACGGAGGTTTCGAAGAAAAAAAAGAAAAAGAAGCTTTCCGCGTCGGAAACATTGCTCGCCTAAAACCGAAGTGAGGTGATCCTTCGTCATATATATAGTATACGTAGCAGGACGACGCATGACTCTCGCGGCGACTCCTGGCGTTATTAGTATCGCGGCCGCTGGATCCAAGCGCACTAAGTTGACTGTAAGGTTGTACACCGCGTTTACCTAATCGCAAACGCTCGCCGGCGGCGCGGACTTGCACAAGCGACTGTAACAGGGATGCGTGATGTATCACGTACCATGCAGGTGCCACTGACTCTGACAATGTGCTATATGTGCACCCTCTCTCTCTTCCTCTTTCCTTTCACCTTTCAATCTCCCCCTTCCCCTCGTGCAGGGTAGCATACCGGTTGTCCTACACTGGTTAACCTCCCTGCCTTTCCCTCTCTATTTTTTCCTTCCTTCCTTCCTTCCCGCCGGCGGCGGCGCAAATACCATTTTGTAGTCGTTGCATCCAATTTGTGTTAACCGGAATCGTATTGTTAACCAACGCGTGGTCGGAGAATGAGGGAAAACTGGCAAGATTACATTAACAGTAAACAACATTTTTATTTATTAACTCAAAGCAAACTGCGGGGAGGCTGGTGTACGGAGTCTCTCTCGGTGCGCAGCAGTCCCTCTTCTGTAAGTTCTCGCCCGCGCACGCTCTCGCGCACCCCGTGCGCGGGGGAAGGGTTCTCTCCAGGGTTCAAGTTACAGCGGTGCACTGGTCACTGGTGGCGCCCTCCGCTGAGCCCCTCGCGGGCCCCTCACTCAAGGCATGCGCGGCGACGAGGTTTCAGTGTAAACGCTTTCAGTCGCGAACGGAACGCCATCTCCAGATCCAGGTGCCACTGCCGGGGCGCGAGAAATGTGGCTTTAGTACACAATTGGGTAATAATGCGACACGCACCAAGCGACAGGCATTTCTTTTTTTTTTACTTAGTTCTTTTACGCGCTTCAGATTTGAGTGAGATTTGAGTGGTTCGTTGCATTACCGGCACGTGGGAACCGGTCAACACCACCCCAAGAACCGGCTCATATAAATGTGTGAAGGCAACTCGCCCTGCCCCACAATTAGGCGTTCGAGAGATTTAATCAAAGCTCGCGCTTCGGCATGACTCGTGTCGCCAGAGAGGCCGACTTTAATAATTCCTGTCGCCGAGGAGGGTGAGACATTGCTCGCTTGCCGCGGTGGTCTGCATGCAGCTCCATATTTCACTCGCAAGACAGCCGTGTAGGCGAGTATATATAACTGCTCGGGGAGCTATGCTTTCACTCGTGGTATGTAGGTTACGGGAAAACGCATCACGTGACTCTGCTTTGCTGTCACCGGGTAACTTGTGGCACAAGTTGTCCTTTGCCAACGTGGTCACCTACATACTCAAGTGATAAGCATTAGTCTAAGGTTGCTGATCCGAGGGTGGCAGGATCGAATCCTGGCCGCGGCGGCTGCATTTCGATGGAGGCGGAATGTTGAGGCCCGTTTTACTGTGCGGTGTCAGTGCACGTTGAAGAACCCCAGGTGGTCGAAATTTTCGGAGTCCTCCACTAAGGCTGTCTCTCATAATCAGAGCTGGTTTTGGGACGTAAAACCCCAGAAATTAATCGGTCAGTCAGCATTAGTGTAATTTCCATTTCTGGAGTTATGTACGTGCCGATACTATGCACTGTGGGTTTGTGAGGCGCGCGCGTGACTGCAAATTAATACTTTTGACAAGCTGGAATTCTTAACGCGCAACTATATATGTCTATGTACACACGTGTTCTTTCATTTCGCCATCATCGAAATGCAGCCGCCACGGCCAGGAGTCGAACCTGCGTCTTCGATCTTCTGCGCGACACCGCACACCGCTAAAGTACATACCGCGGCCCTCGATCATAAGCTGAAATTGCAATAATGAGGTTGGTACTGCGTAAAGCGTACAGAGCAACTGATATTGCATGCAGGTTTCGAATGTCTGACATTCAGGCGCTTTTATGGTAAAAAATATTTGACCTTGTGGCTCGCTTCGCTATAGTTCAAATGTCGGGCCCTAGCTGTGTCGCGAGTCGCCCGTGTCGCCGCCATTCTCGGGACTTCGGAATTAACGCGTATATTCGCCTCTGGCCTACAACTATTGACGTTGGACTCACAATACTGCGTGAATGCATGCTTTTAGCGTTTCCCTGCGCAGCAATGTCTGTTGTCCTGGTGCCATTCTGTTCATTTGGTGCGTTTTGGTACAGTATAGTATACCGCGGCCACGTAGCATATTAGGATGACTGGATTAGTCTTTATGCAAGTTCATCCGGATCTGTTAACTCGATGTGTAATTTACATCACTCTTGAAATATAATGCGATGTATTACTGTAATGCTAGTTTTGTATTTATCCGCGCTGCCAGATAGCGCCATTCCGACGCACTAACGTTTAGGCGCCTCTTAAAACGTAATGCTAAATCTTTTTCGGACAAATGCTCCATAATGAACGTAATTAGCGTTCCGCCCAGTGGGTGGTGCTGGCAAGCTCTGGCCAAAAGGCGTTGCAGAGTTTGAGTCCGCGATAGCAATATTCTGTAAACCATCTCGCACGTGCGTAAATGTATACGGAAATAAGCTTGACCATTTGAAGGAACACATGCGCTTTCCTATAAGCGAACGTTTGCCTCCAAGCAAGAGATGTATCTGCCTCATGTCCGCGCCTGTTGCGAGGATCTATCATGCCCGTATCCAAAGTAACGTTGGAAGCTGTACACGCATAACACGAGCGGCGAAATTGCTGATGCGAAAAAAATCGCAGCGCGTGAACGGGAACTCTCCCCTCCACTCGCGCGCCTCTGCTGACAGCTCGATGTTCCAACAGTTCACGCACGACTGCCCGTCAACGGTCAGTGTCCAAACGACGAAATTGCCTTATAAAAAGGCGGGCGCGACGTTTCTCGAAGCTCGTTAACTCGTTCGGCATTATCCCTGCGCAGTGCAGCGCAGTGTGCAAACACTCCGTGCACTCCGGTCGGTCGACGCTAAAAGCGGGTGTATACGCTCTCACAGGAAAACAACGCTCTCGACGCCATCTAAAAAACACGACAGGCGCTTAGATGGCGACTGACTGCGTATATATAAGTGCCCATCTGGGAGGAGCAACGACAAACAAGGGAATGGCCCCAAGGCACCGCGGCGTACGTGTGTGTGGTATTTGCGTTGCCGCCGCCGGCTCGTTTCCCGGCCTCATCAGTGAGCCGCGCTGCTCGATCCGCCGCAGGTGCATCGTCATCGACAAGCGCGAAGGCGGTAATTGGCCTGGCGCGTGGCATACACACTCTGTGCGTGTGTACACGTACACGCGCAAAGAAGGGGATTGTTTCACGTCAGGTCGATGCGACACGCTCGGGGACAGAGGCGTGTGTACACGCATGCATGGTTCGAGTGCCACGTGACGGCGTTTGCGCTCAGCAGAAGCGCGCGGCCTCGTCGTCGGTCGGTGGTCGTCGCATCGACCGCGTCGTCGTTTCTGCGACAGGCGTTAATGAAAAGTAAACGCGCGGTATAAACAGCCGGTATAGCCTTGAAATGTGTTTGAGTGCGGGCCTGTACGCACGCACGTACGTACGTACGCCCGCACACATACATACATACATACATACATACATACATACATACATACATACATACGCACGCCAGTACGTGCGTGCGTACGTTTGGCCACAGAATCATAGCAGCTAACTTGCTGCCTTGCTAAGCGGAAGGTTTAGGCTCACGTGAAGGAGCCCCACGATATTATTACGAGGCACTTTATAACGGGGCGTCTCTCATAATCATATCGTGGTTCTGGCGCGTAAAACCCTCAGCAATTATTATTATTATTATTATTATTATTATTATTATTATTATTATTATTATTATTATTATTATTAATGGTTACGGGACCTGAAAAAAGTTTCCGTCAAGCTTCGATGCATAGCTCCGAATTCAATTTCACAATCTGTACAGTTGCCTTGGCGAGTTACATAGTATAGCATGCCGTAGTAGAATGAAAATTTAGATTCGTCAAAACGGAGCCTATGCATCGTAACTTGGGCTTCCACCCAAAAAAGAACGCGGGTTCGATCCCGGCGGTCGCATTTTGGATGGAGGCGAAAATGCCAGAGGCCCGTGTACTGTCAACGCCACCTAGAAAGTACTGTGCGTTGTCAGCGCACGTTAAAGAACCCCAGGCGGTCAAAAATTTCCGGAGCTCTCCACTACGGCCTTTCTCTCCTCTCTATCTCTTTCACTCCCTTTCCCCCTCCCCCACGGACGCTTAGCCGTGGTCCCAACATGGGCTGCAGAAATTAGCCTCTTTTCCTCAACAGAACCACAATCATCATCATCGTAACTCTCGTGTGCTTTTTTAGGCGTATAGCGCGCACGAGTGAGTGACTGAGTACAAACGCTTCACGCGTTGTCTTCACACGTTGCTTTCAAGCATGTGCTGCGCGCCGCCAACCATCACTCCTGTTGTGTGTCGGAGGACTCACCGTCGCGGTCGGCATATATAGTACACACCGACGAGGCGGAACACGGTCGGACTGTGCGCGGCTGCTTGCGCGAGTGATGAATGTTTTCTGCTGCAGAGAGATCAGCCGACGCGCACGGCGGTCGTTGGCGTATATATATTCCGAAGGGCGCCAGGAAGCTGACTGAGAACCACGGGCGGCGCCGATAGATGCAGCTGGGACGGACGAGATGCGAGGGAGCCGCAAAAGACAGCAAAATGGACGTGCTCGAGTGCGGATCGTGTATAGATGAACTATAAATATAGAGCAAAACCAGTGCCTCCTCAGCACTCCCGTCTTTCTGTACTCTTCTTTCTGCCTTGATAAAAAACACTGAACGCGAAAAGGTGTAGGACTCGATAGGAACGGCATATATCTTTGCCAGACACTTCGAGCTTCTTTCTTTCTGTATACAGGCCAGTTCCCGTTTTACCCGGCACTGGCGTTGTAGCTTCTAGAGGCGCAGGGCGATAACGGCTACACAGCTGTATAATTCGTAACGATGGACGTGCACCGGGAAGCCCAAAACCCTTTACGGCGCTTTCCCAGTTTCTATATAGGTATATACAGTAGCAGCAGTTTAGTACGAGCGACTCTGTTTTGGACCAAAACCCGGACGTTGTGTTTCGACGCGCAGCCATCGCGCGGCTCGATGCTTGAGCGTGTGAGAGCTTATCCGAAGAGCTTATCGTGAGCGTCCCGCCGGAAGGTATACGTAAGCGGGTTAACGGAATGACGTTTACGACCGTTGTGTGCCGCATATCGTCGACGTGTAATGGGTGGCCGCGTGAGACGATGCATCTCTCCCTGCACTATTCTCTTTCGCTCGCTCCCTGGGATTGGGCGTTCTTATTGTTCATCGCCACTTATGCTTTATATATACTGCCGCCTGTGTATCTCGTGCGGATGCTTTGAACCAGCTGGGCTTTCAAGTGGTGGTCAGAAATAAGAATAAAGAAACGCGTACGCTAGCTCAAGCTTCATGCTTTGATGCAGAGGCGCAAGTGTGTAGTGTATGTACCTATATGAACGGAAGAAAGCATGAGTGAAGGGCTCCTTTGTTTGTTAGAAACACCCCAATGAAGCCAAGGAAAGCATAGGGGAAAATATCGCAGCTTCTTTTTTTTTTTTTTTTGGGCGATAGTCTCTCTTGGGATACTTGAACGCAGAAATTTTGGTCTGTCTTCCTGTTTGTCAGTCTGTCACACGATTCAGCCACCCGGCCAAAGTGTAAGTACTTGCCTATCGCCGAGCCATCTTGAACTGGTAGCTGCTTTCATACTTGTGAACATTGTCGATCAAAAAAGCAAATATTACGAATATCTGAGGCTCAACATCAATACGTAAGTATTAGGTGGTGTGTTCCTTTACTAGAAATTACATAGATACGTAATTCTAAAGACCCTAGTGTTTAAAGATCCTAGTGTTTCTTAGGCTGCGCTAAAAATGCGACGCTATGCACGAAAAGGCCTCTGCAGACGATTTGGTGGAGCCACCTGGCAGTTGCCCAGGGATTCTCACGCAGCGTAGTACGGCTGGCAGAATAACTCTTTCGACGACATTTGTAGCGAAGCACGCAGATACGCGGCCAATTTTTTCAAACTATAGTACGGTAATTGGGGAATCAATGGAAAGGAATTAAAGTGGGTGAGAAAGCACCACCTGCCTGCGTGGTGCTTCGGATAACGACCTTCGGATAACGCGTCCGATGCATGCTTTACCAACTGAGCTACGAAGGCGGTCGTTCCTGCGTTCACTTTATTGTGTATTATCCTGGGAAGGTTGGACAAACACACTCGTAGCTATGGCGGCGAGTGTGGAACACTGTTTGCCAGAAGGCTTCACGTAGCATGTCACCTTATGACGAGACGGCTGCTGCCCGATAAGCCGTTGCGTGACCTAAAGGCACCAGTGATGATTTCTGGGGTCTTACGTCCCGAAACCACGCTATGATTATGAAAGACTCCGTAGTGGAGGGCTCCGGACATTTCGACCACCTGGGGTTCTTTAATTTAACGTCCACTGACATCGCGCAGCACACGGGCCTCAACATTTCGCCTCCTACTAATGGCACCAAGTCTGCCTATATATATATATATATATATATATATATATATATATATATATATATATATATATATATATATATATATATAGTACACCACGCATGCTTCCAAGCAGCGAACAAATGCGTTGAGAGATTTGTTCGAATGACGAAGTTTTGTGCGCGGTTTCGATCCGCACCACGGCGATTGCCTGCGCCTTAACGATCTCATTTTACGCGTGGTCTCGGAACCTAAATAATAATAATAAATAAAGCCCAGCGAGAACCACCGTAGGGAAGGCGTTGCGACGCCGGAGATATTATTACGCGCGTAATTAAATTATCGCGTATATTGAGGGCGCAGGAGAGGTTAAGAGAAAGAAAAAAAAAAAGAGGAAGGCGGAATATTTGATTCGTCGAACGAGGAGTACGATTCCAATCTGGCAAACGGAAACGATATAAAATATCGTCCACAGAATTGTCTCCGGAAGAGGACAGATTTAATTACAGCGCCAACCGCGGGAATTTGACGCGATTCGTGGCGGCTAAAAACAAACGAATAACTCCGCCCTGATCGCGTTGCTAGTTGCGCGCAGCGTGGCGTGTCACATTAAACTACTGTACTGTGTTTCGCTAGTTCAGTGCAGCAGAGCCAAGGCTACGAAACCATCCAGAGTAGATTCTTGCGGAGCCATAAAATTGATTGATTTGTGGGGTTTGACGTCCGAAAAACCACTTGACATCGCAGGGTACACATCAGGCGCAACGCTGTCAAAGCTAGCGCTCTTGTTTGCGCTGCGTACTTGCGCGACCAAAAAGTAGTGTTTTGCTTGCGGTCTGCGAGAAATAATAAGTGCCTCTCTGACGGCCCTAAATCATAATACATTTGTCATGGGCTTGACAAAGACCGCTCTCATTGCTGGGGAAACAGTCGAAACATGCGAGTTTGTATTTTTTGCTTGTCGGAACGATAGACCTCTGCTTTTTCGTTTTCTTTACGGACTACTTGCGTATCCTTCACAGCGCTGCACTTAATATATGAAACGGAGTATGGACCACCGTGGCGGGGCGCGGAGCGAGTTGTAGTGCCGTGTTCGAAGACGCACCTGCCGTGCCGCCCACTTCCGCCTCCTTCCGAGGGTGCCGCTGCCACTGCAGCGCTTACCATTGGTAGACGGTATGGCGCTGAAGGATACATTTAACGTGTGTTCACACTCCTTATTGGCCGAAGGCGCCTGTAGCTTCCACAGCGCTGCATGGTACTGCCGAAACAAGAGTATGGCGTGCTTGCACGGGATCGTTGGTGCATGTTGATAGAAAAGCCAGAGAGAGTTTTAATGTTGTGTACACAAGCGGCTTTGCGTAGACACGTTGTTGCGTTCTTCTGTACTCCCCTTGCGGGTAGGCCGATAAAAAAAGTACGCAAGAACCCCTAGCACTTCGTAGTTCCCACACTAAAATTCCCCTCGCGGCCTCAGCGCCGGAGTTGATTCCGGGGGCCGCGCTCCTCCAGTAAGAGCGCGAGAGCGCCCAAGTGTATATATAGACGCCCAAGTAATTAATTAATTTCTGGGGTTTAATGTCCTAAAACCACGATTTGGTTATGAGAGACGCCGTAGTGGAGGTCTCCGGAAATTTCGACCGCCTTGGGTTTTTTAACGTTCACTGACGTCGCACAGCACACGGGCCTCAACATTTCGCCTCCATCGAAATGCAGCCGCCGCGGCCGGGATTCGATCCCGCGACCCTCGGATCAGCAGCCGAGTACCATAGCCACTAGACCACCGTGGCGGGGCAGACGCCCAAGTAAGAGCGCCTAAGTACACTACATGTCTTACAGCGAAGCTGTATATATAGAACTGCCTTACGGAAGTCTTCGTGTCCGTGCGACATCATGTTGCATAGACAATCGTCACACGAAAAAAAAAAAAAAAGTCATCGGCCCTTTCAAAAGCCATTAGTACAAACACACAAAATGTCTTGGGGCATTCGTATTTTGAAGTAAGACGGTTCATGTCGCCCGTGATTAAGATTTTTTTCCATCAATGCACTTTTGTGTAGAAGTGACGCCTACTTTTGATCGGAGTAAGCATGGAGTTTGTAAGCTGGCTTCCTCACATTGTTTTTGCGGTGAAAGCTATTCATGAACTACTACTACTACTACTACTACTACTACTACTACTACTACTACTACTACTACTACTACTACTACTACTAATAATAATAATAATAATAATATAATAATAGTAATAGACAAGTCGAGTGAGGTATAACAGACCGCAGCTTCGCTGCTGCTTCTTTTCTACAGACTGGAAAAGGCTAATAAATTTTCTTCCCGCTTATTTCATACTTTCTTTGATTCATTTATTCCTTTTCTTGTTCTTGCATGATCAAATTGCGGCCGCTTTGTGCTTCTTCGTTTTTTTTTTGTTATTTTTTTTCCCTGTCACCGGCACAAGCGCCAACGAGAACGACCTGGAGTGATGTAGCCGGTATACGTTGCCTTCTTTTATTTTTTCGGTGCCATATATTTCGGGACGTCGCTTTTCTCCACGACGTTAATTAACGGCCGGTCGAGCGGACGTCAACTCGTGTCGCGGCGTCCGCTGTCGTGTCTCTGCTCAAAACGGCACCGCATTTCCCCTCGTACCACGTTTCAGGTCATGCATGAGCAGTGTTGACTCTATGTTTATGTTGCTGCTGACGTTGGAAGCACAATAGAAACACACACACACACACATGCACGCACGCACGCATGCGTGCACGCACACACACGCACACACACGCACGCACACACAAGGACGTGTCAGGGGGCAGGTCGAGAAAGGTTGAAATTGTGAGGATATCTTCGTTTGTCCGATTATGTTTGCCTTTTCATTGCACTGTCACGCGCTTGCGCCTTTATTATAGAATGTATAATTACGAAATCGTATTATATCCTGGCTGTGTTATAAATTTTCCTATGGAATACTTAACTGTTATGCTGTGCAACTTTTTTCCATTTGTGTTCACTTATTTGTTAATTCCTTTTCCACTGTTATTTTTTTCTAACTGTATAGTTTGTGTAATTTGACTTTTTCTTGATTCCGTGGCAGTTTTCGATTATGCGCATGCACACTATATAGTATGTATTGAATTTACTGTATACCCCCCTTCAACCTACGCCTTTTCTGGGGGGGCCTGTGGAGTATTACTAATAAATAAATAAATAAATAAATAATAAATAATAAATAAATAATAATAAATAAATAAATAAATAAATAAATAAATTTCACTGCTAAGACGTTTCTACGTACCTTCATTCGTCGATGCCGATACGCGAAATAATTGCGTCTTTCCTTTGTTCCTTCTTTTGATGTTAGTCTCGTTCGTTATCGGGATTAAACAGACAAATGACCCCACTACCTAGAACGGCCGTGCACCACCATGCACCCAATCGAGAAAGAACTCTCGATCTATACGGAGAGTGCCGCTTCGCGCAGCTTCGTACGTGAGTCAGTTTTTATGGAGACGCGTAGTTCAGTGTCCTTGTTCAGTGTCAGTTCAGTGTCGTCCTCTATGATGCTCCGCCACGGTGGTCTAGTGGCTGTGGTACTCGGCTGCTGATACGCGGGTCGCGGTATCGAATCCCGGCCACGGTGGCTGCATTTCGACGGAGACGAAATGTTGAGGCCCGTGTATACCGTGCGATGTCAGTGCACGTTAAATAACCCCAGGTGGTCGAAATTTCCGGAGCCCTCCATCTACGGCGTCTCTCATCATCAGAGCTGGTTTTGGGACGTTAAACCCCACAAACCAATTTGTTCTTATCTCGTATGGAGCAATAAATGAGTCGAACCGCATAAGGTGATTGTACTGCACTCAGCGTTTCACTTTTGGGATGGCGTGCGCGACATGTCAAAAGAGCTGTTCTTCCACAACAGTAGACTCCACCAGGCGTGCGTGGAAAATCGGAACAAATAAAAATAAATTGGGCGTCGTCGTTTAGACGCGTGCACGTACGGCGGCATGAGAGGGGGAAATTGCATCGTGCGTACCCGGGTCGTTTGCTTTCCAGGCTGACAGTGGCGCACAGTCTTTGTTTCTGGTCGTGAACGTGATCTACGCCCCCTGTTTTCCAATGACCTCGCGCAGGAGCAATGTTTTTCACTCGCGTTGACATGCAGCATGCGAGTGGGTGGGACATTATGAGAAGCGTGTGTGCTCATTGCTGGCGGTGGCGCGGCGCTCCCTGTTGCAATCAAGGTCGTCGTCCGCGCTTCGAGTCGCCGATGGCAGTTAGATTCTTGTTTGTTCACGTGGCCTGAACTTGACCGTTGTTCCTGGGGTTAACGAGGTCGTTGTTTACGCATAAATAGAGAAAACGCGGCTAACTGAGCGGACTAGCACTTGCATATATATATATATATATATATATATATATATATATATATATATATATATATATATATATATATATATATATATATATATATGTGTGTGTGTGTGTGTGTGTGTGTGTGTGTGTGTGTGGGCTGGCCATATGTCTAGTTCAGGAGCGTGCCTTCATCTCATCTCAGTGCAGTGACGGAGTTGTCGATTAATATTTCTTAAACATGTCCCACTTCAGCATTCAACGCCAAATTTTGTTTTAACGAGAATGGGATATCAAGTGCGTGTTGAATAAAGACGTAAAAAGCAGAAGTTTTACGTTTCTTGCGTGTCGGAGTCTACACGCTGTCGTAATTATACGTAGGCGAGAAACCCGGGTTCGTCCTTCCCGAGTGTTTCCCTTCTGTCGTCATGCCAGCAGTCTGGAGTCGCGCACTCGATTGGCCCTCCTTACGCAAACACGTTGTTCCACCAAGGAACTCGTTGAAGAACCTCAACTACACGCTTCTGTATAGCTAGCTGCGAATTCGAAGTGCTCCTACATCGATTTCCGCAGTGCGTGGAACGTTCATGCATGTATTTTTTTTCCTTCCTTCCCCCCCTCCCCCCTCCATTTTTTTTTTTGTTATTGAAAGTGGAATGCTAGCTGCGTGTCGCATTTGGGTTTACATGTGTGTGCTCTACCCCGTTGCGTCTCTGTAGGCAGTATATACTTATGCACTGGTGCTGTTTCTCTTTCAGGAGAACATGGACGCTTGGGTATGGCGTGCACATGTTTTCTCGAAACGTCCATTGGCGGCGGCGTGAAACACGACGCTACAATTACGTTGACTGCGTAACAGCTCGCTTTCGTCATGCCTCCACACGTCTTCTATAGATGCGGGAGCTACAACTCCCTCGATACGTTTGCTGTCCCTACAACCGTGCGAGTGGATTTCCATATACACACGCCCCAAAACATCGACTCAGAGTGTACTTACACATACGCTCGCACGAATGCGAAGTTTACTAAAGCTCCTTTGGAAATGGAAATATATACTTCGCTGTCGCTGCGCCTGTCTGTCGCGTCCACGAGGGCCACAAACTCGCTCGCGGTTCGAGACACGCCATTGAAATTTACGGGCTCGCGAAACTTGTGGAAGCTTGGCAGCTTCGTTTGCTCTAGAAGTCCGCTTCGGATGGCATTTCCCTGTTGGCGGTGCTGCTTGTGCGTGCGCGCACGATTCGGCTTCTCTCTCGTTCTCTCTCTCTCTGTCTCTGGCTTTTGATATATTCGACTTAAATTTTATCACAGCTGTGTGTATATCCGAAGCGGCTATGCATCGCGTCTGTAAACGCTATTTCAGTAAACCTGAGCATCGTCCACGACAGTATACGCTTAAACGCATGCTTCGGTGTCTGTATTTGTCATTGTCCTGCACTTAGCCTTGTGGACATATCGTCTTGTGCGCCAGAAAGGAGCGCTACGACTCTTCTACGGTGGCTGTTTGGTGTGGCTGAACAAACGTATTGCTTAATGCGTGCGTGATTCCACGCGACACATCGCTTTCTCCTAAAGAGCTATGCACACACTTTACGCCATTTTGGTATTGTATGTACGGTTATGAAAGACGCTTAATTGTGCAACGAGGGAGCCCAGCGCGACATCGTGGGAGAGGTGGGTATGGGTGTGGGTCAAATAACGAATCGGGCATAAAGTCGCTACCTGCAGATGTCCACAGCGCTGTCAAGCTATCGTCAAGTTATTTCCGCGGTTCCTTCGGGAGTGATGTGCCGGTGGCGGCGAAAGAGAGTTGAAATTTAAAGAAGCTCCTCGTTCAGGGGAATACCCGAGAAAACCAGGCGGTCGCTCGGCGAATACGGTTCACCGCCACTTCGGTCGTCGTGCTCCCCTCAGTGGAAGTTTTCAGCCTGCTCCCCCTGTATTTCTCTCTACCCCATTAATTTTTTGTATGCGCGTAATATCGGGGAGAAAAAAAAAATGCTCGGGATACGGTATTTGCAAAAAGGTCGAATTCCCGCTTAGCCTCAAAACATAGCCCCTCAATAACAGTTTCCGTTTGTAGCAGGTTTAGCTACCTATACACTCACTCGATTAATTAGATGTAGCCATGCATGGATAAGGCGAAAATTTCCATGTGCCTTGGAGCCCTTGTCCTGTACACTTTCACCTCAATTAACGGCAAGACGTCCTCGTTCCAAATAAGAGTATATAGTTGAGTTTCTTTGAAAGCGATGGAGCGGCTGCGCCTGCAGAAGGAGACGTCATTCGCGCAAAGTGCGCTCAGCAAAAGATAATGAACTTTGCTCCAAATCACTCCTGATTTTGCGGGGGCTTCGGCTGATATCAGCATTCGGTATAGTTGCGTCCTTTTTGCCAAGTGTAAGGATGGGAAATGTTTATAACGAAGTAGCGGTTACAATGTAGCGGATTCGGCTCCTCCTCCAACTTCATTATAAAGAGGTTCAAATCGGGTACATATTTTTCCACCGTCAGAATGCTGGACCAAAACAGCTTAAATGTTTGATAAAAAAAAAAAAACATTTGTTGCAACGTATGGGTAAATATTTTTCTCGATACTGCGCCAGCAACGTGTTTTTCTTCTTCAAAGCTATGTAAACTGTATAAACTCCGGAGAAGATGCGCTCCAGCAGCCGTCGCTGCTGCTTCTGCGAGCGAGCTATCTGTTTACCGGCTTGTTATGCCGGTCGAAGGATCGTAGTGCTGTTCTTCGTGTAAACATACTTGGAATTCACTTTCTTTTGCAGCGTTTTCACGCTCGCTGCGCACAAACGAGGGCTCTCTTCAGCCGAACTTTCTTTTTCCGAAACGGCGATCATCGCAAGGAAGGGAACAAAACGGAGAGGTTTCGGCCGGTCGTCCGGTGAGCACGCTTCTACAAGCATGGTCTCGAATTAAAACAAGCTGGGCAGTGATGGATGAAAGGATCTCGCCGCTTTCTTTTGGGCGGTCTTGAATAGCGCGTGCGCAATTTGGGCGGTACCTCGAACCGCCGGCGTACGGTACAGCCGTTAAACACGATAGATTAAGGAGTTCGGCTGTTGTATGTGTGTGTGTGTGTGTGTGTCGATTTAAAAGTACTGTGCAGCGTTAATTATACAAATTACACAACTCGTGCACGTGTGTTGTGAAGGATATGCTGTAATGCATTCGGAAGCATAAAGTTCTTGTGCCATCCGAGCTTGCTTTAGTTTTGGTTGGGAGAAGACGGGGGCTTCATTAATAATAATAATAATAATAATAATAATAATAATAACATTTGGCTATGCGACTATGTACGTACATTCAGGGATGCCTAGAGTTCTACGAGTAAACTCGCAGCGCCGTTGATTGTTTCACATTCAGGTGTACGACGAAAAATCTCGGCACATTATTATTATTTGTCGCTCGCCGATGTGAGAGAAGCCATGGTGGCCGAGAAAAGTCGCTGTTTATTGTAAACTAAAGCGACTGAACGACATAAGCGAAACTCCTCGTACTGTGGGACTTGGATATTATGAGAATTGTTGTGCAATACCCAACACAGTTCGGAACTTCATACACAAAGGTTTAACTGATCGACGCGTTTCTCTAAGACCATTTGACGACGTTCCTTTTCACTGG
This sequence comes from Hyalomma asiaticum, assembly GCA_013339685.2. Taxonomy (NCBI): domain Eukaryota; kingdom Metazoa; phylum Arthropoda; class Arachnida; order Ixodida; family Ixodidae; genus Hyalomma; species Hyalomma asiaticum. Next base: position 115,529,800 of record CM023482.1, on the reverse strand, counting down.
TGCTGTTGAGGAATGCATGCTTGCTTCCCTTTGTATTTTGTTTCCGTTGCTCATTTGACAACTCGCTCCGCGCGTGCTTGAGCCACTAACAGGAAGGGGGGATCTTGCTGGGGCGAAAATAATAGCGCAACGGGGCGGAGGCGTGGGAACGGTAACCGGAACGAGATGTTATTGAGGCAAAGTTGTTCTACAGTGTGTAAATAAGTGTAAATAAACTAGTACCTTTATCGAACTTTAACTTCCAATATGGACGAAGCGTGTACCATCGAACACAAAGAAAGAAGACATATATCGAGCAGGCGCAGCGGTTCGCGCTACGCCGATATGGGCGAGTTCGTGCGTATAATTTGTGCAGCTAGTGCTGAGCCGTGCGAGTCAGTACGAATGGCGGCCGGCGCTCTCTTGCGCCACCGCTGGCCGCTGGGTGAGTACGTGGGGCCCAAACTCTGTCACAATGCGCGACTGAGGCTCTCGCTTTAATTGTATGCATACCGTAATTAGCCTGCCTTGTGCATTCCCAGGGGTGGCGCAAGAAAGCGTCGGTCGCCACGCGGGCAGAGTATGTATATAGCAACATGAAAACGTTGATAGTAAGTCGTTTCATTTGCTGAGTGCTGCACGTGAAGGCGACAGACTTTTTGTTACTGATTGTTCTGTACGGGCTTGGGCAGTGATCAATACAATGGTGATAAGAGTCGTCACGTCATGTCTCTCTGTACTATATTCTCCCGTTTCCCTCTCCACGTGCATAGGGTACCATGCTGGTTGAAGTATCTGAATCTATCTCTATTTCCTTCCTTTTTTTAAGATGCAAAGCAGCTTATGGCGGGGGCTTTGTCCGTCCCTCCGCCGTGTGGTGTCCACACCCGCACTGCGCATGCGCACCCTCCTCCCCCTCCTCTCCTTGTCTCATCTCCTCTCGGCATTCCTCCTCTCCTCTCCGAACGGCGCGCGTTGACTATGGAAACGCTCTTTCTTCGATGAACGCTTTACCAGCTCGCAAGGAACGAGAACGCGCCCTCGCCCGCAAGAGAACGCTGACGCAGGCAGCGTCTGCTAGCGTCAAACCGATGCAAACGCGACACCTAGTCAAACCGATGCAAACGCGGTGTGCACCCCCATGCTGCTTCGCATCGCCTCATGGTCCCCTTTAGCGGGAGATGGTGTAATTTTTTTCTCTCCCTCTCTTGCTCTATACGGACTTTTTAAAGTTTAAAGTTGTCTTTATTTTTCCCATACAAAACAGGGGAAAGGACTGCAGACCGAAAGCTATACAAAACTGCAAGCTTGAGTGCTTGCCCGAGGCCCATCAGAATACATTCACGCGACATACATGCTAGAGAAACAAAAACGCACTCAACTAGCGAAATTCATTAAACTATACATATACAGGTGTAAGGTCACATTTAAAGAAAGCTAGAACTTTTCTCATACTTCCTGCTTGGCGGTGAGACGCTCCAGCTATATATAGGGCTGCAGACACTTGAGCGATCGTTTCTTCCTCTGAAGAACCACCTCTACTTCCAGCTCAGCTCTCGACCAGCACGCAAGCGTCGATATATATCGGGCTTATATATGCGCAGCCATCCGAAATATACAGGGCTGCGGAGTGATTGACGTCATCTTCCTGTTCCCACCGCATAGTCCGCAGGCGGCCTGCGCTCGCAACTGATGGGTTTTTGTCAGAATTAAAGTTAACGAGAGGGGGCGGAAAGGGGAGGGGGGAACAGAACGAAAGAAGTGTGTTAGAGCCGTTCTTTCGATTGGAACGACGAGGGCATCCCTCTCTCATCATCACTCTATGCCTATACTTTAATATCGAACGGGCCGACGCGTTTTCTTTCTTTTTCTATTTTTTTTTTCGCCCAGGGCGTTTTATAATACATGCCGACTTCAGTTTTGTACGCTCCGTCTTTCTTTAGGACTTAATCTCCGACGCGTTCCCGCTGCGTTGCTTGTATTTTTGCGCGCACGCGATGGAGCCTTTCGGCTCTTGTTACCGCTCCGACGTGCGCGATTCTCCGCCGTGGCTTGTGCCGCTTTGCACCGCCTCATTAGGTTCCGTGTCGTCTTTCCGCGATGAGGATTGAGGACTGCGTCGAGCTCTCGTAAGAATTTCGCTTTGCCGTGTCAGCTCGCGCTCGGAGCGTGCTCGATTTAGTGTTGCAAATTTGGCGCGCGCCTAGCTCAGCGCGACGCAGCCATTGGACGTTGAGAGATGGAGAGTCTTACAAGGCAGCGGCGAAGACTTGAGATTTCTTTGCGGGTATAAGCAGTTAATTAGTCTGTAGCAAGAAAGCAAAAGAGAAATTTTTAATACGCATCTGAGATTTGATGACGTTGTGCAATCCCTCTCGCGCGATTAATCTTATATTAAGGAACAACGATAGCCCAACTACAGATGTGCGCACGCGTTCGTTTTCTTGAGAGTGTTAGATGAAACACCCCATGTTGTGTTGTACGTTATGTGCAGTCTTAACCTCGTTATAACAAAACTGGTTATAACGAAGTGTTGGCACGACGAAATAATTGTAATTCCCCTCGGAACTCCCATAAAAATACATAGTATTTGAAACCAACCTCGTTTTAACGAAGCACAGTGGCTTAGCCAATCGATTAACGAAATAAATTCGTCTACGATACCGAGAGCAATCTCCACGTCACTGCGTGCACGCGTTTGTGTGCGTGTGCGCACGTGCGTGCTTGGTATTATGTGCTGCTCCTGGCGCAAGCAAATCGGGAGCACCCGCCGCACGTGTTCCAGCTATGTGGCACTGCGCGACAAGGCGACGACACCTGTATACAGTCCCCCTCCTCTGTCGTGAACAGGAAGTATGCCTCATGTCGCGGACAATGAGGTTATCGCCTTAATGGCGAAACGAAACAGAACCGTTCGTACTTACACGCGTCTCGATCGCTCGCTTATCGCAAGGCCTGCGCAGAAGCATCTAAGAAGATAACACATGAAAAGGAGGACTCGGAGAGGCAAAGGGTTATGTGTAATGGCGAGATATCACCGTCATTTAGTCACATTCTCGTTTCCTGGGCTTCCGTACAGGAAGTACAGGAAACAAGAATCTGCAGGGCACTAGTGTAAACTGTGCTCGAATCTGCGGCGTAATCACGAATTCCATTGCATGCGTCCGGATTCCTTTTGTTAGGTATATAAATCGTGTCTCTTGGCCTCAAAAGCGTAAATGTAGTCGTGCGCCCGTGGCTAGAGATAGTCATCGCCTACAAAAGACGCACGTTTCTTCCTCTTGCACAAATCCTCTTAAATGCTGAGAGATTGTGATCGCCATCGTATTTATCCTGAAGTTGTGATTAAAACTTCAGAAAGAACGCCTGAAGAATGCCTGGTCTTTGATGTCGCAACGTTTGTAGCACAGTTTCCTATACTAGACGCGTGCGCCTCGTTTCATCCGTGAGGCGCAGTTTAGATTCCACTGGAATAGGAAGCTCTTGTACTCCTCCAAACGGGCGTCGTGTGGCATACAGAACACCGCACCATACATACAAAGATGCGCGGTTTCATATAGCGCAAAGCTTGGAAGGATCTTTAACGACGTGCTCCGGCGCTGCGCTGCCTTTCGTGCAGTGCATGCCTGTTTCTCTCGGCTAGATGCCATCGCGAACTGCGATGGCTTACGTCCTTATACGCTTGACAGCGCGACACTTGCTTGCGATCCAGCAGTGAATAGCTCTGGGCTGTTTCTGTCTTCTTTGTCTTCGTGAAACTCAGCTGCTGTCATCTTTTCCGCTACGTGACGCTGACATTTGCTCGCGACTCTCGTTAGGCACGTTTCCCGTGAATATATATATATATATATATATATATATATATATATATATATATATATATATATATATATATATATATATATATATATATATATATATGCGCGCGTTGCATTTCCAACAATAAATGGCGGCAAAGATGAGGGGACATACGCTCTCATTGCGCAGCTGTTCGCTGATGAAGTCGCAGTCGCATATAACTTCACTGTCATGACACTTGTAATAAGAGTTGTGTCAGAATTGTCCGCTCGGCGTTCAAAGGGCGGGAATTCCATTATCCGAGTCTGACGCGGTATGCCTGTACATACTTGCATTCTATACCATATACTGTGTCATGCGTATATAGCACCTCTATAATTATTATGGCTCTTGTATGTGTAAATCCGGTTTGTGTGACGCGAACGTTTTTTGCGACTGCCTGCGACGTCCGGCCCGCTTCCTTCGGCTTCCCATGGATACAAGATTGATGCGTGCCTTGTGATTTTGTTGTATCTGCGAGACAAAGTCGTCACCGCGCAGTTTGCAAGTTTGCATGAGGTGTCTGAAAGTCCCTTTCAAAAAAAAATTTTTTTTTTCGGGCTGTACAATGAGTTTGTTCCTTCTGTATTAAAGAAACCCATGCAGCAGATGCGGGTTGTTGGTGTAGTCGGTTATAGCGCTATTACTTGTGACCGTCTTCGTCGCCTGTCCTCTACCATTGCTTGTACTCATCCGTTCAGCAGCGCTATATCATCACATCATCACCAGTCTGTCTATACGCCCACTGCATGGCAAGGACCTTCCACATATTTATCCAGTTAGGCGGGTTCTGCGCGCTAACTGCGGCCATGTTATCCCTCGGCCATGTTATCCCCTCAAACTTCTTTGTATCATCTGCCCATCTAACTTTCTGCCACACACAGTGACGCTTGCTTTCGCTTGGTATCCATTCTGTTGCCCTTGATGATCGTCGATGACCTTGCCTTCACATTGCATATACCCGTTCACGTACATTACTTCTTGATTTCCGTTAAGATTTCATTAACACGCGTTTGTTCCCTGGCCCAATTTGCTCTCTTTTTGTCTCTTTCTTGTCCCTTTAGCGCTTTAATGGTCTCAGTAATATGCTCGCACAGCTCCGAAAGACCTATAGACTCATTCGCTTTCGAAGAGTTTTGCTATATAGCTCGCCGTGGATGCGGCATTTGCACGTTGTTGCGAAGGCGGTGTAAGGGACTCCAAGCTTGGTCTGTTGCTTATATAACCGGGCGCAGTGTATAACGGCAGTTTTATGCGAAGCCGCCACGACGACTTGTCGTTTATAAGGTCAGAACTTGGCATTTCGCGCCGGACGACACGACACCACGCGCGGCGGGATATATATATATATATATATATATATATATATATATATATATATATATATATATATATATATATAAAACGAAAGGGAAGGGGTTAAGGGCTCGCTCGTTATTTGTTAGACACAACTTAAAGGGGCACAGACACCAAAATTTTCGTCCGCTGTTTTTTCGCTGCAATACGTAGCTGGGGACCTGTTAGCCATAACACGGCACATAATTTGCTCCAGCGCGCGTCAGATAATTATTTACGGCATGTTTATTACCCACTAGTTTCAGTTTTGGTTTGGGAGAGCTCAAAAAACGACGAGGCTGGATGGATGGATGGATGGATGGATGGATGCTATGAGCGTCCCCTTTGTAGCGGGGCGGTGACATGTGCGCCACCAGGCTCGTAAGAAGATTTAAGCACTTTTTTTTCTCTCTCTCTAGATTCTCCTCATGCCTTTTAAATTTACTTCAATCAAATCGATCATACTATAGAAAAAAACGGAAATTCATAGCCCAGTTCCCTGCCCCTTATGGCAGAGGGTCCTTATTTTTCCCTATAATTATTTTTGTCCGTTCTCTCTAGTTTTCTGCCACCAGTATTCTAACCGTCTCTTACTTATCTCAGTCGCGGATATGTTCAGCTTCCCGTTGTTCGCCCTAAAACCCAAGGCTTCCTGTAGGGTGGTGCCCAAACGTACAAGTTATGTCTTTCTTGTTCGTTTTCTCCTTGATGTGGACTGAAGTCCCGTCAAGAAGATGATCGACGTCGATGAAGCAGGAGGCAGGTTGGAGGTAATGAACTTGAAGGTATATTGCAGCAAAATATTTACAGTCATATGTACATCTTGCCGAAGCACACTGATGATAACATAGACATCAACAGCGTCTTACTCTTCTACTTAACTTTTCTTAAGTTAGAGCCTAGAACACTGTTACTACATACAACGAACCTAGTCTCACTGTTCGACCACCGAGTGGTTACGGCCCAGACAGAAGTTGCATCGTACGGAGTCTTACTGATCGATCAGTTAAGTGATTACAGCCTAGACTGAAGGGAAACGAATCCCGTCCAGTCTTTAGTACCTTACGGTAACAAAGAAAGAGGGGAGGTGGCCACTGCTGGTCCGCCTCAACCTTCTGTCATCCAATCTGTTTATCCTCAGATTAAGCCACTCCCTAGTGGGCTGTCCCTAATCTTGACAGCAGCGTCTTTGCAGTTTAAACAGGCATTTTGGCATTCTTTCCCATCATGGCTCTCCCTCTCCTTATCCCACGCTCTCAGATATTCTCACAATCGAAATATCGGTATCGTAGCAGCCCTGCGGCATTCGGGCCATCTCCCACGCTCATCCAGTCGAACCCTGTCGTTCCAGGAAACACAGCGTGTCTTCGCCTTTCCCGCAGTTCGGACCGTGTACTGCTGCGACTCACCCCTTCGTTCCAGTCGGCGCGCCGAAAGCGCATGCCGGTCGTTAAAGAATTGGTTGGGCCAAGCGCATTGTCGCTTCGAGCGACGGCGCATTTCTCATGCATTCTCCTCCTACGCGTCCGAGCTGCTCTTCCCCGAAACGGCCACTGAGAGGACAAGTACGGTCGCGCAGCCGCGACCCCCCCCCCACCCCCCCCCCCCCCCCCCCGAGCGACGTTCAGCGAAAGGGAAGGGTCTCGTACCAGGAACCCCTGGGGGCCAGCGTGAGAGACCAGCCGCTCAATGGAAGCAGTTTGCTTTCCATTGATAATTGCTGTCAAAGGCCATGCAGAGAGAGAGCCGAGAAAGAAGCTTTGTATAGCGTACGGTGCTACGCCGTCCCTTCTGTACGATCGCCTTATGAGCGGCAACATAACAGTACACCTGGGCGGATATTTCCGCATTCAATCAGAACATGCTCCGTCGTTTCCCTATCTTCCTCACAGTGCCCGGTGAAACTGGCGCCATCTAGCGCTCGCGATGGAGTAGACGAGTTCGTGTCTGCATTGGACTCTAATAAAGTTGTTCTCTCTCTCTCTCTCTCGGACACGTGACGACAACCGCCGCGTGCTCGTTTTCTTTCGCCTGTCGCACGTCCTGCGCGTTGATGTCGCTGTTGCTGTCATCGTTGTTGGGTGGCAACTATTTTCTTGAGGTCTGGCGTCGCCGGCAGTCTACTAACGCAGCCGCAGCGAATAAGCAATGGCGGCTATGACGTCATCATTGCTAGCTGCACTCTCGGAGCTCGGCTGCCGTGGTGACGTCGCGGAAGATGGGGGTCCCCTTCAGGTCACCTTTGCTGCTGTCGATGTCGCGATGTACGGCGTCTAGCGCTCGATTGCGCATGCGAACTTCAATATTCATTTAAATTATCTTCGGAGCTGTGTTCGCCATTGAGATTTGGTAGATGACATCTGTATGTCCACGAAAATCGATCTCGCAGGCTATCTTAGCAGCGAAATTTTGGTGTCAGTGCCCCTTTAATGAGCAAACAGACAATCAAGCCTAGGAAAGCATAGGGGAAGTTACTTGTGGTATTGTAATTGTGGAGAAAGTAGAAAGGAATTAAAGTGGACGAAAAGACAAACCTGCCTTCGGTGGGAACCGAACCCACGACTTTCGGATGTCGCGTCCGATGCTCTACCAACACTGATGATATATATATATATATATATATATATATATATATATATATATATATATATATATATATATATATATATATATATATATATGGCCCCTTACGCGAAGGACACCTTAACTGCCTCGCTGACCAGTCATGTCTGCTCATGGACGTCAAAGAGATATGGCGCGGCTACTTAGTACGTTAATTATTTTCTCAGTTTATGTATTTCGAACAGTATCGCTTACCAAGAAGCTCGTCTTATATGGCCAGGGGATAAGCATATTTGAAAGGTTGAGGCACACTACAGTTCCGAGTGCGACCTTACGTGAAGTTAATTCGTTTCTGCTGACGGGTATATTTTCAACGGCAAGACGATTGGTAGGCTGCCGGCTACACCGGTCGCGTTATATTCTAGCGAAGAAAAAAAAAAAAAAGGAAGGAAACTAAAGTGCGTTAGGATTAGGAGAGAGAATCCTCGGCCGAGTTATTTCTGCCGCTTAAATCGATAATTGGACGGAGACGACGTGTTCTCGACCGGGAAGCCATTTCATCTATTCGAGGAAATGAAAACGAAACAAGAAAATAAAGGTGTGGTTAAAGATTAATAAAAAGAGAAAGAGAGAGAGGGAGAAGACATGTTGGCTTCCGTGCAGATGTCTAACTGCTTGAAGGTTTTATTGAACACAATTTGTTCGCTGGAGGTGCTCTTTGGTCACAGATGACTGTTCGCCCAAATGCTGCGTTAAATAACTGCGCTGCTCATTATAAATACGTTTCTTTCACTGGAGGTGTTAATGCTCGCTCGTACAGATTTAGGGAACCAGTCTCTCAAGAGCCTAAACGGCTTGCGATATATTTAGTCACAAATGATTGATCTGTTTTAGCGCTTTGTAATATGTGTATCCCTGCTGCCGGGCGGCGCGTTGTTAGCGGATTCCAAGTCCCTGCGACTTACATATGCTGTCCCCAACATCTTACAACGCGCGTACGGATTACATATAGACATGTGCATATGTAGTGTGCATGGAAATGTTCGGTACTGCCCTATAATTTTATGGTTTTACGTCGTCCGATAAGCTTGGTCTTGAAAGAGAAAATTTGTTTTCATCCTACTCTTTCTAAACGCCAACGAGAAGGGAAATTGATGAAGTGTTGTGTCTCTTTATTTGGGCGCGCATTTTGACGCAGGAACTCCTGTACACATAGTAATCTACTAGCTTCAGCGGTGAGGTTTGTTAATTTAGTTACACTAACTGCGCCTTAGAAGATAGCGTTATAGTGTCGGTGACGTCATAGTGAGCTGGTTCATGCATTTCATTAGATTACTTTGGCGCCCTCAGTCGATCGCGTCGTTACTTCATCTTTAATTCACGACGGTTCACTTTAATTAGCACTATATCCACATGAATTCACCTGAATTCCCTTTGCACTCATGATTTCACGTTAACTTTAATGTATACCCACATACAGCTCCACCACGGTGGTCTATATATAGTGGCTATGGCGCTCGGCTGCTGATCCGAAGGTCGCGGTATCTAATCCCCGGCCGCGGCGGCTGCATTTCGATGGAGGTGAAATGTTGGGACCCGTGTACTGTATACGACATCAGTGCACGTTAAACAACACCAGGTGGTCGTAATTTTCGGAGCTCTCCGCTACGGCATCTCTGATAATCATATCGTGGTTTCGGGACTTAAAACTCCAGAAATCATTATATACCCGCATATACATGTGTGACGCGTATATCTGCATGCCGAGCTCTGTCCGTGCCGCACGATAGTACTGCGCCACACGACAGCACGCGCCACACGTGGATTGCCTTAGCTTGATTCAGGCACTATCTCGCCTATCTCACCGATCGACCATTAAAAAAAAAAAAAAGAAAGAAAAACAGCACATGTGTGTTCTTACTTTGCGTCTGCCTCATTCAGATAAGTGATTCGCGCACTATACGCCTTCTTCCTTTATAGAAATGTGACTCCGCAATTACTTTTCAACCGCGCAGAGAAGCGTGTAGCCGCAAATCATTAACCTACCCCTGCTATTTCGCTGATTTGTTCCTGAAATTGCTCGGGCTGTCGGGACGGGCCCTCTGTGGCCACGGATCGCGCACGCGTTTGTGTATGCGTGCTCTGCGCATGCAGCACTGATGGAGTCGTTTCCTAATTGCCTCTCGAATTTGACCTCGTTCATGACCGTGCATGGCGCGAGCAGCGTAACTTCGATCGCCGCTTCCTTCCGCAGCTCCCTCCCTCTCGCTAAGCGGGAGCGGAAACGTCGGGAGCTTCTCGGCGGATCACTCAGCATCGGGACTAATTGTTCTTTTTCCCGTTATTGCTGTCGCTGGCGCGCGCAGCCGAAGCGCTTGTTGGTGTGGCACAGCAGTATCCTTTCAAGCACTCTTTCTTTAGTTTTTTCTTACTTTTTTTAACTGTTTAAAGGTCCCCTGTCGCACAAGAATAGGAGGAGGAGGTATAGCTTTTGGGGAGATTTTTTTAAGGATGTCGAACACCCAGGGACTCCGGAACCTTTTTGGGAGTGGGGGCAAGCATAGTCGTCTTTGTATGTTGTCCTTATTATTTATTTGTTCTAAATATTTGTCGATTCTAATTTACTTAATTTACATATTAAACAATATTATACTCGTTTTAATGGCATCAGATATTGTTTTAATTCACTTCAGCCTCAATTAAATTTTACATATTTGCATCCTCGCTTATTTCACATTGGTATACAGTTAAAAAATATTTGGGAATTTCGGAAGTACTGAAAACCTGCGCAACTCCCGTCGTTGTGTGGTCCAATGCTTTGGAAAGCACTGGACCACACAAGCACCAGCTTGAAAATTCTTGTCAAAAATTTGATTTCAGCGTAAACATTCGGAAAGTGTAAAGAGGCCCTGCCAACCCCTCCCTCCCTTTCCCTTCATGTTCCGGAACCCCTGTAAACACCTCGATGATGATGTGGAAACCGCTCTTTTTGTTTGCGACGACAAAATGCCATCCATAGAACGGTTGGCATATTTGTTTTGTTCGACGCCTCGGGACTCGCCCGGGGTGGCGCGTATATATACGGTATCAATATCAATATATCTTCGACCAGCGTGCCTGACGTTATATGTACGAGGGGGCGTCGGCTGCGCGCGGACACCCGACTGAGGCGAGGCCGCACGCGCACACCGGATGTTGCGCCAATGTAGAGAGGCGCAAGCCCATTGTCGCTGTGACTGTGATGGACGGCTCTGAAATCGACGCCGCCCCGCATTCTTGCATCGGGCAGGGACTGCGGCATCTGCCGCCGAACGTCATTTCGACCGCAGTGCCGCCGCAAATGCACGCTGCGTGAAAGGGGGGAGCGTGTCACCTGTCGATATCGAACAGAGTAGTTTGATATCTATCGAAAGATTCATGATATGAGGCGAGACCGCCTGCATATATCGAAGCCTATTTGCTTTCCGCTGCGAAGTTCTATAGCCAGTGGCTTTGCAGGAAACAAGCGCTGACGATAACCGCTTACATTTGTATTTGCTGAAAGTATAGCACTGCTATCTTGGCACAGTGAAGCGAGGAAGTATGATATCAACGCGTATTTGGTATCAATGCATATTTGGTGGTTTCACTTCTCTCGAAGTTACCAAATATGATAGCATCAGCAGCGGCCGTTCTCGCCCTCGCTGCTTGCATGGTATCTCGGGTGCCTGTATAGTTACGATAGAGGGATGACTAATCTCGTTGTAGTCATTATAGGACGCCCTAAGCTTCTTATAATGCATTACGACGTGATAAATGAGATAAAATGTAGAGTCCGAATGGCCAGTGCGCCCGGGTACAGGCAGGCGCTGTGCGTAGTCGTGCGGCCAAATAATGCGTATGATGCGTTCACAACGCCTGCATTATGCTCGTGCCGCTTACAGCTAAGGGGAGCATTACACGGACCTTCGAGATCTACGGCATCCCGGCAGGGAATCGCGGAGTTTACCTTCGGTCACTCGGCGAAAACGTTGAGTGAGAGAGGCGTAGAGCTGCGCAAGGAGGCGGATAACCTTCAATCGACCGCGTATATCCTTTTGGCGCTTAGCCGTGCTCCCTTATGGGCTGCAGAAATTAGCGCCTTATTTCTTTTTCCCAGACAAGTCACTAACGTATATCCTTTCATGCAACATTCATCGTTTAAATTATGACGCGAGTGATTTATACTTGTTGTGGCCTAACCACTTACATAGTTTCGAGAATACGTACGCTTCGGAGACTTTCTATAAAACAGCAAATGTGAAATCCAGTGAGTATTTTCGCTAGAAGCGTTGATGAGCTGTAGGGCACCTTTCAGAAACACTCTGTGCAGAGTAACTGGTTTGCTTGCCTCTTTCTTGCACTGCCCGTTTTATTGTATATATATATATATATATATATTATATATATATATATATATATAATATGAACGACAGCGATGATAAAATTTGACCGACTCCTTTGTATCGGTCGGGCCGCGTGCGCGACCTCTGGTTTCGGCGGTGTCCTCGAGCGCGTTTTAAACGGGCGAAGACCGTACTTTGAGTGGAAGTATCGTGGAACGAAACAATAACATGGTTACGCACTCGACTTTCAGCGAGCGCCATAGCCTTGTCTCTAATGTGGCCGCGGGCACTTTTCATCTCCGCGCTGAACTTGCTCGCGTTTCGCGTCTGGCCCTCGCTATATAACATGTCATGCCGTGCTTTTGTCGCCTATTATCGTTACCCCCATCCTCTCTGCCAAAGTGCACTTGAGAGGGCCACAGCAGAGGCACGCGTATATAGTGCGTTGTGTATACACTGAACTTTCAAACCCCTAATGGCCCGCCTGCTCTTCCTGTTGTTTAGATAGCGGGCAGCTTGACGTAAAGCGCGGATCGGGTTCTTTCAAAAGTGCTCTATGCGATGTTTGAAGTATAACAGCCGTGTAACTTATATGAACGTTATAAACATTAGACAAACGTTAGAAACACTGGAAGCACATCAGAAACGTTAGAAAAAAAAAATTACAGCATATCCACGGAGTGAATGATGATGATGAGTGGGCGAAGCTCGGGAGGTTCATCGTAGATCGTGCCGAGTTCCGGATTAATTTAGTTAACGCGCACGCTACGAATCCTTATGGTTCAACTATGCACAAGTGAAATCTCCCGCCGGCACTTCATTGCAAGTCAAGATCCAGTGCCTATATATATATATATATATATATATATATATATATATATAAGGGTGGCCGGTGAACGGTTCTCCAACGCGAGCAGTCGGTATTTCTCAATCAAGAAACTCGCTAGGAGACGCTGCCTGCGCCAACGTTGTCTCTCGCGGGTGAGGGCGCGTTCTCCTTCTTTGCGAGCTGGTAGAGCATTCATCTAAGAAAGAGCGTTTCCATAGTCAACGCGTGCCTTTCGCTCTCTCTCTCTCTCTCTCTCTCTCTCTCTCTCTCACAAGACAGCAGATGGAAGAGTGAGAGAGAGAGACACACGCGCCGAGGGCGAGCGCGTGCCTCCCGGCACGCCGGTTACGCCTGACGCAGGACAAGGTTAGACTAAGAGGAGCTTCGCCCCTAAAAGAACGACAGACTCTAAGTAAATGAAAGCCGGTCTTACCACAGGAAAAGTATAATAATAATAAGTGATGTGGTTTCACGTTCCAAAAGCACGACATGATTGTGAGGCACGCTGCCGTGGAGGGCTGGAGTAATTTTCACCACGTGACGTTCCTTAACGTCCTCTGACAGCGCAGACACTACACACGTGCCTATAGCATTTTCGCTTCCATCGGAAATGCCACTGCCGTGGCAGGGAATGAAAAGCGCACGAAAAAAGAAAAAGAAAATAAAAACAAGAACATTCATGTTTGAACCTATTATTTAAGTCGGCTTACTTATCGACCATGTTTCGGTTTCTTTAATCTTAAATGTAACTTTTCGCGCTGGTTGCATAAGCTTCCCAGAAATTTGCGTCATCTAACGTATACCGTCTAACGCTACAAATTGAGTAATTATGTATAGCATGCACGACAGCTCTTAGGCCAACTTAACACTCGTGGGAGTATACTCGCTTCGTTCGGCGTCATTGCTATAGAACGCTGTATTTAAACGACGAAAGAATGAGATGTAGTGTGACCTACACAACTACGTCATGAGGCGCAAGTGCAACGTTCATGATGAGCTCGGCGCGACATTCCTCGCTGTGCTGTATATATGGGACAGTAACCAAATAAGTAATATGTCAGCCTAGATTGATACTTTGCGCTTCTGAAACGCCACACAGGTCGTTTTTTATCGGATTAGTTCGGGACGAAATAAATAAATAAATAAATAAATAAATAAATAAATAAAGAAAGAAAGAAAGAAAGAAAGAAAGAAAGAAAGAAATGACACTATCTCCCACGGCACGGATTTAGACAGCGCCTGGATTAGGCCGTGTGAGTGTGCATGCCAATAAAGGAAGGCTGCGGGCGCACCACCTTCAAAGTATTACCACAGACTGGCTCTGGTAACTTTCATGCAAATGCATATACAGACCAACAAACCTACATATTTTCGGTTCTCAACCGAGGAAGACTGGGTCAGATGGGTTTTGCTACACGTGACAAGGCCTTAGAGATGATCCGTGCTCAAGTTTTATCTCCTTTCTCCCTATATATATATATATATATATATATATATATATATATATATATATATATATATATATATATATATATACCTTGGACCCTGCAGCCAGAATACTGCATCCTCCTGACGTCGCATTCACGTAATTGCCATTAATATTTAAGTGCACGACATTATTTTTTAAGTTTTCATTTTCTCCGCTAGTAATGCAACCTTATACGCTAATGAAATGCAAATGGAAGCGCGAAACATTATTCGATCATTGGACTGTTTTATACTGCTCCTCTAAACAGACTTTTACGTTACTGTCTAGGGCTTCTTCCACACAGGGCGATGATGCGCTAGCATAAACAGAAAAAGAAAAAGAACACGAAACTTTGTAACAGAAAGCAAAAATTGTAATGAATCGACGTGCACCCACGTCGAACCATCGGTAATGCGTGGGCGTTCTCAGGTGCCACGTATGTCGGCACTGCTCGGTGGCAGATCGCGCGGGCACGGCTGCTCCCTTCACGAGCACATGCGCAGAAATTTCTCCACCCGTACCTTCCACGGGCGTTGCTCGTCTGCCTAACGTCAAGGCATATGCCGATTGCGCGTTATTTCCTGCAGAGATCGTTCCCTATTTTATGCGTGATCGTCTCTGAAACTCATTATTCTTCGTTCTTGTAAACAACCGTCCTATTGGGCGGGGGGGCTATCGACAGGATGTCAGCGGCGGCGGAAGATCATTAGGTTTTCTCGGCAGCCTTGGAAGGAGAGAGAGAGAGAGAGAGAGAGAGAGAGAGAGAGAGAGAGAGAGAGAGAGAGAGAGGTGCGCTACGGGGTACTGCTTGTCGGCCGCTGAGGGATATACGGAAACCACGAAGCAATGGTTATAGAGCCGGCAAGGTATAGACTTGATTTGATTGATTGCTGGGGATTTACGTCCCGAAACCACATGATCATGAGAGACGCCGTAGTGGAGGGCTTCGGAAATTCAGACCACCTGGGGTCCTTTAACGTGCACTGACACCGCACATAACAGACAGACAGAAAAACTGTATTGCGTATCCGGCGTGTTTGTGGACTGGGCTTCCGCCTAGGTATCGGCCAGGAGGTCTTGCCTCCTAGCGGCTTCCTCGGCACACTGGATTGCCCAGAGTTGTTCAGTGAGGGCTGAGCTGAGTATATAGCGCGGCCTTCCAACGCGCGCGGAGGCTGTCATTGGAGGCTGCATTCTCATTTCCGTGTACTATTAATCCCTGGCATTCCCATAACATATGTTCTAAGGTAGTTCCCATAACATATGTTCTAAAATTGGGACGATACAGAGAAGATTAGCATGGCCCTGCACATAACAAGGATCTCAACATTTCCCCTCCATCGAAATGCAGCCGCCGTGACCTGGATTCGATCCGGCGACCTTTGTATCAGCAGACGAGTACCATAGCCACAAGACACCCGAGGCGGGGCGAAATACAAACATGAAAGTATCTTCCATGTATCAACGAAATATGCTGCAGGTGTCTTTCATCTTTCAAGCACACTGACAACGTATCTCTATGTGTGCAACACGCTTTTCCGCGCCTGCTCGAAAGCAAGCTGGGGCCGCAGTCGTCATGCGATTCAGTGGACAAACGGTGTCCAATAGCGGCGTTCCGTAATTTATATATAGAACTCCCAAGCGCAGCACTTTTGATTCGGCCAAAAGTACGTGGAGGCCAAAGGCGCAAGATGATGCGCCCTTGACAAGCGTTGGAGTGCTTTCAAAAATCCTTCAGATTCACCAAGCTTAATATACCCACTTCAGCTGCCACGTCTTCGCTTCGCCCCGTTCGAGGTAGCACCACTTGCGCGTTGCTGCTGGGAGCTGCGACCATCGTTGGAGTTTGGAACACGACACGCTTGGTGCGCACTGCATCGCGAGGCATCCTTTCGGCGTGTTTAGGCTGGTGTAGGCACCGTACCCACCAGGCCTGCTTGACTGGATGCGATCCAAGTAGGATTTGATGCAACCTCCCAGCTGTAAGACTGCGCGGTAAAGACAGGGTGGACCTCGGCCGCCCAATAATAAAAAGAAATTTATTATTATTATTAGGCGTCCGTGCGCGCACAGTGAAATGGTATGACCATTTATTTGACAGTATAGTGCGTGCTTTAAGCGGTAGATGATGAAAGAGGTCCGTAGTATACGGGAAATGGAGTCCATGACGGTGATTTTCTGATAAGTCGGTATAGAGCGTGACTAAAATTTCCCTATACTAGACAGCGTAGGGGAAAGAAGAGTCGTGAGAAGGATGCAACGTTTGAGGCACTTCCGCAAGTGACGCAGAGTCGGAAGAGTCGCATGTAGCGCTCGCTACTCAGGTTTCACAATGAAAACAATGGCGCTGTCCCTACAGGGAAGCCCAGTCGTTCACCCGTTCTGAGGTTGAACGCCGCGGGCACACGGTCGGCAGCGTGCCTGCTCGTTGTACACCGGCTAATGCACATCGACGCATTCGCTTACACAGCACTCACCGTTGTCACGGTAACGTTCTCGCGATTACGTGCGCGCGTTAGCTGCTACCGCGACTATCAGCTACATGAGGCGCTCAGTGCAGAAGCGGGCTTCTCCTTCCAACATCGCTGCGGTGGAGCCGACCTCGGCGAATGCATTTTAGCGACCTGCGCACGCACGCGTGTGTGTGTGTGTGTGTGGGGGGGGGGGGGGGGTGCAGCGGTTTCAGATGCGCTTCCGCAAGTGGCGCAGAGTCGGAAGGGAGCAGACAGAAATTTTAATGGCTGCGGGCCTGGCCGTAATGGCCTGAACTTCGCCGTGCTTCTTCGCACTCTTCGGCGCGATCGATTTTTGCCAATGTTGCACATGGGGAGAGAGAGTGAGGGAGAAACGCGTTCACCGGGAACGGGCGCAATGAGCGTTAGGCCGCGATAACGGCTGCGGGCATCCAATGAAATTCCCATCTGCCCTCCTTCTCCCTCTCAGCGTTGCTGCTTGGACGCTGCACGCAGGTGTGCCGCCTGTATTAGGACGGAGTGCGTCAAAAGTCGTGCCAAATTTGTTTCGGACGCTGTGTGCAGAGCGCTTATGTTCGGGCGTATTAAAACCTGTGCAATAAAATGACATATAAAATAGTTTAACAACCACTGTAAGAATAAGAATAATTTGGATCACTTGGAGGTTTTTAACATGAACCTAAATCTGAGTACGCAAATTCTGATGATGATGATGATTGTGGTTCGGTTAAGGAAAGGGCGCTAATTTCTGCAGCCCATGTCGGTCCGTTGGTGTAGGGGAAAGGTAGCGAAAGAGATAGAAAGGAGAGAAAGACCGTAGTGGAGGGCTCCGGAAATTTTGAACCAGAACTTGCGTGCACTGAACGTACGTAAAACACGACGCCTTGCCTGCGTTCTCTCTCTCTCTCTCTCTTTGTGTGTGTGTGTGTGTGTGTGCGTGCTCTTCCTTTATATTTTGTTTTGTTTTGTTTCCCTTGTTCTCCCGGTGGTTTGCATCCCCCACATTTGGGTGCTTGCAGAACCTGCGCCAGCGTATTGTTTTGTAATTTGCCGGCCACTGTAGTGCTCCGTTATGTAGTTGATTATTGTGATTCGGGTAAGGAAATCAAGACGCTATTTTCTACAGCCCTTGTCGGGAGCACTGTTCGGCGTATCCGCTGCTTTCCCTTCAGGAAACTTTCGAAGATAGGATTCGCCACTCGGAGCATTTAAACGGCCGATTTGGTGTTAAATGTCTGTGAAATTTATTTAGCATGAACTGCATAACTTTGTTCGAGGTCACCATTTTAACTGTCGCCCATATCTTTCTCTTAATCGGCATAAGTATGTCAGCTCATTTCACCCACTTTCTTAATTCCTCTTAACATTACACGTGCCTTTTTCTTTCTGCTCCTTATGTTGATTAAGGAAAAAATGTGTACATGGGAAGTACACGTAGTGCGGAAGGACATACCCTATGGATCTAGTGAGAACAGAATGGACACCGAGACACGGAAAACGAAACGGAGGCAAGCAGACGCTCAGGCGGGGTGATGAAATCAAGCGATCCGCAGGTATTAAGTGGAATGGACTCGTTCAGGACAGGACGAATTGGAAATAATCGGGAGAGGCCTTCTTCCTGAAGTGGGCTTAAAACAGGCTGATGATGATGCTGCTGATGGTGGTGGTGGCGGTGGTCTTTTTGTTCCTGCTTACCAGTGTTCTTGTACGTACATTCCAAAGGGGCGCGGTTTCCGATGTCCTCCTCAAGGCCAATTGAATACTCTCCCAAACTTGTACCACATGTCGTATCGGCGTACTCGGCGTTTTTAGATGGTGGTGTACTGTAGCTGCGTCTCGCTGCCGCTGCGTCCTTCGAGCCTTTGAGGCACACTCGATGGTTTGCGATCGAATCGCCTCGAGTAAACTTATCCGCACGCGAGTATATGGACATCGCCATGCGCTCTCCCATCCGTCGACTGTGGCGCATAAAAGAGCGCTTTTGTGCGCAGTAGGCGCATGGTGCTTCGAAAGAAGAGTCGACGAGCGTCTCCGCGTTTTGTTCTTACAGTTTCCGCGATCCGCTGGAAGGCTAGCTGCTTGTGGCGAGCGCGGGCGCGCCGGAGTGCGCGTATCGTCTTTCGCGGGCGCGGGCGCGTTTGACGTCGTCTTTCGCGAAAGGGGTGCCCTGGCCCCTCTGGCTGCCATCGCGGGCGGACGCCTTTTTCTCTTGATGCGACGACGGCGTCTGGGTCGCGCATCGTCGGCTCGAGCGGCTCTCTTCGAAAGCTTTCGTGATGAGCTTTAAGGGCTTTGCCCGCGCGCCCCGTCTGCAGAGCCTCTCGAAAGAAAAATCCGCCCAAGCGGCTAGCGAGTGTGACTTCACGATAGGCCCAATCCGTCCGTTCAAAGACCTTCTTTGTCTGGGAATTTCATTTTTTTTTTTTCGCTGGATGGGCGCGGGCCGATGCATCCTGTCTGTCTGTAGCGCGAGTGTGCAGTCTCGCGAAGGATGCGCGCGCCGGCTCGCTTGAAACCATTATCGGCCAAAGGGCGGGGACGCTGCCGTTCTCAGTATTATATCCGTCGACTCATATGTATATGCACATCTTCCTGCCTCCGTGGGTTGCTGGCCTGTCGTCACTCGATCGTCGACATCATGTAAATTGCACATTTCTCCTCGGGATGTTCAGACTAATCGTGGCGTCCGAGCTACTGGTGACTGTGCATTCGTTCGACATTAAGCCAGTTGTGTTCTGTGATTTAATTGTGAAGGGGTTAGTAGAAGAAAAGACAGGAAGACTGCCATATAACTCGTAGAAAGGCTATCTTTTTGTATTCTCTCACTCACTCACTCACTCACTCACTCACTCACTCACTCACTCACTCACTCACTCACTCACTCACTCACTCACTCACTCACACACACACACACACACACACACACACACACACACACACACACACACACACACACACACACACACACACACACACACACACAACCTTCCCAAAATGCCTGCCGCAGGCGTTTCGGGGAAGGGAGTTACATTAACTCTCTAATTTGGCCTGTAAGTGTGATTGTATCACTGTCTGAGCGATGTATACATGAACGTTACTGCATCACCAAATGAAAACGCTATGTGCCAAATGCAGCCTTATCAGTGGGTGTTTGCGAGGTTGAAGGAGGAGGGAAAGGTCCCTGCCAGTTACGCATGATATGTGAAAGTGCACCTATTACACACCCCTAAATATCATGAGGATATTTGCTGCAAAGGTGCTTTTGTTGTACTTGCTCCCCGTGAAAAAGAACTGCTAAAAAAAAAAAAGGCATATGAAGGGATTTTGGTGTGGGCATTCTACCCTTGATCAATACCTTTCAAGACACCCTGCGTTAGGTTTCGCTGCACGAGATTGGGTGCACGTTGCAGTCTTTTGGCTGGATTTGTAGGTTGCTGTGGTGTTTTTATCATAATGTGCGGTGGTAAAACACTAAATGTGTTTGTTAAGATGCAATATTACTTAATCTTTGGTGTAAATGGCATTGTGTTACGGTGGTTAACGATGTCGCTTTTCTTTCTTTTTTATTTATGCTTGCAGGTAGCTGCCAACGTGCTAGTGTTTGTATGTGGCCACCTGGTGGGTGTGTTTGTGCATTCCATCATGGAGCATGCACAACGCAAAGCCTTTCTGGACACACGAAACTGCATCAACGCCCGTTTGCACATGGAGGATGAGAATGAGAAACTCGTAAGCTCCAAGCCCTGCCACTTAATGACATTGCACAAACACAGTCTAAAATAACACAGTCACATGCAGCCAGGCCCTCATTTTCATAATTCTGTTTGTGCTTTTGTATGTGCACATCTGTACAAGGAAGCAGGTGTGCATGCATATGATATGCTAAAGATGTATATACTTTTTAGCTGAATGAGAGGACTATATAGCAAATATGCAAAATTGTGCATATGACCTAGTCAACATATTCACACCTGTCATGGAATCGAATGTCATTCCTGTGATAATCTTTGGCTTTGTCAGAGAAAGAGAAACGAAAAAATGTAAGAAAGTGGAAATAGGACAAAAATATCTATTAACAAAAACATGATAAAAGCAGACTTCTGTTACACTGCATCTTTGACAGGTTTACGAGGACTGGACTTTGATTTACAATTCAGCATTGAAAAGTGTAGCCGTGAGGTGGAGGGAAGCAGGTTTAGAGAAATGAAAAGCACAATGTTAAACACTTAAGATATTTTTAGGTGGTGTGTGAGTTCACTACATTTTCTGACACCATTTGCTTTTCGTGCTATGGAAAGTGTTATGAGTGCTTTAGCATGTAACGCCTCAGTGCTTTTAGGCTGAAGTATCAGTTCAGCTGTTGCCATCAACTCACAGGTACTTGTGCCCAGTGGAGCAGCCATAGCTATCTTTTGGGGATGTTATATGCTGCTGAAAGAAGAGGGAGAGAGGAAAATGCAAGCTGTAAAGAGGGGAAGGGGTATTTCGATACTGAAACCCCTTCCCATGGCTATGCCCTTGCTTGTTCCTGTACCATTTCTGTCTTTACGTGTGTCCCTTCTAGTGTAGCGAAAGTATCTTGAATACGGGTGCATTACACAGTATAAAGGCTGCTGGTTGTGCAAAAAGAGCCTTGTTCATATGAACATTGTGAGGTCACCTAAGCACAACGCGGTCAGCTGGGCTACTTGGAGTGTAGACTCGTAATGCATTTACAGCATTAACAAAAGAAAGAAAAGGGAGGAAGACAGATGAGAGGACAGCAGACAGATAGGCAGAACGCGTGTAAATGCATTACAAGTCCACCTAGGCACTAACTGCACTCATAGCACATAAAATCACTGATGAATAAAGGCAGATGTTCAGTACGACTTCATAAAAATTAGTAAATATACATATGGTCTTAACACAAGTCCCATTGGAAAAGTGTATTGATAAAAGCAATTTTCATTCTGAAACTGCCTGCTCAAAGTTTGATTGTGCAGTGGGAGAATGCACTGAGTAACGTAGTTAGACTTTATATTATGTCACAGGAACGACTACTGCTGAGTGTGTTGCCACAGCATGTTGCCATGGAAATGAAAGAAGACATCATAGCTCCTCGAGCGGGTCAGTTCCACAAGATCTACATACAAAAGCATGAAAATGTCAGGTTCGTAGTTTACCCTTTCATTTTTGTGTCTCCTGCCATGAGTGTTCACAAGAAAGTAATTCTGAGGGATGAAAGTACGTGCCGGAGAAGTTATCAAGATAATAAAAACTTCAGTTGCCATGAAAAGAAAAAGGAAGAAAGGGGGTTACTTCATTTATTCGTCGTACGTAAATTGATCAATATGCACAAGTGCAAGTATTGAATGCTTCAGTAGCAAAGTGAAATATTGGAACAATATTTGCACATGCACACAGTAAAAATGTGCTCGGTTGTTGCACATCACATAGTGTGCATGTTGACAGGGTGGTCTTTAAATATGAGTTTGATACATATATTCAAAATTTGTCATTTTATGTTATGGTGTAAAGGCTTTTGTCAAAGCTCAAAGTCTCTGCGGGTCTGATGCGAAAGGGCTATTTATCCACTTAAACGGGAACTACCCAATATTTCAAAGAATTTAGTGAGATCAGTAAGTATTGCCCTCAGTAGGAGTTGAGGTACCTTGAAGTAGCCTTCATTTCTCTGTGCAGTTTTGCATACAAGATTATTTTAGGGAACATGCAGTTGGGGTGAACTTCCATAAAACACATGTCTAACTTTCTCTCACACTTTTCTCTTAGTGATTATCGTACTTTAGCTTACTGTTGGTGTACTTGTTCACGCAGCATCCTGTTTGCTGATATTGTTGGCTTCACGGTGCTGGCCTCCCAGTGTAGCGCCCAGGAGTTGGTTAGGCTCCTGAATGAATTATTCGGACGTTTTGACCAGCTGGCAAATGTGAGTTGACCAGTCATGCAGGTGTTTGTGCATTAATGTTGTTCATGGTATTCAAAGTATAAGGAATTGTTATGTGTTCTCCTCTTGAAATGCCTCTTAACATCCCATTTTCAGGACAACCACTGCCTACGAATCAAAATCTTAGGCGACTGCTACTACTGTGTGAGTGGCCTGCCTGAGCCCCGTTCTGACCATGCCCACTGCACTGTTGAGATGGGGCTAGACATGATTGATGCTATAGCGTGAGTTTTGCCTGCCTTTGTTACTATTTAATAATCTGTTTGTGCAAGGGCATGGCATGATGCCACCTGCTATGTATTAACACGAATGTGCCAAACATTTTTTAATTATGATTTGAACTGAACAGATGAAAGAGGTGCCATGAAATCTTGTTGAATGTTAATGCATACACTTGAAACAAATTCTCAAGTGAAATCTTTTTGGCTCTTTTTAGAAGCACAAGTAAATAGCATTTACTGAGACTACAGAAGGAATATAGCTATAATATTTTGTGTCTGTTTTTAGTTAAAAAACCTCATGATGTTTGCACAAGCACTACATTTTTCATAAGCCATATAGCACAACTCAATAAATAATGTGCCTGAATCATGCTGAAGCTATGAGGTTTTGTTTAGTGATAGGAAACAGTGGTTTGTTATAAATATGTTTATCATGTTTTAGTTATCATCCTTGATGTACTAAACAAGCGCTGATGAAAAATGTTTGTCTAGCTTTTCTTTTTCTTTAGATAGCTGCCAACTCCAAAATTACAGGAAGGAGCCTCAAGTCTTCTAATACCAAACAAATCATGATTTGTCTTATTGTATGATGACTAGTTTGGAATGCATGCCAAATGGAGTGTAGCTGCAGGTGTGTAGAACAGGACTCTCTTATCAAGGTCATGAACGCTAGGTACGGTACCACTTTAAATCACTGCAAAACATGTCCATGCCTTGGTTCATTTGCCAAAATATTTAAATAGTGAATAGTATTTGGAGCTCTGCAGGGCATGGCACTAGAAAAGTAGGTTTATTGTTTATCAAATGCAGAGGAGTGTAGAGAGTGAAAGAGAGAGAGAGAGTAAAGAAAGACCACAGTGCGTGTATCTAGATTTTGGTGGCATGATTACAGTATAGCTTATGAGGACATCACCATGAAAAAGCAATGCCACTTTTGCCATGCTGCACAATTGTGGCATAATTCATGTTATTTTAGTGTGAATGCCACAGACAGAATTGGTGAGCCCATCGCCTGCAGTGTAGGCTTTCAGACGTAGGATCTGGCAGCCTCTGTTCGTTTTCAAATCATTAGTGAAGGAACTATACAATATCGCAGAGGCTAACCCCTGTGTTCTAGAATATCCTTCCACTCAATGCCACACTCCGACTTGAAAAAGCTGATAGTAGCATTGCTTCTCGGCAGTATTGGTCACTGGGCAGAGCAGTAATTTGCAGAAATGACTAAGAACTGTGGCATCATGACCAGTTCAGCTGCGGTGCTGTGCTAACTTTGTCAAGCGAAGGATGAGCTCCGAATGGAGGCTCATTTAAGAGCACAGGGGCAAGACACCGGCAAGTCATTAAGACCAAGACAGCAGCTATTGCCAGCATTTAGATACAGCAGCGAATTTCATTTTAGCAACACTTGATGTCATGAAATATTTTGCTTAACAAAACAAGGGTAAAAATTCGGGGGAGGATGGAAGCGTGAAGTATTAAAGAGGTTGTTGAACAGCGGACATGCCCTAATGATGACAAGTTCACCTGTTGAAACGTTGGCTGCAGTAACATTCCATGTTTGAGGATTTTCACATTTCTTTACTTAATTAAATGCTTTTAATTCCACAACACATGTATATCCATAGAGCTTAACATATTAACAAAGCAAAGATAACATATGTTTAAGCCAATTAATAAAGTCCTGGGTAAAATATGAGTAAGATATGGGCACAGTTGTTCTCATATCTGGTGGCGAAAGCCACTGACCTGTTAAGCAAGGTCTTCCACTCTTATAAACAAAATAATTATATGCTCAACAAGGTCACTGCCTAAAATAAGCCTTTATGCAGGGAAAAATAATATTTTGGGTGCATCATTCTTTCTTTATGCTAGTTAATCAATGGCTGGCATCAATATTCATTTCCACTTCTGTTTGTATACCAAGCCTTAATCAAATTAGGTGAGCTTCTTCATTGTCTATATGAGGCAGCGCATTCATAGATGCATACAGACACAAAGATAACATATATATTTTTTTGCTGCTGAACGAGTGCGTTATTTGAGCAAGTGTTTTTTTTTTTTTTCAGGTGTTTTCAATTCAGCAAATTTCCCATTTTAGTCCCAAGGCCCAGCACTTTTGTTCCTAGCTGCAATGAGAGTTACCGAAGAGCCCCCACCTCTCATGATTGATCCATTACAGGTCAGTCGTGGAAGCCACAGAGGTGCAGCTCAACATGCGAGTGGGCATTCACACGGGCCGGGTGCTATGTGGAGTACTGGGCCTGCGCAAGTGGCAGTATGACGTCTGGTCCAACGATGTCACTTTGGCCAATGCAATGGAGGCTGGCGGCATCCCAGGGTGTGTGTCCCTGTGCTTAGAATGAACATCACTGTTATATTTTCTGAGTACTGTTTATTCATGGCTACAAAGTTGTAAATGACAAAAGGAGTCACACCAGTTTGTTTCAAGTGCATTATGTCACGAGTGCCCAGCCTGACCAAACCTGTTGCACATAGGCTTATGCTATCTTACAGTTGTTCCCAACGAAATGAAAGCACGTTTCAGCACATTCCACGAGCATTCTAACTGCTCAGTAGAGCTTATTGATGCTGTTAGTGCCAACTGCCTACAGTCGACGACCGATAATTCGGACTCCACGGGGAACGTAAATAAGTCCGAATTATCGAAAGTCCGAAAAAACGAATGCGTCAGAAAAAAAAATACTTTTATTGACACTTCAGTGTACCGGTGGCCGAAAAAAGTTGTCAATGCGTTGCTGCACGCACTTCCGCTTACGTGCAACCAAGCCCGCCTGTATCTCCGCCAGTGTGATATGATCGCTGTACGATGACGAAAGAACAGCGAGGGCTCGAGACAGGTCCGCATGCGACGGCTCCGGAGCACACGGCACGTCTTCGTCATCAGAGTCAGAACCGCTGTTTGACGGTTGCAGAACCTGCTGAATTATGTCGTCGTCATTCAATTCGGCACACGACGACACCACACTGTCGACGTTTGCAAAGTCTTCAAACGTAACAGTGTCTGGAATCGGCACACCGCAGCCTCGCAGGTCGTCAATAACGTCCACACCTGAGCTCGTTGCGCTGGGCGGCAAGTCCGGCTCTTCAGTTGCATTGTCGGGTTCTTCGGCTGCAGTGTCGGCTCGGCGGTGTCGGGCTCACTACGCAACGCAAACGGGACCAACTGTGCCGTTTACGTTGCGTAGTGAGCCCGACACCGCCGACACTGCAGCCGAAGATCCGAGTTAAATGCACCAACGGTGTCCGAAGATGCAGCCGAAGATCCGAGTTAAATGGCACCAACGGTGCCCTCACAGCCAGCGCCGAAGGCCGCTGGCTGTGAGGGCACCGTTGGTGCCATTTAACTCAGGTCTTGTGAGACAGCTGGACGTAAAATAAAGCAAGTCTGAAAATAAAGATGAACGCGCGCAGAATTTAGCAAAATGCTGTACCGCAGACACATATGACAGAATGACGGCGATAGCAGCACAGCGAGGGGATACAGGAACCGGAATGTGGGATGATCGCGATGTCGATACGATCCCCCACAGTTGAGCCGTGCCTCCAAGATCGGCATTTTCAACTACAAATCTCTCAGGCATAAAGTTGCGATCGAAATAAAGCCTCATAGATTACCAATTAGCTTTCGTTTTGATTTCTGAGGCCATACTTTGTATGGTATGGGTGCCGGAGGAGATAATAATGGCTGCCGATTCGGCGTGCGCGACAGTCGGACAGGGTCCGAATTATCGAATGTAGATCTGGCAGCTGTCCGTAATATCGGTCGTCTTTACACATTACTTCTATGGGACCATCGGCGGTGCCGCGCGACTGTCCGAATTACCGAGCGTGTCCGAATTATCGGTGTCCGATTTATCGGTCGGCGACTGTATATGATAATGTCTGGCTGCCAGAATTCACTATCATCATTTGGACGTTTACTATGTTATTTTTACTACATGGTAGCAATACCTCCAAATTCGAGTAGAATCGACTTGACCGGGTGTTTGATAGGGGCATCGGACAGAAGGCAGTATGTGCATGCAATTACATGTTACTGGAACTGGTAAAAGCTAGTCGATTCTTACCATAGCAAGATGTACTGATAAAATACTGTGCAACTCTCTCTTCCTGCCAGGCGTGTACATGTGACAGAGGCAACTGTGGAGTGTCTGCACGGCGAGTACCAGTTGGAACCAGGCAGAGGGCAGGAGCGCAACAGCTACTTGCGTGAACACAATGTCAACACATTCTTCATTCGACCACCTGCACACAGGAGAAAAGTGTGCACAATCTTTACAACTCTCCTTTCTCTTATGGCACAACAGTTAACCACTGCTGGATATTTATTCATACTCTCCCCTTGCTAGACATGTCTGATTTCGACCTTAGGCTTTGCAATGGTTGTGTTGATCAGCCTTTTATCCATTCTCCATGTTACAGTGGTCAATACGACTGCCATGAAATTGTCTTTCAAATTGCTATGAAGCTCTCTTTTCGTTCTAAATTTTGTCTTCATTTGCACCCTTAATTTTTCTTTGCTTCATGGCCCCTAAAGTTGATGGTTATTTTACATGCTATTAGCACGGTTAGTTTGTTGCTGTTAGCTAATATTTGTTGGAGAACAAGGTAAAGTATTATCACTTACTAATCCTGATTGATCGTTTAGCAAATTCTGCCTTGATTGATGCGGCAACAGCAGAATACACTTAAAAGGGACCCCCCATCTCCACAATTTATCTTGCTGACAACTTGTGTGCTTTTACCTAGCACATGATAAATGTGACATGCAGCGGTGATTCTTTCGTGGTCTACATTTCTTAAATACTTATTAAAGGCATGAAAAATATTGCACTTCTTTTTTTCCATACATCAAATGGCAAACATTGCAAACATAATTTTCGAGCCTTGTACAGCCTTACTACGCCTTAGAATATTGCTAATTTCTTCATCATTATCAATGCTTTATTCCTGCACCTTGTCTTTTGTAGTGTTCATACTGTTGGGATACAACAGTTGAAACTTAATTAAGAGAATGGCTGAGCAAAAGGTCTGAAATTCACATTCGCTTTTGATGTGTTTGTAGATCCCCCATCAACAAATGTTTTCTTTTTCTCCTCAAACACAGACAATGCTGTTTAACCAGCTGCACGTTCGACGCATGGCTGGTCGCAAGCTGTCATTCAAGAATGTCTCCAATGTCGTTGTGCAACTGTTGCACTCTATCAAGTACAGCATTGATGTGCCCTTTGCCAACATGGCCATGCCTGGCCCCAGTGGTACAGCTGAGAAACAGCCAAGCAAAAAGGTGAGCTCTAATTTGCTTTCTACAGGGCAATATAAAAGGATGCTTGTTAACATTTTTTACTACTATAGACAGCAGCAGCGCATATTTTAAATGGACACTAAAGTGAAATGTTAAATCAACTTAAACTGATAAATGATTCTCTGGGAACTCTACTGTGTTTAATTTCATCATCACAGGTTTTGTTATAAGTAAGGAGACAAGATGAAGATCATAGTTCATTTTTGAATTTTGCACTGTAATTGATAATGGCTTTGATTTTTCTTTCCGTATTTTGGTCACATTACCTTAACAAAATTCCCCGAAACTGTCTACATTAAGTCTCTGGCTTCCTTAAAACAATATGTAATTTATGTTATCAACAAGAAAATATGTAGACCCTTGCAGATGCCATCAAAATCTACAACATTTTGTACACTTTGGCACTTATCTGTCTCTTTCCTGTCTCCATATTTTTTCTGGTTTCATGACTGTGCCTGAACATGTTTAGCAGGCTTGGTCGCCAACTCACAGAAAAACAAGTTCTTCCAGTGAGGATCCCACAGCTACAAGAAAACAAATGTGCAAGAACTGAAATAATATTGCTTACAGTGAAGCATGCATTGTTTTTTTCACTTGCAACTCATGAAATTATTCTGGTACACTTAGCAACAGCAGCTTGTCGCAACACATTCCAAATTTCTTTGCCAATCCCATGTGATCATGCCAACTGCATGATTGCACGTTACTGACCAAGCAAAGGATGCGCTTGTAATTTCACAATTTGTGTGTGCTGTGTATCAATCTTGCACATTTCTAATAGGCCATCACAATTGACCTGGCTAATGGCAGCATGCTTGCTCTTTGTTCACATGAATACAACAGTGTTACTTCTTGTTTCCCACTGACATTAGCATATGCTTACATGGAATGTTGGGCAAAGGTATTGTTGTGTCAATGCAAACCGTTGATAACTGTATTCGACTGCAGCTATTCCAGCACATCAGTCATACATTGCTGCTAGACTATGTGTAATGGTTAGCCATGTCTGCATTTGCTTAGAAAGCTTACTTTAAAATTAATGTGGCAGACACAGTGCACATACTGCAGGAATGCGCTGAAATAACTGCTGGCAGGCTTGGGCTTTCTCTGTTAGCTATTTTAAGACTCCTTCTCCTATGGTATCCACGTTTTGTCTGCTGTCATTACACCAATGAAAGCTACTGTGTCATCGTTAAATTTGCAAAAAGTATCCACTGATTTTTCATGCTGCCTTTTTTTTTCAGTTCAAGATGACTGATAAGCTGCACAAACCGCTGAAGAAAAGGTAACCCTTGATTATTCGTATATTGAGGTCACTTTGAAAGTTCAGCACATGAATGTGCCTAGCCCATTCTCCCCTCATAACTACCACATCTGTAGAAATTTCAGAAAAGAAAATGAGAGCTTTGTCTATGTTTATTTCCCAATGGAAACAGCAGCATATAACCTCTTCTTTCTCTCTCTTTTTGTCTTCACTTTCTGCAGAGCATAAAGATAATCTAAACATTTGCAATGACCTCATTTTCGTGGTTTTGTAGAACACTTAACCATAACAGAAAAACTTGCACATCAACAGTTCACTGGACTGAATTTACAGTGCTTATCCATATCACCACCACCATACTCCTGTGGAAAGCACAGTCACTGGTCAACCACTACCGCATTTACTGAAATGGCGCAACATTGGAAGTTCTCTTTAGCAAGACGTACAGTATGCTCAGGTTGAAACACAACACTTTAAGGTTATGCAATGCATGCATTTTTTTTTTTTCTACACTCGTCAGTTCATGTCCCCTCGCCATAATATTGGCTCCCATATCACATCGGAACCAACATCACTTTTAGTGGTCAGCTTCGTAGCTACATGACGTGGCTATATCGAGCAGTTGTGCAGTATAGTTAGTACTGATCAATGTTTACATGTTGCATTTCTATCCGCGAGCACTGTACAGTGGAATATGTAAGTCACTTCAAATATTAAATTTTTTTTAACACATAGTTTTCAAATTGAATGCGAATATCACAAAAGTAATACTCGACTCATATACACAACTTCAGGATAGTGACCCATCTATAGTTTATTGCTGTGGTAAGATTGACAAATACTTATATTTTTGTGCAGGCATTCTGTGGTGTACCATCAGCCGAGCAATCGCATAAATAAATATCTGGCTCAGGCCATCGAAGCTCGTAGTGTTGACCGAGAGAAATCAAACCATGTCAACATGGTCACGCTCTGGTTCAAGGACAAGGCAAAGGAAGAACAGGTAAGCCTCGTGACATTGAAATTGCATCATGAACACCATTTTTTACCTTAGATGACTGGCACAACCAGCTGAGTGTCATAAGGATGGCTATCGTAATTCTTTTACCTTGCTTCTCTCGGACAAGATAACGAAGATAAAATCTGCACGATTTTGATTCTTGTCACATTTGAAGTATGTTTGTAACAACATGCTCTGAATTACTTCCCTCGCCTAATATCACATAATGCGCCCGACCAACAACAGGTATGTCTGCATGTTCATCTGGGTACATCCAATCACCTGCTTTTTTCTCCTCCCTTCTAAGAGCAAACCACTGATAAAGTTAAGCTGCATGTGAAATTGCCGCTAACAGTTTTGGTTCATAGTCTTGACATGGCAGCAAACTGCACCTTCTAAAGAAAAATGCAGCTTATGTGCACCTGTAATGTTAAATACTATGTTGACACACACCAACGGATAGTATTAGTGGGCGATATGTGGTAAGCTGAGTGAAATCAAGCTTACCTCTCTGGTGAATTATCGGTAAATTAATTAGTGAGCTCTATTAACTACAGACGAGAGCACATACATAGCATCTGTATTGAGAGCCAAAATGCCACTTGTCAGTTCAAGAAAAACTGGATCAACGAGCAGGTCACGGGAACGAGGTATGTCAGATGGAACAATGTGTGCTGTCCTCACTTCAAAAGAACTTTGACGCCTGAATTGTTAACTTGCTTGACACATAAAGTTCGTGCACCTCAGAAAACTGGTTGTGGTTCTTTTTCTTTGTGTTCTCTGCTTATTACAATCTTATTACCATAGGAATGCACAGGATCTTTTGGGAGGGAGAGGGGGGGGGGGGGTGGGGTCACCTCACTGCAGTGCTCCCCCCCTCCTCCGAGCCTTTTCCTACTGAAGCTGTTTCGGTTAAAGCAATGCAATGAAAAAGGTATCAGGCAGATCGGGTGCCCCCAGTCAGGTGATTTGGGAAGGGTGCCCCCCCCCCCCCCTTCTTTCACTTCTGTGTGCACACCTATGCTTATTACGCATTGTGGGAAGTTTGCAGAGCCTTTTATGATTGCCTTTAGATTTACATTACACACCTTGCATGGTGCTATAGTCATTTACCCACATTTCATTTTATAAACTACTGTTGCAAGATATTTTTGTATCAGGTGCCACTTCACTTTTGGAGGCCTCATTTGCAGTAGTTCTGCTCTTTTGTTAAGTGGTAAAAACTTTTCTTCTCATTCTCCTCCTATGCAGTACCACCGTGAGAAGGATCATGGCTTTGGCAACAGCCTCGCTTGCATCCTAGGAGTACTTCTCTTGCTGAGTGGAGTCGAGGCCACTGTGCTACCAAGGTGGGAACATTTGCAAAGCTTGTTGGTTTTAACAGAACTCTTCAATGCCACTCCTGCCTTCCCTGGGTCAGCAGCTATACACACTAGCTGTCCTTTTTACTGTGGCCGGCTCTGGCATCTAATAACGCTAGCCACTTCATAGCGACTCATAACAAACCACTGAAACACAGGCGTCACCGTTATTCTACACAGACTTGCTACATATTGTCTATAACAACAGAAGCTAAAGGTGACTGATCGCTTAAGGTTCACTTTTTTATGTTTACCTGAATAATGTTCACAGGAGGATGTGCAGTGGGTTGCATCACAGCCAAAGATATGCACTATACTTCAATGTCAGTGAATGGCACCTGTTTCCGCATGTAACAGGTGGACAAAAGCGAGCACGAATTATGTGATGCCAATGGGGAATATTGTGGTCGCGAGACTTGTAGTGGAACCATGCAGTTTTTTGTGGTTAGTTTCGTAACTAGATAAATAGGTTTAGCTATTTGAAACCTTTGTTCCTGCTTCCTTTCTCCAGTTAATGTAAGCATACATGGGGATTTCTGTAAAATGTTTATAACTATTATTTTGACACATATGCCTACTACTGAGTCAGCATAAATTTAAGCTGATAGGACAAAACAAGGATTGTTAAAGCTCACTTTTCGTTTATGCCATCTGTGTACTTTTCTGGTTTCAGGGATCAAGTGTTTGAATTGACAGTAAGCATTTCTAACTTTTGTACGTGGCCTTTTCAACTATATTCGCAGAGCTGTCACTGCCTTTCTGCTCATTTTTTTCTGAATGAACAACTTCATGATTGTCAAGTCTGACATGCATAATTAGGTATTATTCTGGAACGTGCCATTGGTTCATTACCTCCCAATAGTGGAACTCAAATAGGTCCGTGACACCGAGAGAAAACAGACGAACAGTTCTATCACTGAATTGCGAGCTAATTTGTTTCGGTAAAAAGGATGCACATGTGTATGCTTGATGAATGAAGTGCGTATTTACATGATGGTTAGAGAAGCAAGAAGCAAATATTGCATACTTCAGAACAGAGACGTGACATCTCAGCTGCTTGTCCCTAGGTCCAGATGTCATGTATGTGTACACCATGTCAGCATACGTGACATCACAAATTTATGCAATTACAAAAAGGAGCATACTAACCTAATTTTCTTTCCATCACTGATGCAATAACATTTTTCCTGTCACATAAAATCTTGACCGATTCATTTGGCTGATTGATATAGGATTCTTTTTTGTATGTGACAATATAAGGCTCTGTAAGTGCAAGCCACTTGTGTAACCATTCAGAAAACACGGTGTTGTAAAGGGGTGGAGTGCTTGCAGCGAAAGCATATGGGCTCTCCTGACTAGTATTCTACATATTTTAATGCCAAGAGTACACTTGAAATACCTGCTGATATTTTGTAGTTAACTCTTAGGTGTCACTGGCCAGCAAGATAAGAGATCACTTAAGAGCTTGGTATATTGTCTCAGATTTTATCTGAAAGTTTCTGCACATCTTTTACTTTTGTCGTAAATGTATATGAACAAACTGTAACTTATTTATCTAAACTTCAGCTTATGGGCTGGATTTTATGTAGGCAACTAAATTCAGAGACAGTATCGTTTTTTTTGCGCTCTTATTT
Organism: Hyalomma asiaticum; assembly: GCA_013339685.2. Classification (NCBI taxonomy): domain Eukaryota; kingdom Metazoa; phylum Arthropoda; class Arachnida; order Ixodida; family Ixodidae; genus Hyalomma; species Hyalomma asiaticum. The sequence goes on along the minus strand of CM023482.1, from coordinate 115,496,199 downwards.
AATGAAAGGCTCATCTGCGAGAAATACAAGGTGCAATCAGGCACTAAAATCCTTCCTACGCTAGTACAGGCTCCTCTTTGGCAAAATGAAGAATCATTAATCCCGTGAACAGTCATAAGCTCTTGTGAAATGTTGCTTTCCTTGGTGAAATGAAGGCAGAGAGAGGCGTAGTTAGCGGGCATTTTGTTGTAGCAGCAGCGATCAGCGCCATGTCAGTCTTTATATTTTATCAATAATCTGAACAGAAAATCAGTATCTTATTTTTCATTACTATTGCAATGTGGCTAACTGTATACCGGTAGGCATGTTTTATGCAATATAAAATGTTTCTTTTCACAACTATTTTTTTAATAGATAAGTGCATGCTACTTGTGCTGTCATGCACTAAGGAATTGAAGCTCAGCACATAAGTTTTGAACTGAGTGTGGTCTGCCTCTTTTTTTTCTCTTGCCTGTCTCTATCCCTCAGGACTCTGATCCTCGTGGTGCTGTCGGTGACTGCATTTGTGTGTGTCTCCATGTTTCTCATCTTAGTCCTGGCTGCACAACTCAGGGTAGGCCTGACTGCTTTCCTTTCATTCTTTCCTGAATGAGCCTTTTTCCCACACTTTAACCTGAAACATCCGTCCCATTTACTGTTGTGTCAGTACTGGAGGAAAGCAAAAGGTGCATTGTAGTCTTGGGCAAATGCAGTAAAATACTAGGCTGTCTTCGATTAACATTGTTCATCCTTAGGTGTGAACTGAAGGCAACACTGTACTATGCACTGGTACCTGAAGAAGCATTTTAGTCATTTCAGGTGATGTGGCATTTGTATAATATGTATAGTAATTTGTCCCATTTGTCAGAAGATGCAAATACCTTTAAATGTACAGCCGCATATCCTTGTGGCCAATGTAGAATGGAGGCAGCGGTATACTGTTCAAAGGGTGTTTATTCTATAGCAGCCTCTCACTTACTGTCAGAAATGTTTACACTACAGCAAGTATGGCAGAATTTAAAGAGATGACTAAGATATAAAAGGTGAGGGGAGCACATTGCCATTTACACAACCGCGATGACACATTATTTATCACAATATGTGGAATGTTGTATTTGCTGTGGTGACATTATACAGGGTCTGTTAAAAGAGTAATGTGCATGATTTGTTAATGATGCGACTATCCTTGGCAGCACGGTAAAACTGGTCGGGCAACGTTGTGAAAGGATCTGCCCTTCCCAGACAGCTGGTCACCAGTTTACTCCTCACAGTGTGAGTGGAAAGACGTGCCTCTGCGTGAAATTTCTTTTTTTTTAATACTTTGTAACACTGTGCAATGGAGCGCTTGCTTGAATGGTGATTCTGTCACGTGGTCGTGACGATTTGGAAGCAGCAGAACTCAAGATGATGTCAGGTGGACTGCGTATTGGGCGAACCTGTGCCCAGCATAACAAAGCCAATCACACTGCAAGGCAATAGCGGCGGGAACAATCGTCGGTCAACGAAAAATCTGACAAGCGACGAAATTCTCGCATTATCTCTGAAATTCCAGAAGCCACTCAAATGTGCACGTCAGGCATACAAAGTTTCAAGAGTGGTCGCCACATTTCCCAATGTGACATGCAAGATAAACGCACTCTGTGCTGCGCATAACAGAAAGTGATAATGGCGCTCACCGTAAACGAGCAAAACAAGTGTGCGTGTCACAGGAAAGTGATAACGGCGTTCTCCTTGAACAAACTAAAATAACTGCATGTGTCACTACTCCCCTCTGAATAATACATCGTCCCGATGCTAAAAACAACATGAGAGTACATGCAATAAATTAAGTTAACAATATGTCACAGTTAATCAGCGTGCGTAATAAGGTTGAAGTCACACACGTGTACAAATTCGGGTCGTGCACGATGCCTTGGGATGACGTTAAGCCATCGGGCATAACTTCATAGTCCAGTGCATCACAACGTCGAAGTACCTTGTAGGGTCCAAAGTAGTGCTGCAAGAGCTTCTCACACAGTCCACATCGTCGTATTGGCATCCCTACCCAGACATGGTCTCTGGATTGGTATTCGCTGTGGCGTTGCTGAAGGCTGTAGTGGCACCTGTCAACTGTCTGCTGGTTCTTGATACAAAGGCAGGTGCGCTACCGAGCTTCTTCAGCATGCTCCAAGTGGCTGGCAATGTTAAGGCCTTCTTCGTCGATGACAACTGGTAGCATAGCATCAAGCGTCATAGCTGGGCTCTAGTTGTAGACAAGCTTGTATGGCGTAAGCTGCGTCGTTTCTTGCACAGCCGTGTTGTACGCGAAGGTCACATATGGAAGTATGGCGTCTCATGTCTTGTGTTTGACGTTGATGTGCATGGCCTGCATGTCGGTGATGGTCCTATTTAGACACTCAGTGAGGTCATTTGTCTGCCGGTGGTAGGCGGTGGTTTGATGGTGGCTTGTCTGTCTGTACCTCAAGATCGCCTGAGTTAAGTCAGCCATAAAAGTCGTTCCTCTGTCAGTGATGAGGACCTCTGGGGCTCTGTGACACAGGACAATGTTCTCAGAAGAACTTGGCGACCTCAGAGGCACTGCACTTGGGCAAGGCCTTTGTTTCGGTGTAGTGGGTGAGGTAGTCAGTTGCTACGACGATCCATTTATTGCCGGAAGTCGACGTCGGGAGACCCCAGTAAGTCCATGCTGAGTTGCTGGAACGGCCGTCGAGGTGGTCCGATGGGTTGCAGTAGTCCGGCTGCCCTAGTTGTCAGCGTCTTGTGTCGCTGACAGTTTCTGTGTGTCCTTATATAATGGGTGAAATCGGCAGTGAGGCGAGGCCAATAGTACTACCCTTGTATCCTTGATAGTGTACGGGAAAAACTGAGGTGTCCGGTTATCGGGTTGTCGTGTAAAGCTTGCAGAACCTCCAGATGTAACACTGAAGGCACTATGAGGAGGTGGTTGGCTCGGCGTGTCGAGAAGTTCTTCTTCAGGAGAACGTTGTTTCGCAGGAAAAACAAAGCTAGTCCTCGCTGAAATACTTTCAGCACAATGACACTCTTCCCTTCCAGGCAGTCCATAAGGCTCTTGAGCTCTAGGTCAGCTCGTTGTCGTTCCGCGAAGTTGTCGGTACTTATGGGTCCCAAGAAGTAGTCATCGTCCTGGACACCCTGTGGTGGAGGATCGACAGGGGCGCAAGACAAGCAGTCGGCGTTGGAGTGCTTTCATCCGCTCTTGCAGATGATGGTGATATCAAATTCTTGAATTCTGAGACTCCATCGTGCGAGGTTGCCTGATGGATCTTTCAAGTTATCTAGCCAGCACAAGGCATGGTGGTCACTCACTACTTTGAAAGGCCTGCCGTACAGGTAGCGGCGGAACTTTGATATGCGCAGATGATGGCAAGGCATTCCTTTTCTGTGGTGGAATAATTCACTTCCGCCTTCGAGATTGATCAGCTAGCGTAACTGATAACCCTTTCAAGTCCGTCGGTCCTCTGCACAAGCACGGCACCCAGCCCTGCACTGCTTGCATCAGTGTCAATTTCGGTATCGGCATCTTCGTCGAAGTGCACGAGTATTGGCGGCGCTTGCAGGCATTACTTCAGTTCCTGAAATGCCTTGACTTGTGGCCATTTGCGATTTGAACTTGACGTCGGCCTTGATGAGGTACGTCAGTGGCTCGACGATCCGCAAAAACTTCTTGACGAAGCGCCTGTAATAAGCGCAGGGGCCAAGAAATCTGCGTACTGCCTTGTTTTCGGTGAGTGGAGGAAAGCCAGCAATTGCAGCTGTTTTCTACGGATCAGGGTGCACTCCAGACTTGCTAATAACGTGGCCCAGAAAGAAGAGCTCATATGCGAAGTGGTACTTTTCTGGCTTCAAGATAAGTCTTGAGGCTTTGATCGCCTGACGAACAGCTTCAAGGCACCGGAAGTGTTCGTCGAAGCTAGAAGCAAATACGACGACGTCATCCAAGTAGACGAGGCAAGTCTGTCACTTCAAGCCTGCCAGTACTGCGTCCATAACCTGTTGGAACATTGCAGGCGCCGAGCAAAGACCAAATGGCATGGCCTTAAACTTGGACAGCCCATCAGGCATTATGAAGGCTGTCTTCTCTTGGTCTCTCTCGTATGCTTCGATTTGCCAGTAGCTGGTTGTCATGAGTCAAAGGGAGGCGGCGCAGAGCAGACGACGACGACGGCGAAGACCGTCCACCGATGAAGCAGCACGTGCGCTCGTGGCGCGTGAAACGAGGCATGAAAAGGGCGCAGCAGCGCTGAGCAGGGGATTGTCTGCTTGGCTACGGCCGAAGAAGGACGCATCGGCAGCTTCGCTCTGTCGACGGGAACGGCGGGCGTTCAGCCCGGGAGCCCGAGACGCTGGTACTCCGGGGCGTAGCTGTAGACCTCGGCCAAGATTCGAGCGAGGCTCCGCGGAGGTGCTGCAGCCGAGGGTTCCGGACGCGCCGCCAACACTCCCCCTTCGAAGGTCGGCCAGCAGAAATTCACCAGCGCGACGCGTCACCACTGCGAGCGGGGGACCGTACTCGTACTTAGCCCGGCGGCTAGGCCTAACCCTTGGTCAGGCCACGTCATCAGTGGAGACGGGGCGACGGCTTCGGAAGCAAGCGGTCTCTTCTAGCCGTCGTAAAGGACAGCGACGACTTCCTCCCGACCAGTCTCTTCACCGGCAGCGGACTTGGTGACGACGAGTGGGGACCGCGCCCGCAACGTAAGAACTTTCCGTGTGTTCATCGCGACGGCGTCGGCGAGGCCACAGTGGCCAGACCCAGGACTAAGCAATGCGCCAATGTGAGACTTAACCCCATCATTAATTTAGATTAGTAAGCATCTGTGTTGATTATATTTTTGGCTTATATATATTTTGTTCACTTGTCGGTTTGCCGTGTGATAAAAGTTTGGTTTGCTGTGACAAAACGCTACTGTCGTCAAGCGTCTCTCACTCCCTCTCCCACGCTCGGTAGTACAACCCTCCGAGATCTTCTCCGGCGGTAATTCGTGACATAAATTGGCGAGCCTTTGCCAGGATTAACATCTCCAGGCCCAGTCACGAATGATCGTCGGGGGTTGCGAAGATGGATTGGGAACGTTTGGCGGCAATAGCTAAGAGCAGAAACCTGTCAGGAAAGGAGGTGCTGAGGTTATTTGAAGATGCCCAAAAAGAACGGGAGCGAGAGCATGAAGCAATGGTAGCTCTACTAAAGCAGCAGATAGCTGAGGCCGAAGGGAAGCTGATGTACCGGAAAAAGGAGGAGACATCATGTGTAAATTTGCCAGGAGTGCAATCAGTCGAAATCGGTGAACATGAGGCGGAAGCTAGCGAAATTCCGGAAATTCAGGCGAGTCAGGAGATCGTCTCGGTGGAGTCGGAGGAGTGCGGCGCGGTTACCGTAAGTCTAGAGGAGCTCGAGTCGGAGGTTGAGGATGCGGGCGTAGGCGCCCAAGAGTTTATTGAGGATGCGGGCGTAGGCGCCCAAGAGTTTATTGATGATGCGGGCGTAGGCGCCCAAGAGCTGTTGAGCGCAGCGGAGGAGAAAGCGCACCCACTGCTGGTGCAGGAGAATCAAGAGTGTATTGCAGGCTGCTGCAAGCACGTGCTTGATAGAGAGTGTATTGCAGGTTGCTGCAAGCACATGCTTAACGGGGTCTGTTCTGATGAGAGCCCCACAGTGAAGGACGTGACATCGAGTCACGATCCGTGCGAAAATTGTGCCGTGCTCGAGAGCGAGCACAGTGAAGGTGAAGTCCGCGATCGGAGCGGTACAAATAGGAGTGAGGAGGTCACTGTCGAGGAAAAGGCAGACGCGAACGCTGCCAACGGACTTGACGCTAAGGCACGTCAACGAACACGAGTTCAAAAGAAGCGGAAAGTGAGCGGACGCGGCAAGGCTAATGAGAGTCGAGCATGTAGACAAGTCGTGCGCCGCAAGCATTCAATGAGCATTATGATGCGAAAGCGCAGGGGACTGCGATCGCGACAGTGGGAGAGAATATGGAAGGGACGAGTCAGGCTGAAAGAGCACAAACGCAGCACCCACACAAGGGGTTCGCGAGCGCGTGCAGGAGGGGGACGCGCGAGAGAGAGTGTTTTCAAGGCGCGTTTTCGTTGGAAAGAGGACAAACGCAGGCGTTGCACAAGGTGGTGGCGACGGTGCGCGGCAAGGAGCCGCGCGACAGAGAATTATTTGATGAGGCGCTTGACACAGAAAGATACCAAATGCAGCGGCCGCACCAGGCGTTCTCGAGGGAATTCAGCAAATAAACGCCGGAAAAGGGTTGTCAATGCTAACAAACACCGCCGCCGTAGCGAGCGTTTGAGGCGACGAGCACATGCGAGGAGGCGCGCAAGAGAGTGGCGCGAGCTGCCGACTGGGAGAAAGCCCAGAGTTAAAGCGGAGAGGTTTTTCCTGTGGCCACTGAAGAAAAGAGGTTATTGGTTTATGAACAGGATGGCTTCTAACGGAAATGACCAGCGACAGGCTAAAGGAAATACATAGACAGAAGGGAAAAGTAGACCCGGTAAAGTAGGGAGTGTAGAACGGAATATCTAATAATTTAAAGAGATAGGGAAACTATTGTCTTTGCTAAAAGTGTGTAGAGAAATGATGATTTAAAAGGACCAGGAGCAGATGATGGCATAGAAAAACAAAAAACCGGAGGTTTAAGGAATATTAGTTTTTGAAAGGAAAGAGAATGTCGGGATTGTCAAGTGGGGGTACAGAGGTAGAGGTGAAAGGAAAGATAGTAAGACTGGAGAGAGCAATGAGGCAATAGGCATACCACCATGTATTGTTGGAGCAAGGCAGTGCATGCTCCGTTGGTAGCCAATGATTTGAGAGAGAGGGCAAGGTAGTGAGGAGGAAATCCGCATGAACAAGAACGCTAGCGAGAGATAAAATTAGATTGGTGTTCTTTGTCACTGAGGTAAATAGGATTGCTATGTGTTATGTCCGCAGAGCCAAGAGTGTTAGTGCGGTGAAGCCTATAGTTATGTGTTGTGTGTGGGTAGGGACTTATTGTATTGATGTAGTTACATACAGACATAGTGTATTGCATATTCTTAAGCGGACACAAGTGCGAACTGAACATACATTGGATTCTATATGTGAACATTGTGTGGAGTGATTACGTGTTAGGGCTGTGTGTGGTGAACAATGTGAGCAGTGTGCTGTTAGTGAAGTGTAGTGTGGACTGAACGAACATTGAGTTCTGTGATGTGTGAACAATCAGTGAAGTATTATGTGTGGTGAAGTGTTGTGCGGGGTAACGTGTCGTGTGAAGTGCGAAAACAAGTGTGTAGTGAGGTACGTACTACGTCGACACAAGCAGCACCCATGCCACAGCAGAGTCACAGTCACCACCCGCAAAGGATCGGCAGTGGGAGTTTTTTCAGGGAAAAAACTCCTGAAAAGATGGGCCCATGTCATGAGTCAAAGGGAGGCGGCGCAGAGCAGACGACGACGACGGCGAAGACCGTCCACCGATGAAGCAGCACGTGCGCTCGTGGCGCGTGAAACGAGGCATGAAAAGGGCGCAGCAGCGCTGAGCAGGGGATTGTCTGCTTGGCTACGGCCGAAGAAGGACGCATCGGCAGCTTCGCTCTGTCGACGGGAACGGCGGGCGTTCAGCCCGGGAGCCCGAGACGCTGGTACTCCGGGGCGTAGCTGTAGACCTCGGCCAAGATTCGAGCGAGGCTCCGCGGAGGTGCTGCAGCCGAGGGTTCCGGACGCGCCGCCAACACTCCCCCTTCGAAGGTCGGCCAGCAGAAATTCACCAGCGCGACGCGTCACCACTGCGAGCGGGGGACCGTACTCGTACTTAGCCCGGCGGCTAGGCCTAACCCTTGGTCAGGCCACGTCATCAGTGGAGACGGGGCGACGGCTTCGGAAGCAAGCGGTCTCTTCTAGCCGTCGTAAAGGACAGCGACGACTTCCTCCCGACCAGTCTCTTCACCGGCAGCGGACTTGGTGACGACGAGTGGGGACCGCGCCCGCAACGTAAGAACTTTCCGTGTGTTCATCGCGACGGCGTCGGCGAGGCCACAGTGGCCAGACCCAGGACTAAGCAATGCGCCAATGTGAGACTTAACCCCATCATTAATTTAGATTAGTAAGCATCTGTGTTGATTATATTTTTGGCTTATATATATTTTGTTCACTTGTCGGTTTGCCGTGTGATAAAAGTTTGGTTTGCTGTGACAAAACGCTACTGTCGTCAAGCGTCTCTCACTCCCTCTCCCACGCTCGGTAGTACAACCCTCCGAGATCTTCTCCGGCGGTAATTCGTGACACTGGTTTTGAGGTCCATCAACGGAAAATACTTTGCATTGGAGTCTATCCAAGGTGTCGTCTATCCCTGGGAGGAGATACACATCCTGCTTCGTAATTTTGTTCAAGCAACGATAATCGACACAAGAACGTGGGGTTCCATCCCTCTTCTTCACTAACACCACAGGTGATGCCCACAGACTCGTAGACGGTTGGATGATGTCGTCGCACAGCATTTCAGCGACTTGTTGTGTGATGGCCTCGTGTTCATGGCCGAAACTCTGTAGGGGCTTTGACGGAGAGGATGGGCATATTCGTCAGTTATGGTGCAGTGTTTGGTGAGAGGGGCCTGATGAAGCCTCGATGACAATGTCTAGGAGCAAGTGCTGGTCACCCTCGATGACGTCTTGTAAGTCAGTAGGCGCTTTGGTGCCGATGGAAGTAATGACGCTGGACAGCGGCGGAACGGTTACCTGCTCGTCCGTTACATTCCAGGCATGGTAAGCGACGTTGCTATCTGGCGGCGCTGTGTTATCCATAGAAAGTGTAATTGACCTGGACCTTAGGTCGATGACTGCGCTGTGTTGGTCCAGGAAATACATGCCTAAGATGATGTCTCTTGAGCATTGCTGCAGGACCATAAAACTCACCGAATAGGTCTGGCTGTCAACTGTGACTCTTGCCGTGCAGGTTCCGGTCGGTGTTGTAAGCTGGCCCCCTGCTGTTCGTATATCTGGTCCTTCCCAGGCAGTCTTTACCTTCTTCAGCTTGGCGTCGAGAAGACTATGGGTGACAGAGTAGTCGGCTCCGGTATCGACTAATGCAGTGACACTGTGGCCGTCGGTAATCGCGCCGAGGTCGGTGGTTCATCGTCTGGTGTTCGGGTTTGGTTGGGGCATCAGATCACGGCTGCGTTGGCTTGCTCCACTGCTGCTTTGTCGCTTCGGCAAATCTTTTGGCGACGAAGTGTTGTTGTGAAGGCTCTGGCCAGGTGGTGTGCTGGCACTACGTTTGGAGGGTTCGTGCGTCGTGATGGTCGTTGGCGGTGTTGGCGGCAGCGGAGGATCTACAGCATTGCGCGTGCGGCAACCGTACCTCCATCAGTCGCTGCCTTTGGTTTCCCGAATAGGGGATGGGAGATCGGCCCCGGGTTGGGCCAGTGTACTGCCGCCGTTTCACAGAGGTGTAACGGCTGGGTGACAGTGAACGGGACATGCAAGATAAACGTGACCTGCGCCGTGCGTAGCATAAAGTGATAATGGCACTCCCCGCAAACAATCAAAACAAGTGCACGTGTCACAGGAAAGTGATAACAGCAGTCCCCTTAAGCAAACCAAAACAACCACACATGTCAATACACTATCTGTTTTGCGTGAAGCTTAGAAAGAATGTAACCAAAACATTTGAAATCCTTCAAGGGGGATTCGAGGATGACTGCATTTCAAGATCACAGTGCAGGAGGTGGCGCAAGGCGTTCAAGGAGGACTGAGAGGAGGTTGCTGATAAAGCCCGTTCTGGATGCCCAGCAACGACCAGAACTGAAGAAAACGTGGATTGTGTGCGCGATGTTTTGTGTTCCGACGATCGATTGAGCATCTGGCAGATTTCTTACACCCTAAACATGTCGCAGGGGGAAACTGTCAACTCAGCCTTTTATTTGGAGGTACTCAAGAGATTTTTGAAATTCTGAGTCGCGCACGGGAGGACTGGCATCAAAGACATGGTCAAGCTCCACCATGACAATGCCCTAAGCTACACGTCTTTCATCATTGCCAACTTCCTGGCCCGGAGCAACACCCCAATGGTCCCCTATCCTCCTTACAGTTCTGACTTGGCTCTATGCGACTTTTGTTTCCCCGACTGAAGTGAGGGCTGGAAGGAAAGCATTGGAAGACCGTGGAAAGCATCCAGAAGCATGTGACAACGTTCCTGAGAGATATTTCTGTTAGAGACTTTGATGGTGCCTTCCAGGCATGGCAGACACGTCTCCGAAGCTGTATTGATTTAGGGAGGGGGTATTTTGAAGAATTTTGATCATATGTACATATCCGATGAATAAATCTATTTTTCCTACAAAATGCATATTACTTTTGTAACAGACTCTGTAAATAGTTCACTGCAATGTTTCTGTCTGTTAACTGGCTGATCTTCCAAGCACCCAGCAACTGTTCCCAATCCTTGTTTGATCAGAACAGGAATTTTTCCCCTGTGACTTTGTTTGCTATGAAATAATGCCTTAGATGCCTGGATTGGCAAGCAGTTCTATTTTTAGAAACTTTTGAGAACAAAGAGCCAGTGGCTTAATTATAGCTATGCAGTTGTATCTAAGGCCATCTGCAATTATAGCAGCCATATTAGTATAATTAGTATAATAAAATTAAGTATAAATTAACTCTCTAAAGGTATTGCAGTAGTGGCACCCTTTGATGAAATGCACTCAGAAATTGTAGGTTCAGGTGTGCACTTATTCTGTATAGCACAGGATATTTATCATGCAAGGTAACCTCTCCAAAATGATTACTGCGCACTTTACTGTATTTACCGAGATGTGCCATTTTTCTAAGTTACCATTCCCAGGGGGATAAACATTTTAAATTAGCTCATTGTTTTGACGAGTCCTTTGATATTTACTGTACTGGTACCACAGAGTGGATTGCCTTGGTTCATACTTTAATACACGAAATGCTTACTATGTGACAGGGTATACGGTATACATTTTTCCCACACATATATCATATGTTTCGCATGCAGCCTTTCTCTTAGCATGCCTCTCATCTATGACTGTACCAAGCATGTTTTGGACTAACATTTTACCATACGCAGTTTTTGTACATCAGGGTGACATGACACCTTAAATGCCTTACACAAATATTTTGGAGTAGAAACCAATATGTGTGACACCAGCCGTACATTTGCATATTCCTTTTTCTTGTGCAGTGCATCCAGTGGGACATCAGCCGTAATTTTGTTCTGCGAATGGTCATCACCGTCTTCTCATTGCTGCTTATCTACTCTGTGGCCCAAGTCAACATGGTACCTCCCCCTTTGTAAACATTTCGTGCAAAGTTCTAGCCAAGAAGCGGCCATATATTTTAATTACTTGGGTGTTTCCTGCCGTGAAGAAGCTTGTTTTCATTAGGAATTGCTGTCTTGTCAAACATTTTTAATCTTTCATCATCAAGGCTAACGCTAAACAATGTTTCTACAAAATACTCGCATGTTTATGGCATATTTCACAGCCTCGTCTAAAGTGTTATTTTGAGAATGCAACAAACCATGCTTTGCTGTTAATCTTTGATATTGCAAAACAAAGCTCTGCCTGTCTTCAATAAAAACAGTTTAATGGTAGTGCCATTATTGCAAAAATTTTAGTTGCTGAAATGAAAGCAGAGAGAGCACTGTTGTAAGTTTTTTTGTGTAGTGCTTAATTTAGTGTGTGCAGTGAGCAGTGCTGAATGCTGTTTCAGGTCTTTGTAACTGCAGCTTAGGGAGTATACACCAGTAAACTACTTAGGTGTAGTAACATAATCTACAATTCATGGGAGACAAATGAACAACACATTTATTCCGGTGAAGTGTTACTGCGCTGGTCAGTTTTGATTTGTTTGTCAAGGGAAGGTATGCCGCTTAACGGTAATGATGGCCAACCATTCCTTTCATTATTTTTACACCAGAAGTGGAGCACCACTTCTGTGTTACCATATTGTCTGCCTTTTGCCATGTGGAACAGCTGGCTTAACGGTTGCTCTCTGATGGCTTAACGGACTCGTATGATGTTTCAGAGGATTAAGTGTCACAGTGCCCCAAGTGTAGAAAGCAAGCTGCATTTCTCATATATTTAGGAGATGTGTTCGCGGTATAAGTGACTGAAATGTAGATACAGCTATCTGCCATCCTCCCTTGTCGCAGGTGTCATGTGTGGCTGACTGCCACAAGGAAGCCAATGAGACGGCGGCAACGTTTGGCAGGCATCACAGTGCAGAGTGGCCACATCGGCTGTGTCCAGTGCCACAGTACCTGGTGGTGTGCTGCCTACTGACGCTACTGCCTGCCTCAGCCTTCCTGCGGCTGCCCCTTTTGGTCAAGGTGTTGCTTCTCTGCCCCATGGGCATTGCTTTTCTTGCCCTCGTCGAGATCTCGCATGCCCAGGTCTTCTTCTGCTACGATCAAAACGCCCGGTGAGACCCTTCACTCTTCTTCCCTTCTTTTTATGCGCATGTCAAAGGCTTGGTTTACAAATGTGGCTTTATTTACCGACTATGTTCTGAGCAGTCCACCTTAGGCTCTGTTTCCCATTTAGCTCCAAGTAAGGGCTGCACCCAAGTATGGGCAGCACCCTCTTTTTTAGAACTGTATGATCAAGGAAAAAAAGTTATTTAAGCAATAGCTTAGGTAGTCAAGAGTTCGACGGAATACCGTCTGGTCAGGTAAAGGCATTGTTAGAGGTAAAGGTCACTGACCAGTGTCAAAAATATAAAATGACGTTTCGGGGTCCGTACGGATCCCTTGTTCACAATGGAATGAAGGCAGAGCACCAGGTTCTTAAGTAGCGTTGAGCGCATGACGCAAAGTCCGGACGCAAAAAAAACAGCACAAGAATGACGTCGCCAAAGGCCACACAGTGACCAATGCACTCGCAGAGCATTCCGAGAAGACGGGCCACGAAATAAACTGGGACAATGCGCACATCATCGCCACGGAGAGAAATTGGTCAACAAGGCTCAATCTCGAATCACTGATAATTGAGACAACAAGAAGCACAATCAATAGATCATCTGGCACCTTAAACCACGTGTACTCCCGGACTTTGCGTCATGCGCTCAACGCTACTTAAGAACCTGGTGCTCTGCCTTCATTCCATTGTGAACAAGGGATCCGTACGGACCCCGAAACGTCATTTTATATTTTTGACACTGGTCAGTGACCTTTACCTTTAAGCAATAGCTACACTTGCCTTTCTGAAGCATCCGCCAAATGCAGTTCACACTGCAACCTGCAATCCTCTGGTAGCACGTGAAGTCCCTAGATAAATGCCTTGCCGCCTGCCACACCACCAATTTTCTCTCCCTCCACTAAAGTGGTGTGAGCGGTGTGCTTGACCACTTCTTGTTTTTTTTTTTTTTTTGTTGCTTGTTTGCTGTGGCACATGTTGCTTTTGAAGTTACTTGTCAAGTAGGCCTAGATTGGTGTACTTTGCTTGGTATTGTGCTGTTTTCCCACCTGCTGTACTTTGCTTGGTATTGTGCTCTTTTCCCACCTGCCTGGCCGGGATAGACGGATAGGAGAAGCGCCTCAACTGCTATGCCGCTAAGTCATTAAATTTGCCCCTGAGCACAGAAGGCACACAGCAGGCAGGCACTTTGACGCTTATGAGGAGTCTGTACAGTGCTGGTACAACCAGGAATAACAATTGGCAAGCTCAAGCAGCACATGATGCCCTTTCTGTGGTGTGTCTTGGAAGTAACCAGAAGTTGAAAAGGAGCACACCAGCTATGTCATGGAAGTGCAGAGCAGTAGCTGAGCTCTATCAGTAGACATGCTGAGGTTTAAGATGTTGGAGTTGGCAGGTGCTAAGGGCACCCCTCGTGAAGATTTTAAAGCAAATGTTGGGTGGATTCATTCGTCGATGAAGCACAAGAATTTGTCCATTCAGCGAGGGCAGAGCAGTTGGTCTCCAGCTCTCAACACACCGCCAGTGACAATGAGTGGCGCCAAATCGCGATAAAGGCTGTGCATTCAATCACAGTTTCACTCATTTCAAGTGCGAACAAATAGATATTCATGTACAAGCCTTAACCAAAATATTGTGCACATAGTAAGTAAATCAAACATGGGAATACACCAAACATAGGTTCATAGGAAGGTGATTGGTAACAACTTGATGAGGGCTAGTTGGTTCATAATTCGAGCACGACAGGAACAGGGACAGTGGAAGAAACGAACAGCGCTTGTCCTGTGGCATTCGTTTCTTTTATTATCCCCGTTCCTCTCGCGCTGTTTTTTTTCTGCTCACATAGGAAGGTGGGGATTTGAACTGAGCAACAGCATTCAAACAAGATGAACTTGAAGTTTAAACCAACAGTTTTACATTTCAGCAAAGGTTGTTTTTATCAGGGCAAGGAAAAGTTCTTTCATTGAAACATTGGCCTCAGCCTTGGGCCTCCTTTTTTCTTGGCAGTTTTACTGCAGTGGATGCACAGAGCACGCATGCACAAAGGTACAGCAGTTTGTCCCACGCATTAAGTGATACGGTGCTGTGTCCACATGGCCACATTGAAAAATATGAGAATGCTTTCAGGAAGAAATTTAACTTTATCGTATGTGTTTTCTCGTTCAGCATCTCACTGCATTAAAACCTGGCTTTACTTGAATATAGAAAAAATAAATTGTAATAAAAATTGTAATGAAAAGGTTGCTTGCCTTTAACATTCCTTTAAGAATGATTATGATAGCATTAATGAGGTTAATTGAATCACATAATGTAGCCAAGAAGTTGTGCTTGTAGTTTTCATTCATTACGACTATCTCTGTCTCATTGCGTGCAGCACTTTGGTACCACTGCATGTACTAGCTGTGGTGGGAATTGTCCACATGCTGATGGCTGTGCTAATCCATGGTCGCCAAGTAGAGTGGACAGCTCGACTTGATTTTCTGTGGAGCTTGCAGGTAACCAGGGACGTTTACTTTTGCAGTGTTACATGTTATATGCCGTTAGAGCTGCACTGTAAGACGAAGCCTAAGTTTGTTCCTTGTGAGCCATAACATTACAGTGACCTTTCATTCCTACATGTAAACTAACCTTTTAATAAAATTTTATTAGTTACATCTTACTGAAGTTATGTGACATAGTTAAACTGACCATATGAGGTTTATATGGTAAAATATGTGTTTTCTGAACATCAGAGCCATACTTTCACGTTATTATAGTTTATATCTATGGAAGCGCATGACTAGGAGATACAGCAGTAAGTTTTTACTGTAATTGAAGTGGCAGTTTGGTGTCGTAGACCTCTATAATGAAGCAATGTTGGGACTGAGGACTGCATTTCATGAGGCATTTAATGTTTCCAGCTGAAGATATTATAGTTTACTGATATCATCTGCATTTGCTGGCTGCACATTAAAATAGGCTGTATTAAATGCAGTTAATTCAAATGCTGTGATTAGTCAAAACTGTTTGTAGCTTGGTGTTACAGGAGATGAGAGCCTTATCATGGTACTTAACGGCGGCTTATTGTCCCGGCAACCTGTGTCACATGTCTTCATTCTGGGTCCTCTGCCATTGCCAAAATTGCCCAATCTGCGCAGCAGTAATTATTAGTACCATTCGAGATTCTTTGTGAGAAACCAGAATTGTAACGTTGCTTTAGGAATGCTTTAGCATTGTGTGGCTGTATATAAGCACAACTTTTTATCATCACTGCTTTTTGGCTCTGTCATCATACCTTTCCTTACTGCAGAATAGCAGATGTATGCTTAGTGCATGCTCTGAATTTCTATGTAATAAGTGGTCTCTCTCTCTCTTCGTAGGCCAATGAAGAAAAACAGGAGATGCACGATTTGGAGAGCAGCAATCGAAGAATATTATTCAACTTACTTCCTGCACATGTGGCAACACATTTTCTGGACAATCAGCTAAGGAACAACATGGTATGACATGATTGCTTGCAGCTTTCAGCTAGCCGTAAAGCTTGTGTTTGTGATAAGATGGCTCCGGTAAAAAAAAGTGCACGAGTTAGATCTTAGTAGTACGGTTGCCGCAGTATATTTCACTGCTGCAAACATTCAGGATTTGTGTCCGGTTCATCATGCTATTTACACAGGAATGCAAGTGCAGTCTATGCACTCGACCAGCTGTGCACAATAATAAATTTTGCTGCATAAAACGTCTCATATTTCTTCTTTGCTAATTGTTCATTGCATTGAGAGAAGCATGTACAGTGATGCTAGGGGAGTGTTCACTGCTTCATAACATACATGGGGCTAGAACAGGCACATACATGACTACGCACGTAACTGGAATGTCGCTCGATGCCATATGTGAGCATTTGCAACTTGCAACAGTACTGTAGATGCAGTCCATGTTCACAAAGACTGCAGCAGGTTTTGCATACACTGCGTAGTCTACTGCTGTGTCAGACACTGTGTGAATTTATGACAAGTCTTAACACGCGTCCAACACTGCATGAATAACCACACCTGATAAATAAGATCAAAGTTAAGGTTATAATGAATGGGACAGATAAAATGGGCAGTATTCAATGTACACGAATGATTCCACAAATGATTCATTTCCCTCTGCAGCAGGTCACATAACACTCAGTGCTGCTTCGTATAGTGCGCTAAAGTATGTCACTGCTGCACGCCCTGAACTGATGCACTTATATCCACATTGCACCAACGGTGTGCCACTGGACATGGTGCCAAACCGAAGCTGCACATTTACCTGTTCCCATATCTGGTTCCTTGGGATATATACACACACACCCCCAACACAACACCCCCCCTAGTTGGATCCTCACACCCCTCCAAGAATTCTCCAGATAACCAATGACTTGGTATCCACACCATACTGATTACACCATGGGTAGCACTCCCCCCCCCCCTGCCCCCCAAAAATTCTAGGTAAACTCATGCTCGTCCCTGTTATAGCGCATGCTATGCACGTTGCATCATGAAAAGACTGCTTTTATTCAATTCTTTGCGTGCTGCTTTTGCTACGATTGTTGTTGTTATTTTTTTTTCCAGGAGCTCTATCATCAGTCATACAGCCGTGTGGGTGTCATGTTTGCCTCTATCCCGAACTTCCATGAGTTCTACATGGAACTGGATGGCAATAATCAAGGTGTTGAGTGCTTGAGGCTCTTGAACGAGATCATTGCAGAGTTTGACCAGGTAGTGTGCCATGTTACTCACATTATTTATAGAATCAATGTAGATATAGATATAAAAATAAAAGCTGATCATTAATGGGTTGAAGGAAGGAAGAACCCAAAAAGCCACAGTGGCACTGTTAATGCCATAGGCTGGACACAAACAAAGTACTGAAGAAAAAATTTCGATGTCATTTTATGTCTACCACGTATGAACTGTATGGAGAGTCCTAAAAGGAGCAGTATTGGTCGGTATGCGGCCTCAGATGTGCATGTATCTTTTTAACCATTTCTCTGATCAGAACTAATTTCTAAGGTGCAGATGTAGTTGCAATAACGTTTTACTTCTACATCGTTTTGCTATGCTGCGATGCCTCAGTTTGTGTAGGGGTGTAATATCACATGCACCAGTTACACATGGCACTGTCACTGTGCAAAGAGGCCACTCATGACAGATGATTACAGTCCTAATAAAGCATGATCACAGATTAAAGTGTGTGTGTGTATGCGTGTGTGATTGTATTTTGACACTCGTAGTAGAAAAGGCTTTACCGTTTGTTTGCTTTGACAAGCATGACATTGGCTTTGCTTTGTCTTCTCAGCTGCTGGATGGTGACCAGTTCCGAGCCATTGACAAGATCAAGACAACTGGAAGCACATATATGGCTGCAATTGGGCTCATGCCTGATGCACGGATTGGGGTGAGAGTGCTTCTGTTACTGTTCGTTGACTTGGCATCAAATTAAACATATATTAGGCAGGGGATCTCTTCCTGTGCTTCACCTAACGACACGGAGAACTGAGTGTGAAGGTTTCTGACCACACACCCTCTAATATACTTGAATGTCAAAAACCTTATTAAATGGTCCTTAAAATGGCCCCTTGAAATTATGTAAATGGTTAAGCTATAACCAAAGTAGATCATTTGTACCATAACCTCAGGGAAGCATGTTGCACCAAAGAAGCCATGGCGATTGAAGGGTACCCTGCGTATAGACCTATTCCATGTTGGTAAACAGTGGTAGGCACCGGCGATATAACCAGGGCTTGTGTCGACGTCGCGGCGCGGAGGCCCCGCCCACCGCTTGCCGCGGCCCTGCACGGTGGCACCACCACCGCCGGCGAAGTGTGTGCGAAAGATGCCTCCGAGCACGGGGCGTCGGAGCGCCGAAGGCGTGTTTACAACAGTTTGCGAGGGGCAGCCACGTGAGATGAAGTTGCGTTAGCTCTGTAGGAAGCATTCAATGAATGTAGAAAAGAATGTGCCGACGCCCAGCTATGACAAGAAGGGAGAAACTGATTGAAAGGACAAGCACCTTGCCACAGGATGCGAATGATCGCGAGCTATCATGTCGGCATCGCTTCATGCGTATGCTTTAATTCGGTAACTGGCGCAAGGATGAACCACTTGCAACAGCGAGACTTGTTTAAATACGACTTGAAGATGCCTCAGCTAAAATACTGTTTCGGACTAAAGCCTCTAATCCCTACACGAAATCCTTGCGCAAAAACAAATGTAACGGAATAGGTACTCAAGCATGCGATATTGGTGACGCTATAACCTATGTAAATACGGCTGTGATAATGCACACACACACAAAAAAAAAGCAATAACGTGCCAAGGACAAGGCTCTCAAATAACCGCCAGCAAGGCACATAACCGCGACTTGCAGCTCTGCCCATACGCTCAGTTCCGATCGTGAAGGCGTGAACTCCTGTAACGACGCGGCATATTTCAAGCGTGTAGTTCATTCGAGCAGTCTGACAATCGAAAAAAAAAATATTAAAGCGCATCGTAACCACTACAGCATTGCCAAAGACACTTCTCGTGTGTATGCTATCGCAGCCACAAGCAATTTGCAAAAGCGTCGCTGCAATCGGCCTTTCGCTCACGGCTACGTGAATTAAGCTCTTATATATTTGTTTCATTTGAGTGTTGAAATTCGTATGACGTATGTATAGCTTCCCCACTTCAATAATACACGGCGACCGCGATTACTCCTACACATCAAGCTAAGCTAACGTCGTGCGCGCTTTGCAGCAAGCGTCATCGCTCTGTTTCCGCACTTTGTTTATGCCAAGAAACTTGGTGTCGAGCATTACACTTGACAAACTTGTGACAATGCTATTTCTCTCAAATGAAACAAGCCGCACTAACGCTAAATAATTACACATATGCTTAGCCGTGACGAAAATGTTTGGCGCATAACCAATGCGCCAAACAGCCGGCATTACAGGTTCGTCCCTTTCCTTAAGACACACATAAGCAGGAAACCGATAAAAACCTATCACACATATCTTGTGCGTTGCTGAGCAACCAACCCATGGCGCAGGTCATCGGTGAACACTTTTTCTTCATTTCACGGCGGTGAGCAGCACCCGCACCAGCGAAAACGCAGCGGCTGCTATGGTAGGCGCGCCGGCGGATGCCTTCCATGCGAAACCAAAACTCCCGACGACAGCGCCACCGCATCTTCATGACGTAGGCCTGGTGGAATAGGTCTATAGGCGGTACTTTCCCTCCTTTAAGACCTTTTGCAAGTTGTCGGGCCTAAGCTTTACTTTCCGCAATTATTCGCCGAGGCGCTGTAGATCTCAGAGGCCAACCCTGTGTTTGTCTCACTGGTTTCTGTGCCACTAGGTGACACAGTAGCGCACCCAGGATTTCTGCCAGGGGGGGGTTCAATTTTTTATGAAGGGCCGGGAAAGCGATTACAGTTGTTGCGTGTGTAAAAAAAAGTAAATAAAATGCCAAATAATAGTGTCATCAATGATGATGATTATTTTTATTAATTTCTTTCGGCGTTTTGCAGACATTAGCTCCACATTCTTCTGGGACATAGGAGCAGTTACGGAGTGGGAGGGGGGTTAGGTTGGCTTCAGGGGGGGTTACAACCCCCTGAACCCCCCCCCGCGTCGGTGCGCCACTGAGGTGACACCACAAACCTAGTGGCATTATCTTGCCTAGCACAAAACACCAAGAAGCCAGTAACATTGGTGGTGTGAGTGACATACAAAAGCAGTGTCACATCCCAAAACTGGGGTGGCTGAAACTTGTTAGGGGCCCCTAAACAACCCTGAGGTCCAAAATTTGTTTTAAAGATATAACTGCGCTCCTGTGCGATGTGAACATGCTCCCGCAAGAATTTTGCGAATAGGTGCAATAATAAAGAAGCTACACGGGTTTAAGTGGCCGCTTGCGTCGGTTTCGTTTTCTCGGTCGGCCTCCCCGCCCTTCTCTGCTGAGGTGAGGGTAGGGGCGGCATGCCATCGGGACTCCGCCCACTTTTGACACGTGACATGACGTGAGCAATTGACGTCATTGACGCTTGTGCTGCAGTTCCGGTTGCTCCTGCGCTCATGCCGGTGGGATGGCCAGAGGATCTGACAATAGACCTGGTTTCGACCAATCAAAGGCAAAGTTGTTCGCGGTAGAACATGACGACACCTAGGATGCGAGGGCGACTGGTCAATCAGCGGGAAAGAGGCGCGGGAATTGTTTTTTGAAATAGGGTGTCTGCGTGGCACGCAGCCCTGTCATATTTGCAGAATGTGATTGCCGCAACCTCCTCTATGATTGAGTTAGCTTGTTTGGGTGGCTTCAAAAAAAAGTAGGAGCCCGTTTAGTGACCCTTTAAGGCAGCACACTACGATCCATTGTGAAACGCATGTTAAAAATCTTGTAATAAATTGAACACATTGCACAGAACGCTTATATCAGTCTGCTTTAATTATCCGAAATTGACTTTCTATTTCAGCATGTGTTTACTGGATAGAGTTTAAGTGTGGGCAGTGGTGATTAGCTCTCGAGCTCTAACCACTCAGAATCAGCTGAAACAGGCACTCCATTTTGTGAACTCTTAAGGGAACGCACTCCCAGATGTTATCTTGTCTGCCGACTCTTGTTGCTGCCATCATTGCTACCAAATTTTGCCAAAATATTGTGCAGCTAGGATCACCCACAAATGTAACATTAACGACGAAATTGTTGACAGCAAGTGTACAGAACCTTAAGTTGTCGGCACACACACAAAGAACTAGAAATCATTGCTTGCAAAGAAATTACTTGGTTGCAGAGGTGAGGTTGATGAGAGGACTGTATCAGAGTTTAGTTAACAACATGCCAAAGTCATTACGTCATGTTTGAGGTGGTTTGGAGGGTAAATCCGTTCTACAAGACTGCACAAGTACGCCGTTACTGCTACATTCTGCCTGCCTACCATTTCATTCTCTATGGTTGGATGGAAACAACTTTACTGATAATCCAACAGAATTTACCAACCCAGACTCAGGTCGCCAATGTGAAGTGTGCAGGTACTTTTGTCTGACCCCATCAAAATAGACTGCGACCTGTCACAGTAGATGGCAGTTATTTCTATTTAGCTGTGACGCTAAATGTCATGGCAAGTGGTCTGAATTAAGCGTGAAACCAGTTTCTTATGAAGACTAAGTCGAGCTTACAACAGAAAGTTGAGCGAGTTTTGTAAGGGCTGGTTATGCAAGACACCAGAGCACAGGCGTAGACAACACGGAACACATTTGTGTTGTCACCTCCCCTGCTCTACTCCTCTTTCTTTGTATAACAAGCTGGAGTTTATCTAACATAAGCCGAGTGTAAACACGCAATTGGCCTTATATACATTTACAATGGCAGCCTTGAACTTTCATGCACATGTTTGATATATCTTTGCGCTACAGCAGAGAAGATGCTGTGACAGGTTGCAGCAGCCTATTTCGATTGGGTCAGACAAAAGTGCTTGCACATTGAACTTTAGGTGGACATGACAGCACCACAGGTGATAAGAATCAATACCAAACTTTGTGCACTCTTGAATCTCTCGACTAGGTGATGCTCTGGAATGTTGAGTGACAAGAAAGCCTTCCGTGTCCAATAGTGTTTGTTCAGTGAAGTTTCAAGATGCATGTGACTTAATTTTTTCTTCTGTGCAGTTTCACTGTACTGTAACTGGAGCGTACATCATATATGCACTCAAGAACAAGCAGTAGCCTACAGTCTACGTGGAACTTGAGTCATGTGTGTCACTTCGCATAAAGTGATACTGATCAGTGTTAAAAAGTGTGTAGTTTGCTGCTTCATGCAGTATTGATCCAAATGTATATTGACCTTGTGGTTGAGTGCTCTCAGGAAGAGCTGCATTTATTAATGTTGCAGCCGTAATTCATGTTGCATCAGCAATGTAATTCAAGTTTCTTTGTTCCCCCACCCATTTAATGTGCAGGATGACCATGAATCTGGTGCCAAATACATGAGTACCATGGCAGAGCTTGTGTTTACCATGAAGGACTGCCTTGCCGACATCAATGAAAACTCTTACAACAACTTCATGCTTCGAGTTGGTTAGTTTCACATTCATTTTATTACTTGGCTGCTTTTTCATACAGCATGTATTACCATTTAACCACATCGCTGAATGGGCAAGTAAACTGATCATGTTGTACAAGTCTTGTAGAATCTGAAACGGCTGTCGTATAGAATTCCAACTGTCTGTTATGCCATAACACAGTGAAAGGTAGACATAAAAACACCAGGCTCAGTAGCATCATGTCTGTAATGATCAGATGCATCAATATGGCAAATCTTTATGTTGGCCCCGGAGAAAAAGAAATGTCACATAGCTGTGGGTTATCCTTTGGACTTAATGTATTTCTATCAAAACTTGGCTTGAATATAGTATATTGCACTTAAACATTTGGAATTAAGTAAGACAATGTAGCCCAAATCCATAAAGAAGCCAATGTTTGCCTGACTTTCACTTTCATTTCATTTCTCGCTTATTGAGGTCCACTTATTGTAAGCGTATCTACTTGACGTGAAATTTGGCAGCAGGGCTCAGACTCCTGCTGCCCATCACACAAAACAGCCGCAAGAATTTCATAATTTATTTCCATGAAACAATGATTTAAACTTATGTACTGCACTGCAGTTGCAGTACCAAAACAGGGACTAGTACACCCAACCATTTTTCTAAAGTGTTATCTAACTTGCACAGAGTATACTTTTTAAGGCTCTATGGCATTTTTTATGGCAAGGTATATGGACTTAGGTTAGGTTAGGTTAAGTTAGGTCAGGTCATACAGCATGCTGTATGACCAAAAGTATTTGCATCCTCCTGACCCCTCAACTTGCTGACGGGGAGGCATTGGTTCATAGTCATGAGTGTGCATTCCTGTGCTACACTCACTCTCGCATGCCACTTTGTTTGTTTTTGTGGGGTTTTACGTCCCAAAACCAGCTCTGATTATAAGAGACACCGTAGTGGAGGGCTCCGGAAATTTCGACCACCTGGGGTTCTTTAACCTGCACTGACATCGCACAGCACACGGGCCTCAACATTTCGCCTCCATCGAGATGCAGCCGCCGCAGCTGGGATTCGATCCCGCGACCCTCGGATCAGCAGCCGAGTACCTCAGCCACTAGACCACCGTGGCGGGGCACTCTCGCATGCCACTCTGTTCTAACTTTACGCTTGCAATGGAATCATTATGCCACCGAAAAAGCTCCATGTATTTAGGTGTCACATTTGTATGCTTTTACATATTGCAGGACTAAATATTGGTCCTGTAGTAGCAGGAGTGATTGGAGCCCGCAAACCACAGTATGACATCTGGGGAAACACAGTCAATGTGGCCAGCCGCATGGATTCTACAGGCCTGCCCAACCATACTCAGGTAAATTATGGTGCTGCTGAATGTTGTATTGTAGCACAGGAGTATGCAGTTACTTGGGTGTCACAAGGGCTATCGACATGATGTCCGGAATTTTCTTATGGCGCACGGAGCATCACACAGCATAGTGAAACAAACAAACGTGTGAATAAGTACAAAACCAGCAATCGGCCTTTCAGTGAACTTATGAAGAGGGCTAGACATGCAGTGCATGACGGTCCATTTTGTAACGGTCTTTGTATTCACATTCATCCTTTTGTGCTGCTGATAGTACTGCAATCATATCCCGCTACAAATAAATGGTGAGGACATGCAAAAACATTAATCATCGAGAAATTCCGTTGCAGTGAAATTCCATGCATAGACCACATGAACCCAGGAAATCCTATAAGGCTCATGCTCTGGTCCTGTCAAGTGTCTGCATTATTTAATGGCATCGTACTCTTGCTAGCTGAGCCATATTTGTCTGCACACAGTGTTATACAGTTAAACCTGCTTATAACGAACCTCCATGTAACGAATTCCTGGATATAACGAAGTTTTTCCATTCCCCGCCGTTACTCCATAGAAGTACATGTATTTGATACCTCTATGTAACGAATTGGCAGCGGGAGACCCCCTCGAAATAATGAATTCTCTCCGCTGACAACCTAGAGATTTTGCCCCCAATTTTGTCACTTTTGCGCGAGCAGCAACCCGAAGCACCTTCTCCGCCGCAACGGTATGCGAAGTGGTGGCATCGCGCTTGGCGCACTCGAAGGCACGGCAACTGCAAGGCAAGACATGTGCGAGCGTGCGCAAGGTGGGCCTACACCATTCGACCCGGCGATCTTGCCGCTGCAGGCGTGTCCTTTCCCTCTCACTTCAAACCTGATCCCGCCGCTTGCTGCAGCTGGCCTAGCCCAGCTTAGAGGGAGAGAAAAAACAAGCTTTTTTTATTTTTCCAAAGTGCTGGCAGCGCCACTCTTTGCTTACTGCGCAAGTCTCTGTGCTTCACTTCGCTAACCTGACACTAGGTGGGTGTTAGGCCTCGCTCGCGGGGTTGCAGACAGCGCGCCTCACGGGAAGCTTGCCCTTTACAACACAGGGATCGGATGCACAGGAAATCGTGCTCACGGGTTGATTCAAGGGCGGCGTGCGAGATGATTAAAAAATAAAAGAACTGGAGACAAACAGCAGTAAAGTGGACACGGGCACGTGTTCCGTGCGGAGCGTTCACAGCTGACAAACGGCCATAGCAGTATTCTCCGTCACCTTGAAAATCCTATCCTCTGAGGGAGCGCACGCGACGGGCTGCTGCTGCGGCATATGTTTTTCTTCCCTCCGCTCATTGTTCATTCGTTCCGCGCTCCTTCCTCCTCCATGGCGATTCACTGCACTCTTTTCGGGCGCCGCACTTCCTATGTGAAGACTGCTCGCTAGCTCGATTGTCCGCGAGATTTCCCGGCAGCCGCATTATAACTCATCCTTCACTCTGCGATAGAATGTTGGGGGGGCAGCAGAATAAGCGGTATGCGTATACATCAAGTTCTATGGGAGGGTAAACGGGGGTCAGAAAGAATGGCATTATAACTGGTCCTTCACTATAAGCAGTTACGTTACAGTGGTCTTAGCTGTAAATGTTTTCTCACCCAAAATAAATGTCTTGGAGCTCTGCTGTCTGTTACCTTTTTGCTTACTTAAGCGTCTCTTTTTTGGGATTTTCGTGCCAAACCTGCATGTAACGAAATCCTCTTTATAACGAAGTTTTTTGAGAATTCGTCAATTTCGTTATATCAAGGTTTAACTGTACATGCAACCTTTAGAGTGTGCGCCACATGTGTATGACACAAAAGCTGCATTAGAGGAGAAGAAAAAAGAATTCGCTGAAGTCTGCACTAGCATAGCCACCAGTGAATGACAGGAAATGAGATGCTTCTTTTCTTTTTACGACTTCTTTGCCTTTAATCTGCCACTGCATTGGCCACATGCCTATGTAGCAACTGTGGTTTTGTCTGCTGTAGCTGCAGGAAACAGTGGTTTTGCTTTGACTACATGTGCATTAGCAGTGCCTTGAGACCTACACCATCGTCATAAGTGCCTGACATCCATGACCGCTACTCATACAGTCGTGTTGATTACAGCTGCATTTTTTACCAAGGTACATGCGGCAAGCCACGTCATTTTTGTGCATTGTCTGTGCGTGTGCTTTCGTTCAGCGGTAATTATTTATGATTGCATTGATACATTAACCATGATTTAGTTCACAGTGGTTGGTTGCAGCTAATGGTTGCGTTTTCGACTCTTATGTGTATTGACAACATGCACAATTTCAGAGCTGTGCTATTGCCACCCAGGGGCATAGCATAGGGGGTAGGGGGGTTCGGTGTCAAAACATCTCCCTGAAACTTTGAGTGCTGCATTATTACTACTAATACTACTGCTACTGCTATTCCCTCCCTCCGCCCACACACACACACTACTTCCCACTTCTTTTTTAACCTATGAAATTTACACACCACATCGTATAACACGTGTGTTGCCATACATCATTACATTGGCTGTGGTGCTGTCCACAGTGGCTGAGGCAACTGGCAACTGGTACTGCTTTAACACCAAACTCGTGAAGGTTGTGGTAAAATGTAATGTCGCTTGGACTGTATTTGTGTAGGCTGTGCACGTGCATTCAGAACAGCAGCATCATCCATGAATGGAACACTAGTGACAGCAGGCAGTGGTTTTGTCCTGCAGTGGAATGTTTACACAATGTCGCAAACAAACCGCAGTTTTCTATGGGCAACACGGTGGAATTTAACCAGAGCGAAGAGTCATTGGAATTGCAGCCCATACACATATCAGCTGCTCTAGCTGCATAGTGATGGACGGATGTATTATCCATTGCTCACCATCTCAATGATGAACGGCCATGATGAAAATTTTGGATGTGTGCATAATAGTGGGAAGTGCATATCAGATGAAAACACCGGTCTTGTGAGGTGGCTGCACTGCAGAGGGATTCATAAGTCTTTGCTGTGTTGTTGAGTTGCCTTTGAAATTTTTCTTCCCAATACTACTGCATTCACGATAACTCCATAAAAGTGGAAATAACTAGGAAATTATTCATTATTACGAGATCCTTCTTGTGTTGTTTTCTATGGGCAACTGAGGAGGAATAGAAAATGTTTCATTACAGCATACATTCATTGCAGAGTGACAGTGGCAGCAGTACTCAAAGCGGTTAGCTGGGCTAGTTAGAAAGTAGACTTGTAATGCATTTCCAGTGCTAACAAAAGAAAAGGAAAGACAGATGACAGAGCAGCAGATAGGCAGAATGCATTTCAGCATTCTGCCTACCTGCTGTCCTGTCATCTGTCTTCCTTTTTCTTTTCTTTTGTTAGCGCTGGAAATGCATTACGAGTGGTAGAAGTGTTTGTTGTAGCAAGATTCAACAGTGTACTACTATGCAGTTCTTGTAAATTTGGTCTTGTTCATGGTTCATACATTGTCTAATCACCTTACTTGAGTATATGATACAAGTGATTTGAATTTTTGTATTTTCAGTGTAAACTATGTTCTTGTTCTTGGCACCTTTTATGTTGCATGGTTTGATGTGTCATTTGACTTGCTGCATAATACAGAGACTGCCAAGTAGTGGCAGGTTGATCTTTTGTATAATATATTATGCCCGTACATACAGTCATTCCTTTCACTGTGCATCTCGTATTCTAAGCCTTCAGCATAAAATTTATTGCTTCAGGTGACTGAGGAAGTCTACCAGCTGCTTCGAGATGGACCCTATGTGTTCCAGTGCCGCGGTAAAGTCAAGGTGAAGGGCAAGGGAGAAATGACAACCTACTTCCTCATCGACCGTAAGAATCGCTGCTCGGCGTCCAGTCCAAGGGAAGGTGGTGTCTCCAGTGGTCAGTCTAGCTCAATGCCTCAGCAGGAGGAGAATAGCTTCTCTGGAAGCCTGCCTCCACACTTGAGCTCTAATTCACTCCAGCTAAGAAGGGAAAGTGGGTCCACTCCCAACAGCTGGTCAGGGCAACACCAAAAGACAGCACCACTGGCACCTCATGATGATGTTTTACCATACACCCAACCCAAGCCCATCATTGTGTCTAACACACCTCCGCACGGGTCGAGATCGAGAGTGAAAACTGGAGTGTCTTCGAAACCAGAGTCTCTAACTCGTGGGGATCCCTGGGAGAGCCTGAAACAAATAAGAGTGCCTCCTCCCTCACTGCCTGGTGACCAGAGTGAGGCTGCGCTGACCGATGACTGTAGCCTCGATCCTCGGTCAGAAAGTGCTAGTAGCCACCTTGACGATGGCCATTCTAGCAGTGGCAGCCTCATGATGGAAAGCAGCTGTTTAAATGACCAGCCATCATCACCCCATGGAAGCTCGTCGGGTCCTGGCTTTCCATTGCTATTGTTAAAGAATTCTAGCTGTCCTCAAGCAAACTGTATGTACCCATACTCTCAATCTATGGGCGACTATGAGACAAGTCCTGGCATCATTGGCCCAGGTCTCCCTCAGGTTGGTCACTCTCCTAGCCACAATGTCAGACAACCGTATGACAGGAAGTTTGATCATGCAATGTCGGAAATAGCAGCTCCAAACACAAGGCAGGATCTCGAGCCTGCTGTGTACTTCACAAACTCTTCTGGGTCACGTAAACGAACTCATGAAGAGGCAGTTAGCAGTGCTGTCGCAGTGCCTCCAGTAGAGTCTCCAGAGCAGGTACCTCGTAAGCAGCTTTGCAACTCGAGTCCGGCATCACAGAGACTTGTGTGGGAGCATGCCAAGGTCAGGGCTCCAATACTGACAGTGCGCCATGATGCTGATGAGTTGCCCATTGAAGACTATCGGGAGAATGGAAACTGCAGTGTAGCAGCCCAGCCAAGGTATGCCATGAGTGACATTCTCAATGGAAACTCTCAACGCATTCTCATGAGGCTTGACGAGGACTCCACGGGCATTGCACTTCGACTGGCTGAAGCAGGCCACCCCCTAGGTGGCCCACTGTTGCACCTAGACTCGCGAAGCAGCTGGAGCAACGACGGCTCTAGTGAGGCAGATGAGGAAGGAGTCCCTCTGATGGACAATCATGGTGGCGGCTACACAACAGATGATGCGTCGCTTGCCAATGACCAAGGACTAACAGATGCAGAGGGGGCCCTTAGTGACCTCAACTCACTCCTCAATGACGCGGGCCACGAAGGGGATGACACGAGCATTTCTTCACGGGCCAGCAGCCGCTTGCTCAGCATTGACTCACTCAGTGTTACTTATGACTCAGAGTATGACAACTATGGAGTTGGTTACAATGGTGCCATGGGCCGTACCGAGGACCTGAGGTCACTCACCGACTGTATAGCTCGTAATTTCGGCCATTGTGTGAGTGACAACGAAGACAGTGACGTGCTTGCCTAATACATCTCCTCTCCAGTCCCGCTTTGCACACAAATAGCCTAACTGGTGACAAACACATTATCTTTGTGGCTCCTTTAAAAAAAAAAGAAAGAAAAAGACTCGCATGTCAATAAGCTCGGTATAAACGCACATGTTCATTTGTTTAATCTTGCCACAGCTTGTGCTAGTAGTTTCATGTTTATCCTAGCTTTTATCTTCTCATGATACATTCGGTTGCATGTAAGACAAAGACTATCACCATGGATGCAGAGTATAGTGAATGAGAGGATTGTGGCCACAGAATTTTCATTGCTCTTTAGGCATAATTCACAATGATGTGTTCGTAAAATACAGTGAACCAAGGCCAAGGAGAAAGAATAATATAGGAGGTGAAACTTCAGGCCCACGCCAGTGCAATCGCCAGTTGTGTTGTCACCCTAGGTGAGGTGGAGACACCGAGCTTTAGACATGCTATCGCAAATTGGTGGGCAGCGCAGCTTGCGGCAACGAAAGGAACTATTGTTTCTTCCCTGTTGTTGGCAGCAGAGATGTGGCCGTAGGACCCACAGCATGCATCTGTGACGGTGTCGGGTACCACAGTTTGTTCTTACGCTAGGTGGCACTGTCAGGCTGTCCACCGCCACGTTTCAGTGTAGAATTATCATAACTGGGGACAGAGCAGAGTTGCACTTCCTAAATTATTCCACCTCCATTACCAGGGCCTACCAGTTTAAATAAAGCAGTGGTATTCTGCATTCTGCTGCTTTATCCTTTTTCACAAGTGTCATGCTTTCAGAGATTTTTCAGATAGGTAGATTAAAGGAAACTAAAAGTGAAAACTTCAGCAGAACATCTTCACCATTCATTTTTTTACTATCTGTAAGATGGCAAATATTGCATGGTAGCACATTGGAAATGGTGCAGAAAATGGATGGTGCAGAATGTTTGTGCTACATTTCTGCTTTGTATCCAGAAACTTGCATGGCAATTTTGCATACTTTAAGTGGCGTCCGCAGCTAGCACTTGCTTTATCATGGTCTGAAAAATCACTTAGTGGAAATTATGTTTATATGTGTCTACCAGAGTACGCCCGAAAGCATTTCACTTCATTGCAATTCCTTTGTCAGTTTGCTGCCCGGGCAGCTTTTAAAGAAGCAGGTTCCTCTGGGCAACCAAGATGTGGGTGCAACTGAGCTCACCTTTATCTGCACTGTAAGAAACTTTTTTTCCCTTCTTTTGTAGGAGTGGACAGTTTCGTGAGGAGTGGATGTAGTTATTCTTTATTGCAAAGTGTGATGTGTTTTTTTCTTACACAAACTGAATATCTCTGTAACAAGCATGGTGTAGGCCTATTGCCACATGACGCTTGCTCTTTATTGTTAGCACCAGCAGGCTGCGTATAATTATTGCAGTTGGAATTACCCAGTAAGTGTTAAAAGAGCACATGTAGACCAGCTACATCACTATTTGGTAGACAAAAAGAAATGCAGCTCTTATCTCTTACTTACAGTGCTCTTTGATGTGCTTCAGCGCTTGTCTGGTAATGACAGTTAGTTGCTGGAGAAATGTAACTTCACCATTAGGCGGAAAAAAAAGAACGAGACAAAAACAACGGACATCCATTTCCCTAATGTCCACATGTAAAAGCTACCAAACCTGTGTGCACACCTTAGATCTTCTAACAGCAGTGTGCAGAAGTGCCTTATTGTTCCTTGTTCTTAGAGTCACAGGCATTGTCAGCAACACTAAGTTTAGTGGGCACTGTACCTCAGGTCATGTTTCACGAGCACATGGAAGAAATGTGCCACACAGGACCAATGGTGTAACTTGACCCACTTCAGCGCACATTTTAGCACATCTATGTCACGACTAGTGTAGCGCCGCTGATAGGATGTATTTCTTCTAAGTGCAGATAGAATCTACTCGGTGCCCCTTTCACCTGATCTCACTGATAATACCGCCAAGTGTTGCTTGAAAGTGCAGCTAGGCCAGCTATGTGCTCATGCATAGGTACTAAGGGTAATAAGAGCTGCAGTACTTCTCGCTTCACAAATTACGTGGTTGTAACTAACAACCTACAATGTTGCAGTTGCCATAGACAGCATAGAACAAGTGAGCATCACCTGCATGCTTTCTCCTCGACACCTTGATGTAACTTCCGTTTTACCACAAGCAGGTGCATCACGAGGTACTCGCATGTCACTACAGTGGTGGCTTGTCATTGCATTTGCTGTTTGGATGATCTACACTTGAAAACGTTGAAACTGTGCCCGTCACCAACCCTCAGTGGTGGCAGTGTATGCGTTAGTGTAATGTATGTTGCACTGAACCAACTGCACAACTGTTCAAAATGTTTGTGGTGTTGCGTCAGCTGAGGAGTATCTTTGTTATTCAGGTTTCATTGGAAGTGGTCATCCTATGTTAGCATTGCACAAGCACGAAGTGTAGTCTACAGTTATACATACAGGAATAGTTAAGATTTAATACCCACTTTTCTGCCATATATCTTTTAGTAGTACACACAGGCTTGCTGTTGAACTAGTCATAGTAAAAAACTTTGATGTAGCAGTTCACTTACAAGAAATGTGCTCGCCGGGTAAGGGAAGTACAGCTCAAACCTTTGTGCCAGCTCAGTATGAACAGCT
The DNA here is from genome assembly GCA_013339685.2 of Hyalomma asiaticum. Classification (NCBI taxonomy): domain Eukaryota; kingdom Metazoa; phylum Arthropoda; class Arachnida; order Ixodida; family Ixodidae; genus Hyalomma; species Hyalomma asiaticum. The sequence continues at coordinate 115,464,348 of CM023482.1, read as the reverse complement.
GTAGCATTGAAGGGGCCCTGCAACACTTTTTGAGCATAGCAAAATGGTGCCAATCAATTGTGGAAGTTCCTATGAACATGTGAGACAAGTATCTTGCACCGCATGAACCAGAGAATTTGCAGTTCAATTCCAAATGCAGCTAGAAATCACCTGCTCTATTTCCAACAAGTTATACATCACAGGGAACTGCACCTCTCGATTTCTTTTGGTGTTCATAGATATGGATCAACATACATTTTCTTTATTTGTTGATCTCAAGATAAACGACATACTGGCACTGTATTCCGCTATGTTCAAAAAGAATCACAGGGCCTCTTTAATTTACGAAAGATACGGTCGTCAAACCATGCTTTTTTCTAAATGTAAGTATGGAGTGGTACTAACTTCCAGTCATATGGACTTTTTCGTGACGACACACAATGATAAATGTTGGTGAATGAGGATGTACATTAACTCTTAAAACATTGCAGCTATGAGCTGTCACATACACAACACGTACCGCACTCACCTATTTTCTAAAACCAATCACACCTAAACTTTTTGTCTACCACTCTTTCATTCCCACTCTTTCATTCTTCATAAAAAAAATACTTGTTTCCTAACTCAAAGGAGCATCTTGTAAAGCATTTTCACTGCACATTATACAGCACTGATGCTGCTTTTATAAAAGGCACAAAAACTGAGCTTGCACTTGCAGCGTGTATGGTTAAGGACTTTCCAAGCATTACCTATTGCTGATATCATTTACAGCACAGTGGCTCAAATGTGTAGGTTCTCTATGCATGGTAACCTCTGGTGAAATTAAGTATTCATTTGCTTGCTATGCACATGGGCATGTACAGATTTGCTGAAGTGTTCATTCTAGCAGCACTATGCCTTTTTTTCGAGCACTGGCTACTTACCACTGCTTATAGTACAGTGCAGCACAAATTATGCAATACTGCAAGCAATGAAATGTGAACTAGCCCATTGCCTGCTATTCGTCATTTCATATTAGAATTCACTCGATGCTTCTCACCAATCAGCAGGAGTAATTTCTTTGCAAAAAAGCGTCATATCGAACCAGTTCACCCTGGCCAAAACCTCTCCCCATGCCAGTGCTGCCATACTTGATATGCTGTCATGCCATCCTGGATCTCAATACAGGGAACTCCACGGTACATTTTTCCAGCATGAAGGGTCACCCTGCATTAAGCTGCAGGAACTTATGCGGTTTTCGCAGAATGTGAAAGGGGGATGAAACCTAGCACTAGATATTTTGTGACCACTTCACCAGAACTGAGCTAAATGGAGGGTTAGCAGATATCAGGGTGCTGGCTACTGGATTGACTTAATGCACAGAAACACTGTACACTCATATTAACTGAGCAGATGGTGCAAATGGTAGACCTTTTTCATACAAGCAAGGCCATCTTCCTGATAATGCAGATTGGTGTGCAGCAGTTATGGTATTGTTGCTTCTTTGTTCATTGCATATGCCCCAATTTGAGTGCAGCATGGCATGAAAAATGACAATGTAGCTCTTTTTTTATAAAACACAACGGACAAGTCATCACGTGCAGCTAATACAACTGTCACCATTAATTAAGCAAATGTGCAATGCACAGAAGTGGTATCAGTAAAAAGGCAGCCAGTAATAACTGAACAGCCACTTGTTAAACAACGTCAAGTGTGTAATTTTACACAGAAAACATGCCGAAAACAGGGTTAAGAGAACAGGAGAGTTCAGTTTTCCACTTTCCCCGTTTGATCCTGTTTTTTTTTTTATATGCTGCCAATAAGGAGTGATGCCTAACTGACTTAAGCTTATCTGTTATACTGATCTGCATTGTGGTTTTTCATAGTACTAATCTGCTAGTTTCAAATTAAATTCACCGTGCGAACACCACTTTTGTCTCCACAGTGATAACACACTCACTCTCTTGATTTAAATATTAAGCAAAAATGTGCCTTTGGAAGCTCTCAAGCAAATAATACCAATAATCTACAAATGGTTTAAACGCAGGTGACAGTATGAGTGGCAGCTCAACGTTCACCTGTTGCATATGGCATGCCATACTTATGCAGTATTAGCAGAATGCACTAAAAGAAGAACAGGAAGTAACCCAAGGGCTAACAGCATATAAGTTGGTCAGAGCTACAGTTATATATTGATTTGTTCATATAGTTGACATCATTGTTGACATGATGGAAAAAAACTTGGGTTGAATGTTCCAACACTTGCATTTGCTTACCAAGGCCGAAGGCCCCATGTCTCTGTGTTCACATTTCTCTCTCTCTGACATGCACATGTACACTCATGTACATACTGGTTGTTGATGTTGATCTTTTAACTAAATTTCCAGCATCACTAGTGTTGTTCAGAACTGGGATCACTTACGTAGTCTCACCTTTCTCAGCACATTGGCTGTAATTTGTGCTGCACTTTTGTTCCCACCCATAACAAAGGTTTGGAAGTTACATAACCATGGTGCAAACAAAGCTTGTGAAACCTGCTGTGTTAATGCACAAGAGGCTACCTTGTACTAAGCATCAGTGCACAGAAACAAATGCTGCAAGGTCATTGCAACTAAAATTACCAGTAATAAGCCTAGTAATAACCATATTCTTGTACAGACAGGTGTGAAAAAGTATGTAGATGCAGCTACATTGCACAGTCTGAATGGGTGTTCTAGTATTTGTTGATACTGTTGATATGAACAGAGTTTACACGCACAGTCGCAAGCAGGGTGGACAACTTCTTATACTACAGGCTTTGTTTAATCTTGATTGCATACTGCCAGTTTTGTGCACTACTTCTGCTCCAATATTTTCATTCATTTGCTCAGCAACATAAGGGCTGACCCTGCTGAACTGTGGTGCACGACTAGGACAGGATAAAGACTTCGGTAGTCGGGTGAAATGCCTAAAAAATGACCTCCCTCTCTAAGCACACAAATAGGCATACTCCTTATGCAGAGCTTGTGTGATTGCATAAGTTTTGTGCTCCCCTTATGCAGTCCTTCAATAAAACACAAACGATAGTTCGCCGCTTGTGGTGTTTCCATGCATCTTTTCTAACCTAGTGTACCTTGTAACTGTAGCACAGTTTAACGACCATGCAAAATGAACTAGACCAATACGTCACCTTGCTTCCCTTCTGAAGAATCTAAACTGCGTACTTGCACCAGGTCACCTTAAAACTTCTTTTATTTATTTATTTAATTAATTAAGTAATTTTGGGGGATGGAACCATGTCTTTTCTTGCGTAGTGTCACTTGCACTATAGTTCAGTATGGTCAGCCCTTGCCAAGTCACATAATTTTTGTTTTCACTGAACATGAGGCACTTAAAAATTGATAGCAATTACACTTTCGGACTTACGAAAGAGTGCTATGTACCCAGCATTCAAACTACAGCTGGCATCTGATAACTGTGCATGCAAGAGTGAAACATTGTCACCTGTACACTAAAAGAAGTTGAGCTTTACCATACTTTGAATACATGTACCAAAGTACAAAAAACAGAAAGATGCCACTGCCCGAGGCTCTGGATTTCTAACGCAACACATACTTAGCCTTTTTTTTTTTTTTTTGTCCCTGCTGCCATGTGAACTTAAGCTGCGCCACATAGAAGAAACATGTTTACAGCACCGTAAGGCTGTTTTAGCTTCTATCTTTTTCCGATTCGACCCCATAGTCAAATTTAGAACAATAAAAGAAACATCAAACCTGTAAATATAACATCCTGCACATTCTCCAAAAGAACTCAAGTTCGTTGTCAGTGCCAACTGTGCCAGTTAGTCAAGCGATGGTCATGCTGTCTTAGGTGCACACTGCTCCTGCCAAATTTGTTTTTAAGGGTCATCATGTTATTTTTCAGCACTGGTGCAGTGTCAGTATTCTGCTGTGAACCTTCAAATGTGCCTGCTTGTTAATGCAGTTGACAGACTTGAAGCAATATTTATTCGCTCTTGTTGTTCAATGCTAAGGCACACGCCTATCATCTGTTATCAAATGTTAATGCTCCGAAGAGACTTGTTGCTAGTAGAATCTCTTAGCGATCATTGTTGCCATGAGCATAGAGCATGCTTGCTGTATGCAAGTGTAGTGCCCCAGTATGGCTCATTCAAACTACTTAAACCATGCAAGCATAGTTTAGAAAGCCGGCATACTCAGCTACACACTCTGCTGTGCAAGACATCAAGAGAGCAATGCAGTTGATGGAAAAGCCAAGCAAAGATCTACTCTGAGTGCAGTAATTCAAACAAGTGCATGCGAGATTGGCGAGCGGTGATTCATGCATATTTAGGAAAGGTTATTTTCAGTTGGTGGTAGTGCGGAGAGGCATGGAAAGTTGCAGCTTGTAGGTCAGTACTGTACTGCAACTTGTACAATAGATGTATCAAGGTGGTATTCTCAAATGATCACTTATGGCAGTAGTATCGTACCCCCCAAACCAGTAAGACTCGCCCTCCTCAACCAATGTGACATTGAGACACGTGCACAAAGGCTGCAGAAAACGAGAGAGACGTTCAGACATTCATACTGAGCTCGGGGAGAGTGATACTATCACAGAAAGTGATCATCCGTGAATACCGCCCGAGGTCTAGCATGTGCAGCTGGTTGCATCGGAGTGTGTGGGGCAGTTGTTTCTTTGCCAAAGTATGTTGCAAGCAACACAGTGTATGTAGCAACCCTGCACTGAGTATACTGTGCATAGGCATTTTGCAATTAAATTGGCCTGTGCACCATTGACAATCAACTTTTATTGGGCTAATGTTTTAAGAATAGCTTGAACAAAATTATCTGCATTAGGCACGTATTTCTTCATTGTTTGATGTTAGTTTGTAAAAACAGTGCCGCAATCTTCTGAAGAGTGCTGTTTATAAAAATAAACTGGTGTCATTGCACTAAGCATATTCAAAGAAATTATCTTAAATAAGTACTGAAGGAGGCCATTTCTTTCGCTTGATTTCAAAGATATGGACTCTACAATCACGATATGGGCATCAAACAACAAATGAATATTATTTTCAATGTGGTCAATGTTCAAAGTACACACAATCATGGTGTACAGCCTTGGTCATAGGGTATGTTTAGTCAACTTCCCTAGCAACGACTTATTGGAGGCAGTGGCCACGTGGCATGACGTATCGACAGATGTGTCATTCGTAGCAACACTAAGGTTGCAAGCCATGTGATGACAATGTTTCTGAAAGCTGGGTTCACCTGCCACACCATTTGGTCCTCCACAGTGCAGTTCTCCACGTTTGACTTAAGACAGACTTGATCCTGTATATTCAATTCTCTTGTAATGCAGAGTATCTGCCCCCCTCCCCTTACATTTTTTTACTTTCACTGTACTACTGTCCTGTTGAACTCCTCATGTGCTCACCTCTTCACAAACTTTGGCCACAGAACTGGCCTAACTTACCCACTTCCTGTGTGCGTACAGGCCCCTGAAACCCTTGAAAACCCTTGAATTTCTAGAAAAATGCCACTTGATATTACTGGACCTGCTTTCTATGTTGGATAAGCATTCATCTTGCAAAACTTTCGATTTTGGAAGCAATATGATGGCACATTCCACTTTGCATGACTTGCACGGAACTCGAGGATGCACCGTGAAGGGAGTCAAAGGCATGTATGTGTTGGCACTCAGTGATGGCTTCCATGTTCACACCCGATTCATGCCTTGCCCTACAAACTCTTTCATTTCACCAACAGTCAGTTACTTTCTGATGGCCTAATCTCCTGGTAAAGAGACTCCATCTCCAGCACTTATGTTGTTTTCCCCTCTGTCCTTCTCCCATGCGAGTCATGCACAAAGTGAAGCTACTGATGCTCAACTGATATCTGCCAATGTATTTAGCTACTCGTCAGATATTTATTGGCCTCATGCAGCCAGAGTTAGAGAAAAGAGAATGTTTGAACCACATGCCAAAAGTAATCCAAATTATAACTGAAGCTTAGCAGAAGCTTAGCAGATGAGAGCTTGAATTGGTGAAAATATCATTAGAAATGATGAAAAACGTGGAATGGCACTAGGTTATGGTGACCTTCTGTTAACGATCTGTTCATCAATAAGAAAAGTAAGAACTTCAAAATAAAGCTGTTCACTACATTAACTGACATTCAGCAATTAGTCCCCATGCACAGTTTTCACCACTCTCATTTGTGTGCAAAAATTTGACTGTATGCAGGCAGTGGATATTCAGTGAGTGGATGGCCATAATGGCATGCTATTCACATCCAATCCAATCCATGTCAAATCTCAAAAGCAGAAGCTTGATGGCTTTGGGCAGCCGAAAATGTACTCAAGGATCAACTAGCCAACATGGGGGAAAAAGAAAAAGAATTTGAAGCACTTACAGCCATTTTGATTACTTCAACAGACCACTACGTGGCAAAAAGTTGCAAAGGCTGCTGTGTCTCCCTACTTGCATTGAATGCAGGGGAATGCATGGCTGAGTGTGATGAATATGTCAATGACCTTACCACTTTGGTGACACTGACATAATGCCTTCACTGACTTGATGACGTCACCACTTAGTCACGTGAGCTTTCCTGCCACTGGGTGATAACAATGTTAAGTGTATGGATGCCGAAAGTATATAAAGTAAGTAGAGGTGACGTAGGACGACACCTGCACAATAAAACAGAATTGGCCAAATAATGAAAGAAAAGTGGAATGGGAGGGACAATATTACCCAGCAATAAGAGGTGCCCCAGCAGTTATGTGGTGAAGCTTTGTGCATGCTAGGAACCTAATTTAATGGCAAGACCAGATATCTCTAAGTATAATCATTGAATTTCTAATGCAATAGGATCCATAGTGTTCTGTAATGTTTGTTATACAAATATCCTGTTTAGGATGTTCTACATCCTTGAAAACCTTTGAATATCAGGTCTTTAAAACCTGTATGAACCATGAATGCATTTATGGCTTGTGATACCATATGACCACTGCCTTCAAGGGTTTCTCTGATGTATCAGTGAAGGCTGCTTCAATTCAAGCTTCAAGGAATGTAGGTTTGGTATGCATTTAGAATTGTTTCATTAATGTATTGAACTGGCCTGCGATAATTGGGCTACTAAACTGAGAGTTTGTTCATGCATTCTTTTAAAAGAATGCTCGCTAGTCATGCTTATTGTGCTTTGATGTGTGCCTGCCTCTTCATGACTAAAATGGAAACCATTGTACACAGTACATGGCACACTGCAACAGGTATGTCTGAACAGGAAGAAATTCACGAAACTGGCTTGTCAGATAGCCATCCTGTTCACTAAGCAGATCCTTCAGGTCTAATGGCATCTCAGTGCAGTGTCCCACATCCAATGACAAATTACATAACCTAATGAAGTGTGTACTTTTCACATATGCCAAGCACAGTAGCGTACTTCACTGCTATTGTGTTTACTTAAATTGTCCCAAAGGCATCACAAATAAGAAACGCTTGTGTTGTGCATTATCGCACCTGGGAATGCCTGTGTAGCACTGCTGAAGTTACCTGTGTTGGCAAAAAGCACTAAAGACCTTGTGGTACTGCTGCCAGATATCAAATACTGAAAAACCACCAGGAGATGTCCATGTGCCCTTCTCAACAGTGGACATTCACAAATGCCAGCCCCACATTCTAAGCAAGAGTTGTTTAGCATCCATGCAACCGCAGGCATTTGTCCGAGAAACTGATTGCTACTTTATGTGCTGTAATGTTTATAGAAAAGAGGATTATGCCGCAGAGAGATTGCAGCTATGCCATCTGTGACACAGCATAAGCATACAGTAAAAACTCGACTCAATATTATATAACTTCTCTAATAAGGCTCTGTAACAGTGATGAGTATTTGAATAAGACTACCCAGAATGTGCCTTGGCTGACAAACAAGCTCAAGTTGCACTAGAACTTAAGTTCAGTGGTTAAGCAACTAAGAGGAAGCAAGTGCACATAGCTGTCTGCTGTTATCAGCATTCCTCCCTGCTACATGTTATCTTGGCTCTATTTTTCCTTCACAGAGAAGGGCTGTCGTACTTAGTCTATACTTGAAAATCAAGCTACTTGCACTATTTTACTTGCACACAGTTACCTGCATCATAAAACACTTGTACATAGAAAATCTGCCTTGCAACTGCTGAAATTATATGCTATAATGGTGTATCACTTTGTGTATTTCCTTTCACTTCATTGCTAGCAAGCATTCTCATGCAAGGTAACTTACTTACCTTTTCACCACCAGTGGTGGTTACGTGCTATCCATAACAACACGAGAAGCCCACACCCTTTGCATTGTGTCTCTGTGTCATTCTCGAAAGCAGTTGTCAACATATTAGTCTGCTAGTCCTCTATTACACAGTGACAAGCTTTGCACAGTGCACGTAAATTCACATGTATAGCACGCACATTTAGCAGGCTTAAAAGCTCTTCAAGACGCCTGTAAAAAATGTACTCATCATGGGACCTTCTGGCATTGTGTCTGCAAGATACTCCACAATGTTTCACATGTGATAAAAAATGTAAAACACCTGCATGCATATTGTGGACCTGAAAACTAGCATGGAAATTGACCAAGTGGTTTGAAGATTGTACGAAGAACCCCGTGCTCATAATAAATCATTTTTGCATCACAGTTACTCATGGACCATTCTTGACGCATGTTCAAGTTTTAAACGAGTGTTATGTCTGGTTTATTAAAGGATGAATGCAGAAAAATAGTCATATTCAGCCTTCATGTACAAAAATTCGCGCCCCACTAGTCATACTGCAGGAATGTATAATGATGTGATGACTAAACTGCCATGCCGCATTATATTCGTTTGGTGCACCTTGGCTGTGGAGTCAAAACTTTTAACTGTAACTGCCTGCAGCTTCTCAATACAGGTCTGTGCATCCATGCAGCACTAAATGTTCTTCTGTAAAGGCCTTTCTTCAGAAAACATTGCATACTAAAGTTAATCAAGGATATGAAGTCTAAAATACAATAAAAACACGATTTTTTAATCACCATGTTGATGCAAGCTGAGAATAGCATTAGTCTATGCAACAAGTATATTAGTAGTACACACCACTCTACACACCACCTATTGCTCATTTTACATGCTATACTGGCTTCCGCATTTCCACTGAGCTGGCTCAGTAAAAGCTGTTAAAAATTGCCGTGGTAGTCCCTGCCACCCTCGGAACACAACATAATTTGACCTTTGCCAATAAAGAGTTTACTAGGCTTTAGATAGGCCATCAAATTCTAATGTCATGATGAGGTGGTGTGGGAACGTTTAAAGGGACACAGACACTGAATGGAAATGTTAAAGGAGCCCTGCAACACTTTCTGCACATAGCCAGAAAATTGTATCAATCAGTCGTGGAGGCCAAATATTGTTGCACTTAATGCACCAGTGAATTCGCAATGTGGTCTCCAAGACAGCTGTAAAGTGCCTACACTTTTTTCAAGAAATGACATCAGTGGAGACAATGAATGCATCCCTCGGCTTTTGCTCTTTGAAAGAGATATGCACATTTTCTTTATTTGCTGAGCTCAAAACAAACAAAGCACAGCAGATCTTTTTATGATTATGAAAGGGGCCAGTGCTAGTTCATCCTCAAGCAACTTAGTGCCCTCAGTGGTGTCATATGTTGAACGAAGAGCAGGAACTCTCCAGCTGTGTTTGAAACCAAACTGTGAATTCCCTTATGTGTACAGTGCAATAATATTTGGCTCATGTGTTAACAGGAGCCTCCAGGACTGACTGACACAGTTGTCTGACAACATTCAAAAAGTGTTCCTGGGCCCCTTCAACTTTGGCTACATTTATTTCTCCAATGTGTTGGAATCGCCGCTTTCTGCATGCCAATAAATGAATTTTTAACAGCAAAGCTCTTCCAGCTCGAGGTAAAATGTTCTTCAGAAACATAAAACTCAGAATATTGGGGACATGCCACAGCAGTACAAAGCCTCTCTCGTTAAAGTGAAACAATTCTCCTTCACACCTAGTTAATGTTTTGCACAACCAGATCAGAATGCTTTAGCTGTCATGGCAGCCAAGATCAGGAGTTGACGTCCCGCTCTGGGCTGCCGGCATAAGAGTTCAGTGAGCTCCACAGCCGTAACATGTAGGAACAACTGCGGTTTACAGCATGTTTATTTATTGCCAGAGTTTATATCATTCATTTTCCATTTATAACCTGGAGCAGTAATTGAATACTGCTCCACGATTACTGTTCTGTTCCAGAAAGAGGAACCACAGCGGCACAAAGGTTACCAATCCAATTTCTCATTGTTGGTTCTGTACTTACAACTGCTCTGTTCTTGCCAGTAGTGGCGAATTGGTTATTACACAAACATAATCTTTCAGTCTTGCTCAACTTAATATTTCCATTTGTCCCTTTAAGGTGATGTTGGTCATGTCACCAGCGGTCTGCTCCTTTTTCATTCTTGGTGGCCTAAGCATCTTCTCATGGTGAAAGAAGCGCTTTTGGCATTGTGAAAGAGGGTTTACCAATGCAAGTGTAATCAGCTTTATATTCACAGCCTTTTTAGAAAGACGTATATGCCTTCCAAGCTCTATTTAATGATTATATTGTGGAAAATGGTAGGTCTACCAAAATAGAGAATGAAAATCAGCATTCTACTAATATAATTTCTGCACCAAAATCCCGGTGTCACATGTGGCAGCACTGTTTATATCCCTGTATCAGAGCGGTGAATGTTTCTAAAAGCACAAAGTTCAGTTGATTTCAGGTTTATCCATCACAATGATTTGTTTCAGACGTTTTTATGTAGGGCAAACAGCGCGTTTTATTAATCAAAGATTAATTGAACACAGAAGGTCGCTATCAGGTGGGACGCCGTCCAATCTATCCTTGCACTGGCAGGTCTGTAGCTGCATGCCCGAGTTAGACAAAACCGAGATCCTGTACAGGCATAAGAACGAAGATGCGCGTTTATTGGTTGAGGCCTGGCATATCAGTATTAGTGGAAGTGCATGCGTGAGTCAGCCGTCGATTAGCTTAAACAGAGAGGAGATAGAAAGCCTTAGGAGTTGTCTATCGCGAAGACCGGCACGTGTAACCGATTGACAGGTGGCGCTACCATTCCGAGCATGCGCAGATAAGCTGTGTGTCTTCTTTCTTTTTCGCCTCTGTGCTGTGCATCAGTTGTTAGTCGGCGTTCGTGCTGTTCACTGCTCTCCTTGTGTCCATGTCCCGCACGCCTCTTCTTTTGATTATGGACTGTTACCAACTCGCTCAACTTTCTGTCCTTTTGTTTCAGCTCATCACAATTGCAGCAGTGACCGAAGGTGCTGCCACATAAAATATTTGACCCGTAAGATGAGTAAAGTCTGATATCCCGCAGATATTGTAAGGGCTATTGTTTTTTTGCATAAAACTCTGTAAAGTAATAGACAACAAGCAAACCTAAAGACATTTTAATTATCATTCCAGCAGTGCAACTTCACAACTGAACCTAACAATCTGGCTTCCAGTGAGCCAGAAAAGGTAAGGGTGCATGTTGACAAATGAAGATGGGTTTGCAAGTGCAACATGTTATTTGCGAGGAACAAGAAGTGTCGAGGCAAATGAATGCTGTTGAAGACGAAAGTCCTCACTGCCAAAGGAGACTGAAAAAGAGACAACGAACTATAGTTTTAGCTTCTAAAGCATAAAATAAAAGAGGCATGGAGTTTCCTTGCGTGTGCCATCAGGAAACAGCAATGAAATGTGCAACTCTTAGTTTCTAAATGCAGAATGTAAAGAGCCAGTAAAGACAAAAAACGCATATTACGTATTTAAGAAAAAATAAGAAAAGGAAACAAACGCGCGATAGCGGAGCCTCAGTTGAAACCACATGGTGTCTTACTGGTTAGTAAGTAGAACTACTTGCTTCTGCAGAGGTTTCTGAAACAATTTGGTTTCCCAATCTAAAGGTAAATTTCAGTTATTCTGTTCAAAAGATGCAATTTATTTGCCTTAAGAATTGAATTCCTAATATAAAATTGATAATGACCGTATCAATGCACACTAGAGCCATAAATGTTCTTGCGCATGTCGGTTGTTATAGTTCGTGCGTGCGAGCTCACACGGAAGCTAATTCAACCGCTCGCCTCAAAACAGCACGCCAAACGCAGTTAATACGTCACTAAGTGCATATATGTTATTGTCAGGCATGTAATTTGGCGCCTGAAAGACAATTGCTCCTAGCGGGCTGCCACGTACGGTGAGCATAATGCAAATGCAATGTCACTTAACGCCAGCACATCGGTAGCGCGAACTAGAGGCACCGAGTTCAATTATTTCTGAACGCATGGAGCTCCTTACCTAAGCAACGACAATTCAGGCATTCCTGGGTCAGTTCCTCTCCTAAATCCTGTAACGGAGAAAGGACATATAACTGCGTTTAATAAACAACGTTTGACGTACGAAGACGGGTCATCGCACTCATTCGTAAGATGGAACATCGATGTCGCAAACACGAAAGCACGTCACAGTCCACAAGCTGCTACAAATTTACGCATGCAGATACTGCGCGTTCTCACACCTGCCGACACTACAACATGACAAGACTCTGAGGGAGTCCTTTGCAGCGAATTATTTTCACCCTTTGAAAGGACTGACACGGAGAATGAAGTGCGCAAACATGAACCGCTGGTATCGAGATGGCTTACCCAAGTATAGCACAGTGGGTATGAATCCCCAGTGAAATACTTTCTTAGCGGCGAAAAGGACGATGGCAACTTTTTGTTTGGATTCTGGGCTCATACTGAGTTTGAGCTTTGAGCCGCTGCGGATAGCAAGAAAAGCACGTGCGCCACAACAAGCTGCGGAGCGTGCGACCCACAGTAGCAGTGGATTCTACTACCGGAACTCAGCTTGGATGGGCTTGGATAGTACGCAGCCGATGACGCAACCCATGACAGCGTGGAGGAAAAAAAGAACTTTTCTTCACGAATCTCGGATGCCAACTATGGCAATGGAATCAACTTCATCGTTAGTCACAATCATAACACGACTAAAGTCCCTAGATTTTTCCTTCTTTTTAAGTAGCGGCAAGTTTTGATGTGCCGCTGACCAAGGAGGTTATACATTACTTTTCTGGAGTGGAAGCGTGCCGCCGAAAGTGAAGCCGTCGCCGCCATCTTGCTCAAGGAAACAGTAGCAGACGACCACGCAGACGGCGGAGCGCGTAGACAACGCGACGCTGTTTCGTGGTGTTTAAACACTGTGTCCTGTTTTTCCTAAGCATCTAAATATCTGAGAAGGCAACGGTGACTTCGCGCGTCACTTTCGGCTGCACAAATCGCGTTGAGAAGAAGCCTGGAAGGACATTTCACGTGTAGGTTTTTCTCACTTTCTTCACGTACGGCTGCCCGTTTTCAGAGCATTTTGCTAAATAGAGGGCAATTTTAAACGTTCGCATCCACATATTACCTCCCTACGCCTGTATGAAAGATAACTGTAAGCTTTAAATACTTGCTAGTGCTTCGTTTTCAGATGCGTGCATACAGGATTTGCTACGGGCTCGTGTTCTGCTAAAATACACGTCTGATGCACATATTGGATAGTCACTGCAGTGTTTGTATGCGAAATTTAGGGGAAGGGCATCTTTCCGGAGCATAGACGCAGATTTGTTACGCGTACGTGTTGACGAATGCGCAAATGCAGCGAGCACGTACGTATGGCGTGTTTCTCCATGCTACTGGTTTCGAAAATGAAGCGAAAGAAAAATACTGTGCGTAGCCTTCTGACTGAGAACATGTGGTGTTCGGAGGGGTGGATGGAAAGCTTAAAACAGCCGCTCGATCACCTCTGCTCAGTGATACCGAACAACCCAACCTCTGTCTTCAAGTGCATGCTTTTCGGCGCGTATCCCGTGTAAGAAATCTCCTATGTACGTTTACAGTCAGAACTAAATGAGAAAGTTTTCCGGACGCACCCATCGGGTCTTGACAGACGCGGATCTGAGAAGACTTCGCAAACGCTAAGAGCAACGAACCATTTGGAAAAATGTACGTGAAATACGAAAAAAAAAAAGAAAATAGATCGAGCGTGCGCGGTTAGTTAAGGCAATTAACATGCAGAAAACATGCGCTGTACTCAATCGGTTGGATACATGCTTAAATAAAGGGCACGAATGCATTTCACGTCAGCTGGCAGTCGCACAATGCCGCATATTTGCGCTATATCGCATCACCACATCAGAAAAACCTAGTTTCTACTAACAGACAGAGTAAGCCGGCAAGTACGATTTGCATAGAACCTCTCAGCCAGCGGTGTTCTTTTGTTTTCCTCGACGCCCGCAGCTGAGTACGGACTTGGCCCCGTAGGCAGCTGCAGTGACTTCCACTCCGGAAGTTTAATGGAACCTCCTTGCCGCTGACGAATCTCATTGGTCAAAGCTCATATCCGGTTGACGGCGGCTTCCGGTCGCCATGTTCTTCCTGCTCCCCAACGACGCCGTGAGCCCGTGAAGGCTGCTCGCTACACCAGCAGCATCTGCATTCACTTGAAAGCAGTCGCGAGTAGTTAGCTGAGTGTTTCCGTACGCATCTGCCTTCTGCTTGAGCGAAGTGTTTCCTGCAGTCGACGACCCGTGAGCACTCTCGACAATGCCGGCGTGTAGCGCCTTGGGGTGCCCCGTCCAGTCGAGAAAAGGGTTGGGGCTTTTTTCTGTGCCCCTCGGAAAGCACGACAAAACAAGGCGTGGAATGTGGCTGCACAAAATAGGCAGAAAGAATTTCAAGCCCGCGAAGTCCAGCAAGCTGTGCAAGGTATGTTGTATTTCCCTTGTGCACAGAATCGTGAAAAATGCTAGTAGATTTATTGTCATTTCTTTTTGACCTGGTGAGGCGCATGAGAGCGCCCCACGCGTTCGGCAGTTCCGAAGTCCGAGTAAGCGCTTCTATCCTGGCGATTTCATGACTTTTTAATTACGCACATCTGTCCGCCCGCTTTTAAGCACATACTGTATTTACGCGAACCATAGTCTACGTTTACAGTGCGCATTTTTCTACGTCACAACTCGCGCGTACTCGACTCATGCCGCGGTGCCAGCGTGTTGGTAGGAGCTCAAGTGGAGAAATAAAAAGTATTGTGCCTCGATTTATGCGCATACATCCGGAGGATCCCTTGTGGCCTGATTTAATACACCACTGTTCTCTACCTACTACCGCATAAATGCGCGTGCGTCGCTTTGGACGATATTGCTCAGTCGCATAGTCTCCTTGCTACTTCGCGGCTGGTTTAACAGAAAAACACACACCCGCATCTAGTGACCTTACGCATTGTCGCACACTTTACCGGTTCTAAAGGACTGCGTCGGGTTTTTGCAAGCATTAGCTTAAGAAAAAACCATGGAGTGATATGAGCCGGAATAGCGAGGGTCTGCTCTCGTGACTTGACGTGAAAAAAATTATATAATAACGAAAAAAAAAGCTACTCGCCTTGTGGTTCTGTGAATTTCTTTTTTATAATGAGGCGTCGGCCTAAACGTTTGTAGCTGTTTATATATTGGAAAACACAAGCAGGAGAAAGTTACCTATTTTGTGTCACGAATGTGTTGTTTGTACTTCTAATATTCTGCACGCTGTCAAAGATATCGACTTGTGCTCTGACAGTGCTGTATTTTGCAGCGTCATTTCACTGAGGACCAGTTTGAGCCTGCCATCTGAAAGAACTTCGGCATAAAGAAATTGAAATCCTCAGCTGTGCCGTCCATATTTTCCCGACTACAGAAGCGCCCTAGAAAAGCACCACACCCACGAGGCTCTGGTATTGCGAATAAACCTTCATCAGGGCTGAAGCGTTTGGTTGCTTTGTTGTGTTACTTCAGCATCACTGATGCCATGGATGGATGGATGGAAGAAGAAACATGAATGAGGTTCGGTCAGTGCCATAACTATATTTGTTCTGTGTTTAAAAAATTGGATTCGGTAAAATATTAGTCACAGAAGTGAAGCGATTATACAAAATTATTTGTGTGATTGGAAAATCATGTCACCTGCAATGTCCATTGAATGCTCGTAAAGGCCTGTTACTTGTTACCAATTCTGTGGCGTCCACTTCCATGTAAAAATAATAGTAGCATTATAAGTTGCGTGCAATTCAGTACGATAACCTCGCCATCAAGACTAGATTAGAAAAGAAAAAAGGTTTGAAAGTGGGACTCGTTTATGGTACAGCTCATGAAAGTTCAGAACACTGGTTAGTCCAACAGCAATATGATTGTATACAAAAGATTTCATTAGGATTTAAAATGAGTTAGTGCATAAAATATGTCCATGATAACATGCAGTAGTGTACTGATTATAGCAGTTTTTTCAATATGTAAATCATGTTTTAAGTATAAGCGAAACGTCAGATATTTGCGTAAGGTTTGTTCACGGAGCAAATATTTTTAAGTGAGCGTGAGAAGCTTTTCGCATCTTTTATCTGACTGAAAGCAGCCGAAATTCGCGCGGAAAAACGACTATATTGGTCTAAACATTTCTGAGCCCCGAAAGATTTAGAAGGAAAAAAACATGTGCTTACCTAATTAGCATATTTCTGTAAGCGCTACTGTTCTTAAACGTATATTGTACGCGAATGTGCAGTCTCAGAGTTCATGCGTTTTCGCAATACACACGCGTTGCTCTGTAAATCTTAAGAAACTAATGCCCATGGAACACTCGTTCCTGTTACATGCAAAGGCACGGATGGCATATGACCCAAACGTCGTAAAAAAGTTGCTAACAAGGTGCCAGCTTTTCCAGCCCGGTTTAGTACAATGAGGCTGGGGACACCGGAAAAAATGAGTTGAAAACGGACACCGTAGATCACTAGAGTTCATAAATGCGGCGAGAAATTTTGTGTTGGGCCTCCACAGTGCAGTTCTACATAGTCTTGCTTTGTATTAGATCGTGTTACCCCATACCTGAAACTTAATACTTTAGTCGTGCTACGCAGCAGCGACCGTTTGCGCCCGGAAGCTATCTAGGTGGATACTCCGCTCCGGGGGGAAAAGAAGAACATGGCGGCCGGCGCGCGCCGCGTGTGAAAGGGTGCCGGGAGAGGAGGTAGTTGTCGCTACTTAAAAAAAAATGACAGCATATCCACGGAGTGAATGATGATGAGTGGGCGAAGCTCGGGATGTGCATCGTAGATCGTGCCGAGTTCCGGATTAATTTAGTTAACGCGCATGCTACGAATCCTCACGGTTCAACTATGCACAATGCACAAGTGAAATCTCCCACCGGCACTTCATTGCAAGTCAAGATCCAGTGTATATATATATATATATATATATATATATATATATATATATATATATATATATATATATATATATATATATATATATATATATATATATATATATATATATATATATATGGGTTTTGCCGGTGAACGCTTCTCCAACGCGAGCAGTCGGTATTTCTCAATCAAGAAACTCGCTAGGAGACGCTGCCTGCGCCAACGTTGTCTCTCGCGTTTGCCGGGGCAGTGTCGAGTTTGCCGGGGAGCGCGTGGCTCCCGGCGCTCGCGGCGAGGGCGAGCGCCAGGTGCCACGCGCTCGCCCTCGGCGCGTGCGTGCGCTCCAGCAGGCACGCGCCGGTGGCTACCTACTACTAACTACTACTGCTACTACTACTACATACATCGGGGACGCACGAAATGGCTGCTAATGGGGAATGAGAGACAGAAGAATTCGGCTTTTAGTTAACGCGCACGCTGCGAATGTTTTGTTGTTCAACAACGCACAGGAGAAATCTCCCACCGGCACCATCTTGGAGGTCAAAGCGTAAGACTGGTTACGCACTACTACGACTACGACGAGGGACGAACGGGTGCCGCTTTAAGGAGCTTCGCCCCTAAAAAACGAGAAACGCGATCTAGGGACTTTAAACACGACCAGTGCCTCCTCTATTTTTGCCACGACTCTCGTGCGCTCCTGTTTCGAATCGTGCGTGCAGCGCCGCCGTGGCCACTGGCGGCGGCCGCCGAAAAAAAAAAGAGCGCGCCCTGTGCTGGCCGGCCGTGCCAGAGCAACGCGAGCGTGTCTGCGCGGCAGGGATATTCCATTTCTACGCGCTGTCGCGTGTATGGATTCTATAGAAGCTTTACGAACACTATCAGCAAGGTTTCAAAGATGGAATTTCATCCTTTCCGTTTCCCTGTAAATGACACGATGATGATTTGGACAACGTTGGTTTGCAGCCTTTCGCCGCGCAGTGAAGCAGCCGCTCGTTGCTAAATATCTTTTTACAAGCTCGAAGTGCTATTCGTCACTCTACTGGCAGCAACGGCGGTGACAGGATCAAGTACTCTAGTCGCGCAGCTCTCGGCAGAATGTGCGACATGCACGAATTGCATGGATCGTTCGGAATCGGAGGTTCTCATGATCGGCTGTCATGAGGCGAAAAACACATTTAAACGTACTAAAAGCAAAGACTCAAGGCCATTGCTTCATGAGGTCTCTTTGTTTTATTTTTTATTATTATTATTTAAGGCGGCTAATGTGCCTAAGAGCCCAGCCTTGTGCTAGTGCACACCGACCACAAAACTTTCATAAACTGTAAAGCTACCTTTCCTGCTACGTAGCTTGCCCTACCAATGGCGGCATCGGCAATCCGGCAACAGCGTGTGCAAGCGCAATTTGCTTGCGGTAGGGGCATGTAAAATGTCGACGCAGCCCTTCTTGCACAAACATTGCCAAAAGACGGGCCGCAGCATGCGCAACTTGAATTTTGACAGCATTTAAATAAAGACGGCTGTCGCCAATGGAAGGGCAAGCTACATTGCAGAGAAGCTAGCTTTACAGTTTATAAAAAGGGAAAAGTAAAAGATAAATTTTCTAAACTGAAGCTTTACATATCACGAATTTACGCCAAGGAAAGTTTGATACGAGTTTCTAAACGTGCGTCGCAATCCACGTTCGTTTGCGCAATGCGCTGACCGATTTCTAACAGATCGACGGCACTGACCAATTCTCGCAGTATGCATGATTAAAGGCGCATAAGTCGCCCCCGCTTGCCATACTGCTCCTTTAAACTATCGTCAACGTTGGCGATCTGTCTGTAGCAGCAAAACAGTACACGGGGCTCGCCTTGCAGTTGTTGTGAAGGGGGATCGACCAGCGGAAGATAGGAGTCTGCATCTGAACGCTGCCTCCAACGTTCTGAAGTCAAGCTAGCGGGACGTGGCTAGCGGGCAGGCAGGCTCGATCTCTATCGACGAGACAGTGAGCGGAATACCAGCACATAACGGTAGGGAAGGTAGACCACGAAAGTTTAGAAAACAAAGCGACTTTATAGTAAATGGTTAAAGTGGTTGAGTACACAGCCAGCCAGCGCGAGCGAGTCGCCTGGGGCGACTGCCTCCTAACAAAAAGGCGGCACGTTCGTCTAGGCAAAAATCCACGTCATCCATAATTTCTTTCTTTTCGTTTTTGCTCCTGGCAACCAGTTTATGGTTCTGAAAATTTCAAGCAATGAGTCCGAACGCTTTATCGGCGTTTCTACGGCACCCGCGGGAACAATAGAGATCGGAAAGAACGCGCACAGCGTGGCGAGCGGACTCCGGTCGCTATAAATTTTGTCCCTTCTCCGCTCGATCGTAGGGTATTTTAACCCGGGCTTTGTGCGTAAACTTGACAAGAGTCCCAAACGCCCGTGTAGACATTGCCAAGAGAGATCCATTTGCAATCAATTCCATTACACACACACACACAGAGAGGGAGAGAGAGAGAGCCAAAGAACCTATCTCGCGAAGAACACGTACTGTTGCGAGAAACAACCCACGGACAGAAACGACATCATAATAAATAAAACCAGCGGACCGGGGTGTTTCCATAGTAATATGGCCAATAGAAAAGTACAAGAACGAGGCAATCAAGCAGCTCACTAACAATGCACATTACCGAACATTAGATTCCGACCCAACTGTAGAATACAGCAACAGGATTGGACGCAGGATAACAGATCTTTCAGCCAGCGAATTAATCACACAATCTGAGTGCCGCTTCTTAATGTCAAATAATAAACAAGCAGGCCGTTTCTATCTCCTTCCTAATATCCATAAGGCCAGCATAGATGAACTACTCACCGCTGAAATACCGGGCAGACTCATAGTATATATCCAACAACAACACCATGACGGAGCCATACTTCTACATATACTTCAGGCAAACTTCCGCTCGCCGAGGGACACAAAATGCAGGGAATCCAATCTAATCTACAAGTTGTTTTGTTGTCTTGTGGGGTTTAACGTCCCAAAACCAGTTCTGATTATGAAAGACGCCGTAGTGGAGGTCTCCGGAAATTTGGACCACCTGAGGTTCTTTAACGTGCACTGACATCGCACAGCACACGGGCCTCAACATTTCGCCTCCATCGAAATGCAGCCGCCGCGGCCGGGATTCGATCCCGCGACCCTCGGATCAGCAGCCGAGTACCATAGCCACTGGACCACCGTGGCGGGGCTCTAATCTACAAGTTCCCTCCAGCCGACAGACATAAACTTTTCAAAGGGACCCCTTGAGTCGATTAGAACAAAGACGACAAAAGGTTCAGGTGCTGTACAAGTTAACAATGTTTCTTCCTAAAAGCCCCTTTTCAGGCGCTGATCCCCTATCCAGTTCGACGAGAGCAACGGCGTTAAACAGTGTAATCACTTTTTTAGCGACAAGCTTTCGGGTGGAATGCGCTACGTGTGCAGCGCGGTTGGTGCGGGGCGGGAGGGGGGACGCATGCGACAAGTGCAACGCCTGTACTTAGCGTATGTGTTCCTTTCTTTGTCCTGCTTTCTACCACTGTGCACACTGTGTATTTGCAAGATATGTACCACGAGCAGATTCTTTGGAAGCTTTCTTTCTTTCCATTTATATTAGTGACGCTAACACCTGTCATCCGACTCCTCCCCACACCCCCCCCCCCCCTTTTTTTTTGTTCGCACGTGCTGCTCTTCTCTCCTTCTGTGGACGGGAGAGAGCTTGCAAAGACGCATTACAGAAACGAAAGGTCGGGAAGGCAGTTGCCGTCCTGACGAAGACAAGTCCACTTGTCGAAACGTTGGCTCCAGCGAAGTTCCCTGTTATACATCGTTTTTAGCGATCTGTTGATCAATACTACAACTAAGAACTTCAGTACCTTGCCCATGCCTTCCTGGGCATCATTGTTTAGTGGCTTATTAAGTCAGCCGTCATTCGTGGTTCAATCGAAGACGAGAAGAAAGAAGGAGGTTGAATACGCGGAAAGTGAAGTTGAAGGAGCGAAAGGAGACGACGACGAAGAAAAGAGAGGGAGAAGGAGGAGGAGAGTAGGAGGAAGAAGCGACAACGAAGAACAAGACGAGGAAGACTACTACGAAGGAGAGTAAGAAGACGACGATGACGACGAAGAGAAAAGAAGTCGATGAAGAAGAACAACACGTGGAAGGCGACCAGATAGAACAGGAAGATGACGACATTGAAGAAGAAGGCGAAGAGGACGATGAAGGATACGAAAAAGAGGAAGAAGAAAACTGTGGATTATGAAGAAGAAGAGGAGGAGGAGAAGCACGAATGGATAAGAAATCAAAGAGAGAGAGAGAGAGAGATCACCCAGCAAAGCCTGGATTGCGTTGCGACTGTGGTGCGTCATCTGCTTAAGTCTGGAAACTTTCATGCAATGGATTGCTTTTTATGTCTTAAAAATAACCCAAGAAAACACTAAGGCAAAAAAAATGGCAGTGAATCCACCACAGGGTACCACCTGCTGCTTTATTTAGCAGAAGGAAAATTCAATGCGCGATGTTTTCATGTTCGCTTTTGTAAGCGTATAATAACGGTCTGCACAAGTGCACATATTACTTGGGATCGTATTCCCCGTTGTCGTCCTACCGTTCTGCAAATAAAAGTTGATTGAACACGCCAACGTTCGATACACGCGACACCTCTCAATACCCGCATGGAGCGCGCGGGACGGGAATAATGCTCCGGATTTGTGTTCTGCGCACCACGCAGCGTTTTATTTAAGGGGGGACGTGGGTCTTAAAGGTGTCCTTATTTATTTGTGAACTAAATTTGATGAATGTTTGCATGCTTGTTTACTCTCTTCTTCTAATTCTAAAAACGCTGTTATTTTTTCTCTGGGTTCATTATTTAGTGACATAATTAACAAGACAACCTCTTTTGTTCTTACTACAATAGAGAGACTACCACAGCACCGAAATATACAAATGGCATATTAATTGTTAGCAGAAGGCATAAGGAGCACAACGATGGAAGCACTTTTGTGATTAGGCCATTATTTTTTGCTTTATAGTACAATGAACTGTACCATTTCAAAAATAGGTGCGCAAATGTCTCAAAAGATCAAATTTGATAGACTTAAGCAAGTAATATTAAAAATTTCTTTGCTATGTTGTGCGCTCCAACCATCTAGCTTCATGTTGCAAAAAAGAATTATTCTTCTATCTGTGATGGCTGCTTAAATATCGGAGTGTCTTGCTGGGTGTGCAAAGCTGCCATTTTAAGAAAACCAAGAAAAACAAATAAATGCCATTTTAGGTGTGAGAATTTGTAAACGTTTGTACACATACGCACTTACAAAAATTTAGTAGCTACCATTAAGTTATGCTCAAGGTTACTAGAATGTGAGCATGGCGTCATTGGATATGTCTCATTTTAGCGTTGACACAGCAAAGATCAGGTGCTTTTATGTCTTTGAATTGATGATTTGGCTGAAATATGGCCTTAACAGATAGGAAACTTGGCATATATGGAGAGTGATTGATGTAGATCGCAAAAATGCTATTTCCAAAAATTGATTTTTTGACAATATTTTTGTCTAAAGACCCATGTCCCCCCTTAAGTTACTATATATGTATAACAGAGTGACGTACACGCCTGTCCAGATTACCTTGCGGACGTACGCGCAAGCTACATTGTGTATGTTTGGCGGTACAAGCTGTATGTTGCCAGTTAGAAACGAAAGGAGACGACGACGAAGAAAAGAGAGGGAGAAGGAGGAGGAGAGTAGGAGGAAGAAGCGACAACGAAGAACAAGACGAGGAAGACTACTACGAAGGAGAGTAAGAAGACGACGATGACGACGAAGAGAAAAGAAGTCGATGAAGAAGAACAACACGTGGAAGGCGACCAGATAGAACAGGAAGATGACGACATTGAAGAAGAAGGCGAAGAGGACGATGAAGGATACGAAAAAGAGGAAGAAGAAAACTGTGGATTATGAAGAAGAAGAGGAGGAGGAGAAGCACGAATGGATAAGAAATCAAAGAGAGAGAGAGAGAGAGAGATCACCCAGCAAAGCCTGGATTGCGTTGCGACTGTGGTGCGTCATCTGCGTAAGTCTGGAAACTTTCATGCAATGGATTGCTTTTTATGTCTTAAAAATAACCCAAGAAAACACTAAGGCAAAAAAATGGCAGTGAATCCACCACAGGGTACCACCTGCTGCTTTATTTAGCAGAAGGAAAATTCAATGCGCGATGTTTTCATGTTCGCTTTTGTAAGCGTATAATAACGGTCTGCACAAGTGCACATATTACTTGGGATCGTATTCCCCGTTGTCGTCCTACCGTTCTGCAAATAAAAGTTGATTGAACACGCCAACGTTCGATACACGCGACACCTCTCAACACCCGCATGGAGCGCGCGGGACGGGAATAATGCTCCGGATTTGTGTTCTGCGCACCACGCAGCGTTTTATTTAAGGGGGGACGTGGGTCTTAAAGGTGTCCTTATTTATTTGTGAACCAAATTTGATGAATGTTTGCGTGCTTGTTTACTCTCTTCTTCTAATCCTAAAAACGCTGTTATTTTTTCTCTGGGTTCATTATTTAGTGACATAATTAACAAGACAACCTCTTTTGTTCTTACTACAATAGACAGACTACCACAGCACCGAAATATACAAATGGCATATTAATTGTTAGCAGAAGGCATAACGAGCACTACGATGGAAGCACTTTTGTGATTAGGTCATTATTTTTTGCTTTATAGTACAATGAACTGTACCATTTCAAAAATAGGTGCGCAAATGTCTCAAAAAATCAGATTTGATAGACTTAAGCAAGTAATATTAAAAATTTCTTTGCTATGTTGTGCGCTCCAGCCATCTAGCTTCATGTTGCAAAAAAGAATTATTCTTCTATCTGTGATGGCTGCTTAAATATCGGAGTGTCTTGCTGGGTGTGCAAAGCTGCCATTTTGAGAAAACCAAGAAAACAAATAAATGCCATGTTTAGGTGTGAGAAGTTGTAAACGTTTGTACACATACGCACTTACAAAAATTTAGTAAGCTACCATTAGTATATGCTCAAGGTACTAGAATGTGAGCATGGCGTCATTGGATATGTCTCATTTTAGCGTTGACACAGCAAAAGATCAGGTGCTTTTATGTCTTTGAATTGATGATTTGGCTGAAATATGGCCTTAACAGATAGGAAACTTGGCATATATGGAGAGTGATTGATGTAGATCGCAAAAATGCTATTTTCCAAAAATTGATTTTTTGACAATATTTTTGGTCTAAAGACCCATGTCCCCCCTTAAGTTACTATATATGTATAACATGAGTGACGTACAACGGCCTGTCCAGATTACCTTGCTGACGTACGCGCAGCTACATTGTGTATGTTGGCGGCACAAGCTGTATGTTGCGCAGTGAAAAATGTCGCTGCATCCGGTCGAGCCTCCAGAACCTTTCTTAAAGCCAATGCATGCTGGTAATATCGTCTTCCGCCACGTCTTGACATTCAGGTGTGTAATACAACAGAAAGAGGAGGTAGACGTGTTCTGTAACTTATGTTGGCTTTCCATGCGCAGCGGAAATGATCTTGACATCTAGTTCCGGCTGCGCTGACAGCGCAACTCAAGCGAATACAAACAAGGTCACGCGTGTGCTTGCCTTCCTGCTTTCTGAAAATGTTTGCAATACGGAGCCTACACCATCACAGACTCCGGCATGCACGAGTCAAAAAGCGGCGCTAGAAAATGTTTCGGTTTTTCCGGATATCACGAAAACGCTTTCTGGCTTTCTACGGTGCTTGCTGTTGGAAACATGCTGTTGTATAGTGGTGAGGTCGATCTCTGATTGATTTGTGGGGTTTAACGTCCCAAAACCAGCTCTGATTATGAGAGACGCCGTAGTGGAGGTCTCCGGAAATTTCGACCACCTGGGGTTAAGGTGCATTCAGACGAAGGACGGAAACCGGATTTTTCGCCGACGCGGACGGGTACTCCGCGGACTGGCCGGCTGCAGGTGTATCCACACGGCAGACGGAGCACTAGCAGACGACAGAGCCGGAGAACCGGTCCATTCTCCAGCACACCCTCTCCACTAGATACCAAAAGAATGGTTTGAGAGTTTCTCGTCCACCGGCAAGCCGACAACAGTCGCGCGGAGAGGGGGAGAAGAGTACTGGCTGCCGCTACTTTTTGCGGACACGCTAAAGCGGCAGCTCTCCCCCGCCAGAATCTGGATGTGAAAAAGGGGCTCGCATTATCCGCGTCCGCGGGTCGCGAGCGAGACGCGGACGAAACGAATCGGTGATGTGCGGTCACGTGACGCGCCGTCCGGCCAGGCAAATCCGGTTTTCGTCCTTCGTCTGGATGCACCTTCGTGCACTGACATCGCACAGCACACGGGCCTCAACATTTCGTCTCCATCGAAATACAGCCGCCGCGGCCGGGATTCGATCCCGCGACCTTCGGATCTGCAGCCGAGTGCCATAAGGAGAGGTCGATCTCTAGTGACCCAGGGACGAAAATCCAGAATTCAATAAAACCCTTACAAAATGTCGAAATGGTTCGAGTTGATTATCACACACGTTTGAGGGGATTAAGTGGAACAAGTTTACATAAGAAAAAGTTGAGCTATACCCGTGCATAGTAAATAAAAAAATATTTAAAGGGCCTCCTACACGCTGAAATGAGGTAAAAGTGGCCGTAGCTTCGGTGTAAGTAACGGCAGTACAATGACATTTGCTATGTACGTAGTATAGTACTCAAATGTTGCTCCACGTGAAGTAATTGAAATGAATTGAAGCGCTAGCTAAAATACAGGAGTACATCTGAATGACCAGCTCGCATCGAGTGTGCCGCTCCTTCCGCTCTCGAGGCACGCGCGACAAGCACCTGCGCGTGCCTCGTTCGCGCGTCATTCGCGCACAGTTTTTATTCTTCACGAAGAGTTGTCCCCCTTTCCAGTGTCCTCTTTCATAGAAAAAAATAAAGAAGGCACAGTCTCCTCTCTTACTACAGTGCCTAGGCACTATACGCTTACCTTTAACGTTTACGTAGTTGAAGTTGGCTAAAAAGACCGCCATTGTTCTCGTAAGTACAATCATCATCTTTTAAGTCCACTGTAGGACGAAGGCGGGGATTGGAAATCCCAACGATTTCCAATCCCCGCTATGCTTAGAGCTGATTCCACTGCACGGCCGCGAACTTTTAAATTTCATCGCTCCATCTAACCTTTTGCTTGCGTCTGTTGCGTTTTCCTTCCCTTGGTATCCATTCTGTCACTCTTACTGTCCATCTCTTATCTGTCCTCCGCACTACATGTCCTGACCAAGTCCACTTGTTTCTTTTAATTGATATAATAATATCAGCTACTCCTGCCTGTTATCTGATCCACTCCGCTCGTTTTTCATTTCTTAGCGTTACACCTATAATTTTTCTTTCGATTCCACGCTGCGTGCTCCTTAATTTCATCTCTAGTTCTTTTTTTTTTTTTTCGTTATACTCCATGTTCCTGCATCGTATACGTTAGTATCGGGAGAATGCAATGATTACTTTTCGCTTTATAGTGAAAACGGCAAGTTTCCAGTCATGATATGGGAATGCCTCCCGAATGTTCTCCACCACATTATTCTGCGGAGGATTTCCTCTTCATGGGTAGGCGTCCCTGTTCGTAACTTCCCCAGGTATATGTATTCGTTCACACATTCTGAGAGTTCATTGCTAATCTTAAATTCCTGTTCTTTAGCTAGACTGTTGAGCGATGTTTTGGTATTTTGCTTAGTCATCTTTAGTCCCATTTTATGACTTTCCCGGTTTAGGTACTCAATCATGTTGTATGGTTCGTCACCGTCATTGCTAAATAGTGCGATGTCGTCTGCAGTCCTTAATTGCTGAGATATTCTCCTTCTATTTTATTTCCCTTGGCGGCCCGCAGGAGGGCCGGGATAAAACCCAGCTCTTTTTTCGGTCTCCTATCTATCTATCTATCTATCTATCTATCTATCTATCTATCTATCTATCTATCTATCTATCTATCTATCTATCTATCTATCTATCTATCTATCTATCTATCTATCTATCTATCTATATTCTTTCCGAGTCCAGACGTTTGAACTCTATAGGGATGCAGTGATAACATCGCTGAGATCCTATCTCCTTGCGTGATTACCGTGCTTAAATAATAACAATTACTGATTGGCTTTCACGTGCAAGAAAACAAAGCTATGATTACGAGGCATGCTCCGTAGTGAAGGGCTCCGGAGTAATTTCGACCACCCGGGGTGCTCGAACGTGCACCTATATCAAAATGCACGGTTTATTTATTTATTTATTTATTTATTTATTTATTTATTTATTTATTTATTTGTGTTTCGCCCACACCTAAATGCGGCCTCCGTGGGCGGGATTCGATCCCGCGACCTCGACCTTCGCAAGCCGACACCCTGTAGCCGCTAAGCTACCACGCCGGGTAACCACGCTTTCTGAAGCAGTTCCTTCCTGTTGTCACGGTGGCAAGACTCGGCATTTAAAAAGGGTCCTCTAGAGTAATGTATGTCGTAAACACAGTTTAGAAGGTGTATAATAAGTCAAAAAAGGAAATATGGCGAACCGATGCAGTTGGTCTTCCAAGCGTGATCGGAACGCAACTTGCTTAGGCGATCACCACAATAATCAACACTTTGCTACAGGAGAGAACGCCGGACCACATCATCGCAGAGAAAGAAAAAGTCAGCCGTGTATTGGCAGGGACACGAGTCTATGCCTTTTCTACGATGAAGCCCCTAGGGACAGACGCGTTGACGCCTCTGGAGTCTTTCCTATAAGAGTACGTGCTTCTGGTCCACGCGATAAGCATTCGGGGTGTCGCCAAGTTTGGGCGCGGGGTGGCTAGGCCGCGGGGACAGACTGAGGGAATCCCGCTGCTTGGCGCGCTTTCCTGACAAGAGAGGCTTTACGCGTGACGTGTTCCCCACTCGGCTCAAGGTGAGGACTCCGCGCTCCGCTCCACTCTCTTCGAGTTGCGGAAGCAGTGGAAATGCTGGCGGCAGAAAATGCTGTGTCGACAGGTTGAGGTGCCGTACGAGGGGGATTTCAGTCAATCGATTCGTCCCGCACTTGACGCTATATAAGCAACGCCGCTCGCCGAACAACATCACCCTAATATTTTAAAGAGAAATATTCTGCTTTACAGCCTGTTTAGAAATATTATGATCGTGTTATTTGTATCCCACTATGAAAACCGACTTGGGACCCAAGAAAATACGCGCGTGTCTGTACTACTGCACACGGGGGTAGAATATTCTACCGCGGTGGTACGGGACATACGTAGAAACATTAAATAGAAACATAGAGACCAGAGTAACGCAGGTATAATTTAAATAGCAGCGTAAACATTTCATTATTAAGAGATTCCAATACGAGACGACTAAGATGATTTATAATTGGAGATGACAGAAAGTGAGCGATAAAGAGCAAGAAAGTTGTCAGCATGGCCTTCAAGGTTCATCTTCTGCCCCCCTCCCCCCCCTTTTTTTTTCTTGTTTTGTTCTATAGATAGCGCCATATTGAAGTGGTGGGGGTCTCTTGTCTCTGCAGGCAAATACACGCTTTGTTGCGACAGTAACATATCCCAAAAATTGCACTTGTAGAGTTGCTCAATATTACTAGCATTTGGAAGTCTCCATGTTACCTTACGACGAAGCAATATATTCAAGACATGCTGTCAACATGCCTTTACAAGTTTAGGTCTTTTTATATCGAGGAATGGTAGCTCAGGCTGGCTGCCACCCTTCGACGTAACGTGGCCCAGCGTCTAGCTTCGTGGTCACACATACTCTACTAATCGCTGGTTATTTTCAAGTTTAATGTCTTTCACGTCATCCTGGCTTGTCAGTAAACGACTGCTGTTGAGCAGGCACAGCTATATTGCATGAAGGGGATGGGGACCTCTTTTAGAAGCTTCTGAACGAGTACCCTCCTTTCATCAATTAATTAATCAACCAGTGCGCTGGGTTCACTCGCAAATTACATGTTTCCCTCTTCTCCTCCCCTGAGCGCGGGGGAGAGTGCGCAAAGCGTATAGAAACGAATGCTCAAGCAGGCAGTTACCATCCTGAGGAAGGCAATTTAAGTCGAAACGTTGGCTCCAGTGACGTTCCCTGTTAGCCATCGAATTACTTTAACAATCTGTTCATCGCTGTGTGCAGAAAACAGCATAACATTTAAAGTAGATTCATGACGGCCAAAAGCTATACAAAAGCTTACAAACTCACAATGAAGATATGAATGGATTTATAGCCTGTTTTACATCGTAAACATATCAAATTATTTGAAATCAGGACATCTCGCGATGTTAGTAACATCGCACGTGCAACATCAGATGAGGCAAGGTAAAAAAGGAAAGGACCTTCAAGAGGTAAGGTACAGCTGCGATGGCGGAAAGATCGTGAACGGAGAAACGTATCAACTGCGGCACGAAAAATTAGTCCTCTTTCGTAACAATGCGGCGTTGCCAATCAGTGTAACATCGAACAGACAAAAATAGTATGCAGAAGAGGCTTGCCAAACGCTGCGCCACTTGCACTGGCATGCAAAATAACCTTCAGTTTCAGTATGACAAATATAAAGGAAGAAATGTCAAAACTGTGGCGCATTACAGGAAAGTTGGGACCACGAAAACTTAACTAGGTCCGAGAAAATAGCACGCAATCATTTCATATACCGTATCTCTAAGCCAGTAGTTCTTAAACGGGGCCCTGTGGACCCTATTGGGGATCCACGGCGCCACATTTAGGAGTCCTCAATCCCCGCGCTCGCAAGCCTACCAAAATGGTCTTATTGCACCTGTTTGTAAGGGCCCGCCTTGTTCGCAGTCTCCGAGGTGCGCTGTCCCGGACACCAGGAAAATGGACCACTTCTTGCCCTTGATCACTTGGCCACATCTTAGCCCTGGGCGCGAACACTACACATAAAAGAGTAGTGTCCCTTTACTGTATATTGAAACCATACCGTAAAGGACTTAAATCGCTTTCGTATATCGTCTCACCGAAGGCGCTTCGCCATCTGCGACGAAAGTCATGAAACTTTTAAATTGACCGATTTCTGCTTCAAAGCACCACCTTCAATTATATGTTTTAATGATACGCCACCCTATGCAGATAGATGTGATGCGATAATCAGTGGCAACGTTATGAATGTAGCGCAGCCACCGACGGACTGTTTTCACGCATAATGCTTCGAACGACACTGCCGCATTAGCTCGATACTTCTCGTTATGCCACTGATCTCAGGATCTTCAGATTACCGCAAGCATGTCGTCACGTAAGAGCAGCTTGCAAGCCATGGCGCATCACCTGCACTCCGCGTCACACTTCCTGGCCTATCAGCCGTGCATAGTCAATTTCCGGCCAGCCCAGGGACCGCATCTGCTGCGCAGGGAGGAAGAAGGCAAGTGCACTTGTTGAAGGGCAGAGCGTGGAGGTTCCAGTCTCATTTCCGGCTGGGTCCTCGAGAATCTCACTGGATCGCCCCTTGCAGCACCACTCCTGCACTGCTCGAGAATGCGTGTTCGTGTGCGTTTGAGCCCGGCTTCCCCTCCTGTTCCTTTAGGCATCAGCGCACGCGACAGCGTGCACTGGACGTGCTCAGATCTCTCACGCGATGCCGGATCGAACGCATGATTGTAAAAGCTCTGCACTCATAGTCTTTTTCAAACGACGCTTGTGTTGGCCGACTTATGTGAAGCCATTGTCGATGACGTGGAAAAAGGCTCCTGCCGTACAAAAATACAAATCGCTTGTCCTGCTCCGGGTTAGGACCACAGAGTTGCGAGGCCAGCACGGTAACCGGTTCGGAGCCACTGTTGTTTTATTCTACGGGCGGTCGGTGTTTTACATACGTGAAGATGTAGACGCAGCGCCAAGGCGTGCGCCCGTAACGCGTGCACGGCACCCTGTATACGGAGTGCGCGCTTAGCAAACCAGGAAGTTATTCTGAGCCATATGATTCACTTGGTTTTTCTACGAAAAAAATGGAGAGAAACATGGAAATTGTGTTGCCAATTTAGCGATTTTCCCGGTAAATGTGGCGAGTTTTTACTCCTTTTAGCGGCCGAATTCGTTTTGTTGCGGGAGGTGTGTATTTTCGGCGGTTTTTAAGTTTCGTCAGTGTTCTTTTGTGACGGGCTTTGGAAATTCTTCATTTTTGTTTCTGAAGACTGAATTTTTAAGAATATATATACTCTTTTTGGGATGCTCCGCCACGGTGGTCTAGTGGTTATGGCACTCGGCTGCTGATCCGAAGGACGCGGGATCTAATCCCGGCCGCGGCGGCTGCATTTCGGTGAAGGCGAAATGCTGAGGCCCGTACGATGTCAGTGCACGTTAAAGAATCCCAGGAGGTCGAAATTTCCGGAGACCTCCACTACGGCGTCTCTCATAATCAGAGCTGGCTTTGGGACGTTAAACTCCACAAATCAATCAACTCTTTTTGGAAAGAGAAAGCGGAGGAGACTATAGATTGCTACAAGTTGGGACTGGCATGCCTGTAGTTAGGTTATACAGTTATATGCATCAATAGAATTCCTGAATTTGCAGAAAAGGAAAAGAAAAAGAAAAGCAGCTCCACTAAATTGCAATGAAAAGACCTCAGTCTTGCCTGTGGGATTATGGTGCATTCTTGGACAAAGTGAGTAAGTATAGGGATGCATCCGAGAAGGACCACTATAGGCGAACTCAGAGGTACACAATGCGGACAGAGGTACAAAATGCCAACATATATATGACGGATGTCATCTTAACCGTTTTCCGAAGGTTGAGTAAATGCAACTCAAGCTATAAGTTACCTATAACTATATATAGCACAAAAGATCGGCCCCATAGAGGTTTACATCGTCAGCAACGCTGAAAGCCCGCCCGGAAACAACAGGGCTCCCAAACTATATGGCGAAGCAGGCAACTCCTTGCTGTACGGGGTGAAGGTGTCTGTGGTCAGTCAGCTGTGTCTAGTAAGGAAAGATTGTGCTTTGCTAATGCTGATCCGATGGTTTGTGGTCAATGAAAGATTATTTCGTCCTTGATTATTCAAAAGATATTTGGAGGAGTTTTCGGCGTCTTGGTTGCAAATATGAAATTCAGCGGTTTTTAAAGGTTTTCTGGGGTTAGTGCGGTTTTTCATTTTTGATCTGACAACACAGCTCGGAAAGCAAGCAAGCAAGCAAGCAAGCAAGCAAGCAAGCAAGAAAGAAAGAAAGAAAGAAAGAAAGAAAGAAAGAAAGAAAGAAAGAAAGAAAGAAAGGCTCCGTTACGTTGCGCAGAAGGGAAAATTGGACTCGCGCTCACCCCCCACCCATTACCCACGCCCTTCCCGCCCATCCACTGCTACATAACAGTGGTAAGGATAGTGACGGCGCTACATGGTAGTTATAATGAAGGAAAATTAAGAGAGAGAGAAATAAAAATCACGTTTGTACAGAAGGGATAAGCGGACCAGCGCTTGCCCATGGCCTAATGCCCACACCTTTGGTCTCAACCCTCAGCAACCCGTTAATGATAATGAACTTGACGCCACTGCCCAGCTCCGCTGTTTAATCAGGTTTCATAGGCACGGAACTGGCTTTAGTTTTCCGTCTCTTTTTTTTTTTTTTTTAACAAACACTCTGCTCTTTGACGCCTGTGCAACCATGCAGATTCCTCTTGGCAAGACCACACAGGAAGCACCTCACGCCTCGGTTATTTACACGGCAACAGTCAGCCTCTGGCAACCACGAAATAGTGTATCTTCTTGTTTCTATGCAATTTAAGATCCACCACGACTGAAGAGGCTCAGAAAGATGGGACAACTTTATTTTATAACCAGGGTGGTGTCTCGGGAGAACTCAATGCCCATCAAACTATAATTGTTCTCTATGGCCACTGTGAGGACAATTCATTGAAGAACTGCTTCTAGTGAATTCACCTCATCTGCGATAACAGGCGGACTACGGAAGGACGCGGGGCTTGTCATTGTGCATGTTCCTTTGCATTTCTTGGTGCTGAATGAAAACTCGAATTTCGGAGAAAAGTATGGCTGAGGACAGTAAAAAAGGCAGTTCCGCCACAAGGCGGCCACAATAAAAATGAGAGTGAGAGAGTGCGCGCAGGGAAGGAGCGATCGATATACGCAGGAACAACACCGTGGCTTCCCTCCATCGTCGTGGCCTCCGCGGTTCTTAGGTAAACAAGCGGAAGCCGTGACGCCACATCAGTGCCTCTTACAGTCAGGCGCCGAGCCTCTAGAAAGCCGTAACCTCGGAATGGGGGGTTGGTGGCCGCATTGTGTCGAAATCCACACCGCCATCCCGAAAGGGTGGCCCAAGTGGCTCCTTTTCCGCCGTTATATTGGACGGAAGCTTCCGGGTGCTGTAATCATTCGCGGGTGCAGGCACCCGGCCTTTAATACATGTGGAAAGAAAGCGAGGTATTGCAGCACTAGAGAGAAGACCGCCACCGAAATCGGGGCTCCCTACAGCGCTGAGCAACGACAAAAGGTAGGGAAGCTGTGGTCTGATGAAGGAAAGACGCCCACTTCTGCAACCCACAAGAAAGAACTGCGCAACACCTGGGGGAAAGGAGACAAATGAAAGCGAGTGAAATATAGAGGAGAGTGCAAACGAAATGCACTTTCTCGAAATTGCCGACAGATCGCAAGAGAAGGGTACCTCCCTCGAATATGGAAAAAATGCGGCTCTGGGAATCGAACCGAGTACCTCCCGCATTGGAGGCGGGTGCTCTAGCGTTTGACTTTCAACCGCCGCCGTCATGATGGCGAGAGTGAGAGTAGAATTTATTGAAGCAAGTGGTGTGAAAGACCGCTTACCCACCCTTGGGCTAGTCGACATCCTTAGTCCAGGACGTCATTGGTCGAAGCCGCTGCCCGAACCCGTTGAAACAGAGACGCTGGCGAAAATGCAGCAGTTCGGTAGCATTCAAGCAAAAGAGGTTTGAGGAAACGCTGCAATAGTCGTCGTCTTAGCACGCGTTAGTAATCATAGCTAGTTTTGGGACGTAAAATCCCAGAAATCAATCAATCAGGTGTACGTTCCGGTGTCAAGGTTAGCCCAAGACAGCGTAACTGCAGGGAGTCTTTTTCGTATTAATATATGCCGGTGACATTTTAGAAATAATGAGATATGTTCCTGTCTTCGTCGTTTGTCGAGCGTGCACTGAAGAGCGTGCACCTGTTAAACGCGCGCGTCTTGATACTCGAAGCGGAAGAGAAAAAAGAAGTGCTGGCCTCGCACTGCTTTCACGATCCTCGATTTCCATTATCAGGCACTGCACTTCTTTTATTCGGGTGTTCCGTGCAGGGACACACAAACAGGAATATATGCCTTGCTCTACAAAAGTTCATTACGGATTCGAATCGATTTGCTTGTTCAATTATTAGATCTTAATTACTTATTCCATTATTCTCTATACCATTGATTGATTGCCATTTTTTTATTAAGTTATTTCGTATCAAAGACTACGTTTATAATATTCAAAATCACCTCAAAGGACGAATAAACCTTTCATTTAACATAACTTAGTAAATTAACCTCAAATCCGCCTGAGTCTTGGCTAATCCCCCCAAGTGGGTAGATGCCAAATGTAAAGGAGCATCATCATCATGATCATCTATTGTTTTCTCAGCACAGCTGCGGCCAATCCCCCTCGAGTGTACGTGCCAATTATGGAGGCCACAACAACAACAACTACTACTTCAACGCCAGCGGCGACATAAGTCAGTCTGTACAAGTTTCCCTTGGAGACAGCAGAGAGGATTGCTGATGCAAACGTCGAGCTAGCGCCTGACACCATTAACCACCAGCTTCACATTTTTCAAGCTAGTGATAATCAAGAATGCGCACTACGACGACTGAATACCACGCATTTCGTGCACGTTCGAGACCTTTCATGTTGAAGATATGTTAACCGTCTTTGTGTTACTTCACCAGGCACATTGCTGCCCGAATAGAGTTGCCGGATACAGGACCCACTCCTAGCGAGTACATTCAGGGAACATTCTAACACGCTGGTTACCTGACAGCATATCAAATAACCTGCGTGTTTTGAGACGCGCCGAAAACAATATATACATGCACCTCAAACCGACAAGGTGACGATACGACGTTTTTATTTCTGACGGCACCGTCGCCGACTCCGTCCGCAGACTCCGTTTGTTGTAGCTTGCGATTGAAACGTAGACATAAGCTGACAAGCACAGGCAAGCGTCGGCCTGTCACTAGTTAGGTGTGTAGGAATCGAACCCGGGACATCGAGGTGCCAGGCAAGCATGCTACCACTCGTCCACTGCTGGTCTTCCAGCGCTTCGCGTGTCGCATCAGTAGTAGTGGTTATGTCACATGTGCTCAGTCTGCACACAGACGTTAATTCTAGTGGACCACTTTGTTCAATACCAAGCAATTTAGCATAGGTCAAATTCTTCGCCGATTTCTTCACATGGCGTGGATCCCTACAATGCGTGGGATCCGCCGATTTAAAAAAAATTTTTTTTTTCTAGCAGGCGAAGCAGCGACAACCGAGACCAGTTGCCTTTTCCATTTCACGTACTTGTTCACGTTGCGAAATTAACTCTGCACTTGCGTTAACCTGGGCATTGATTGAGTGAATAATTTATAAGATTTTACGTCCGAAAACTACGCTGTGGCTATGAGAGACACCGTAGGGGACGGCTCCGGAAATTTCGACCACATGGGGTTCTTTAACGGGCGCTGACATCGCACAGTACACGGGCCTCAACATTTCGCCGCGGGCGGGATTCGATCCCGCGACCTTCAGATCTGCGGCCGAGTGCCACAACCACTACACCATCGTGGCACGGTGGCGAGTTGTAAATGTTCCTGAATGATTGGTGCTGGAATAATGCGACCTGTGCGCATAATGCAGACATTATGCGCATACTATAGCGATTTATTATATCCAGTTGTGCCAACAGAGCCAAAGTGAGTCGCTGAAATTGTGCTTGGTACGAAAGGCGTGGCTGCAAGAGTGCACATACAACTCAACGAGCTACGTGAGTACGAGCTTTAAATGATTTTGAAGCATTTAGATGAATGAGACGATGTGTTTGCGTGGAACACCATCTTACTTTGCAGATACAGTGTGGACCACTGCTGGACCGGTTAATATCCGCGGATCTGGGATCCCGTGCACTTGTCAAGTACACTAAATAGAAGCTATAGTCGAATACCCAGCTTGTACAAACTGCCCTGTGATGGAGTATCAGGCGATAATATAGTTCTTTGTCATACAATCACTTTCTTGCTTTTCGATTGCGTTGTACCGATGCAGGAAAGAAACCAGCTGTGCAAGAATATGAAATCAAGCACACCGACACGCTAGGGATTTTATCAGTGACTAAATCTCGTAGCGCAACGAAAAGAAGTTCGAAAAGCGTTAAACCGTCTTGTGCTCAGACCCGATCTTTTTAGACATTTTGGCCATACGGGAGGGTAAGAAATGTATTTCATTATCTTCTGAGGGCGCAAGAAACGAACCTACGTAAAAAAAGAAAAGCACTATTACATAAGGATATCTGATCCAAGTCTATTCTAATAGATTGCTATCAGCTCACCGGGAAGCGAATCTTGAACTTAAGAGTGTTTTCCATGAACGGTTGAGCTTGTTTTCTTCATTCGAATTCCTTAAATATACGGGAAAGATGGAGGCTCGCATCGACGAACAGATCACTGAAACGATGGAGAACAGGGAATGTCGAAACGTTGGCTCCAGCGACGTTCCCTGTTCTCCATCGTTTTTAGCGATGTATTCATCGGATAAGTATACGGTGCAGTTCTATTCGAAACATTCTTTCACTCATTCCATGGACGCCGCGGTCGGGAGGTACGAGGGCAAGTTCCTGTCCCGTATCGCCATCAGGATGTCTTGAAAACATGAAATTCAATGGCTCCGTGGTTGGAATGGCTGCCGCTCAGCTTGTCAGCGAAGAATTCTGATAATGTAGTCATTAGAGCAGAGTCGCACTCACACTTATGCACACATTGACGCCAAATATCTTTGTGCTTGTGTCACGCCGCATACCAGGAAGCTGCCTATTAAGGCGAGGGCTGTGTCAATTTTTCATGTTTAATTCGTGGTAGCTAATACTTCGAAAGGCTGTGTTAGACTGCGCGTTGTGTATCGCCGGGCCCTCGATAGTCCGTTGACCTGAGCCAATGCTATGTAGAGAAATGTTCATTGCGGTTTCAAAGTACTACTTTCGCCGAAGAAAGACGAAGTCGCTCAGCATGTCGTCGCCGTCCTATACTTTAGCCACCGCGTCGTCTTTCTGTGGTCATAAACCACATGTTCATCTCAAGCACGGATACACGATTTTGCTATGTCTGATTTATTTGGAGTATCAGTCACTCTTTCTGGGCTCGCCTTGCTCAAGTCTATCTGTCTTTCCGATGCGTCGCTCAATCATGAAAACTGCGTAATTGTTTCCCTCTAATGAAAACTTACCAAGTCATCGTCCACTCGTTCTTTTCTATGCTCCTCGTTCTTCCATATATATGGTGCATAGACTTGATGCCAGGTGTGACGTACGTTCGTTCCGTACGTCGTATCTGCGCGCGAACCGCCGAACGCGCCCGATGTCCGTGACTTTGGTGGCGGCTCATCAGGTTGCTAGACCGGAGACCGGTCTAGCAACTCATTCTCATTCAGTTCATTCCACGCTACTACCGGTAGATCACGAAAAGCAAAGACTCCAGAAGAGTGAAGGGGCGCGGTTAAGTGCATTTCACTTGTCTCTGGTTCACGCTTCGTAGCTTCGTAGGTGCAAGTTGCGGCGCAAGCAAGTCGCAGGCCGTTAAAGTGGGTGTGAAATTCAAGCGACGTCGCAGTGGGTAATCGTTGTGGGTGTAGTTGACAGCTCCGCTGTCTAACCACGTTTACAGCGTGGCTTGGAGCCACATTTTTGTTTCGCGCGTCTCGTAACCTTTATTTTAAATGCATAAGGCTCTACAGGGTCTCGCTTGTCGACGACCGTCTCCTTCTGTCGCGTTCTCCCGCTTCCGGCCGATGCCTGCGACCCGCCAGAGAGGGCGCCACTGCCTCGCAGCGCACGCGATTTCTCCTCCTACGGCACTTCGGCGCACAACGCGAATCACTGGGTTTTGCGCGCTACGCACCTTGATGATGATGATGGCGGTGGTGGTGATGATGATGAGGATGATGATTGCACTTTCTCAAGTTTCACTGTAGTGGGGCTGTTTATCCCCTCTCTCACACACTGGCTGCGGCGGTCGCTCCCTTGTGCTGTGCTTCTCTCGCGCTGACTGCTCTCGGTGTGCGCGGTATGTCGCTGCCAGCCGAGTCATGC
The DNA here is from genome assembly GCA_013339685.2 of Hyalomma asiaticum. Taxonomy (NCBI): domain Eukaryota; kingdom Metazoa; phylum Arthropoda; class Arachnida; order Ixodida; family Ixodidae; genus Hyalomma; species Hyalomma asiaticum. The sequence goes on along the minus strand of CM023482.1, from coordinate 115,425,784 downwards.
GAGCCCATAAGAACAGGTGGACTGCCCTGACGCCGACGAAGAGGAGACGACGGGACATTTTTTGTTCCCTGTTCCCTCTTTCCAAGTTTGCTCCTTCATTCAGTCCCACGGAGCGTAAATGCAATTAGGCACTTCCATCGCTCGACATAAAAACGAAAAGCGAGATGAACTTGTAAAAAGTGAGCTTTGTTTAAGTCGGCTCTCCGTCTATGGGCTTCGAAGCTATTCGTTTTAGATGTCGCAACAAAGAACGAAAATTCAAAGCTGCGCACGGCAGTTGCCACGCAGGTTCCTTTCCTTTGTCGGTAGAACGATGAAACGTCGATCCTATACGCCTACTATACCATCTGATAAACTACACTGCGTCGCGTTCGTCCAGGCTTACTTCACTGCGCGCGTGTCACCGGCAGACGTTGCCCCCGGGCGAGCGAAGCGTCGTGGATTGTTTACCCGTGTGCGTCCCGGATAAAACGCCCCGAGCGCATTGATATTGATGCCGCGGGCTATTTCTGCATTGTGGGGATCACCGTGCTCTAAAAAGCCCCCAACAAACACTGGCGCGCCGAGGGTAATTATTGAAATGAAATAAAAGATAAAACATTAAAAATTTATCCCCGTATGCTTAGTTTTACGATTTACTTTTTGCCGACATGGCAGTTTAGGAGCTAAACTATCGGGCTTCTGGGATCAGGGACGTGGGCTCGATTCCCGGAAACGGCGGCTGCATTGCCAAATGCAAGAGCGCCACTGTATTTATATTTTTGCGCAGATTAAAGATCCACATGTGTATAAGTGCTAATTAAAAGTCTATCGTTACAGCGTGCTTCATAATAATATGATGATTTTCGCTCGTACGGTATTGCGCCTGCATGTGAGAACCATATCTAATACCATTTAAAGGAGTACTGACACGAATTTTTGACATTCTCGTATTGTTGCTGTAAATGAAAGCACTGGCGTGGAGAACCCCAGGAACAGTGTCATGGTGCCCCGCAACGCAATGAATATATTTTTAATACGGCTCCCTTAAAAACTGACTTTCGGTTTCGCTTTCGAGGGGGCGGTTTCCTAGTGACGTATCAACATAGTCGGACGACGTCTGAGTCACGTAGGGACAGAAATTCTTCATAGCGTCGCTGCAACTCTGTCGTCTTTGGTCAATTACACCTGAGGCACGCAAACAACGGCAATTTCACGGTCGTCCAGTGACTCTGACAGCGATTTCGGCGATTTTTAAGAGCCCGTGCTCATACGTCATCGTAGTGTCCATTGCAATGGGGCTGGCTTGCTGTGCTGGGCGACGAAAACTTTAAAACCAAATTAAAATATTTTGTACGTGTTTTCTGGCTCCCGTGTGTGGAGGGCGTTAACAATACATGGCTAGGAAACGAAAAATGTATATTTTGCGCCGCCGCAAAATCGTGTCAGTACTCCTTTAAGCCCAGCACAAAGCGCGATAGATGCCTTACCGGCGGCGGCGGTCGCATTATGATTGGGGCATAATGCGGGAGGCCCGCGTACTGTGCGATGTCAGCGCACGTCAAAGAACCCCTGGCAATCGAAATATCGGGAGCCCTCCGTTACGTCCCACCTCATATTCATATGGCACGTAAAATTCCAGCAGTTATCGAAGTTCAGATTCTCGGTGACTGCCCACAAGTCGACACTACACTCTTAAAGCAGTTTAACAGTTAAAGCAGTTTAACCTTTATAAAGGAGCATATTTTCACATTTTTGTGTATGTGTTGTGTGTTTACTGCTGCAACGCAGTGAGAACCCGAGCCGACGGAGGGGAGCCGCCGGGAAGCGGGCTCCGCCCACCCGACGACGGAGTTACGGGCACGCGAGCCGGGGGAGGGGAACTGAGAAATAAAGACACTTTGAGACTGAACGCCGTGCGTGTCGGCTGTACGTTTCTCGGCCTCCGCGAACACTACATGGTGGCAGCGGAGGATAGAGTCGGCCTGGCTCGTAGACCAACCGTACCACATGGAAATCGCAAGGTCCCTTCAAAACAAGTTAAGAAGCCACCTGAATCCGAAGCAAAGCAGTGTCCGTTCTGTGGCTACCTGCAACACACTTCAGGGAAATGCCCTGCGCAAAAGGCGACATGCAACAAGTGCCGTCACAAAGGACATTTTGCCCGCGTCTGCAAAGGAGGAGCATCAGTCCGCGAGATCGTCCGTAGCAACGACGCATTTCTCGGAGCCATCTCATCCAGCTGCGACGACAAGTGGATGGCTGCTGTGGGCATCAACGGGTCGCCTGTCACCTTCAAAGTGGACACAGGAGCAGATGTGACGGTCATACCTCTCCAATTGTACCAGAGATATTTCAAGAGTCTGCACCTCCAGATGGCCGGGAAAGTCTTGCGGGGACCTAATCAGCAGGAGCTTGCTGTTTCCGGCATGATAACAGCAGAGATATCATACCGCGACAAGTCAACAAAGGCAAACGTCTACGTTGTGGATGGCCTCCACACGCCTCTCTTGTCAAGGGCAGCAAGCGAAAAACTAGGCATCGTAAAGCGTCTTGATCAAGTCATCAGTCAGAAAAGCGGAGCTGTCAACCCAGAGGGTGAGTTTCCCAAACTCTTTTCCGGTCTCGGAAAAATTAAGCTCGCATACAAGATCAAGCTTAAAGAAAATGCTGTACCGGTAATGCTGACCACTCGTCGAAAAGTTCCCATACCTCTAATGTCGAAGGCCAAGGCAAAACTTCAAGACATGGTTGAGCTCGACGTTATAGAGCCAGTTGAGGAGCCAACGCAATGGTGTTCTGGAATGGTCATTGTTCAAAAACCTGATGGAGATGTGCGCATATGCGTAGACCTGACTGAGCTAAACAAGTTTGTCGAGCGAGAGGTTCACCCTCTGCCTGTAACTGAGCATGTGCTTGCGTAACTCGCCGGAGCTCAATACTTTTCCAAAGTCGACGCCAATTCAGGATTTTGGCAGTTCGAACTCGCGGAGGAGTCCCGAAACATGACCACGTTCATAACGCCATTCGGCAGATACCGATTCAAAAGACTTCCTTTCGGAATCAGTTCTGCGCCCGAATTCTTCCAAAGGAAGATGTCCTAGTTTCTGGATAATCTAGAAGGCGTCGTGTGTAACATGGATGATATTCTGATCTATGGCAGAACGCAAGCAGAGCATAACGCCCGTCTCAGAAGAGTTCTGCAAAGATTACAGAAACATGGCGTAACGTTGAATCGTCAAAAGTGTGAGTTCAATGTACAAAGGGTAAAGTTCTTGGGCCACATTGTCGACAGCCAAGGAATTCATGCTGACCCTTCGAAAGTTCAGGCTGTTATTGACATGAGACCCTCATCAAACACTCAGGAGCTTAGAAGGTTTATGGGAATGGCGAACTACCTGATGAAGTTCGTGCCGAACATGTCAGAAATAGCCCACCCCATGAACGCTCTTTTAAGCACGAAAAGCGAGTGGGTATGGACCTCAGCCTAACAGAAAAGCTTCGAACTGTTGAAGAAAAAGCTGTGTGAAAGCCCGGTTCTGTCAGTGTTCGATCCAGAGAATCCGACAGTAGTTTCAGCGGATGCCTCATCATTTGGGCTGGGGGCAGTTCTGTGACAGAAGCAGAAAGATGGAGAGTATAGGCCTGTAGCGTACGCATCCCGTAGCCTGTCCGAAACGGAAGGGAGATACGCACAGATTGAAAAAGGGGGCCTTGCCGTGACCTGGGCATGTGAGAAGTTTCAGGAGTATGTGACTGGTTTACATTTTACCATTGAAACAGACCACAAGCCGCTAGTGCCAATTTTCATGTCGAAAACTCCGTCGGACATCACGCCCAGGCTACAGAGGCTAAAAATGCGCATGATGCGTTTTTCGTACAAAATGACACATGTGCCAGGCAAAGAACTTGTCGCTGCTGATTCTCTGTCTCGACAGCCGCTACCTCATCGAGGTAGCATGGAGCATGAAGAAGTTGCATGTTACGTTAGAAGCGTAATTGCCAATCTTCCTTCAACTGACAAGAGACTTGTAGAAATTCGACGAAAGCAAGCGGAAGATCCAATTTGCAGCAAGCTGATCAGCTACTGCAATGATGGATGGCCAAACCGCAGTGAGCTTCCTTTCGAATGTAAAGATTATTGGCAGCACAGGACAGACATTGCTGTTGAAGATGGCCTCCTGATGAAAGGTTCAAGGATTATAATTCCAGGACCTATGCGCAATGAAATACTCGGAAAGATACACGAGGGACATCAAGGAATCGTGAAGTGTCGAGCAAGAGCCCGGGAGTCAGTATGGTGGCCGGATGTGTCGAAAGAAATCGAAGAGCTTGTTAGGCGATGCTCACAGTGTATTCAAGAACAGACATACAGACATGAGCCTTTGATGCCGTCTAAATTTCCCGATCGACCATGGCAGAAAGTCGCCATGGATCTGTTCCACTGTGGAGGGAAAAACTACTTGCTTGTAACAGATTACTATTCGAGATTTCCCGAGATCGCCCTGCTTACGAGTATGACCGCGCAAGAAGTAATCAAACATGTGAAGTCCATTTTCGCAAGGCACGGCACGCCCGAAACAGTTTTCAGCGATAATGGACCTCAGTTTAAGAAACTTGAAGGCTCTGCTTTCCATCAGTTTGCGCGAGAATGGGGCTTCGAGCACGTGACATCGAGCCCTAGGTTTCCGCAAAGCAATGGTTTCGTGGAGGCGGCTGTGCGCATCGTAAAGAAGGGCCTACAGAAAACTGACGACAGTTATATTGCTCTTCAGGCGTATAGAGCCACGCCACTTGCAAATGGCTTTAGCCCCGCACAGTTATTGATGGGTAGGCGTCTGAGAACCTCTCTACCGGTGGCATGCAGTTCGCTTGAACCCGCAATGGTCGACAAGCATACACTCCGGGCGTGGGAACGGCGCCGAGCAGGCACGCAAAAGAAATACCACGATAGAAGGCATGGAGCTCGCGTCCTTCGAGATTTAGAGCCAGGGGAAACTGTGTGGATACAAGACCAAAGCAAGGCTGGAACCGTTCTTTCCTCGGCAGGGTCTCCGAGGTCTTATGTTGTTGAGACAGACGGAGACCAACTGAGAAGAAACCGTATCCACTTAGCCCCGCTGCCTGAAGTTGAACGCTCGTCGCAGGAGTCAACACCCGGGAGACACCACCAAACCTCGCCAGACGCGAGTAGTAGTAACGTGGGAAGTGTGCCGAGTCGAGAAGACGGAATGCAGCCAAAAAGAACAACCGAACGTCAAGAAAGCTTATCTACCCAACAAGGCTACAAGACACGGAGTGGACGCGTAGTCAAGCCTGTCCAGCGCTTTTAAAAGGGAAGGCTGTGAGGGGGAGATGTGCTGTGTGTTTACTGCTGAAACGCAATGAGAACCCGAGCCGACAGAGGGGGCCCGCCTCCAGCGCCTCCTCGTCTCGATTCACCCTGACCCAAGGGTGGCAAGCGGGCAAGGCCCCAAGCCACTTCCCGAGAAGGGCCTTACGAGGAGAGCCAGGGCCACACTCCTGCGACTGCGGACTGGCTGCATCTGGACAGCAGCCCGCCGACACGCCAAGGGCCTCTGTGCCTCTCCAGCCTGCAGCCACTGCGGGGATCCTGAGACTCTCGAACACCTCCTCTGTGCCTGTCCCGGACTTGCACAGGAACGTTCGAGGGTCATCTCAGCCTACCGGAGGCAGGGACTTCCAGCCACCACACTCCACCACTTGCTGTTCCCGACTCGCCCCCGTCTACCAGCGCTGCAGACTCTGGTGGACTTCATAGATGAGACGGGCATCGCAGCCTATCACTGAGCCCGGTTGCCCTCCCCCGCCTCCCCTTTCCGCCGGCTTACTTCTGCAGTGCTGAGCGAACCCTGACATCTCTCATTACCTTTCTGTCCTCTTTATTTCCCATCATCCCCTCCCCAAGACGCTGCGCCGTGCTCCCAGTTTGGGCTGCAGAAATAAGCGTCTTTTCCTTACCATAATCACTACCAGGGGTGGGCAAAGATACTTTGAAATTGTATCGCGATACGATACAAGATACTCGGGCAAGAAGTATTTCGGATACAGATACAAGATACCACCTCAATAATTGTATCCGATACGATACTTGCCATTTGTATCTTAAGACACTTCGATACATTTATAAATTTCATATTATAGACATATATAATGCAGCAGAAAACGCCTATGAACAGGAGTGTTTCCTTTAGAATTTCAGAACTGCGACCAACCAAGTTTAACTTGAATGAAACATGTGTTAGTATCTCAACAACTGTTGTTTTCTGGCTATAATTATATTGTTTTCATTCCCAAACAACTGATTGGGGCTCTTTTGGCTGCTAAACATGACAGCTATGTATAAGCTACGCTGTCGGCGGTTTTTTGTGGTTTTTGTAATTCATGGAAGTCGATGCTCTACTTGCCAACCAGGTAGTGGTTTCCCACCTAATAACAAAAATGGCGATGCAGAACCTCGGCACGATGCCGCAATTACGACTTTGAGTTTAACCTTGTCCGTACGCGTATACCGTTTACGCAGTACCGGACCACGGCACAAGTGTACAGGAGTAACAACGCTCGTAGCGACATATTTTGTGACGGATCTTCTATACAGAAAGGACATAAAACTGCAATGACTTCCTAAATTCTAGTTATGTGCTTGCGTAAAGCGCTCGTCATCGACGGATTCACGAATGTGCAATTTTTGTAATAATTTCTCTCTACGAGAGAATTCCAGACATCGTAGCGGTACAAAGTGTCGCAGGATACCTCCGCTACTCATACTCTTGACATTGATTGCGCGAATTACCTTGTGATTTGTGACAGCGAAAAAAAAATGTGACTCAGAAATGATATATATATATATATATATATATATATATATATATATATATATATATATATATATATATATATATATATATATATATATATATATATATAATAGAACGAATCGTGCTGTAACATTATTAGTTACGATGTTTCTCAGCAAAAGGTGTCCTCAGCCTACCAAGTAAGATCACACACTGGAAATTTCACTGCTTGTGGAAAATGTCATGAAAGAGCTCGTGGGGACGGTCACAATAATAATTGTTGAGGTTTACATCTGCAAACCACGATATAATTATGAGGGATGCCGTACTGGAGGGCTCTGAAAGTTCAGACCATCTGGTGTTCTTTAACATGCTCCTAAATCTAAGTACAGTACTGCCCGGGACTCAAGTATAACGCCGCTATCGGATTTCGGCATTTACGGCCGGGATTGGATCCCGCGACCTTCAGGCCAGCAGTCGAGTGCATTAACCACTAGGCCGCCGTGGCGGGTGGTTATAAGCGTTATAAGCTTAGTGGCGGCAGTACCTGCTTGAGCAGCGGACCTCTGCCAGTATTTCTAGTGTCGCGCGGTGATGTTCCGACATCAGTATCTTGTATCTTAAGATGCTCGATACATTCTTCAATGTATCGAAAATACAGATACTGATACACGTCTTTCAAGATGTATCGCGATACAGATACAAGATACTGAAAGAGTATCTAAGATAGTATCTAAGATACATGTATCTTCGATACTGCCCAGCACTGATCACTACCACCACCACGGAGGGGAGCCGCCGGGAAGCGGGCTCCGCCCACCCGACGACGGAGTTACGGGCGCGCGAGCCGGGGGAGGGGAACTGAGAAATAAAGACACTTTGAGACTGAACGCCATGCGTGTCGGCTGTACGTTTCTCGGCCTCCGCGAACACTACAGTGCACCTATAAAATAACACTCTTAGCACGGTAACCTTTAGTTTATTTTACAGGTACACAAAAATGTGAAGATATGCTCCTTTATAAAGATTAAACTGCTTTAACCTTTAGTAAAGGAGCATATTTTCACATTTTTGTGCACCTATAAAATAAACTAAAGGTTACCGTGCTAAGAGTGTGCTCAAAGCCCACGCCGTTGTCAGTAGCCGGGCATCATAACGATTGCATCACTGCGACGAGCAATTATAATACTGTGAATGTGACATCTTCATACAATGCGCGCGGATAGCGTCATGAAATCTGATTGGTTATTTTACATCTGAGCAACAAATCAATAGCGCATATGGACTTGTATCATCAGCGCGGAATTGAGCTTTGTGCGCTTTCACTTGATATAATTTTAAATCTGACTTCAAAACAATAGTTAAGCTCCTTATGCTTTCCCTGACTTCATGTATTACTTGCGTCGCGAAGTTGGAAATACCATTAGAAATCCAGCCGCTCACTCTTCCATATTCCTTCTTGTTCGTTGCGTGTCTCATCAGGTTCGCCTTTGACAACAATCACTCGACCAATTCGGAGAACCTCACTAACAGCTCAAGGTATTCTTAGTTAAGTTATCCTTAGTTATACAGTTTAGCCTGCGTGCCAAACTGTATATAGCAGCAGATCGAGGCCTCTTGTCAGGCTGTATAGCCTTCAACCTCTGCTCCCGTACCCGTAAGAATAGTCAGGACAAATAAACTTCAATTCAATTAAAAATCGACCGCCTTCTTATAAATCGGTGCATTGAGTCTTATGAAACTGAGCGTCACTTCTGTGGCTTCCAGTTCGTTCTGGAATCCTCACTATTGCAGAAATCCGCCTTGTTTCAGAGAAGTACAAATCAGTTCGTAAGACCCGAGGCTAAAACGCGCGCCACCGTCGCAACTAACTCAAATACACGTGCCCCCAACAGAATAGTTCTTGCGCACCTTCTTTTATTCCTTTAAAAATGAAGTAAACGCAAATCAACGCGAATAGAAGCGGGAAACGTACTTTCCAGACTTTTTCTCGCTCACCCAATTTGCGCCCTATAGTTAGTTTTCGGAAAGGCGCACCCAGACGGCCTTCCCCTCAATCCCAGCTTATACCAAAACAAGAATGCGAGTCGGGGGTGCCGAGGCGGGACGGTCAAGATAAGACGCCCGCAAGGGGATTCACCCCGCCTTCGCGCCGAATCCCACCATCTCCACAAAGATCCAGCCAAGGACGCCGTCAGTGCCGACAACCACTATAGGGACCGTTTGCCCAAAGGATTATCCGGCGACGTGGCGCCGACAGGTTCATTTGTACACTCCGAGCGAAGAGAATCCGGGCAGCGTCGTAAAAAGAAACTGCTTCTTTGTGCAGATGGCGGGAAAAAAATAAAGACGCGTAATAACAGCGCGCAGTGGGCGCTACGTAACGCGCAGTTTAAACCTGAGATATATGAAAGCAAGGGTATAGACGGCGCACAGGAAAATGACACCAGACAACGTTGCTCCGTTCCGACAGTGCAAGGACGCCATACTTCGATGGAAAGCCTGCCGCTGTGAAACTGTCTCGGCACATCTTCCCCGCCGTTGTGTATTTCCGAGCCTGTCGTACTCGGCGTTTCCAATGCCGGTGCATTAGAACTCATCAGCAGTGTAAAAAAAAGGAAGAAAGGCGCCCTCCAACTGTTCGTTGGCACCAGCAGCACCCATTAACAACAACAACAACAACAACAACAACAACAACAACAACAACAACAACAACAACAACAACAACAACAACAACAACAACAACAACAACAACAACAACAACAACAGAGAAGCAGGGGTAATACCAATAACCAGATAAACAGATTGCAAACGGCACATTTTTATTAAAAGACAAACATGAAGTAACTTTTGAAATGAAAAAATAACAGGAAAATTAACGAATGCAGTTTAGGCAGGTACCAATTAAGCCAGTAGGCTACAGCACAGAAGCCTATTGCTGCAACTGCTCGCCGCCGCCACGTTGGTCTAGTGGCTATGGCACTCGGCTGCTGATTCGAAGGTCACAGGATCAAGTCCCGGCTGCGGGGGCTGCATTTCGATGGAGGCGAAATGTTGAGGCCGTGTGCTGTGCGATGTCAGTGCACGTTGAAGAACACCAGGTGGTCAAAATTTCCGGAGCCTTCCACATACGGCGTCTCTCCTAATCATGTAGTGGTTTTGGGACGTAGAACCCCAGAAATCAATCAACTGCAGCCGCCGGTCGTTAATGACTGTTCGTGTTATTTGTTACACTGCGACTATCGCAAACAGTACGATATTCTGCAACAGGACAACGACTACAAACGCAGAAATTCTGCTAAGCAGACGCTCAAAGGCTAAGGCTTTTCAATTCCGGTGAAATTTCTTTAAAGTATGTTGCACTGGAAGCCTGGTTATGATAGGTTATCAGACATATAGCGAAAAGCACTTCATCAAGAGATGTATGGAATATGACAACATATTTCTTTAGCGCTTGCTCAATGACATTCCAAAGGAAATGGAGTCCCGGCAACTAACAAAAAAAATGTTCGATTCTTTCTGGAGCACACCGTGACTATTGATTTCTGGGGTTTAACGCCCCAAAACCACGATATGATTATGACAGACGCCGTAGTTGAGGGCTTCGGAAATTTCGAACACCTGGGGTTCTAACATTGACGTCGCACAGCTCACGGGCGTCAACATTTCGCCTCCATCGAAGTGCATGCTGCGGCGGCCAGGATTCGATCCTGCGACCTTCAGATCAGCAGCCGAGTTCCATAGCCACTAGACCACCGTGGCGGGGCCACATACCTGGAAAGAACGAAGAACCAAGGAATCCGAAGGCGTTACATAACTGTGACAGAAGGAGATGAGAGCCGAGCTGCACTTCGCTGTAAGGCGTCATGTTTGGACTTGTGAAAGCACAAGGGAGTCGTCGCTTCCGCTTCCGTGCGATCGCCGTGGCTCGAGCCTACACGTCCGTCCTCCGTCTGCGGGACGCACCTTCGCAGAGCGCGGTCGATGCCAGCGACGTGTCCAAACACATTTATAGGCTGACCCTCATTGCGCAATTCTACAGCGTAGCGGCATCGAACTTCGAACTTCAAGCCTCAATGGGCTAGACAAAAAGGGGAAAAGACAGGGTCCTATTTAGCCAGAGCATCGTGGCTTAGTTCGTAAGAGAAAATTTCAGCTGGACACAATGCTGGCCATCTGATTAGCGGGAGCACTCCGACAACGGTAAACAGCCCTTGTAAGGAAAAAAGAAAAAAAAATAGACAATTCGGCTTCAGGCGATGAAGGTATACTACGTAAAGATCTAATGTTAGTACTGGTTTGGTGCATGCTAGCGCCTTAGTTGTTACTTTCTTCTGCCTTTTTTCCTTATTGTCCTTAGAAAGGGCCCACATAACATATTCATCATGAACATATAAAATGCAAAGTGCTTCGTGCATTGAGTGCTTCCCGGCGACAGACGAGCAGGCTTGCGCGTGCTTTGAGATTAAATTTGAGCACGCTAATGCGAAAGAGACGCGGATTAAAAAATAATAAAGAAGAGAAGACGGGCCACTTGTCCCTTACTAACACTCGCGGTTCTGCATCAGCAATGCCAGAGGAACGGGCTGTAGCGTCGCGCGTGGGCCGTTCGTGTCGGTGATCAAGTTGGCTTACTGATGGAGGCACGACTCCGAGTAGTTGAAAATGAAAACTTAACATTTATTTACATTTCAACTATCGGCACAGCGAACTCGGGCACGGAGACCCTGGCTGTCCGATCTCCGTCTCTCGTCTCTCGTCGTTTCATCCGTCGCAGCCTTCTACTCCATCTCCCAGGGCCATTCCAAGACAGGAGGGGCGGCCGGGCGGAGGCGAGGCTCCCTCGGAGCCGCAGCACAGCAGGGGTCGAAGCGTGCGTGCCAGGTTGTCCTCCCCCAAGTCGACAACAGGTATCTTTTCGGTGGGCCAGAAAGTCGACTCATCCTCGTTACACGCCGTCTCCTAACGACACCAAGGTGGTTTCGGGGCCAGAGAGTCGACGCATCCTCGTTACGCGCCGTCTCCTAACGACACCAAGACCACGTGGTTTCGGGCTGGGTGGTCGCGACCTTGGGCGAGAAAGGAACACGTGCTCCCCATAAGGTCATCTCGCAGCCCCGATGCCCGCGGCTATGGCGCGCTTCACCGACGCCCTATCTTGAAACGCAACAGGGCGCTTCCTCTGACAAAAAAGCTATGGTGCACGTTTGCATTTGCGCAAGTACGCATATACGCACAAATGCGACGCAGAGTACATACATTGATTGGCTGCAGCGAATGTAAATTGTACTACTTGGGTCGCTTTGTATAATCCCAGCGAAAAGCGTTTAATGCTGCGTCGGCGTCTTTTCTGCAATTCTAGTGCGGCAAGTCATCAAAATATCATGCTTCAGCGCGTTTCTTACTTTTGCCCCCCTCTTTTTCTTGTTCATCGTGCTGCCACTACAAATTCCGTGAGCTGTCTGACGCTAAACTTCTGAGACAGCCAGTTTTCGTTTATGAAGCACTTTTCCGACTGGTCTTTCATGGGTAGCACATTTCAAGAGTTGCTACCTTTCCACCTGTTCAATGAAACAAGGAAACATATAAACTGTTATGGGACATACTTTGCAGAGACAATGGGACATCAATTGTAATGTTGCCTACTCGGGGTTGCAGAGCATTTAATGGTACTGCAAACTGGTTGGAAAGTAAGGGGACCATATATGTGACCATATAGCTGTGCGCAATATTTCGACCATCGAATCCTTGGCCGGTATTAAAGAACACTACTCAAAGAACACAATGGGAGAGAAAGGATATATTCACGTTCTCCCGTTGCGCTCCGACCACATCCTGTCCTTCCGTAGCCTGCATGTCCTGGTAATGTGTGGCCAAAGGCATCTACTTTCCTGCTGAAGGACTTGTGTAAACGTTCTCCAGAAGCGAACTACCGCTGACTCGATGCCTCCCGAGAGGTTCGCAAGGATCTGACGCCCTCTTTATACTCACTTATGGAAAGGGCTTATACGCGGCTCTTCTTTACAGTGCCAATTTTTATCGCCTTGTAGCTCGTCTCTCACTATTTCCATTACTGAGGCGAACGAACGACTTTCTCACATTACACGTTTTGTCTGCAACAAAATCCTAGACCGCAATAGCAATTCGTGCGAGCTCTGTGTGTCGAAATTCTCATAACTGGCGCTTCCTTCGATACAATAGACCCTTTTCGGAATACAGCGCCACCTATTGAAAAGGATGGGGACTATGAGACGGCCGCCATCAGTTGGTCGGACTCGCGGGCGCTGCGCGTAGAGAACCGGCGAACGGCACCCCTAGCTCGCCGCAAAATCCCATCGCTTGTGGATTCGGTGACATGCCTGTGCATTGCTGCGTGCCGCTTTGCAAACAGCGAGGAGTATTAGGCGATGACGGCTCGAAGGCAAGTCTGCGTTTATACATTTCGTTAGCTTCCTATGTGTTACTTTTGCTAGCGCGCGTCTTACGTCGCTTTTGTCGACTTGCAGGTGTCGTTCTTCGCCGACCCGCTTCTGAAAAAGAGATGGCTTGTTGCAATCAAACGCGACGAAGGAAAGTTGTTTGCCGTGACGAAGCACACAAAAGTGTGCTCGACACATTTCGCCAACGACGACTACTTGCCGAATGTAGTCGGCGGTCGGCGTTATCTTCGTGTTGACGCCGTACCGAGCGTGTTTGCGTTTGGAAAACCCCAGCGTCCAGCTAGAAGAAAGCCGAGGGACCGCCAGCAGTGCGTCTCGCGAGCGCAACGGCTGTCCGCCATCGGTCAGGCTGGCAGCTCCGAGCTTGCGTTGGAAACAACGCTTTCTCCCGGGGTGGCGATGTCGCCGTGTCGCGGGACTGCGCGACAGCAGATGAGGTTCTGGACGCCACCGAGTGCAGTGATAGTGCTTCAGCGCCAACCAGTGCGACGGACTTTCAAGAGCGCCAGGAAGTGTGTGGATGCACATGTGCAGCCACAGTGGTCAATCTGGAGGAGCAGCTGTCTGAGCACCAAGCACGCATCTGGATAGCGATTTAGAAGGTAGGACCGAAGAGGTGAAGTGCAGCGAGAGTGCCCGAGCTCGAAATGCAGCTATCTCTGCTTCAAGTCCACGTTCAACAGCTAAAGAGCGACTTGGAAGCTAGAACCAAGGAGGTGAAGTCAGCAAAAGATGCGCTTTATAAAGCTCAAAGAGAGTGCGAAATAGTCACTATGGAAAACAAAAAACTTGATCAACAGAAAAGCAGGCGATTTTCGGGGGCGCATATTTCTCGAAAATACCAAGTCTATAGCCTTGGGAAATTAATCAAAATCGACTAAAACACGTCATTCTCTTATTCCAGCCAGTTTCGTTCGATTTGATCGAGGGCGCATATTTCTCGAGAATACCAAGTCTATAGCCTTGGGAAATAAATCAAATCGACTAAAATACGTCATTCTCTTATTCCAGCCAGTTTCGTTCGATTTTAACGGGGGCGCATATTTCTCGAAAATACCAAGTCTATAGCCTTGGGAAATTAATCAAAATCGACTAAAATACGTCATTCTCTTATTCCAGCCAGTTTCGTTCGATTTTACGGGGCGAATTTTTCTCGAAAATACCAAGTCTATAGCCTTGGGAAATTAATCAAAATCGACTAAAATACGTCATTCTCTTATTCCAGCCAGTTTCGTTCGATTTTATCGGGGGCGCATATTTCTCGAAAATACCAAGTCTATAGCCTTGGGAAATTAATCAAAATCGACTAAAACACGTCATTCTCTTATTCCAGCCAGTTTCGTTCGATTTGATCGAGGGGCGCATATTTCTCGAGAATACCAAGTCTATAGCCTTGGGAAATAATCAAAATCGACTAAAATACGTCATTCTCTTATTCCAGCCAGTTTCGTTCGATTTTAACGGGGGCGAATTTTTCTCGAAAATACCAAGTCTATAGCCTGGGAAATTAATCAAAATCGACTAAAATACGTCATTCTCTTATTCCAGCCAGTTTCGTTCGATTTGATCGGGGGCGCATTTTTCTCGAAAATACCAAGTCTATAGCCTTGGGAAATTAATCAAAATCGACTAAAATACGTCATTCTCTTATTCCAGCCAGTTTCGTTCGATTTTATAGGGGGCGCAATTTTTCTCGAAATACCAAGTCTATAGCCTTGGGCAAATTAAATCAAAATCGACTAAAATACGTCATTCTCTTATTCCAGCCAGTTTCGTTCGATTTGACCGGGGGCGCATTTTTCTCGAAAATACCAATCTATAGCCTTGGGAAATTAATCAAAATCGACTAAAAATACGTCATTCTCTTATTCCAGCCAGTTTCGTTCGATTTTATCGGGGGCGCATTTTTCTCGAAAATACCAAGTCTATAGCTTGGAAATTAATCAAAATCGACTAAATACGTCATTCTCTTATTCCAGCCAGTTTCGTTCGATTTGATCGGGGGCGCATTTTTCTCGAAAATACCAATCTATAGCCTTGGAAATTAATCAAAATCGACTAAAATACGTCATTATCTTATTCCAGCCAGTTTCGTTCGATTTGATCGGGGGCGCATTTTTCTCGAAAATACCAAGTCTATAGCCTTGGGAAATTAATCAAAATCGACTAAAATACGTCATTATCTTATTCCAGCCAGTTTCGTTCGATTTGATCGGGGGCGGCATATTTCTCGAAAATACCAAGTCTATAGCCTTGGGAAATTAATCAAAATCGACTAAAATACGTCATTCTCTTATTCCAGCCAGTTTCGTTCGATTTTAACGGGGGCGAATTTTTCTCGAAAATACCAAGTCTATAGCCTTGGGAATTAATCAAAATCGACTAAAATACGTCATTCTCTATTCCAGCCAGTTTCGTTCGATTTTATCGGGGGCGCATTTTTCTCGAAAATACCAAGTCTATAGCCTTGGAAATTAATCAAAATCGACTAAAATACGTCATTCTCTTATTCAGCCAGTTTCGTTCGATTGATCGGGGGCGCATATTTCCCGAAAATACCAAGTCTATAGTATTGGGTTTTTTGTGAAATTTTGACTCGATCAGAAGTCGTGCATCAAAATGGCGTTTTCCGCATCGTAGCGCATTCCTCTACTTATTGCGCGCCTTCCCTGAACAAAAATACGTCCTCTCAATATCTTGCCCAAAATGCCAGAAAAGGTAAGACTATAGTCTTGGGTTTTTTTGTGAAATTTTGACTCGATCAGAAGTCGCACAAAATGCGTTTTCCCGCATCGTAGAGCATTCCTCTACTTATTGCGCGCCTTCCTGAACAAAAATACCGTCTCTCAATATCTTGCCCAAAATGCCAGAATAGGTAAGACTATAGTATTGGGTTTTTTGTGAAATTTTGACTCGATCAGAAGTCGCACAAAATGCGTTTTCCCGCATCGTAGAGCATTCCTCTACTTATTGCGCGCCTTCCTGAACAAAAATACCGTCTCTCAATATCTTGCCCAAAATGCCAGAAAAGGTGAGACTATAGTATTGGGTTTTTTGTGAAATTTTGACTCGATCAGAAGTCGCACAAACTGCGTTTTCCCGCATCGTAGAGCATTCCTCTACTTATTGCGCGCCTTCCTGAACAAAAATACGTCTCTCAAATCTTGCCCAAAATGCCAGAAAGGTAAGACTATAGTCTTGGGTTTTTGTGAAATTTTGACTCGATCAGAAGTCGCACAAAATGCGTTTTCCCGCATCGTAGAGCATTCCTCTACTTATTGCGCGCCTTCCTGAACAAAAATACCGTCTCTCAATATCTTGCCCAAAATGCCAGAAAAGGTAAGACTATAGTCTTGGGTTTTTTGTGAAATTTTGACTCGATCAGAAGTCGCACAAAATGCGTTTTCCCGCATCGTAGAGCATTCCTCTACTTATTGCGCGCCTTCCTGAACAAAAATACCGTCTCTCAATATCTTGCCCAAAATGCCAGAAAAGGTAAGACTATATAGTCTTGGGTTTTTGTGAAATTTTGACTCGATCAGAAGTCGCACAAAATGCGTTTTCCCGCATCGTAGAGCATTCCTCTACTTATTGCGCGCCTTCCTGAACAAAAATACCGTCTCTCAATATCTTGCCCAAAATGCCAGAAAAGGTAAGACTATAGTATTGGGTTTTTTGTGAAATTTTGACTCGATCAGAAGTCGCACAAAATGCGTTTTCCCGCATCGTAGAGCATTCCTCTACTTATTGCGCGCCTTCCTGAACAAAAATACCGTCTCTCAATATCTTGCCCAAAATGCCAGAAAAGGTAGACTATAGTCTTGGGTTTTTTGTGAAATTTTGACTCGATCAGAAGTCGCACAAAATGCGTTTTCCCGCATCGTAGAGCATTCCTCTACTTATTGCGCGCCTTCCTGAATAAAAATACGGTCTCTCAAAATTTGCCCAAAATGCCAAAAAAGGTAAGACTATAGTCTGGGTTTTTTGTGAAATTTTGACTCGATCAGAAGTCGCACAAAATGCGTTTTCCCGCATCGTAGAGCATTCCTCTACTTATTGCGCGCCTTCCTGAATAAAAATACGGTCTCTCAAATCTTGCCCAAAATGCCAGAAAAGGTAAGACTATAGTCTTGGGTTTTTTGTGAAATTTTGACTCGATCAGAAGTCGCACAAAATGCGTTTTCCCGCATCGTAGAGCATTCTCTACTTATTGCGCGCCTTCCTGAATAAAAATACCGTCTCTCAAATCTTGCCCAAAATGCCAAAAAAGGTAAGACTATAGTATTGGGTTTTTTGTGAAATTTTGACTCGATCAGAAGTCGCAC